>CM021107.1:117004023-117452170 GCA_007115665.2 Sequoiadendron giganteum | reverse complement strand
ATCATCGATTGTTGATTCATCACCAAGATGTCGCCATGTTGACAAGGAGGTCAAAGAGGTAAGGATTTTTTTTTTGAATTTGTTAGTTTTAGGTTGTATTTGATATTTATTTTTTGAAATTGTAGGAGATGTTAATCAACCTGGAAACCCTCCTCAAAATCCACAACAAGAACAAAATCCTCAACCACAACAAAAAACTCTTCCACCAATCCATCAATACCCTCCTGACACTCAACAAAATTTAATGGGTGAAATTGAGAACAATAGAAAACAAATTGAGGATTTAATCGGGAGGTTGAACAATCTAAACGGTTCAACTACGGAAAGAATGACCCTAGCAACTTCACTACAAGATATGTTAAAAAATGTAGATTCAATCAGCAAACAATTATCTGGTTGGCAGTATAGGAGGCAAGTGGCTAGGGCTTTTTACCAAGATAAATTATCATATAAAGAAGTAAAAGATTTAAAAATTACAAAATTAGATTTGTGTGCATTATTCACTGACCCACGGTCAAATGAAAATTTATCCCTCAATGCGAAGAGGTTTCCTATTCATTGGTGCCACCACCAAGATATTACGAAATATTTTTGGGATAGGTGGTACATGGTTTTTGATGACCCACCATGCAACAATTGTGAAGTCCCACAATATTTCCTCAAGAAACTATACGTTGAGTTCATCTTGAACAAAATCCCAAATTATTTTGATATGAGGGACTTCTAGGGGAGAGATGGGGGGTCGACACAAGATATACCCGGTGCAAAAATGGATCCCAAGAGGCAAGTGAGATGACCTCTCACTAGGTCACCTCATGAGCACATCGTCATCCCTTCCATCGTGAAGGAGAGTGTCGACGTAGAGACTCTGCAAGCCATCAACTCTTTGATGTAGACTGTCATCCAACATTTAGCTCTCTTGTACAATGCCATCCAAGGGAGTCTTCGACAGGTGGGCTTCGATCCCATGTGTGTCAATCTTGTGGGGTGACTTGTTCATATGACCCCACCGACACTCAGGAGGCTGTTGCGCAGGATCTGTCTACAACTATGGAGATGGAGAGGGCAACTGACATTTTGCATGATGCATATGGCATTGATAGTTAGGTAAAAGTTAGCATGTTCATTGAATTGAATTTATTAAATTTTGATTTTGAAATGCAAGATTAACTAATTTAGTTTTATGATTTTAATAAACTTGCAGGGTCACAGTGTTGATACTGGATACACCGACCCTACACCTACTTATTTTTGTAGTACACCTATCGATGGGGTATGTAACTAGTAAACAATTATAAATTTATTACATGTTAATAGCATTATTTTATGAATGGTATTTTAATATGTGATTTTGGATGTTGAATAGGGTAATATTTGAGGTTTCAAGGGAGCACCTCCTGATGCCAGTGGATTTAGTCAAACCTTCACGCAAGTAATAAAATAAAGAGTTTAGCTAATGAATTGTACTTAATAGATTTGTGTAGTTTATATTGATATCGTTGATTACATTGCATTGCACATCATTCAAACTCAAAGCATTACTTCACATTCCATAAATAATAACTAGATGTTGATAGATGAAAAAATTTCAACTACAATATAATTGTTTAGAAAGTCAACATAAGTAGTGATGCAATTACTTCATATAGCATAAGTAATAAGTCTAGGAGCAGCTTCCAATTGCATTTGCTTGTCATGGCATTCCATGAGACCACATTTTATTGAGGCGTCTTTTCAAAAAGTTCACTGCCTTGTCTATGCTCCAAACTAGGCACCCATTATGGCCTGCTCTCATAGATTTGAAACTCACTTGCAATTCTTTTGGAGCAACTGTCCCAAATCTGGCTTTTAACGTTGAATTAGGCCACAATTAGGCCTCTTTTTCAAATAGAATTCTCTCCAAACACACAAAAAATACTTGAAACCTCCAAACAGTCAAAAGATAGCCAATAAAACCTCAAATTATTCAACTTTCAGCTCTCTCGCTCATTTAGACCCCTTTTCATAAAACCCTCACTTTCCTTGCAATCAATTAGGGCTTATTGAAACTATTATGCCCTAACCTCTCAAAAGATTATAATAACTTCAATTAGGCTTATTTATGCATGTAAATGCTCATTCCATCCTCAAATAGTGCTGCCCCAAAGATCTACATACACTTCCTTCATAAAATCACTCTTTTTCACTAGTTTTCACCCTCTTTCACCTAGGGTTTCTCACTTATTCACTTCTCTGACCACTTACAACATCTCATATCTTCTAAAAACCCTCCAATTCACTTGATCTCATATTTTTTAGGGTATTCTATCCACTTCTAAACCCATGTCCTCTTTTCACTCACTCTAGCCTTGTTTAAAAGACACCAAAACAGGTTTTTCATTAGGGCAACGATGAGAACCCACACAAAAACTTCATCAAACCAATTTATTACCTTCTAAACCTACTCCTACTTTAGAATGGTCCATTCCACCAAGAAATAGTTGCTACAGAAAGGTGGAATGGACTTTTTAGTTCATTTGGGCAATAAAACCCTTAGCCCTTGTTTTTTGACCGCCTAGAGAAATCAGGCCACCAAAAGCTTGAAACTCAATATTAAATGTTCAAATTAGTTTTAAATTGATTCCAACACCTAAATCCTTCAATTCACACACATTAAAAATGCACTACCACCTGCATGGAGCCGTACATTGGCAGATGATGGAGGAAAACACAGAAAATAGCAATATAACAGTGATATTTTATTAGTTTTCTCCTTCAAAATGCTTCAACAACAGCTAACAATGATGAATCACATATTTTAAACACTTTCCCAATAATTTAAACTTCCTAAGTGCCTAATATTTCCTCTACAACTACCTTGACTCTTCATATTCCTCCACTTGGCACCTTTTTACATTTTTGCAACATTGATTGACAACTTTTGTTAAGATTCTGCAACTTACAATTTATGCCTAAAATGACTACCAAAGAACATTAAAAACTCGAAAATGGCTATTTAAGCCTTATTATATCATGAAAATACCTATACAACCTCAAAATCCTAAATTTGCCTCATGGAGGCATGCTCTTGTAAAGGTGCACCTACACCACTTTTTCAAACAACTCACTGCCTTTTCTATGCTACCACATTTTCCATACATGTCTACCAAATAATTTTATCAAATAGTTCATTTCCTCACTGCTATAGCTAAAATCTTTAAAAAGGTGCTTTCCAACAAATTATGGATGCTTGGAAAAATTCTATCAAAGCATACTAGTAAGCAATAGCATAGACAAGGCAGTTAATAGGTTGAAAAATGCCTCGAAGAAATGTGGTCTCATGGTGATGGAATGTCGTTCCATCACCATGAGACCACATTTCTTCGAGGCATTTCTTCAAACAACTCACCACCTTTTGTATAATACCACATTTTCCATACATTTTTACCAAAGCATTTTATCAAACTACTCACTTCCTTATTGTTATGGCTAAAATCCTAAAATACGTGTTTTCCAACAAACTATGGATGCTTAGAAAAATCTCTATCAAAGCATAATAGTAAGCAATAATACCATAGAGAAGGCAATGAACTGTCTGAAAAAATTCTTGAAAGAAATGTGGTCTTATGGTGATAGAATTCCATGACATGCATTTGTTTGTAATGGCATTCCATCACCACGAGACCCCATTTCTTTGAGGCATTTTTTCAAACAGTTAACTGCCTTCTCTATGCCACCACAGTTATCGTACATGTCTATGAAAGACTTTTATCAAATGGTTCACTGGCTTGCTGCTATGGGTAAAAGCCTAAAAACACATGCTTTCAAACATGATATGGATAGGGAAAATAGTAAGCATGATAGTCAGAAATATATAGTTTAATATGTACTCAAAATTTTGTTTATTATCTCATACATTATAAGTCATGACGTGGATCACTATTGTAGTTTTTGTGATTGAATAATTTGTTGTTTTATTTTCAAATGTTGTAAGCGAAGACACCTCCAAATGTGACGAGGGTAATGGAGACCAGTGTTTCATCTACTATAGAATCCTTGATGGCTCTAACAAGGGAGGTATGAGGCAAATTACTATATTTCAATTTAAATTTGTTGTTATAGATGTTAGTTCTAGTGAAAAAGCAGACCATTATTGATTCATGGTTTAATTTCTATTTGGATGGTTTATACAGGGCTTCAGCACACCTCAACCTGGGTGTGTGAATATTTCCCTCGAGGAGAGTGATCGTTAGATGGGCGTAAGTGATTATTTTTGTTAAATATATCATCTTTTATAATGTAATTTCTATATATTAATGTCTTTACTTCTTATTGTAACAGATAAAACTTCACGAAGAACTAAACACTAGGAGGAGCACCAAGATTACTCCTCGACCATAGCATAAATGAGTGAAAAATGTATCGCCATCCGATCGACAAGCAAAGGGCAAGAGCTTATTTCGAGGGGATGGAGAGCGATGACTTTTGATTCCAAAGCCCTTTGTTGTATGCCTACATGGTATTTTTGTACATATTTTGTATTGGATATATTTGACATTGTATGCTTATATGACATTCTCGTAAGCCTATATGGCTATTTTATAACTATATTTCATACTTATATCGACATATGTTGATGTATGCCTACATGGCTATTTGGTTAATACAAATATTTTTTATCGATGGTGTCCATATTTGCATTCTAAATTCATGGTTCAATAGATATGAGTTATGTGTATTCAAGTGTATACTTTGTGACTTACATGTGTTCCAATGTCTACTTTGTGACTTACTTGTTTTCATGTGTATACCTTGTATTCGTGCATATATTTTGTATTAATTTGTTTATACTATGTATTCGTGTGTATACTTCAAGGCTTACGTGTTTTTGAGTACTTGCGCTTCCCTTCTTCACATGTACATGCTTGACTTATTCACGTGTATACTTATTAATTGGTTAGCTTTAGCATTGATCATTTTTGTCCTTCATGGTTTGTCTTGAATATTAATTGATTGATGCTAAACAACTTTATGTAAAAGCAAAAAACATGTTTTCAATTGGTATTGCATGAAATGATTCATAAAAAGATTTCAAAAAGTATCTTTGATATTACAAAAATATATGTGTTTATACACTTCAATTGTGTAGTCACCCTTTGGTTCTTTCAAAGAAAAATATGCCTATGCCACTGTTACATTGCATAGGTAAACCAAATTTTGTATTGTGGAGCTATATTAAGCTACCACTCTCAAGACCAATGTAACAATGATACAAAATAATGTTTTAGACTGCAAGAAGACATCAAAATGGCTAGTGTACTAAACAAATTCTTATGATATTTAAAGAATTCTAATAACTCTACTTAATTGGCTTCTTTTTTCAAAATCATACAAATTGAACCCTGGCATCAATAGACTGTGTATATCAAGCTACCACAATTCAAGTTTCAATGATGAATATTTACCATGCATGTTTTAAATGACATTCAATTTTATGGTGATTTTGTTTTTTATATGATGTTATGTGATATTATAATCCTAATTCATGCTTCTAGGCTGCATATATATACTGTTTTTACATGTTTTTTTTACTAACGAACCCAAAATGAATCGAACCCCCCTCCAAAAAAAATTGTCCGAACCGGCGAACCGAACCCCCAAATCCCCAAATCTGAACCCGAACCTCATACAACCTCAAAATCTCTTCCAATACTCTTCATTTTGCTTGCACAAACTTAATTGACCACCAAATTATGTTGCCCCCTAACTTTACCCACTTTTACTCCCTCAAACCTCTCTCTTTCATTGAAAACCCCTCTTTTCTCAACTAGGGCATCATGCCATAACATAGTTTTGACCTCCTTTGTGCTTGTAAACCTTTTGAACACATCAAACTCTACAACTTAACTCTATTTCCAACCTATTCTAACTTATTCTCGAGCAATTTCTTTTTTTTCACCTCTTCTAGCCTTGCTTTTAAGTCCTAAATTTTGAATTTTCAACAAGGGAAGCATTAGTAATATCTTCCAATGCCTTTACCAATGATATTTTCTTATACCTACTTCCTATCCTACTTACATTAGGCCCATTCCACTGAGACACAACCTGAAAAATAGGTGGAATGGCCTATTTCAATATATTACACTCAAACTCTTGTATGAGCAAGTTCATACCTGTTTCAAAAATCTACTTCTAAGTTGCTTGGAACTTAATATAATTCCACAAGAATGGATTCTAATCAAATATAAAACCATTCTACAACATATTCATATAATCCTAGAGAAAACTCTTATTGTACGAACTTGTACACAGGTTGGAAATGAAGAAAATGCATAGAAATTAACAAAGAAATAGAGATATTTGATTGATATTCTACTTCAAACTCTTCAACAACCACTAACTTCAAGTTTCAAATGATCATACACTTTTTATGTGGAAAACTTGGACTTCTCAACCGTCATGTGTATGTTTCTCTTTTCGATTATTTTCCATGTCATCATAAGGGATCAAGTCAGTTGAACATAGCTCGAAGAAATTCTATGTGTTTGGGTGTGAAAGAGGACCATGTCTAGTGTAGAATTACCTATCGAGACACGTTGGAGAAATTTATTTGGTCACACGAATTGCAAAATGAAATTTGCAACACTTTGCAACTTTACATTGCCTGCATTTGACACTTTTTCCATCAAGTGAAAACTGGACACCATAGGCAAATGACTCTAAGATAATGAAAATTGAGAGAGGTTATTGTAGAGGGGCCTAGCATGATCTCATAGGCTCAGATAGAGATATTGTAAGGATCATAGTTTCCAAGTAATAGCCCTTCAAATATTGCTTCCATTTTGCACTTTGGACACTTTAGGAATCGATCTGGTTGAATGTAGCTCGGAGTGATTTCATGTGTTTGGGTGTGAAAGAGGACCATGTATTGTGTAAAAGTACCCATTCAGATTCGTTGGAACAATCTATTTGGTCACACAAGTTGTAGAACTAAAGTTGCACCACTTTGCAACTTTCAACTATTTGTATTTGACAACTTTTTCCCCAAGTGAAAATTCACCACCGCGGGAAAATTCCTTCGAGATAGAAAAAAAAAAAGAGGTTATTGTAGAGGGAACTAACATGATCCCATAAGATCACATGAAAGGTTTCTAAGTGTCACGGTGTCTAAGTAATAGCATGCTGAATTTTACAACCATTTTGCACTTTGAACCTTGAGAGATCGATCTGGTTGAACGTAGCTCAGAGTGATTCTACATGTTTGGGTGCGAAAGAGGACCATTTCTAGCGTAAAAATACCTATTCGTATGTGTTGAAATTGTTTGTTTGGTCATGCGAGCTGCAAAACGAAAGTTGCACCACTTTGCAATTTTCAACTACTTGCATTTGACAACTTTTCCCCCAAGTGAAAACTCGCCACCACGAGAAAATGCCTCTGAGATAGAAAAATCTAAGAGAGGTTATTGTAGAGGGGCCCAACATGATCCCATAGGATCAAATGAGAAGTTTAGAACCATTTTGCACTTTGGACCCTTAAGGGATCGATCCAATTGAACGTAGCTCAAAGTGATTCCGTGTATTTCGGTGCAAAAGAGGATCATTCCTAGCATAAAAATACCTATTTGGACATGTTGGAATAGTCCGTTTGGTCACACAAGTTGTAGAATGAAAGTTGCACCACTTTGCAACTTTCAACTACTTGCATTTGACAACTTTTTCCCTAAGTGAAAACTCGCCACCACGGGAAAATTCCTCTGAGATAGAAAAAAAGAGAGTGGTTATTGTAGAGTGGCCCAACAGAGTGGCCCAACACAATCCCATAGGATCAAACGAGAAGTTTTTAAGCATCACGGTATCCGAGTAACAACATGCTGAAGTTTACAGCCATTTTGCACTTTGGACTCTTAAGGGATCAATCCGGTTGAATGTAGCTCAGAGCGATTTCGCATGTTTGGGTATGAAAGAGGACCATACCTAGTGTAAAAATGCCTATTTAGATGCGTTGGAATAGTCTGTTTGGTCACACGAGCTACAGAATGAAAGTTGCACCACTTTGCAACTTTTAACTAGTTGCATTTGACAACTTTTTCCCCAAGTGAAAAATCGCCGCCATGAGAAAATTATTCCATGATAGAAAAAACCAAAAGAGGTTATTGTAGAGGGGCACAACCTTATCCTATAGGATCAAACGAGAAGTTTATAAGAATCATGATATATAAGTAACAACATGCTGAAGTTTACAACCATTTTGCACTTTGGACCCTTAGGGAATTGATCTAGTTGAACGTAGCTCAGAGCGATTCCACCTATTTGGGTGTGAAAGAGGACCATACCTAGCATAAACATACCTATTTGGACACATAATGAAAGTTGCACCACTTTGCAACTTTGCACTGCTTGCATTTTACACTTTTTCCATCAAGTGAAAACTAGACAACACGGGAAGACCACTCTGAGATAACAAAAACCAAGAGAGGTTATTGTAGAGGGGACCAACGTGATCTCACAGGTTTAAATGAAGATTTTCTAAGAAACATTTTTTGTGAGTAATACCCCGTCAAAGATTGCTTCCCTTTTGCACTTTGGACCCTTAAGGGATCGAGCTAGTTGAATGTAGATCATAGTGATTGTGATCTCTTTTTGATGGAATTAGGTGGGCAACAAAATTAACTCCATTTTAGTTTTGGTTTGTTTGGATTTCAAGTGATTTTGTGCATTTTAGAAGCCAATTACTGAGGGTCAGTCTATATACCCTATTTTAAGAGAATCGATTAGGTACTTTGTTTTACTGATGTGTCTCAAGAGGGTCGGTTTGTATGTCAATAAACCCTTGCCTAACTTGTGAATGTAGAGGGTTTTGGGGTTTGTTATGTTAGAGGTCTTATCACACCCTAAAAGTGGAGGAATTGGTGGTTTGGCAGACTGGTTAATGGTGCCCATTGGTGGTTTGCATGTGATAGGAAGAATTAAGGGGGGTTGCCTATTTATGAGAGATGATACAAAAGAGTCTTATGAGGGTTTGATGTATGTTCAAGAAGGCTTAAAAGGGTGCCTAAGATGGTGGTTTTTTGTAGAGGTTGTTAAGGAATTCTGAGAGTTAAGGTGGGAAAAATAGGTCTATAGACCTACAAGAGTGGCCATGTGCAAAGTTGAAAATAAGCCAAGATTGAGTTTTGAGGGAAGGAAGGAGGTTGGAATCATTTTATATTGTGGAAGTGAGTTGATTACCTCCCTCTATTTCTATCAGCATCACTTCCTATCATAATCACTTCAAGTTTACATTTTTTTGCACTTTTTCACATTGACACCTTTTCAATTTTACATTATTTTGAAAGATATGTAGCATGAACTCCAAAATGACCCAAAAACCAACTAACATGACTTATTACATTATAAATTTTTCTAATACGACCTTATTCAATTAACAAAACACAAAACACAAAACTAACTTAAGACTTCCATGAACCAAATTTCCTCAATAACCTTGGTGCCCCTGCACCAAATTTCTTTATTTCAATAAATCTCATTACAAGTAAATCTCATTACAATACCTTAAGTAGTTTTTTCTCACAGATCTTTTATAATTCCACTCATACATTCAAGATTCTCTTATAATGTCTACATCATAAGTTCTCATTATGAGGTTAACTTCAAATGAGTAACTTGAGATTCCCTCGCAAAGCTTCACACGCTCTTTTATAATGGATTCAAATCAAAATTGAGATTTCTCAAGATCATCAAAATAAGGATGTTGCATTTATTTTTTGGATGAGATTCTCTTTGATGTCATAAAGCAAATTTTTTTACAAGGAGAGACCAGTCAATTTTTAGTAGTTTACTTATAGATAAGAAAAGAAAAAGAAGAAAAAGAAAAAGCATCCAAAATGGAAATGAAATGAAAATAGATGGAAGGAACTTACAGATAGGTATGGCAATCTCTCAACTTATCCACTCCTGGTCATACATCTTCACTGGGAGTTCCAAGGTACCTATTGCACACAACACCTCTCATGAATAGAATATCTTGAAATTTGAGATGCTCTTATAATGTCTACATCATAGGTGCTCATGATAAGGTTAACTTCAAATGAAGAACTTGAAATTCCCCCACCAAGCTTCACACACACTTTTGTAATGGCTTAAATTCATAATTGAGATTTTTCAAGATCATCAAAATAAGGATGTTGCATTGCTTTTCTAGCTGAGATTCTCTTGGATGGCTCATAAATCTGCATTTTCTGCAAGGGGACACCAATCAATGTTTAGTAGGTTACTTATAAATAGGAAAAGTAAAATAAGATGATAGCATTGGCATCAAACAAATAAATGTATATACAAGTATAAAATTAATAAGAACCAATGTGCATATACTTAAAAATTAATCCAACGATCCATCCAAGTCTTCTCTACTCTTTATTGTGTCAAGTATTGCCTCATGGATAGACTCATGGACCTTCCACAAGGTCTTGTTCGAAGGTCTACCCCCATATTTGGTCAAATGAACATTGGATGCCACAAAAAGATTCGACTATTGAAGAATCTTATGATGCATGTGGAAGTCTTGAAAAAATGAATGTTTAACACCCTTATGTGGGTACCTTCTAAGCCACGTTCCAATAAGAACAACTAAGCTTGTATGGTATTCGATGTTTTCTCCATCTATAACTAGGGCCTCCAATTTATTTTTGGCCTCAACACAATGACATAAGTAATATTTTGTTCCCTCTTCACTCTCTTCATCTGCAATAACTGCATAAACATGCTCTGCATTGATATGTGCAACAAATCTCTTAAAATTAGTTAATATTACAAATAGACTACAAACTAAGATAACAAAATGGAATTTCAACAACTAAGCAAGTAGATATATCACCTGGTTGAACTAGATCTGATACACAGTCAAAGTCATTCGATGATTGCATGTATGTTAGTTCCATTGCAGTCGAAGGGTGATACATGTGAAGTGGGATATGATAACTTGTCAACCATTTGTCAACCCATTGCCCTGACTCACAATCATTCCAATTTTTCATTGTACATGAAGAACAAAAGCATGCCATCTTTTGTGTATTGATACTCCATGAACCTGCATTTGAGCCCAGGAAAGAGTGTAGCTCACTCGATCCTATTAGTGTACAACAATCCTCATATGGTTCAATGTTAGTATCATCCATCAACCAAATAACTCTATGAACTAAAGACATACCTTCATTACCTAGACCCATCAAAGCATTACACCACTCGACGATTAATCTTGCATCTATCAAATTTGCACTATCTTTATACTTTAACTCTTCTCGTGCTAATGCTCTTTCCATGCATGCTCCTAAACCATCATGCTCCCCCTTTCCATGCCCAGCCTCACATAAGTAAAGCATACGTTGAACACCTATAATGACATGCATCATGCACAACCAATAGAACATGTGTGAGTTCTTGAAATATGCTGCATAATTATTTGACCATATCATATGTCGACTGTATGTTATGCCCCTCTAAGCCAAAACATTGTAGAATATCTGGAAGCAACCTTGCATGAACTCTGGACAATGTGTGCGATCATCACTAATGTAAAAGTGGTACTCCCTCAATACCTTACTTTGGTCCTCTGTACTATTAGATTCATGAATGAATGTTATGTCCACAAATATCAAAACTTGTGTGGAGTTGTAATACTGTGAGTGCACCTCATGTTGTGGTTGTAGAGTGTAGTTCTCCACAAATTCAACCACTGATACCATCTTTCCAACTAGAAATGTGTCCTTTCATAGCTTGAATTGTGTGTCCAACCATTAGACTATATGGGTATGCATTGCATACTGAAATAGTATATTGTTACAAAACATGGACATAAACTAATACACTAAAATCTTCTCAATAACCAAATCACACCTTTTTGCTTGATACCCATATTTTGTAGCATATGCCACTATTTTATACTTGCCAAACTCTACTAGTTTATATCCCACCTCATCTATGCTTTCCATATGTTGACATACTGGCATACGTTGGAAGCCACCGCAATGGTCGCATGAACCATCCAAGCATGTTGTCCTGTAGAATATCTGGACATCCTCTATTTCACATAATTGTTTTGATAAGAAGTCTCTTGAATATTTTTGTGGGGCTTCTATGCCACAATCCTACAAAACATCATTAGTATGCAAATTTAAACATATAGAATGATAAACATCATAATGGTGAGAGAATTCAATATGTACTCTATAACAACAAGTAGTGTGTGTGTGTGTGTGATTTATCTTGACATAAAAAGGTTTAACCATTTCAAAAAATATTAGAAAAATACTAATTTGAGGATAATCATGTTGAAATTTACAAAAAAATTAGGTTTGAGTCATATCTAAAAAATGCTTTGGATGTGGCTCACAGTTCCGACTACTGATTCTCCTTCTTACCACATCCCTTTGATTCAGAGATGGCCTTGTGTTATTCTTCCAATACTCTTCAATTAGTGTTCTCAAGGCTTCAACAACATCTTTATATTTTTGTGGAAGTCTCCCCAAGAATGTCCAGAATTCATTTGAATGGGTGCCCTCAATTCTTTTCCGCCTTTGAATGACTCTTGATAAAAAATTTCTACTAATTCTCATTTGTTCACTCATCTTTTTAATGAGACGAGCTCTCTTTGTTTGAAAACTTACCAAAGTCAATGTAATGAAACGTCGGGTGACATTACTATCCTTTGAGCGTGAGGTCCTACCCACCTCTCATAAGCATCCATTAGATTCTTCACAATAGTGTTTTCACTTGATGCATTCGATGTTCTCAACCCAAGAGTCTTCATGATGTTTCTATACTTTACACCCCGCATCATTTCAACAAATAGTTGACATCTTGAGGTTTCATTTAGCTTTTCAAAGAAGAATTTTCAAATCTTATGAGCATGTCTTCTACAAGTGCGTGTTGAAATATTACCTTCCATGTGCTGCAAAATATCCTCATCAATATTAATCAAATACTTTGGCTTTATACGCAATATTCTAGGTGGTGTTCTCCTAGGTACATACATCTCAACATTAGCAATTTCATCAATATTTAATTGAGGTGGGCTAGATTGTGTACCTTCGATCGAGGGTGGAGTAGAAGAAATACCTTGAGGTTCATGTGGGGAAGATGGCATACCTTCTTTGTCAAATCCGAGTGATGATGCACTCGTCACTTGAGATGTGTTGGATGGTGTCCAACAATATTCACTTGTGATAGATGGTGTCCCTCCATATTCACTTGTGGTAGATGGTGTCCCTCCATATTCACTTGTGGTAGATGGTGTCCCTCCATGTTTGCTTGCCCCGCTTGTGCTTAATTTTGTCCCTTCATATTCACTTTCCATAGAGGGTGTGTCTCCAACTTTGGTATCCAAATATGTCTTACCACAATGCTTTCACATTTGTGCCTTTTGTGCTGCCATTTCCTTTTCTCTTTTTGATGGTTGAGGTTCCTCTTCAATTGGTTTGTTTTCGTCAATCGTTTCCAGTTTCTTCTTTTCATGATATGCCACCACCCAATATCTCTCCTTTTGTTTCAAGGTTTCATACTCTTTGTTTGTTAGTTTCTTCCTTGTTCATTTCTTCTGCATGGCATATAATTTTACCTATAGCATGGTAATGAGACAAATACTATTTCCTCAAAAATGTATCCATTCAAATAAATTAGAATATATGTCATTCGAGGCTTCATAAAGAATAATTACAATCATCTTGTACAAGAGTATTTCTAGCATAGACAAATGTCACATGATTTTTTTCAATGGAATACCTTAAAGAGATGTGGTAATGTGGCATGCCATGATTGCAAGATAGGCTCAAAATGGAAGCATGGACAAGCCATACAGTATGCACATCCATAATAAAGGATTGAGAAATGATGTTTTATTTTAATTCCTTAAAATTTATGTCATATATATGTGTATACAAAATGTGGAAGCATACATAGTGCAGGAACACCATTGAATGTAAATTGCCCCATTCCACTCACTATGATTACTGTAATTGGTGGAATGGGTCTGTATCATCAATAAATAGGTCAGGGAATGTTGTTTGTGTGTAGGGGAGGTCTAAATGGGTGTTGGGCATGAAGCACTAGAGTGAAATTTTGAGTTTTCCATGAGATTTTGAGTGGTTTTGATATTGTTGATGGTGTTTTTATGCACTTCACAACACAGGTAATACATAGGTGCATTACCTCTCTTGAAAGACAATCTTCCACAATCAAATTGCATAACACTATCCCAAGGTCTCTCGGATGTTAGGTCATGATGATGCTTGGAATACTTCAGTTGATTTATGTGATTTGTTGGAATCACAAGGTGGACTTACCTGGTCAAAGCTGGAGGAGAATTGGATCGGTCAATGGAGTTTCTTAGATACAGAACTACTGTACTTTGCTGTAGGCTCAAACAATAGTCTTCGACTCCATTGTTTCATCAGATTTGGCTTTACAATGTTCAATGAACCTTGGCACAAGTTTTTTCTAAAAGAAAAGGAAAAAAGGGGTGAAGGGAGAAGATGTTTCCTAAACCTGCAACTATCGATGAATAGTGATCATGGAGGTTCTTGTTGTGGACAATTTCCTTAAACATAATTTCGCTTAATCAAAATTCTCATATTATCATGAAATCTGTGCTATCTCCTATGGACTGCAGATATTCATCATTCATTCACTATGGAGAGGTGAATAAAGATGGGATTTAATGAACAACAATGAAATCAAAGTCCAGGCTAACTTTACACAGTCATCTACCTTCAACAAATGACCAAAAGTATGGACAAGGAAAGCATACACACAACAGTAATCTTCAAAACTAGAGACAACATACTAACTCTAGCAGATTAAATCTAAGGATACTAAAACAGTAAAGTAACTTGAAGCAAAGTTCTAACTAAATGGAGAAGAATCATGAAACATGTGGAGAAACTCAGAAATACACCGGAAAAATGACTGTATTTTCTATTATATTTCAGTAGCATGTCTTTAGAACAACTCAACTCCCTCAAATGAGAGGAGGAGAGCCCTATTTATAGTTTCAAAAAGCAAAAGAGTTGCCAAGATTCGATTCCATTGTGTGGCCAGGATTCACTTTACATTAGGGTTTCACCTACCCCCAAATATATTACATTTATAAATTCATTCTTGTCCTCTTTCTATTTCATCATCTAGTGACAGCACTGTAGCAAATTTGTCTTTTAGTCCTATTTTTATTTGAAACGGTGTAGGGAAGGCGGAAATCCGGGTCTCGGATTGCCGTCACCGGGAAGTCATTTTAGATCAGCCATTGGAAACAGTGAAGTGGAAGCGGAAATTTGAGGAAGGAAATCCAGAGAGTAATCCCCGGAGATGGACAGAAGGTTCAGGACAGTCGGACGACGAACAGAGCATCAGGATCTGACGGTCGGGAAGACGTCCGAAATTCGCCGTTAGAAACGGCACCGGTGGAATCGAATCCCGAGGGGGAAATTCCAGTGGTTAGAACCCGGATGAAGCAGGTCGGGGTCCATGGGTCAGGAAGACGTCCTGAATTCATTGTTAGAGACGACGAATGCAGAACGGAATTCCGAGGATGAAATTTCGGAGGTCAAAATCTCGAGGAAACTTGGATGAAGGTTCAGATGTGAAGTTGGAAGACTTTGTAGAAACAACGGAGTTAGAATGACATTCTGGGGAAGGAAAGCCAAGGACGGAATCCCGAATTCCCAAGGGAAGGCCATTGGAAACATCGGAGTTAGAACGGCATTCCGCGGAAGGAAAGCCGAGGACAGAATCCTGGGGAAGGAATCCCAAGGACCCGGATTTGGCAGGTTTAGCAGGTCTTCAAGTTTGCAGGGGGACTTTGAGGGCCTCAGGGTCGAGGGGTTGGGAAGACGCTCGAGCGAGGCCGCTTGAAACAGTGACGACACAACGGAATCCCGAGAGGGGAATTCTGGAAGTCAGAGCCCGAGGTGGGTTTCAGAGGCGGACAATTTGAAAATTAGGTTGCCGACGACAGCGGGAAAGTCCGGGCCTGGAGGACGTCAGCGACTGTTTCGAAGAACAGCCGCGGAGAGGTGAAGTTCCAGATTGAATTTTAGCCACTTAGCGGTTGTTTTTTCGATTTTCTAAAAGGTGGGTTTTGAGTGGAGGGCACAAACTAACTTAATTTTAAACCCATTTTACATTTTACATTCGCCAAAGTGCAGAATTTCACAGAAAAAAGGAGGAGGGCATGCGGACGGAAAACCTACCTCAAGATCCCAAAGAGCAGACTGATGGTGATGCAAAAAATGGTGGAAAATGGGGCTTGCAAAATGAGGCAGAAAATGCTTGGACGCTGGAAGTTCTTCAGACTTTTCTATCGCGCGAACAATTGACAATGACGGCTGAAAAATTCATTTTTATAACAAAACCGCCATTAATGCGGCATTTAATTCTTTCGTACGGTGATAGGTGAAGTTGGTGGGTGAAACGCAGTCGGTGGTAGGAGGTCCGAAATCCGGTGGCCGAGAAGCTACCCCCCCACAGCCATTGGAAATAGCGAAGCCCGGGAGGAAATCTGGAAGGGGAAACCCGACACCCGGGGTCTAGGGTCCGGAAAGCCGTCGGACGTCGGATGCCAGAAATGGCGAACCAGGGACAAAAATCCAGAAAGGGAAACCCGGAAGGGGAAACCCGAAAAGAGCCAGAAATGCCAGAAAGGGAAATTTGTCAAGGAAAACCCGAAAAGACCCCAAACTTAGCATTTTTAAAAGGGGCGACTTTGGTCAGGCCCAAAATATGACTTTAGGGAATGTGCCAACCTTTAGGGGACAAAATTGGGCATGCAAAATGAGGTAAACCAAAAAGGGGCCTGGGAACTAATAGAGGGCAAACAGGATCCCCGTCCCAAATGGGGCGTGTGTGCAAAAGGTACAACAAATGGCGACTCCACTGGGAGAACGCTCTCAGCATTCTAGAGATAAATACTCATTCTGAACCGATGATCTTTGGTTTTGCAAACCGTAGCTGACTTTCAAAGCTGAACTAAGAATAGCTTAAGGAAGGTGGGGTTGAATCAAACCGCAATATCATCATGGAGGTGTGTGCATGGTGAGTTCATTTCCTTTCCTCGGAGAGAGCAAGAATAACCACCGGTTGGGGGAGATAAGCTACGTAATTCATCTAACCCCAAAAGTAACCTGGACATTGCCCCGCTGCCAGTCAGGCGTCCATAGCCCCGACGGAGTTGTTGCCATGACCTTACAAACATAGCTCTACTGCTAGCCAGGCGTCCATAGCCCCTGTAGAGATATTTGCACACCCATATGGTTGTTATTTTCAACTTATTTATGGCTCATGCTGGATATTTCTTCTTAGCACTCTCTTTTTCTTTTGTTCAACCACATGAGCAACGAAGCTCACAATGGGCTTGAGGATCGTAGTGGTCACTAGAGAAAATTTTGGATTTTTCACTTATCCCCACCTCCCAGTAGCCACCCTACTATTCTTTGGAAATACTTAAAATGTGTTTTGTGGATTCCATGACAAACGTAGGGGATTCAAGCGGACAACCATCCTAGGTTAATTCAAAGTTTGAAAGTTGAAAATCGATGCTTAGGAGCTTTCAAAGGTTAATAATAGGGAATGAGGGCTTATCTAGAGAACAACGTGAGAGCGGATAGGGAGAAAAAACATCCGTTAGACCAAGCACGACCACCATAATAGAATAGGGAGACTCTTCCCAAAATTATGACAAAACGGCCGGGAATGAGGAAAACCGAAGGACAAAGTAGGAAATCTATCCTAAGCTATGCACAGGTATTTACACTGACAGCTCCCGAGAGCTCAAGCCTAAAATAGTGCTTAAGGTGCTGCCCGTTGACAGACAATAGGACGTCTTCACCAATAAGATTCTTTAGGCGGAAAGCATTATCCCTGAGGATTTCAGCAATCTGGAGGGGGCCAAGCCAAAGCTTGTTGAATTTGTTGTGTCCCCCTTTCTTTTCACGGGCTTTGTCCCAGTAGAGGACCAAATCAGAAATGCGAAAGGCTTTAATTTTGGCTCGGCAATCGAACCATATTTTGACTATGCTCTGATGCTTGGCAAAATTTTCTATTACGTGGTCTCAGACTTCTTCAAGATGTAGTAGTTCGGCAAGGCGGGATTCTCTGCGATCTCCCCCTTCATAAAAGTCGTTGATAAATCGAAGGATTGGAATTTTCAAATGTATGGGGAAGATGGGTTCTAAGTCGTAGACTAGATGGTATGGAGAATCTCCAAGAGTAGCCTTTTGGCGGGTGCGATCTGCCCACAAGGAGAAATGCAGTTGGGTATGTCAATCCTTGGGATTCCTATCAAGCAGTTTTTTGATCACTGTGATCATGTTTTTGTTGGTGGACTCGGCAATGCCATTACCTTGAGGATAATAGTTAGAGGAAAATTTAAGGGCGACACCATAATCTAAGGCCCAACTTGTGAATTTAAGCGAGGGAAACGCAGGGCCATTGTCACATACTAGAGCATCTGGGCAACCAAAACGATTTAGAATGAAACTCTCTAAGAAATTGGTTACGACTTCAGTTGTACATTGTCTACAAGTTATTACTTCTGTCCATCTAGTGCAATAATCAAAAGCGGTTAGAATGTACCTGTGTCCTACAAATGATGGAGGACTTACCAGACCAATGAAGTCGAGGCCCCATTGCGCAAAAGGCCTTACCTCCAAGACAGGTTGTAGTGGGACAGCAACGTTCCTTTCCCTGGCGGCAACAATCTGGCACATGTGGTAGGTACGAACGTGGTTGTGAGCATCCTTGAAGATGGTAGGCCAATAGTACCCAACCCTCAATATATGATGTGCAGTTGATAGACCTGAGCCATGGCTAGTTCCGAACTTGTCATGGAATTCTTTAAGAACGCGATCAACTTCCTCCTTTCCTAGGCATCGTAGATAGATGCCTTCATGATTTTTCTTATACAATATGGAGCCCTGCAACATATAGCTATTGCTTTTCAATCTGAGGGCTCACCTTTGGACCCCCTGCAGGTGAGGTGGACATTTGTGATTTAGCAGGTAGTATACCATGTCATCGTACCACTCTCCTAGCGAGACATCCTCCACCTAGTATTGTTGCACCGTGAGTTCGAGTCCAGCATCAACAACTGCTTCTGCCATTGTTCAAGTGAGTTCCTGTCCTCTTACCAACTTCATTGGCTAGATCTCCATGTCATACTCTTGTAGCACCACAACCCACTTTGCCCTGCATTCCCCCAACTCATTCTGCATAAGCAATGTTTTTACTGCGGGATCGGGAACTATGGCAAAGACCTTGTTGCACAAAATATAGTGCTGAAACTTCTTGACTCCTTTCACAAGGGCATAAGCCTATTTTTCAATGTTGTGATAGCATAGTTCGGCATCCTTCAAGGGGGTGCTCATGAAGGCAATTGGATGCTCGTTTTCCCCATCATCATTTTGTGTCAAGATGTTGGCGCAAGAATGATCTGAAGCAAAGGAGTAAATATAGAAGGGCTTCAGGTAGTTGGGGCTGACCAGCACAAGGGCATCAGCAATTGCTTTCTTGATTTCCCCAAAGGCCTATTTCGCTTTGGGAGTCCACTCAAGCTTGGCATCTTATTTCAGCATAGCATTGAGTGGTTTGACTGTTTCTACAAAGCCCATAATGAACTTGTGGATGAAGTTGATCTTTCCAAAAAAGGACTTCAATTCTTTCTTCCTGTGTGGCAGCTGGATCTTCATGATGGATTGAATGCATTCGGGGTCAATAGAGATTCCCCACTCTGATAGGACATGTCCAAGGAGTTTACCCTCAATGACCCCAAAGATGCACTTCTTTGGGTTAAGGGATACCCCAAATGCGTGACACCTCTCAAAGACCTTGCATAAGTTAGCGACGTGATTACCCTGTTGTCTTGAAAACACTGTTAAATCATCCATGTAGATGATGATGCACTTACCAACTAGTTCTTTGAACACAATATCCATAGCATGTTGGAAAGTGGCCCCAGCATTGATTAGCCCGAAGGGCATCCTTCTATATGCGAACGTTCCCCACTTGGCGGTGAAGGCCATCTTGTGTCAATCTTCATACTGCACCATGACCTAGTTATATCCCGAATATCCGTCCAGGGAGGACATCTTCTGGGATCCGTTTACTACCTGCAACACCTCGTCTAATGAGGGTACGAGATAGATGTCCTTTTTTGAGGCCCAATTAAGGTTGTGGAAGTCCACACACAACCTGATTTCCTCACTTTTCTTTTTGACAGGAACCAAGTTTGCTACCCATGTAGAGTGTCTAATTGGAAAGATGATCTTGGTTGATAGCAACTTCTATACTTCCTTATATATTATTGGCTCCAAAAGAGCATTGACAGGGTGCTACCACTACTACAACGGTTTCGCCTTCGGACTGAGAGGGATAGTGTGCATTATAATCGACACATCATATGTCTTGAGATCGTCATAGCTCCAAGCAATGACATCATGGTATTTTAGTAGCGCCTCAATAATCCCTTTTCTTTCTACATGAGTACACACTTTACCTATGAACACATTCTTGGCATTCCCAACCGTATCCAAATTGTGAGTGTCACATTGGCCGCTAATAGTATCCTTTTTAGCCTGCTGATCCTGGTCTCTGATCTGATCAAGGTCAAAGATTTGGTCCAATTCGACCATTCCCCTAGGGATGGTGTTAGTTTTCAAGTTAATGATCCCCTCTATATCCAAGTTCGCTTCTTGGGGTTTGACTTCATTGATAATTTGGGCAGCAAACACATCCGAACTGGTGATGAAGTCCAGTATATGCTTGTCATCGTTGAATACCTAGAAATTGGCTATGTTATCCGGCACTGACGGGACAGAGTGAGTTCCACCATGAATCGTTTGAGGCTAGATAGGGATAATGGCTACAGTGTGCTTGCTGCTTGTGCTAGGGTGTTGGCGTTATGATTTCATGCATGAGGGATCAACTGAGGGTTGAATGCATCCAACCCTTCTAGTAAATTCCATACGCGATGCGGGTAGTTGGTGAGTCTCTGGTCATAACAGGAATACAACTTCCTGACCTATTTTATAACTAATTCTGAATCTCCAAATACCTGGAGCATTTTGGCACCTTTCTCCAATGCCATTAAGAGGCCCAAAACCAAAGCTTCATACTCTGCCACATTTCTAGTACAATAGAACTACAATCTATAAGAAGAAAAGTACGATTTACCTTTCCCAACTCTATGCTTGGATTTAGAACCATCGAAGCGCAACGTTCAGAATCCGGGAGCATCCTTAGATGCAGGGCTGACAGACCTGGTCTTGGCCTTCGCAAGGGGCTACATTTCAGTGATCGCTTTGGGCACTACAGGAATGGGGCATGTTTGTTCATCGGATGTTTATCCCATTTTCTCCTTCGAAATAGCTTGTTTTTTGACATGTTCGATTGTTGTTCGGCACAAACAATAGTCAAACTCTAAATGGGTAGCGTTGTGCACCTGACACCAGTTAGGGAGCAAGAGTTTGTGGACGTTCATTCGAGTTCCTAGGCTGAGCTGGTCATGTACGTACCTTTCCATAAAATCTTGGAAACCATTGAACAATCCCCGACTATCACTTTCTCCCAACTCTTCGTCTTAGATTTGATGAGGATCTCAGTGCTCTGAGGAGTATTGCCCAAACTAGCAGGTGAGCTGCATAGTATGAGGAAGACCTCGCTCATCTCCTCATTTTCAGGGAACTTTTGTTCATTCTAATATGATACTAGGGAATAATTCCCCAGACTTGTTTCAGCATACAACACCTCGTTCGTGTTGTTATATTCGGTGATCATGAATTTCACTTGTGGCTCTCTATCAATCTGGATTTGATTAGGAATTCCTTTCCATAGTAGCCACATGTGAGAGTAATCCATAGTAGCGTCTCCGTTCAATGCTCTCATGAAATCCCTGCCTAGGATTATACCATAGGTATCCAGGATATTGGCCACCTGTATGTCAATAGTTTGTTGGATCCGGGGATCAGTAGCAACTTGCATGTGTATCCTATTGATCTCCCCAACTATGCTGATTTTGGTTTTATCGAGCTGTGCTACCTTTTGTCGGGAAGGAGTGGGCGTGATCTCGAGTGCCTTGCACACGCTTAAAGGCATGACATTGGCCGATGCTCCAGAATCAAGCAAGCAATTATGAAGGTTCTTTCCGAACACCCGGATGGTGGTTAGAAAGGGAGGAGTCTCGAGTTTCCCTTGAAACAACCCTCCAAAAATTTCTACCTAAGCAACTTGACCTTTACCCTTTTCACTGCTTTGCCTTTGAGTTGGTGACTAATTAGCCGTTTTGTTAGGTTGTTTGCTTATTTGTTGAACTGCCAACTGGTCGGCTCTATTATTAAAGATCTGTCTAACAACCGGTTCACTTGGATGATCATCAAAGGAGACCTTCTTCACTGGAGTTTCCTGAACTGACCCCTGTGGTGGAATGTCATTTATCATTCTGAAAAAGGCATTCCGGACAGCAGGTACCTTTAGGAGTTCAAAATTCGATACGCTCAGCTTCACCTTCTTGAACTCTTCAACAATATACTCCCCCATCTACTCAATCTCTTGACCATGGGAAAAATTCGGGGAGGGGGTAATGTTTTGATTCTGGCTATTATTTTGCTACTTATTTCTGCTAAGATACTGTGTGGGTGTAAGTGCAAAACCCAGGTTATTGTTTGCATTCGGATCGGGGGCATGCTGAAATTGTTTGGCGGAGTGGAGGATGTGAAAGGACCTCTAGCATGGCCTCCGACTTGTCTACTTCTAAGGTTGTAAGGGGCAGTCCATTGGTGGAACATTTGGACCTTGTCCTCCCTAGATTCCTCTTTGTTATCTTCAGGACCATTATCTACTAAATCAAAAAGCTGGGCTAAAGGGCTTTCAGAACTTACCTCTTTCGCTGCCACATGATGGCTTGAATCAACATTCTCCAGTTTAGGGGTGTTGCATTATGCCTTTGAGAAAGGCGCCTGATTAAGCACCAGTACTAAAGAATCATACGGGTCAAATGGGACAATGTCCCTGCATCCCAGCTTGTCGACTGCATTCTGAACTTCCACTTGGAATATTTTGGCTGCAGTTTGAAATTCTGGACAATCCAATTCGGAATGGCAGCTTGTTTTGTGTATGCGGCACCATCCGGATAAAGTAGCCTCTGCCAGGTAAAATCCACTCGCAGGGTTGTCATTATTGTTACTGTTGGGTGATCAAGAGGCATGGGAACGTCGCCATTGTTGGGGTGGGTGTTCCATGCCCGATTTGGCCTCTGGAAGGGTCTTCTATCGAAGTTCTGACCCAAGTTCTGATTCCTATCATAGTTCTGTCCTGATGAAGTACCAGCATCCCAATTATCCCGATTTTCTTAGTGATCTCAATTTTCCCTATTAAGGTTGGCCTGGATGCTCTTTTGTGATATCTGCAGCTGGTTATTATGATTCCTTAAATGCATCATCTCTATCGAAATTTTCTTGACCATCTCTGTAAGCTCATTAATCCTATCCCTTTCAGCGTTACTTAGCTATGGCACGGTATTCTGAAAGAACACTGGTTGTGCTGCTGGTTGATTCTGATGAGCGAGTGGGAATTTCACTGCTTGGAGGTATGTAGGCATCTGGGGTTGTTGTGGGTGTGATATTTGCTACTAGGGTAGCAAGTAATGAGGCACTGGATACACCTGATTCACTGGTTGTCCAGGATGTGGGACCATAGGTAGCTGAGGTATCAGATTCAACAAGGGTGTCTGGTGCTGCAAAGCCTGTGTGAGTCCCTATATCTGTGTCGGATGTGCAATTTTCCCAAGAGAAGGTAAGGGGCCCAATATGTTCTATCCCAAATCTGTACTGTCAATGATAGCTTCAACGTACGCATCGACCAACCTAGCTGGTGATGGCCTCATCCTTTTTACCAAGGCTGAAGTGAGGTTGTCTAGTGCGACATAGTAAATGGGTAGGACAGTAGCATCGTTGAAAACATACGGGGTATGTAGTTGGGTGTACGCTTTGTGGAAGCGATCATTGAATGAGTTGATCGGTTCATTGATTTCCCTTTGCACTAACATGAAATATCGATACAAATCTGCGGGGCTGACAGGGGTCTTGAATTTTTGTAGAAATGCACTTTTCAGAAGATCCCACGTGCTGATAGTTCCGACTGGTAAGTTGACGTACCAGTAGAAGGCCTCTTCCCCTAATGAATAAGGAAAAAGCCTGCACGCTACATCCTCATATATGATCTACATAGTCTTCAAGGGAATTTCAAAAAATCCTGACATGTTCCTCAGCTATCCTCTATGGATCCCAGGAGTTGAACTTCGTGCATAAATTCTCAGGATTCTTGGGAATATCATGATAGAGGTTGAAAGAAAGAGGAGACGGGTTATTACCCAACCATGCGATTCGGAAAGGTGGTGGAGGTGGCTGTGCTAGATTGGTTTGTGGCTATAGTGGAATAGCAGTGACTGGTATGACCACGGTAAGATTGGTAGTAGTGATTGGTTGAAAGGCAGCGTCCAGCCCACATGGAGTGGCAAATTGGATGGCTGTATGGATCGGATGAGCGAAAGGTGGTGCTGTCAGTGAAGGCGAAGGAGACGGAGGTGGAAGGGCAGCAACCTGCTCGGTGGGAATGGTGATGGATGGTTCCCCTTGTTTAGCTCTTTTAGTTCAGGTAGGGAGCTGCAATTTCTATAACTTTCCCTTGTTGGGTGTAGACCTCAAAACCTGATGGAACCTCTCAGGGGAGAAAGACCCAATTTGATCCAGCTTATCCGTTAGGCCCTCCTTTTAGTGCCAGTTTTGTTGATGGTGTTTTTATGCACTTCACAACACAGGTAATATGTAGGTGCATTACCTCTCTTGAAAGACAATCTTCCATAATCAAATTGCAGAACACTATCCCAAGGTCTCTTGGATGTTCGGTCATGATGATGCTTGGAATATTTCAGTTGATTTATGTGATTTGTTGGAATCACAAGGTGGAATTACGTGGTCAAAGCTGGAGGAGAATTGGATCGGTCAATGGAGTTTCTTAGATACGAAATTACTGTACTTTGCTGCATGCTCAAATAGCAGTCTTGGACTCCATTGTTTCATCAGATTTGGCTTTACAATGTTCAATGAACCTTGGCACAAGTTGTTTCTAAAAGAAAAGGAAAAAAGGGGTGAAGGGAGAAGATGTTTCTTAAACCTGCAACTATCGATGAATAGTGATCATGGAGGTTCCTACTGTGGACAATTTCCTTAAACAAAATTTTACTTAATCAGAATTCTCACAATATCATGAAATTTGTGCTATGTACTATGGACTGCAGATATTCATCTTTCATTCACTATGTAGAGGTGAATAAAGATGGGATTTAATGAACAACAATGAAATCAAAGTCCAGGCTAACTTTACACAGTCATCTACCTTCAACAAATGACCAAAAGTATGGACAAAGAAAGCATACACACAACAGTAATCTTCAAAACCAGAGACACCATACTAACTCTACCAGATTAAATCTAAGGATACTAAAATAGTAAAGTAACTTGAAGCAAAGTTCTAACTAAATGGAGAAGAATCATGAAACATGTGGAGAAACTCATAAATACACCAGAAAAATGATTGTATTTTCTATTATATTTCAGTAGCATGTCTTTACAACAACTCAACTCCCTCAAATGAGAGGAGGAGAGCCCTATTTATAGTTTCAAAAAGCAAAAGAGTGGCCAAGATTCGATTCCATTGTGTGGCCAGGATTCATTTTACATTAGGGTTTCACCTACCCCCAAATATATTACATTTATAAATTCATTCTTCTCCTACTTCTATTTCGTCATCTAGTGACAGCACTGTAGCAAATTTGTCTTTTAGTCATTTGCCCTTTGCTATAGCTACTTTTCAAGGAATTCTTTGTTGATGACAAGATTGCCCTCTCGCTTCTTCAAGATGGCATACTCCATGAAACTAAGGATCAGGGATGGAAACTTATCCAACTCCATGATGTCAGATCGCAAAATCTGGTAACTCCATTCTTGGGAATTGTTGTCGAGCTTCTTCCAGTCATCATCATACTTAGTAGCATTTTCCTTAAAGAGTTCCAATTGTGCAAAGGCCTTGGTAGTGAAGCACATGAATTTAGTAGTGACCTCAACAGACATCCCTTCTTCCATGATCTTTAAGAAGTAGGGCTTTATATTCTCAGGATTGATCTCGACCGCGAGCACCTCATACCCTGTCATCATCTTGAGGTACCGAGCGCACTCCTCTCTGGAATCCCTTGCCCATTCAATATCCGGTGCTATCCATTCAAAAATCTTCTCAAGTCTCCTCTTTCGGTGATCATAGTCTTGCTTCTAGGTATCCACTAGCCAGTGATCATCATCCTTGAAGGCAAGGTCCTTCTCCCAGATATCACTCAGCAATGCGAGTATGGCCTCAATCTTTGGGTAGGCCATCTAATACTTCCTCGAGAACTCTTCACAGATCCGCCTTGTGCCCTCAAGAGTTTTTTGGACCTCTAAAAACTTATTCGTTGCCCGGACAACCAAGTTGATGCCGGTGTTTCCCAGATCCAAGACCTGCTGGAACCAATTTTCCATAGTCTTGTCTAAGTTCCTCCTCTTTTCCAACTTATTAATCTACTCCTGGGATAACAATTGAGGTGGGGCAGACGACGTCATGGGTTGCTCATCCGGAGATGACCACTGTTGAATATAGGTCGTTAGATTGGCCACCTGCTCCTTGAGCTCCTCCTTTGAAATCTTCTCCTACTGGATAAGGTGCACCACTATGGCGACCGATTCCTGTAGATGATCCACCTTCTGTTCTCTAGTGGCCACTCCCAAGTTGATGGTGGAGACATTGTAAGTTATACCTTGTTCCCCAACCATCGGTGTTGCTATCTGCACCGTCCTCGATCCTGAGGCATTCATGGTTACCTTTGATCTGATCTTTGGTTTCCTCTCTCTCTTTTGGGTGCTTATTCATGCTCTGGCCATGATGGCTTCCAGCCTTGCCTTGGGGTCCTTCAAGGTAGGAGTCTTTTGCTTTAGCTACCTTTGTAGCCACTTGGGCGCTTGAGGTTCCTCTCTAGGTAATCCATTCGGACTTCTACTGTCATTTTCCTCAAGCTCAGCGGTTCTGATGAAAAGAGCCCTCTCTTCAGCCCCTCATCTTCCTTCTCATCAGAGTCTTGTTGAAGGGTTCTATGCTCAGTGGGGGATTTAGTATGCAACTGCTGCTTAGGTGGATCCTCCTTTTCAGCATCCCCCTCTTTTTCATCTTGACTATGTTCATGCCCCTTGAGGTTCTTGCTCTGCTCATCCTGGTGAAGGGTTGCTTCTTGTTTCTCAAAAGGAGACTTGTTACCCTCTGTCTCTTCAGCAAAAATCTCTTCTTCTCTTGCGAGCGGATCTTCGGCTTCCTTATCTTCAATTTCCTTGAGTTGCTTCCCCCACTCCTCATTAAGTTCGGGGTCATTTGATTCTCTTATAAAATCAGCATCCTGCCCCTCGCTGCTCTCACTAGAGGACTCGTACACCACCTCGTCTATCTCACGGTGTTCGAATAGTGGATATTCGTGATACATAAATTCTTCTTCTTTCGGTGCCTTTGCGGTCTCAAGTTGTTGTTGTTCGAGCTCATCCGATATTTGTATGGTTGCTTTCATCTTTGGTGAGTTAGTAAAGGGGGACAGAGCTGGAGCATGGGCCATAACTTGAGCTATTGCAGCCTGAACTATTGGGTTAGCGAGCATTCCTGAGAGCTCGAATGGCACATTTTGCATGTATTTTACCAAAGACTCCAAGAAACTAGGGGTCGATATTGTAGCACCGAGAGCAGAGAGGAGGGAAGGAGACATAGAGGAGGAGACCAACGAGGTCATTGCAGATGATGAATCCATGGGAATAACCTATAGGAGTGGAGGAGAAGGAGCAAGGTGGACATAAATGTCCACCGCAGGCGGGGAGGACGCAGAAGCGGCTAGTAAAGAATGTGGGGCTAGAGCAGTAGCAGCAGTAGCAACGACCGAGGAAGGAAGTGGCCTTGGTGAGTTTGATTCTTCCTCATTGACCCCAAGGTGTGGGCCTTTAGTTATCATTGTTGCCCTCGCACTTACTGTTATCTTTCTTTTCTTCTTGGAAGGTTTTGGCTCAGAAGACTTGCGGGCATACACCTTTGGCTTAGGCAACTATTCACTAGCCTCCTTCCTCTTCTTGGTCTTGGCTGATGGTGGTGGGCTAGATGTTCTCCCAGTCACTATGGTAGCTACTCCTCCATCGAAGCCACTCGGTTCAGCCTCCAGTCCCTTGAATGTCAAGGCGACTCCTTGTTGCTTTAATCGGTTCGTTTGTTGGTC
This sequence comes from Sequoiadendron giganteum, assembly GCA_007115665.2. NCBI lineage: Eukaryota > Viridiplantae > Streptophyta > Pinopsida > Cupressales > Cupressaceae > Sequoiadendron > Sequoiadendron giganteum. Next base: position 117,423,825 of record CM021107.1, on the reverse strand, counting down.
GACACACACCTTTGTGCAGATCTCAATGGGCCTAGTGAGTATGGTGAGGTCATCGAGCTCTGGTTCATTCCAGTCAATTCCTGGCAGCAGCAGATTGGCAATGGCATCATACCCAGGGTCGATCACCGTGTCCTCATCCTCTTCAGGTTGATCAGGAACCGGGCATAGGTTGATCCTTCTCACATAGATGGCAGTCATGCACATGTACTGTCTCACCTGTACCTCAAGATCATCTTTGCAATTGGCCCAAAAGTCCTCAACATTGTGGAGGTGGGCATATTCTCGTCCTATTGCCTTCCTGACATGCCCATACGGGTCCATTCAAGGCCGAGTAGTATATTGATGGAAGTTGTACTCGACCAACTCACTTTCTAAATACCCTGCACACTAGGAGGTATGAATCTTATACATCCCTCGACCAAGCCCAATGGGGTAAACCGGGCCCGCCAAATGCTTATCATTTAGGATGCTATGAATGTGCCATAGTTGTCGGGTCAGCTCCAATAGAATGATCCGATCATTGGGATATCGGGGCAACTTATTTGGTCTCTCTATGAATCCTTCAGCATAGAGGTAGGTAAACTTTGGGAATTGTATATAAAGGAAGGCATACTGTTTGTGGAGAGCTCCAGAACAATGAGAGACTCTCTTTTGAAAATCACCCCCGAGGGACCGAATGATGAAGGTGATAAATGCATCCTTCACTTGACAATAATCCTTAAAATTTTTGAACTATAGCTGGGTGTATTTATCATAGGGCTTGAGTTCCACCCCTGATGGATCACTGGGTACCACTGCCAATCCTTGATAGTGCTATTGATCAGCGAGGGAATACACCAAGTAGGAGGTCATGAAGAATTTGCAGGTCTTCTTCATGGTTGTAAACTGCTTGTGGAAGCAGTCACTGATTATTTCCCCACAATAGAAGGTGGTCCCCTTCCCACGTAGGATCTCCTCTATGAAATAGAAAATCCATTCCTAGAAGAAGGCTGCTCTAGGAAGGCCCATCACATAGCTTAGCAATGTCATGAGGTCATGGTAATCCTCGAAGAAATCACTGCGAAAAATCTCCTGAGGAAGCTTACCAGCGTTGCCTCTTTTGTCCTTCACCCAATATTGATTGATGACCTTCTTGCATCACGTGGGGTCTTGCTCCCAAATTTGCTTGCACTCGGCCATGGTGGGGGTCTCCATGCGCTCATACGCAGGGATGTGAAATGTTGCTGTTATACCTGATGGAGACATATCTGCCAAGATGTTTCCATCTCGATCCACTATAGTGCGGGTCTCTTCGTGATAAGCCTCTAAACATTCCATTACCAACTCTGGGGCCACCAAGGCCGGCGAGAAGCCTACAGCTTTAGCAATTCCGCTTTTCTTTATCAATTTGGCATTCTAGGTCTTTGGGTTCATCCTGACCCTCTGTATGAATTCGTCAACATCGACCTAGCTGATGTTGGTATCCGTGACATCTCTCCAGAGAGACGTAACTCTAGACATTATGGGGACCCCTTGGAACTTGTACCTCATGAGGTCCTTGTCTTCCTTGCCTCGGGGTGTCTTGGTTATTCCCTTTCCTTTTTCTTTGGAGGCACCGAAAGTTTCCACACCCGATTCCATAAATTTTGCACAAAAGATAAGGAACAGTTCTCATAAAATATGAAGAAACCGCCCCAGATAAACTCCTGCATACTGAGATTAGTTCTATAATCATCATTCATATTCAACAATTTAATAACACTCGATAATTCATCAATAGGAAGTAAGGTAAGCAATCCAGGTTCCCAGGGCTAAAATTCCCTTGGCAGAATGTCGTTTGAAAGGGCAAATTGAGGATGGGATTTCCAAAGGTATTTCCCAGTGTTTGATTCGAGAATTAGAAGGTTGGTATGAAGGAAGACCTGATTTTAGCAAGTGGGTCGAAATCCATTTTCAATTTGGAGGTTATTTGCTCCTTCATCTAGGAGTTCGGGTATCGACTACAGGATTGCCGTTTGAAACGGTGTAGGGAAGGCGGAAATCTAGGTCTCAGAATCTAGGTCTCGGATTGCCGTCATCGGGAAGTCATTTTAGATTGGCCATTGGAAATGGTGAAGTCGAAGTGGAAATCCAAAGAGTAATCCCCGGAGATGGACAAAAGTTTCGGGATAGTCGGGCGACGAATAGAGCACTGGGATCCGACGGTCGGGAAGACGTCCCTACTTCGCCATTAGAAATGGCGCTAGTGGAATGGAATCCCGAGGGGGAAATTTCGGTGGTTAGAACCTGGATGAAGAAGGTCGGGGTCTTTGGGTTGGGAGGACCTCCCGAATTCACCGTTAGAGACGGCGAATGCGGAATGGAATTCCAAGGATGAAATTCCGGAGGTCAAATCTGGAGGAAACTTGGATGACGGTTCGGATTTGAAGTTGGAAGACTTTGCGGAGCTTGGGAACTGGGTCTGAGGAAGCCTCTAAGGCAAGGCCATTGGAAACATTGGAGTTAGAATGACATTCCAGGGAAGGAAAGCCGAGGATAGAATCCTGGGGAAGGAATCCTGAGGACCCGAATTTGGCAGCTTTGGTAGGTGTTCAAGTTTGCAGGGGGACTTTGCGGGCCCCGAGGTCGAGGGGTCGGGAAGACGCTTGGGCGAGGCCGCTTGAAATGGCGACGACACAACGAAATCCCAGGAGGGGAATTTCGGAAGTCAGAGCCCGAGGTGGGTTTCAGAGATGGATAGTTTTGAAAATTAGGTTACGGACGGCGGCGGGAAAGTCCAAGCCCGGAGGACGTCGGCGACTGTTATGAAGAATGGCTGTGGAGTGGTGAAGTCCCGAATTGAATTTTAGCCACTTAGCAGTTGTTTTTTTGATTTTCTAAAAGGTGGGTTTTGAGCAGAGGGCACAAATTAACTTAAAATTAAACCCATTTTATATTTTACATTCGCCAAAGTGCATAATTTCATAGAAAAAAGGAGGAGGGCACGTGGACAGAAAGCCTACCTCAATATCCCAAAGAGTAGACTGATGGCAACGTGAAAAATGGGGCTCACAAAACAAGGTAGAAAATGCTTGGATGTTGGAAGTTCTTCAAACTTTTCTATCATGCAAACAATTGACAATGACAGCCAAAAAATTTGATTTTATAGAAAAATTGCCATTAATGCGGCATTTAATTTTTTCGTACGGTGACAGGTGAAGTTGGTGGGCGAAACGTAGTCGACGACGGGAGGTCCGGAATCCAGTAGTCGGGATGCCGTCCCACCACGGCCGTTGGAAACAACGAAGCCCGGGAGGAAATCCGGAAGGGGAAACCCGACACCCAGGGTTCGGGGTCCAGAAAGCCGTTGGACACCAAACACCGGAAATAGCGAAGCAGGGACGAAAATCCTTAAAGGGAAACCCAGAAGGGGAAACCCGAAAAGAGCCAGAAATGCCAGAAAGGGAAATTTGTCAAGGAAAACCCGAAAAGACCCCAGACTTAGCATTTTTAAAAGGGGCGACTTTGGTTAGGTCCAAAATATGACTTTGGGGAATGTGTCAACCTTTAGGGCACAAAATTGGGCATGTAAAATGAGGCAAACCAAAAAGGGGCCCGAGCACTAATAGAGGGCAAAGCGGGTCCCTGTCCCAAATGGGGCGTGTGTGCAAAAGGCACAACAAATATGCTAATGTGTGTTTTGTGTTGGGGCAACATGGTTTCTTGTTGAATTGAGTTTGTGTAGACCATTTTAGACCTATTTGAAGTATTCATAAGATTGTGTGAGTGTTGGATGAGTGTTTTTCAATAAACCCCTAGTTTCTTGGGTAAAAAGGAGGCTTTTGTGATTTGACACTTTCATGAGTGATTTTTTTAAAATAAATGGTCAAATCCTTGGTCTGATAACATATAGAATGCTGCCCAATGTAGTTTGGTGTTTTTGAAAAGTATTTAGGATAAGGTTCTTTGTAAAAGAGGCCTAATTTTAGGCCTAGTTGGTGTAGAAATCGAATTTTGATGAAGTTGTAACAAAGAAGCCTATTGTGGATTGTTGATACATTATTGTGTGCCCTGTTGGGACTTTGAGAAAGATCGGGTCTTGGTGTGAGAAGACCTTCTCTACAGGATATACTTGGTTGAGTGAGTTAGCTATGCTACAAGGATGACTGTTGAATTGTTGAAAGTGAAGCATTTTATGAATTGTTAATTGTGATTTTTTGTTGTTGGTTGATTTTGTATTGAGTTGTGTTATAGGACCTCCCCTGATTGCATCAATACATAAGGTAATTCAATTGTTAAATAACAAAATGCCTCAAAGAGATGTCGTTCTGGTGCACTAGGGGAGTTTGAGAGTCTAAGAAGGTTCATTATGACTAATCCACAATCTAGGGTTTGTAGTTCAGTGTAGTAGCTTAGTTCTAGGCTGTGTACCTTGTGTGCATGTTGTTTTGTGCAAGAGAAAACAAGAATCCATCATTTGGTTGTTGTACTCTCAAGAAATACAAAAAATTTCCAATGAAAATGGATGGTTACAAGTTGGTGATTGAGGAAAGAGCATTCAATGAGACTATAAGCTTGTTCCTAAAGCATGGGTAAAAATTTCTAAACGTGTTTCAAGCAATGGAAAATCATGTGAAGGTTTGGAGTATGATTTTCTAATAAACCCTCATTTGGAAAGCTTGTTTGGGAGCATAAAGTAAGGGTTTTGTTGAACAACATTTATTTGAGCCTTTCCATTCCTAAAATTGGTTGAATTTGGTGGTTTTTGACCTGGCTAAAGACTATTTGGAGTTATTAGGTGTTTTGGTGGTGATTTTAGGATAGTTCATTTGTAAATTTGGCCTGATTTGAGGCTTATTCCAGCATTCAGTCAAGTTTTTTGATGTTTGTTTCAAAACAAGTTTAACTAACATTTAGATATGTGAATGTATGTCAAAATGGGATTCAGATTGTGCCTTTAGGTTTTAAAGATACAAAATGATTGAAGATGCATCACCTGTTTTAAGGGTTTGGTGACCTTCTTGTAATATGGCAGATAGTTTGCTACAAGGATTGAATCTGATAAAATGGTGAAAAGGTTGATTTTTTATGTTTGGAAACTATTTAAAAGATGTTGGAAAATATGTCTCAATGCTTGGTAGAAGTTAGAAAGGCTAACTTGAGGAATTTTTTTTTTTGAGCAAAGTTGACTCCTTGTGCAAAATGATGTTATAACTGCAAGAATTAAAGAGCCTGATGGATCATTGGTTTTCGAATGTGTATTTGGTTTATTTCAATCAATAACATGTTGATTACAGTGCCTTGGATGTCTGGATAAAGGTTGGTAGCAAGAATCCATGATTTATTTGTTATTTTTCCATGTAAGTTGCATTGAAGAGTGAATTAGTGAATCATGAAGGAATTTAATGGTTCTGAGTTTCTAATCAAATTTATGCTATGTTACAATTAATTTTATGATGGTTAATCTATTTTTGAGTCTTACAAAGAGTTGGAGCCAAGTTCTAATGTTTTTTGGAAATATGATTTCAAGTGAAATTAAAGGATTTTGATGAAAAGATGACTGAGTTTGTTGGTTGATCTTCTCCAATTTAAGTTAGAGTCAAAAGTACCCTTGATGATTTGTGGATCCTGGTATATTCTTTGCATCAAGTTTTAAAATGTAATTGGCAAGTGTATATAATTATGTAATTTAAAATGTGCATTGACAACCTAAGGTTATAATGACAAACAAGCAATGATCAACATGGAATATGAAAAAGAATAAAAATGAAAGAAATACATAATATACTGAAAGAAAATATGTAAATACTTCACATACCTAAAAAACCAGAGCTTCAAATTTAGGAGTTCAATCGAATTATGTAGCCTTTGATTCTTCTTTCTTCAAACTCCTCAACAATTTCACTTTTTCAAAAGCTTGTTCCCCTCCAAACTTCAATTGTATATCACTTTTGAATGGAATTAAGACTTGAATTGATACTATATGACTTTCAATATGAAAACTCGGCTATTTCATGCAAAGGTGGTGGAAAGATCAGGAAAAAGGTGGTGCAATGTGAAAAACATGCATGCACACTTCACAACATCATCACAAAGCATTTTTTTGTTGTCGCATGCATAGAACTAGGAGAATATGTAGAATGTGGGCCTTGAGATCATGAGTATATTGAATTTTTTTACCGTTTTTAGTGCAAGACAAAATGCACTCTCATTATAACATGAGCGCGTTATTTCATGCTAAAATAGCCATATCTCTACTTCTTCAAAACATGCTCATGTTATGTGAAAGATGATTTTTTTAATAGATTTATTTTCTCTCTTTGTCTATACCCTCTACCCTAATTCTATATCTCTCCCTGTACCCTTATAGTAGAGGAGATAGAGGTGAGTGTGTCTATGTGTGTGTGAGAGAGAGAGTTATAGGGAGGGAGAGTGAGATATATAGTAGAGAGGGAGGGGGGTTGAGGGTTTAAGGGTTTTAGGGTTTAAGGTCTTAGGGTTAAGGGTAGAGGGTTAAGGGTTTAAAATTTAAGGGTAGAGGGTGTAGGGTTGAGAGAGAGAGAGAGAGATAGAGAGAGAGGGGAGGGGTGGAGAGTGGAGGGAGAGGGAGAGTGGGAGAGAGTGAGAGAGGAGGAGAAAGAGGGAGAGAGAGGGGGAGAGGAAGGGAGAGTAAGAGTGGGAGAAAGAGAGAGTGGGATTGATTGAACAATGAGAGAGAGACCTAAGAGAGGGAGAGGGGATAGGAGGGATAGATTTGAGAGAGAGAGAGAGAGGGAGTGGTAGAGGATTAAGGGTAGAGGGTGTAGGGTTGAGAGAGAGAGTGAGAGAAAGAGAGATTGGGATAGAGGGATATAGAGAGAGAGTGGGAGAGATGGGGATACAAAGGAAGGGAGAGAAGGGGAGAGTGGGATAGTGGGAGAGAGGGAGAGTGGGAGGGAGAGAGAGAGTGGGAGAGAGTGAGAGAGGGGGAGAAAGAGGGAGAGAGGGAGTGGGAGAGAGATAGAGGGTAGAGGGTTAAGAGGTAATGGATTAAGGGTTTAAAGGGTTAATGGTTAAGGATAAAGGGGAGAGAGATAGGAGTGAGTGAGAGAAAAAGGGAGACCTGAGAGAGAGAGGGAGTAGGAGGGAGAGCCTCAACCCTTAAACCCTCTACCCTCTACCTTATAAACTCTAAAACACTAAACCCTAAACCTTAAACCCTCAACCCTAAATGCTCAACCCTTTAAACCTCAACCCCTATACCCTCTTAATCCCTCAACCCTCAACCATCAACCCTTAAGCCCTAATACCTCAACCCATACTCCCTCTTAATCCCTCAACCCTCAACACTCAACCCTTAAACCCTAATACCACCACCCTTATATCCTCAAAATCCCTCAACCCTCAACCCTTAAACCCTAATCCATGAACCCCTATACACTCTTAATCCCTCAACCTACAACCCTCAACCCTTAAAACCTAATCCCTCAACCCATATTACCTCTTAATCCCTCAACCCTCAACCCTCAACCCTTAAACCCTAATACCTCAACCCCTGTACCCTCTTAATCCCTCAACCCTCAACCATCAACCCTTAAACGATAATCCCTCAACCCTTATACCCTCTTAATCCCTCAACCCTCAACCCTTAAACCCTAATCCCTCAACCCCTATACCCTCTTAATCCCTCAACCATTAAACCTTAATCCCTCAACCCTCAACCCTTAAACCTTAATCTCATAACCCCTATACCCTTTTAATCCCTCGACCCTCAACCCTCAACCCTTAAACCATAATCCCTCAAACCCTATACCCTCTTTATCCCTCAACCCTCAACCCTTAAACCCATGAGATTATGCTCAACCATCTTGCCTCTTACACTCAAATAAGTAAATAATGAAATGGTGATGGAATTTATTGGTGTAAAGTATGACATCAGAGCTTTGACGGTTAAGGACATAAAAAATCTGACAGTTAATTTTACCTCAATGTTGATCAGATTTAAGATATATTTCACAAACAGAGAAAAATTTTGTTTCTACGACTGCCATCAATGTTTCCTATAAGATGGTAAAGAAAGGTGTTAATTATGATTTTCGTGAATTACTTAGACCACAACTGATAGAAAAAATGCAAAGACTAAGTACTCTAAGTACCCTTTCAAATTTGGTACTTTGATCATGTATTTATTATTTTACTTTTTAAATGAGATTCTTGGTACAAGAAGCATAATGTGGTTGAAAGATAGACCTTTGGCACATTAGATTAGATACTAATTTATGAGGTTGGGTGATTCAAATGCACATGAGACTACCTTATGGGGATTCTTCAAAACCTTTCAACAAAACATGCAAGTGAGAGAAAGGATTCCCTGGAGCACTATAGAGAAGTGCAAGAATAATATCGCCTTCTAAGTGAAAAAGGATTGTTGCATCATACAAGCTATTGAGCCTAGGACTATTTGGATCCTAGAGATGGGATATGAGATAATAAAGGAGGAAATCGCCAATTCAGTAGACTTTGTGTTGAGCAATCCTAAAGATACCTCTAAGGAAAGATATGGGAACTATTGAAATTTCATGACACCCTTTGATGAAACATCATTGATAACTAATCTAAGAGATCCTACATGGGACATCTTACATGAATTATCCTTGAAGGTTCCTAAAATTGGCTAGGTCCTAGTGTTGGGTATGTGCAGGATCATCATGGAAAAAACAGGCCCGTAAGTGGCAAAAAATTCAGAAAAATCAGAGTTAGGCAACTTGACATAAAAAATTGAATAAGTTATCTATATTATTTAAAAAATATGTCAAAATAGAATTTGTACAAAATTTAATGTAGTTTCTAAATTACTAGATTTATTTAAAAAAAAAAAAAATCTATTTGGTGAAAATTTGAAATTTCAATACAGTAGTACTTAAATTTTAGGGAAAAAATAAGAAGTAGGTGTCTGTCTGACCACTCTAACCACATTAAAATTATAATATTTTTTTATAAGATTCTATATATAAGTAGAGGACTCATGTCCCGATGTGATGCATATTTTTTTGTAATTTTGTTTCCAAGAAAATAATTAATTATAACTTTTTTATGACAACTTTTAAAAAATATAAAGACTTGTATGTTTGACCACCTTAACTTGGTCAAAACTTGATGAAATTCATTTTTTTTTTTTAATCTTATAGTATGCGAAGCATATAATGTGGTGCATGTTTTGGATTCAAAAAATATGATACTGTTTGAAAGCTATAGATGTTTTTCAATCAACCTAAAAATCAGGACTTTAGTCATAATTCAATAGGAAATGAATAATAATTATTTATTAAATTCAAAGTAAAGCATAATTTATATTGGTCGAAAGCTGAGAATCTCCTTTAAAAACCCTTTTCCTTTCATCAATTTTGGGTAAAAAAAACGTCGGCAGCCACATACCCATCATATTGCCACTTTTTGGCCCATCATGACCCTACACATACCCTATTTCTAGATTTCAAGTTTTCGCTTACCTCTCTACTCACATGCCTTCTTCATCACTCCCACTCCTTCTCTTCCTTCCATTTTTCCCCTAAGTGTTTTGGGTTTATGCCATTGGCCTTACCCTTTAACCCTTATTGCTTCCTTTTTTTAAGCCTTAAACCTTAGCCCTAATAATTGAAGCCTGATTAACTCCTCCAAGATTTACCAAGTCTTGGTTTTTTGGACTTCAAGGTTTAGGATTCCCTCTTACCTTTTTCATCTTCTCACCTTTTCTTCTATCGATCTTCAGGTGTCGGCCTTCAACCTTATCTCTTTATCCTTACCACTTTCTCCTCATAAGGAATAGGCCTTCCTCATAATCTCTGATCCCCAAAATCACATCTTTGGCTTTCAGTCATCGAACTTTCATCTTTTTCCTTTCTTCCTTCTCACTTTCAATCCTTCCTTTGAAAATTTCAATGTGTCAGTTTTTCAAATGTTGAGCTTTAATCTTCTCCTTTACATCTTACCTTTATTCGGTAAGAGGCAACTCTTCTCTTCGACCCCCAATGGATCCTTTTTGACTTTGGCCTTTGGTCTTCTCTTTTACCCTTATGCATTTTTGATAAGGCATAAGCCTCCTTCTCGACCTCCAAAGCTTGAAAAGGGTGATCCTTCCATACTTTTTAATTCACAACTTCGATCTTCTCTCTTCTTTTCTTCTCATATGCAGTAAGTGATACTCCTGAAGCCTGATCCTCAATGGTTTGATGCAAATAAAGAATAAAGTATGAAGCAGGCCTGAATCCCAACCCTGGATGAAGGTGCTCCTTTTTGTGAATCCAGACCATTTAATTCATAGCAAAGGTTTTCATTTGGTCCCGATGCCCAAACCTTTCAACATATTTTATGTGTTTTTTGGGTGATGACATTAATGCTTGAGTCACTTTTTAAATGGCTTGTTTTGATTCTAGGGATTTAAGGAAAACATTTATTGCTCCCCTAACTTTTGCAAGTGGATTTTATGGGAACCCTTGCTCATTTATTGCTATTTGTTGACTTTCATAATGGATCCATGCCTTAATCATGACTTTCATGAGATAGCTCCATCCTTTCATGCACAAGGGTATGTGTAGGATCGTGATGGGCCAAAAAGTGGCGATATGATGGGTATGGTGGAGCTTTTAATTTCTTCCCCTTTTTGTGTGGCACTTTTTTATTTTATCCTTGGCTCTAATTGGGTGGGTTTTATTTTCGGACATTGACCTATCATTAACAATGGTCGGTTGTTTAAGTGTGGTTTTAACCCGTCTTAGTTCGTGACTTTACCGACCCCTCTTTACCTATCCTCTCGATTTCTTGCGTCTCACTATTTTCTATTTTCCTTAGTGTCGGGTTGATAAATATTTTAGATTAATTTCTAAAAAATATTTTGGCCTTGAGGGTCTTTTCCTCATCCACCTATTCAGTCCCCCTTTTATAAATAACCTTTTCACATGTGCAGATTACGTAGCCATCAGATGAAGTGACCTGTATCATGGTTGTTTATCGCAGACCTCATAGGGTCTCCTGCTGACATTATCAAAGTTATGTGAGGCGTCGAGATGCCACCACCTGTCGCATATGATTGTGTAGACCACCTTTGTTCACTGACTGGTGATGGATGCATTTGTTGATAGTTGTTTCCTTACTAATGCATCATGGCCATTCCTCGCTGACCTCGTGCAATTAAAACTTCATTTTTAATAATGTTGTGAGGTGTGTGAAGTGTTGATGCGTGGAAGTCGATGTTGTACGATGGATGATCAAGGTGGGGCCCATTCCATGTTGATGTGGTGCTTGTAGGTGAATTTCTTGTTCGCCTAAAGATTGGAGAATGGACATTGCATTTTCAAACTATTTTGACTTAATTTGAGCCATTCTCCTAGCTTACATTGCTTTTGATCAACGGTTCGCATTTGAAATAAGTTGGTGTCGTACTATAGCCATTTTATCTCACGCGAGTGAATAGTAATGGTTGAGTTTAACTCTTCTCCCATAATTAAATGCCAAAAGATCAGCGAATTGCTATTTTCATGTTGTATCTCTACACTAAGGAATAATTTTTTGGTACCGAGTAAACCAAGCCATTGTTGTGATTTTCGAGTCTCACTATCTTTGATGCTCTACAAGTGAAACCGTAAGTAGCACGTACGCCATTTCTTGTGTAAAGCATGAAAAACTTAATTTCTAAACTTTGACATTTACTTAAAATAAATTCCATTATATTCCAAATAAATTTGTCATCTCTTTCATACATTCATCATAAAACAAGTCGATTACATACAACGACATAAAAGTTGAAAAGATATCTTTCATTACATTTCAGTCTAAATCATACAAATGTCGTATTACACATTTCAAATAATAATTACAAAGGATGATACATATCCAGTTTACAAATTTGAGACTTACGCATTCAGTCGCCATAAGCTCGTCATTACATACATCATGAATAATAAAGCATTAGAAAGAAGATTCAGTCTGTTGATCTTCCATCCATAAGCAAATCTTCAAAAGAAGACGAGAACAAGAATCAGGTGCTTTTCCGCCCAACCTCAAAGCTTACACTTCCCCGGAATTTCTTAGTCAATCAAGAAATACCCGACCCTACACGAATTGCTTAGCAAAAAGTAGTCTACGAGCAAGATGGAATCTGGTGCATGCCTAGTACTACTAGTAAACCACAAGCATTTTCATTTTTCTAATTCAGTTAAGAAAGAAGCAAGTTCGGTACTAGGATATGGTAGAGAGCATTAAATAATCCATCTATTTCAATGGTACAAAAATTACTTGGCCAAGTAAAATGTCATGCACGACAATAAAAAGTAGTTTTGTAAAAAGCAAAACTACACTCTCTATTTACCCATATTCAGCACCCGTCCCGGAAGGTAACTTTCCCAAAAACAACACATGCAGAATTATCTATCATTCATGCATTGTTCAAACAATCAAACACAATCTTTCGCAATCTTTCAAACATTAACTGAAAACATCGTTTAATGCAAAAATAGTTAATCAAATACTACTTTTCATTGCTCCAATTCATAAAAAGTCATAAAATCAGTATTTTAATTCAGTCATTAAAATAATCAACAAGTTTTAAAAAATGAAGGTGTATCTCCAGTATGTTGAATAATACATATAAAAATGTAAATTAAAAGAGCACACATTCAGTTGTTTCAAATGCTTCTTTAATTTAAGTTGTTTAAAATTCGTTCTGATAGTTTTCAAAAATTGGCTGAAATTCAAGTTTAAACATTGTGATTCAAATTAGCCCTATTTTTAGCATTTAAATATCAATTATTTATCAAATTAAATCTAACTATTTTAAATTTCTGAGTTTTGACAATTTCCATGAAAAGCGAAATAATCAAGTTAAAATTTTGTTTCTATGTTTTTCTATCAATAATTTCTTTATTTTCTATCAACATGATTTAACTAATTTGTATCAGCATATTTCGTTTCTCTCAATATGGTTAGTTTGTTTCCAAGTTTAATACGTTTTTTCTAATATGGTAAAAGAATGTTTTCAGATTTAACTGATTTTCCTAAATTCAGTTTACTGTTTAAAGCAAGGTTTCTAATCAACAATCTCTAAATTCTCAGCAAAGATAAACAAGTAATTGTTTAATATTTTAATGAATCTATATCTAGAATTCATTTTATGTTTTGAGTTTGTTCCTGAATTTGATCAATATTCTTATTTCATAATCCTAATCAAAAATCTTTCCTAAAATCTCTGTCAATAAATTTATCTATTATTCTGGAAATTAAATACACTCTAATTGTTTGAAGTTTCTCTTTCCTAAATTATTTAATCAAAAATTTGCTTAAACTAGTTTCCATTTCCAGAATTTATAAATTGAATTTAAAATCTATTCTTAAAATCTAATTTAAGAATTCTTACTTGGAAATTTATATTTTCTGGAAATGCAATAGTGAAGTGAATTCTTCTCTGCCTTTTTTCTTCTATGTTTCAATTTCTCTCTCTGGCTACGTATTCCCTTGCTCCAGTTGTTTCTCTCCTACTATAGTTGCCTTCTTTCTGCCTTGTCCTCTCTATATTTTTCTTTTTATTTCTTTCCCTGGCTGCGTGTATGCTGAGTTCTGAGTGGGGGGTACCTTTTCCTGCTGCTGTGAGGTGTCTTTTCCCCTTAAATCCCCTGCTCTCTTTCTTTATTTTCAGACTATGCGCCCTTTTCCCTTGGTGCGCAGTTGAGAAGAGGGAGAGGAGTGTCTAGAGAGGTATGGGGAGGGTTGTGCGTGCCTCTCCTAGGCCGCACCTCTTACTACCTTCCTTGCACGTGGAATCTGAGAGCAGGTCGCGCCCCTTCCTAAGCTCTCCTTCCTTGCTATGTGGGTATGGGTGGAGAGTGGGGAGGCTATGAAGACCCTACCTTATCCCTGTACGTCGGTATTAGACCTTGGTACTTCAAACAAATATTTATGTTTTCTTTTTATTCAAATTTGGATATCCTGTGTCTCCTAAATTTCAATTTTCTGTATATGCAAATTCTCTGTGCCCAAATTTTTTGTGTGTGTTTTTAATTTCGGATTTCTTTCTTCAATATATCATTCTATTTTTCATGCCTTCATGCAAAACTCAGATCCACCATTTACTCAATTTGATCTTCAGATCAAAATTAAAACTTTCAGTTAAGATTTGAAGATATTTTTTTTCTTGAGTTTAGTTGAAGTTCCAATTTGAAGGCAAATTTCAATTTCTAAATTTTGAACGGAACTTTGTTTCAATTTCTAAATTTTCACTAAGTTTAAGTATGAATTCTATTTCTAAATATTGAAATTCATTCATTTTCATTATTTCTAATAAAAAAAACATTTTAAATTTAAAATGACTTTATTTAACTAAATTTAATCAAATTTTGAATTTAGAATTAGACTATTACATTTAAATTTCAAAATTTCAACTTTATATTTCCAAAACAGTAATAAAATATTAAACAAGCATTCTATTTATTTAATTTACGTTAAATTTCATTAATTTAACAAAATCATCATTTAAGCACATGCGTTTTTGCATTTTTTTTGAAATCACATTTAAACTAAATTTTTAATTTGCAAGCATGATATACGCACAAAACATTAAAATATAAATCTACGTGAGTGTGTGAGATCCTATCTATTCGTAAACGTTAATCAGCTAAACAACTCTACCTGATCGTTGTTCTCGCCTTCAACCTCGTTCACCTATTTTCTTGCGTTCACTTGCACTCGATTTATCATCAGTAATGACAAACCTCGAAATAAACATAAATACAATAATTTGCATTTCAACTTCATTTCATTTTGAATTTCAATTTAACCATCTTTTAAATAATCATTAAATAATCTAATTCGACATATCAAGTAAAGTCTGCATTTAAATATGTAAGTGAAAAATCCATACGTGACATCTTGTGATTTCATAAGATTTTATGGTTGCTTGATGAATAATTAGTGATTTTTTCCCATTTCGTTCCTGAATAATTGTTTGAATAGATTTGCTTTTAGAGCTTGTCTAGATAATTGCTGGGGATTATAGAATCATGAGGTATTTTATGTTTAAGGCTATAGAGAGAAAATTATAATTGCTTTCCATTTGAAAATAAGAAAACCCTAGCTCGAGTTATCATCTGTCTGATATAAATGGCACCCAAGGCCCGAAGTTTTGGTTCTGAAACCACTACCAGCTCTCTCTTCCAAGATGTTATTGATTTTTTATAGCCCTCTACTAACAAGAAGGAGGAGGGCAAGGTTTTGTTCTATGGACCCTTACTCTTGGAAGGGTTAACAGATAAACAATGTGTAATTTGAGATGTCGAGTTACCATATATTGGGTGGAAATTGTTCTCCAATTGGTTTGGAAACAGGAATTTGTCGGTCCCTTTGTGTAACCCATGGAGGTTGGACTTGGGTAAGTTGGTGGTGCCTAATTTCTACTTGGATGTAGATATTTTAAAGGATGTTGTTGCGAGATATGACCCTGTGACCTGAGTTGTCAGAACTCACGCTGGTGTAGAAATGATTAAGATAACTAGAGAAGAAATCACAAAGATTTTCAGTTTGCATGAATGGATTCGAGATATGGTTCCTATCAACCTTGAGGATTTTAGACAAGAGTATAGAAATACTAAGGGTTTGTTCAGAACATCCCTTTTGGTACCTCATTTGGTTTTCTTAGGAAGAGGAAAGAATCAAAAGAAGGTAGTGATTGACAGGAATGAGCCAGAACCTTTTCCTATGGACTATTTCTCCAGTTATTTCAAGAAAATTGTTTGTGTTTTATGTCAAGTTCTACGAGTCAGTTTAAAGACAACCCTACCTACCAATATTATGTATATGGTTGTAAATCTCTAGCACCCAGGTTTCAACATGGTGTATGATTTTTCCACTTACCTAGTGGAGAAAATGCACTCGGGTTTGGTGGCCTTAAAGGAGGGGAAGAATTGGGTTGGATTCGGGTGGTTTTCCCTGTTAATCCACATGTTTTTTTATAGGGGTCATGCTGTGTTTTAAAATGATATGGAATTAAAGAAGAAGGAAGGTAGTATTGAAATGACTATCCAATATTGGACTAGGATCCTTGACTAGGATTCTCTGTTAACTGGACCTGAGCCTTTTCAAGGAATAGCCAATTTCTTGAAGGATTTCATCCTTTTAGCATTATGGGGAATCTATCTATAGCTTATCCAAGTGAAAATAAATCATTTAATGTTGTATGGTATGAGCACATTTTAGGGAATACCCTCTTGTATTTTATAGAGTTTGAAGTGTAGGATAATTAGCCTTATCGTTGTTCTCGTCAAGTTGGCCATACATTTCCTAGACTTTTATTATTGGATGTGGCAAGTTCATAGAAGCTTTTGGGAAATATGTTTGGGTTGCAGTAAAAAATGCCAACAGGGTATGTGGCTGATGACTTTTTTTTACCCAAAATTGATGAAATGAAAAGGGTTTTTAAAGCAGATTCTCAGCTTTCCACCAATATAAATTATGCTTCATTTTCTATTTGAATTATGACTAAAGTCCTGATTGCTAGACTGATTGAAAAACATCTATAGCTTTCAAACGGTATCACTTTTTTGAATCTGAAACATGCATCACATTCTATGCTTTGTATACTATAGGATTAAAAAAATAAAATTGAATTTCATGAAGTTTTTACCAAGTTAAGGTCGTTAGACATACAAGGTTTTATATTTTTTTAAAGTTGTAATAAAAAATTCATAATTAATTATTTACTTGGAAAAAAATTACAAAAAAATATGCATCACATTGGGACATGAGTCCTCTACTTATATCTAAAATCTTATAAAAAAATATTATCATTTTATTGTGGTTAGGGTGGTCAAACAAACACCTACTTATTTTTTCCCTGAAATTTAAGTGCTACTGCATTGAAATTTCAAACTTTCACCAAATAGTTTTTTTTTTAAAAATAAACCTAGAAGTTTAGAAACTACATTCAATTTGCTACAAATTTTATTCTTCCATATTTGAATTTTTTGCCACTTAAGGGAATATTTTTTCCATGATGATCCTGCACATACCCACAAACTTCATTTCTAACCTTAGTTAGGGTTAGGGTTCTATTTGTGGTTCCACATTATGCCTGATTTATAAAGAAAAGAAATGTATTCATTTCAAGGGTTCTTCCTTTGGCTCCTTCAGGGTTTTTCTTTGCTAGACTTATGTATTTTGCATCTTAATAATTGAAAGGATTGCATTTTTGGCTCTACATTAATGAAATCAAGCAAGCTTGGCTCTTCCCATCTTTTTTATTTTTTGTAAGTTCATTTCCTTCATATATAAGTATTTTTTTGTCTTTTCATGCATACATTTTTGAGTTAAATTATTTACAGTTGTTATTTTAAGAAACCTTCCTTTCCTTCTAGAAACTTGTCAAACCTTAACCTTCTTGTATACCTCTAGGAATTGACCAAACAAAGAGCTATGTGAGTCCCCTGGTCCCTCTTCAATGATGTATTGAGCAATCTTTATCAAGAAGAAATGAATTTTCCATATTGGTGTGCCACCTCCCATTTTCCTTTCATTCTTTCTTTCTCCCCTTTGTTGAATGGAGAAGATAACTGAGAGGGGGGTGAATTAATTGTATCTTATAAAAACATGAAAACCATCATTAATATTCAAATCCACATACATTTATTTAAACCTTAATTTGTTATGAAGTATTAACATGAAAATAAAATAACAAAAAATAAAACAACTCAACACCAAACACAAGAGAACACTAGATTTACGTGGAAAACTAAAGAAAGTAAAAACCACGGTAAGGATTAGATCACAATATAAGTAATCACAAAACTGGTACAAATTCTCACTACCAAAATAGGACACATTGTCTAGAAAGGCTCACAACCAAGGCTCACTATCGAAGTACAAAAATAATATAGAGAAGAAATGTTACAAAGAGAACATGATCTTAATGCGACACAAATTCCACCACAATAGCTCCAAAACCTTTGTAGTCTATTTGAATGATTGTAGGAACCTTCTTCTCACTACATCTGGTAATCCAACACATGAAAGTTCACATTTCTTTGCTCAATTTCGCATTGCTCACATCATAAACTTCACACATTCCTCTATCTTTCATCTATCTTAACCTCCTACAAAATTTTAACTCATACTTATACCATCCCGAACCTTGAAACCCTCTGCAAGGTTGACAATGCAACTCAAACATGCAAATTCAAATTAGGTCAGCACCAAAAAACTCCCATAATGGATATGAATGAAGTAGGACCAAAAAAATCCTTAGCTAGGACCCACATCTATCCTAACACACCTCAACATTCTTCCAAAAACTTCAAAGATGCTTCCCATGTAGTGTAAACACTAAGTCGGCCATTACTCGTGGAAAAACCAAAAAGTTTTTAAGTACACGCTTCATCAAACTCAAATATGACTTGTAAACCATATACCACGCTTGAACATGATATATAATATTACTCCAACATCTTTAAATCCATCAAAATCCTTTGTAACAAATTCCACCTAAAGAATGTATAAATCCAGAACATCCAAACAACACTACCACACATTGTAACTCGAAAGACCATCTTTCGAAACACTAAACCATGAATCCTCTTCAAATATCCAAGATACCAGCACCATAAAATATCTCTTAGAATTGAAAGCCCTAAAATACAACTATGGAGAAACATGAAGAAAAGACATTTCTCCTAGATACCTTTGTAATACACAATTTACATTGTTGAACATATCTTTCTTTGCACATCAATCCAAAAGCCAAAATTCTATATATATAATATTTGATCACCTATAACCAACATATTTGAACCACACAAGTAGATCTTCAACCTAGAATAAATGTGGAGAAAAACTAGAACATTCCTCTACAACATAGAATAATACTGCAACAATCTCTCTCAACCACTACACATTTGACGACAATGACAACACAAGCTTGTTGAAATTAATGAAAACACCTTAGTACTTGCAATAATATCCCCCTTTGTCATTTATGGAAACAAAAGATGTGAAAAATAATCAAATACAACACTCCCATTTTTTTGTAATGATTAGACATCCTACACAACATTTGTCTCCCCCTTTCAACTTTTTTCTTTTTCGCACGCTTCACTCTCCCTTTGACAATAATGATTAGACAATAGACACAACTTTCTCCCACTAATACCTTGAAATTTTTCACATGATTATCTCTCCCCCTTTAACATCAATGATAAAGGATAAAATATTTTGAATTATTTTTCCCTTTGACATTGCACAACCTACTTTCAACTACTCTAAATACTATTTTCAATTACTACTCTAAATTCTCTCCCTTAGGAGAACACACCAATCTTCAAAAATATGCAATATCACTACCTACTCCCTTCAGAGGTAGCCACCAACATCAATCCAAAATAAAAGATAGATCGTGAGATCCACTGGAATGATGCATCTCTACATGCATCTAGTTCAAAGAAGGAGGGGACATGACCTCCAACTTCTCTTGGAGATACTCAAAAGTATCCTTGGGAAGAGACTTAGTGAATATGTCATCAATATGATCCTTTATAGGAACATATTGAAGCTTTACTTCATTCTCTACAATATTCTATCTTAGAAAGTGACATTTGATTGAAATATGTTTTGTCCTTGAATGCATCATTGTATTCTTTGAAATGTTTATTGCACTTTTATTGTCACAAAACATAGAAATAGGCTCATCATACACTACTCTGATATCCTTCAATATTTTCCTCATCCATAACACTTGTGTGCAGCAAGATGTTATTGCAATGTATTCAACCTCTACAATAGATAAAGAAATGAAATCTTGTTTCTTACTTAGCCATGACACCAATCTACATCCAAGAAAGAATGCACCACCACTTGTACCTTTTTTTTTCATCTACACAACTAGCACAATCTACATCTATATAAGCACTCAATGTGAAATTAGTATCTTTTGGATACCATAAACTGTGATCTAGAGTGCCCTTTAGGTATATGAATATCCTCTTGATTGCTACAACATGTGACTCTCTAGGATATTCTTGAAATCTATGCATAAAACAAACTACATGTGTGATATCCGATCTAGTAGAAATTAGATATAGCAGTCCACCAGTCATAGATCTGTATTTTCTTTGATCATCCTTAGGGGATTCACCATTCTTTCTCGATTTGCAACTGGTAATGATAGGGTTACATACCCTTTGGAGTCTTCCATTCCAAACTTCTTCAACATTTATTTAGCATACTTTGACTGTGAAATGAATATTCCTTTATTTGTCTGATTGATTTGTTTCCCAAGGAAGAAATTAAACTCCCCAAAAATAGGCATCTCAAACTCTTTTTTCATCTCTTCTACAATATTCTTACACATGGCTTGATTTCCTCCAAAAATTATGTCATTAAAATACACAACTACAATCGAGATTTGATCTTTATCAACCTTAAATTAAAGGTTACTATATGTGGTTCCTTTATTGAATTTTTTTTGTATCAAATACTTATCCAACCTTTAATACCAAGCTCTAGGAGCTTTCTTCAATCCATACAATTCCTTATTGAATTTGCAAACTATATTAGGTTTATCCAATAACTGAAATCCTTCTCATTGTTCCATGTATACTTCTTCCAACTCTCCATTCAAGAAAGCACACTTCAAATCCATATGATAAAATTAAAATCCCTATATGTTACAAAATTTAAAAACATCCTAATTTCTTCCATTCTAGCAATTAGAAAAAAATTCTCCTCAAAGTCTATTCCTTCAACTTGTGCATATCCTTTACACACAAACCTTTCCTTTTTCCTTACAACTTCTCCATTCTCATTCATTTTTTTTCTAAACACCCACTTAGATCCAATTATTTTTTTGTTTGTTGGTCTCAGGACAATTTCCCAAGTCTAATTATTCTCAATTTGCATAATTTCTTCCATACTTTTCATTTCATCCTGGAATATCTTAATCACTATCTTAGGTTATACTTTAGAAAGTAGACATAAATTTACCTTTTCTTCAACAACCTTCCTTCTTTTCAACACACCTTTTATTTTATATCCAATGATCTATTCTTTAGAATGATTTCTCTTCACATAACTTGGGGTTTTAGGGGTCTTTTCTGGAGCTTCTTCCTCTTCATCCCATGCTTCCCATTCCTTAGATTTTTCTTCTTCTCTACAGGAAATTTCATCTGATTCATATCCATCTATCACCACTAAATTTTGAAAATCTTCATCCATTTTGAGACTTGAACTCTCAACAATATTTCTCAATCTTTTATTGTAAGATTTGTAAGCTTTTGTTTTAGTAGAATACCCAAGGAAGATACCTTCAATAGACCTTGCATCAAAATTTCCTAAATTCTCATCATCTCTTATCATATAACATTTTCTTCCAAACACTCTAAAGTACTTGACAATAGGGATCCTTCCATAATGTGCAACTCATAGAGAGTCTTTGTACTATTTTCTTTTTCTTGAACTCTATTAAGTATGTAAACAACAATATGAATTTCTTCTCTCCAGAATACTTTGGGTAGGTTAGCTTCTTTCATCATAGTACTTGTAGCTTCTTGAATAATCTTATTTTTCCTTTCAACTACTTTATTTTTTTGAGGATTTCTAGAAGCAGACAAATGCCTCTTTATGCCATGATTCTCATAAAACATGTTAAATTCATTGGAGGTGAATTATCCACCTTTCTCAAACCTCAAATATTTGATCTTCAAGTCCATTTCATTCTGAACCATAACTTTAAATTCTTTGAATCTATCTAGGGCTTCATATTTTAATCTAAGAAAAGTAACCCATGTCATTCTAGAATAATCATCAATTAAACACATGAAATACCTATCACCTTGTAGAATTCTCACTCTTGTAGGACCATAAAGGTCTTTATGCACAAAATTCAATAATTTGTTAGAAGATTATTATTTACCCTTGAAACTTTATTTTTTGTTTTCCAATTTGATATTCCTTGCAGACAACATTGATAGGCTTTGTAATCCTTGGAAAATATCTTACTACTTGAACTAAACTAATCCTAACCAAATTATCAAGATTGATGTGACACATCCTCTTGTGCCATATCTAGATTTCATTAATTTGGGTCATAAAATAATGACCATCAACACCCTTGAGATGATAAAAATTTCCATTTGTCCTCTTTCCAACAACAATCATAGTTCTAGACCCTTTTCTGATCTCACATCCATCCTCCTGAAACATAATATTATATCCTTTGCTACACATTTTTTCCAACACTCAAAAGGTTATGCATTAAACCTTGGACATAGTAAACATCATTAGTATTATTCTTGCCATCAAAACTGATTCAATCTATTCCACAAAACTTAGCACCTAAATCATATCCAAATCTAACAAGTACTCCATCATATTTTTCAATTTTGATAAACTTACACTTGTCCCCAGTCATATGATTTACACAACCACAGTCAATGATCCAATAGTTCTTATCTTTTCTAACATGAAAATCATATACCAAAGTACCTCCAGCCTTAATCTTTGTCTCCTTTCTCTCTAGAGCACTTTCCTTCACACATATTTTAGAGTTTGTAGAAATAGATTCATCTTTTAAAGCCAAAAACAAGCCTTCATCATCATCAAGATCTCCATAATCAGATTCATCGTAAAAAATACCAGCATCTTCTCTAATATAATAGCTTTTCTTAACTTTCTCACCTTTAGACTCCTTTTTCTGTCATTCACATCTCAATTTGGGCATCTTAAAGCATAATAAACTATTTTTCCACAACCAAAACATTTGAAAGGTAACTTACCTTTATACTTACCAGTACCTCTTCTCATCCTTCTCACAAAGTTATCCTCCACATCCTCAATATCTTCCTGAACTGGTTCTTCAATATTTTTTGTTTAGCAACTTTAAAAGTAGTCTCAATCTTTGAACCATTGTTAGTACCAAACTCTCTCATCTAAAATGTAGTTAAAGAGCCATGCAATTGATCTCTAGAATACTAATCTAGGTTTTTGATATTCTTCAATAATAACAACTTTATAACTATAAGCTTTAGTAAGGGTTCTAAGAATTTTCTTTACCACTTTAGCTTCTTTTTACCTTTCCTCAAAGACCTCTGATTGCACTGATAATTTCATCGACTCTTTGCATGTATCTTTTCATATTTTCTTCTTCAGAAATTCACACATTTTCAAATTGTGTCTTTATATTCTGCATCTTAGCTTGGTTGACCATAATATCTCCTTCATGAATACTTCCCAACTCATCCCAAATTTCTTTAGCAATTTTCAAATTCATAACTTTCACTAATTTAGAATTTGCAAGACTACTCAAAAGAACAAACCTTGCTTTACAATTTATTTTATAGGCCTTGATCTCATGACTTGTGCTAAGTCCATTTGTAGGTATAGTGTAATTAGTCTTTACTACTTGAAAAACATCATATCCAAGGTAAAATAGATAGCCTTTTATCTCCACTTTTCAGAATGCATATTTTGTGCCATCAAACATAAGGATATCTTTCTTGTTTGCCATCATAGATGTATCTCAAGCTATTAATCTTTTCTCCAAGGAACCTTGCTCAGATACCAATTGTTGAATGAACAAAACAACTTAGAGGGGGAGTGAATAAATTGTATCTTATCAAAACATCAAAACCCTGATTAACATTTGGATCCACATGCATTCATTAAACCTTTAATCTGTTATGAATTTTTAACATGAAAAGTAGGTAACAAAAACTTAATCAACTCAACACCGAAAAAAAGAGAACGCCAGATCTACATGGAAAACCCAAGAAGGGAAAAACCATGGTGAGGATTAGCTCACAATATAAGTAATTGTAAAAATGGTACAAAGTCTCATGACTAGAATAGGAAACATTGTCTAGAAAGGATCACAACCAAGGCTCATTTCCAGAAAACAAAAAGAAGATAGAGAAGAAATGTTTCACAGAGAACATAATATGAATGCAACAAAGATTCCACTACAATAGCTCCAACACCTTTGTAGTCTATTGGAATGATTTTAGATGCCTACTCTCTACATCTGCTAATACAACACTTGATATTTCACACTACTTTGCTCAATTTTGCATTACTCACATCATAAAATTCACACATTCATCTATCTTTCATCTATCTTAACCTCCTACAATAATTCAACTCATACTTATACCATCCTCAACCTTGAAACCCTCTCCAAGGTCGGTAATGCATCTCAAAAATGCAAATTCAAATTAGGTTAGTGCCAAAACACTTTCGTAAGGGATAAGAATGAAGGACAACCAAAAAAATCCTTAGTTAGGACCCAAATCTATCCTAGCACACATCAACATGCTTCCACAAACTTCAAAGATGTTTCGCATGTAGTGTAAACACTAGGTCGTTCATTACCCGTGTAAACACCATTAAAAAAATTAGTACACACTTCATCAAACTCAAAGATGACTTGTGAACAACATACCACACTTGAACATGATCTAGAATATACTTGCAACATCCTGAAATCCATCAAACTCCTTTGCAACAACTTCCACCTAAAGGATGTACAAATCCAATACATCTAGACAAAATTTCCACACATTGTAACTTGAAAGACTATCTACTGAAACACCAAACTATGAATCCTCCTAACACAAGTAAGATACCAACACCATCAACTCTCACTCAAAACAAGAAGTCCTGAAACACAACTGTAGATTAACGTGGAGCAAAGAAATTTCTCCTAGACACCTTTGTAATGCACATTTTTCACACTAGTGAACATATCTTTCTTTGCACATTGATCCAAAAGCCCAAATTATGGATATAGTATATTTGGTCACCTCTAACAAACATATTTGAACCACATAAGTAGATCTTCAACCTAGAAGAAATATAGAGAAAAACTAGAACACGCCTCTACAACATAGAACAAAATTGGAACAATCTCTCTCAACCACTACATTGTTGACACCAATGTCAACACAAGCTTGTTTGCATCAATGACAACACCTTCATACTTGCAACACCCATTTATCCTATGAGCTGTTAGAGTAGGATAGTGGTAGGATTTCATGTGTTGGGTTGGACTAGCACATTACACTTCGATCAAAAGAGGAAATCGACCTTCTCTGGATATTCAACCTCATACACACAAAGTTCCCACACCTTGAGATTTTTTTCATTGTGTCATTAGAATGCTTAACTTAGTGTTCATTAGGGTGCAATTTCATGTGATAACAGTTTCTGGCATGCTTGGTGGGACTCCTTTCTCTTCATCGAAGAATTTGGTGTTTTATCCAACATATCTTGCCTTTTGAGGAATTCCTTCTAACACCATGGTGACTCCCTTTCAAAATCTACTAGTTAAGTAGTGTTGGGTTTATTTCATCATGTTGAGGAAGTGGTGTCTTATTCAACATTTTATCCTTTGGAGGTAGTCATAGAAGAATCTAGTGACTCTGCAATATCCTTTTTTGGGTGACTCTACTAGTATTTACCCAAAATATTTGGTTGGAAACTCCTTTGCTCTTATTTTATAATTTTACAATATTTCCCTATGCATAAAATTGTCAAATTTTAATGGAAACTATAGACATAAAAATTTGACCTCTCCCATAAGGCCAAATTCATCCCTTTCATTCATCCATCTCGTCTTTCCCATAAATGTTAATTAAATCATTTAATTAATTAATATTTCTCCCCTTTTCTAATGTTCTTAAGGTATTAAGTACTTTTCCATTATCCCCTTTCCTCTCTAAATTAAATAGATACTCTTATTTATTTAATTTAGTCATTTAACCTTTATGAATTTAAATCAATTTTAAATTCATTATTTTCAATCTCTCCTTGTCCCATCCTCCATAACCCTTCCTTAATCTGGATTAATTTAATTAATCTTTGATTATGGATGTGCACATGCTTAATCAGGATTAAGGTCACATCCTCCATAATAGCCCACTTGCCTTAATTATTCATTTACCACCTAATCCCTTGTTTTGACAACCTGGTTACTTTATTAGGCCAGCTTAATCCTTATTCCATTTATGACATACCCACAAGTTAAGCTTTCATTAAATTCTTTCTTTTTTTGGAGAAGGTAACCCCTTCCCAATTTGAATTTAAAATTCACATTTATTCTTCCAAGGTATTTTAAGGAATTTTTAATTCCTCAAAGGTAAAATAATCCACATGGGGACAAGGACCTCCTTTATGAGGAGATCTTGTCCAATCCCAAGGTACTATAAAGTACCTCCACATCATGTCCTTCTTTACAAATCACCTGCACCATGGAAATATGTGAGGGCTTGTGAGTTCTCAACTCACCCTAGCCCTTCATCTTGTCCAAGGTGGCTACATCTTGACCATTAATTCTTTAGTGGCCTTTCCCCTAAAATTAGAGGATTTTTCCTCATTTTGTAACAACAATTCAACTTTCAACATTATGCAACTTGGAACTCTCAAGTATTCAAGCACTTGAACTCATCCACCATTGCTGCAAGTTTCCAGCTCATTTTTCATCCATATCAAGCATCTATCCAAATACCCACTTGCATCATTGCATTCCTCATATCTTCCAGATCATTTTGCATATAGTTTTATGTCATTTCCATTGAAAGGAGCACACAATCAAACAAATGAATAGGGCCAACCAACCAATCAACTTGGACAAGGTAACTCACTTGCTTTTTCTTCAAGTTCAACTTAGGCCTAATCTTGAGGTGTTCTTTGTGTTTTCCTTGTTTGTATTTCTTTTGGTTTTTTATTTTAGACTTAGTAAAAACACCTGCACACATTTCTAGCATGCCCGATGGGACCCACATCATGGCTATATCCTTTCACATTCTCTGTTTTTGACTTTTGCAGGTCCAAATTTTAGTTACAAAGGGGAAACTGCCCTAACGGGTTAAGTTGCTCAATACAAGGGAAAAGTTGTCTCAAATAGACGGGTGAAATTTCCTCCAGGGGCGAACCTGTCTTTGCATAGGGGTGAAGTTTCTCTATGGGGCAAAGTTGCTCTATGGGGAAAACTTGCTCCCTGCAGGGGCAAACCTACTTGGCCCTTTGGTGACAAATGAACTTGCCTTGAAAAATAGGTGAACTTGCCTTGAAAAATAGGTGAAATTTCCTTAACAGATAGGCGAACTTTCCTTAACAGATAGGCAAACTTGCCTTAATAGACAGGCAAATTTGAATTTTCGAAGGGGCAAAGTTGCTTTACACAGAGGTGGATCTGAAAGAAATTTGGGAGTTGTTTTTTTCCAATTTTTGACATCGTTTGGTTTTGGTTTTACGTATTGATCTACTGACTCATCTCATTTGTGTGTGTGTCTATTTTCACTAATAATCTATGCAACTGTATCTTGTTTGTCCAAGGCTGGTGGTTTGAAACTAATAATGCATTTTCTTCAGAGCGATCAGTCCAAGAACAATTTGTTTGTTTTTTTGTTGTTTTTCATACTAGCTAGGCACACACAACTTTAATTAAATGGTCAATTTACACTTGTTTTCCATGCTTTTGAGTGGGATGTTGATGTATCGACTTCCCTTGCACCACTTGGTGATCTTGGGTGACAAAAAATCATAGTTCACTCTAGTCCAATTGAGTCCATCAAGGAGGTGCTAGTGTGTCTAAGCTCTCGCCTTGCACTACATGCAAGTCTGGGGACCAACTAAGATGTCTAGTGTCTTCTTCCCTTAGCAGGAACTGCTTGGGATTTCATCTCCTGGGGGATGATCCCAACCATGTGTTACTGATGGGGTATATAAAGGGGGGAGAGAAAAATTTGTACCTCAATCAAGTCATGTGTTTGGTGGAGCATTGAAGCTAGGGTGATACATAGATAAGAAATGAAGAGTTGGTCTAAGTTTCTAGTACC
Organism: Sequoiadendron giganteum; assembly: GCA_007115665.2. Taxonomy (NCBI): domain Eukaryota; kingdom Viridiplantae; phylum Streptophyta; class Pinopsida; order Cupressales; family Cupressaceae; genus Sequoiadendron; species Sequoiadendron giganteum. The sequence continues at coordinate 117,396,028 of CM021107.1, read as the reverse complement.
TCGTTGGGGCTCTCGACTCATGCTTGTGATGGGTTGGTGTTCACGGTTGTGCCCCATGTATCATGCATATATCGAGGACTCACAAGATAGCCTTATTCAGCCTAGATAGAGACTTGTGTTTCAACCGTAGCTTGTTGTAGTGCATGGATTGCATACGACACTCTGAAGTTACTCACCATGTACTCCCTTGGGTTGAGATAGAAATCATCATGGTGGACTATGATATTCCTCGAGTGAGAGCATGAAGGTGAGCCCGTGGCATTCGTTGATGACCTTGTTCCACAAGAACGATATCCATCTACCTTCAAGAGAAAAGGTGATCCAGAGAACCACCCCGGTATCATGGATTATTAACCTTGGGTTATCCACTCATGGTGGTGGGCCTAAATTGAGTTTGTAAATCCTCATCACTAATTTTAGGATCGTGTTTCCTGCACTGTCTTCTATGTGCTATACCAGTACTTTTGCTTTTGGTTGAGTCAGTTCAACCTCTTGTCTATTGTTTTTTGTGTCTTTAGTCCTTTGTCACCGTTAGCCCTTGCCTTTAGAGGTGAATTTTCCCCTTTCATAGGGGAATTTACACTATAGACAAGAGACTTTTCCCTCCAGAAAGGGCAATTCTGAGTCTCAATCTAGTCTGGGTCATCTAGTTTTTCCCATTTTTTCCCATTCTCTCGAACAAGCGAATCTTCCAATCACCAAATGCACCCATTCTCTAAGAATAGGGAAATTTGCACCCCTGTTAGGTGATTTTATGCAGCTGTTGGGAAATTTTTCTCTCCTTTTTGGGTGAATTTTCTCCTAGGGGCAATCCTGCTCTCCTATTTGGGTGAATTTACTCCTAGAGGTGATCTTGCTCTATTTTTTTGGGTGAACTTACTTATCCCATGGGAAATCATGCTTCTTGTTTCAGCCCTATACGTCATACTATCCTCTATTCTAAGTCTTCATTTAGTCATGTTCATGATCTCGTTCTCCATTCTTGGTCATCCTTTGAGTCTATTTTGGAGTTTGTTCCCCATTCTGAGTTTCCGTGTGGGTTCGTTTAGGAGACTATTCTCCATCTGAGTCATCATTTGAGTTCGTTTGCTTGAGCTCTTCTGGCCGTTAGGCCATCCTAAGAGTCAAAACTACCCATTCTTCAGTGGTTTCAGGGTTCTTAGGTGAACTTGCAACTGTTTGGGTGAACTTGTAGCTGTTTGGGCAAATTTGCTAGGTTTTAGGAAAAATTGCTTGGTATTTTAGGTGAACCTGCAGCTGTTTGGGAAAAATTGATTGTTTTTTTAGGTGAACCTACAATTTTTTGGGTGAAATTGAGTATTTTTTTGGGTGAACCTGTAGCTTTTTGGGGAAATTTTCTAGGTTTCAGGTGAAATTACTTGCTATTTTGGGCGAATCTACAGCTATTTGGGTGAATTTGCCAAGTTTGTTGTAAAATTTTATGTTGTTTCAGATGAACCTACAACTTTTTTATCTATTTAGGTGAATTTGATTACTGTTTTGGGTTAATTTTCTCTAAGGGGCAATCTCGCTTCGCATTCTTGGGCAAATTTGACTATTGTTTTGGGTGAATCTGAATATGTTTGGGAAAATTTGCTTCTCTAGATAGGCGAACCTGCTTGGAAATTTCACCTGTTTCTTGTGTCACCTCAGTTTTGGGAAAATTTGATCTCTCTGAATGGATGAATTTTCTAGCCACTGAAGACCTGTTGGTAGCCGAGTCATTTTCCATGATCGAGAAACTTTTATCATCATCCATCTTTTCGTAATCATCATTTTCATTCATCTACATTTTCCAAAGATCACTGTTTCATCAATCAAATCATTTAGGACCATCTTTAAGCGTCTTTAGATTGCTTATCCATCATTGGTTTTTCAATTTGAATCCCTTAGACTTTGTTTTAGAAGTTTTCATCTAGGTTGGCTTAGGTCTCTGATCCCAATCACCATCGTTTGTACTTGGTTAGGATTGCATATGTCCTAAGTTAGTAAATCATCCTCAACCCAATCAATCTACTTCTATCTTAAGGTAGATTTAGTGTCGTAATCATCTATCTTTCACTTCTATCTAATCATTCTATGCCTTACATCATCTGATCAAATATTCTAAACTTGAGTCTAGACTTAGTTTTATCAATTCAATCCATTCAATCATCTCATCCTATCAATTAATCCAACCTAATGCAATTCAATAACATTCTTTATCCATCGTTCAAATTAATCAATCAATCCCTCATTCAATCGACTAATCCTTCATTCGTCACTTAGGTTCATTTGCACTTTCATGCGCATTACTTGACCGCAAACAAAGAAACTCATGGCAGACCAACAAGCCCAAGGTGATCAACCCAACATTCCTCAAGATCCAAACAATCGAGGCTCATCATAATCCAACAATGAGGTGCAAACCATGTTTCCTCCTATCGATGAAAGCATGGTTAATCAGCCCAGAGTCATAGTTGATGAGTATCTTAATAATCTCGTCAATCTCTAGATAATAGATCATCTCCTTAATGAGTGAGGGGTTAAAATCCTCACTACCTTTCTCTTAAAGGTAATCAAGCCACCATTAGGATTTGAGCTATAAAAACTCATCAATACACCACCTCTTGCACCTCCTATGCCTTTAGATCCTTAAAAATCATAGAATTCTCTAGGGAATACTTATGTTCTTGAGGGTCCTCCCGTCGATAATTGGTACTAGTTGGGTTCGATAATGTTGTACTCTATCAAGATCCACAACCCCCCTAGGTTCGAATCATGGTCATAGGAGCATCACCTGATCCGAACAACCCCCTCGCTTACGATATGACACAAAACCTTCATCCACCACCATCTTCGAATGTAGCTCAAGGTTAGACCCCACTACTTGCTTGATTTGTTCAACCTCTTGTCAATGTTGGGGGAAATCCTTTTTTCATCTTACTGCCACTTCCAGGATGGACACCTCCTTTGAATCCACAACCACCTTCATTTATTCCTCATCAACCCCCTCAAAGCAACATCCCATCTTATCAACCACCGCAAGGAAATTATGAACAAATGCTACAAAAAAAGCCCCAAGATGTTCGAATCCAATCATAGCCAATCCAATAAAAACTACCGCAACAAAATATCCCCATTCCTTTGCAACAAAAAAAAAACACCCTCACATCCGCCGCAGGGTAATCCATCCCAACCCCCTCATCAATCCGAAGGTCCTACCATACAATAAGTACCCCAAAAAAATCCACCCGTCAACCAGCCTTGAGTCACTCACCAACCTCAAACCACCCGGCAGCCTCAAATCCCCACTTGGCCTCCTTATCATCAGCCCCTTCCGCAGTTGCAATTCCAAGCACAACCCCAATAATCTCATCATTTAATTCCTAGCAACATGGTGCAGTACCTATACCATCCACAAAACACATTCTATGTGCAACGTCCTATGCCAAATCCTAATCCTGTTTATGCCCATCATATCCCATAGAAAACCATTTCCTATCAGCAACCCAATACACAACCTCTGCATGCATCCCAACAATATACCGCCTATAATTTTCAATCTAATCCATACTATTCCATGCAACAATAACCATCATATCAACATCCGCCATACCAATAAGGTGCTTTCACTTCATACTATCAAGCACCTCCATCATACTAGCAAGGGGGTCCTTCTTATCATCAAAATCCACCACTTTCTCATCAACTCTACACCAATCCACCATCACAACCTACATATACAAATCAATATCAGCCAAATACATCATACACACTTCCACCATCTTACGATCAAACTGCATCCTCCCCATCCACATCTTACAAGTAATATCCTCCCTACAATTAGTTCAATCCATCCAATCCATCTTCATCAATGCTTATTAATAAAGAGTTGAAGGAATTAAAGGTCACATTGAAAGACTTACAAACAGACAATTCTAATAAGTGTTTCAAATTCAAAGAGATTTTTCCTTATCCATTCGATCCCTCAATTACACACATTCATTTCCCTAAACATTTTGAGATGCCAAAATTGTTAGAGTAAAGGTCTTAACTTAATTATGTTGATTAAGTTACCTTTATTCCCTTCTTAAGATTTCACGTTAGTTTGCATAAAGTGACATTTAATAATTATATTAATTATTAATGTTATCCTATTAGGGCTTCTATTAGGGTTTTATTAGGGTTTGCATGATCTCCTTTTTATAAGGATTGATCCCATTGTATTTCATATCAATTCATTCTCTCTGATATATACATTTTCAGTTTTCAGAGAACCCTTGCTTGTTTGTCTCCATCTCTTCTTTTGTGATAGGTTATTTGCATACAGGTGATCTTTGGGGTTTATGGTGTTGTATTTTCTCAACTCCTACATGGTATCAGAGCTCCACACTTGCTGTTTCTTGTTCTTGTTTTGAAGATTTTTGGAGCTTCAAGGGTTTGGGGCTTGTTTTCTTGATCTAGGACATACCTGCAATTTTGAAGCATTTTCAGCTCAAACAGACTTTGCCATTGCGTCCGCAGCGGTCCAAAACCCCTAAATCGACTATTCATTTGTCCATTTTGAACAAAGTCAAAATTTGAGGCAAATTTTTTTTTACAATTCGGTCGTACGGCCATCCGCCTGTCTGGTAAAAATTTCGGATTTTTTTTCTCTGCTTTTTTTTCGTAAATTCTTTCTTTACTTTCTACAAAAAAATGACAGTTATTTGTAATAGTTTTTGATTTTTTTAATCAAAAAAATCAAACAAATAAAGCGGCCAAAATTTTTTTGAGCCTTTTTAAGGCTTACTCGGGCCTCGGGTCGGAACCTGCGCAAGCTAGCAGAGTACCTACGTAGTCCTACGCAGTACTCTGCACAGTGTTGCGCAGTGTACCCACACTGTGCTGCAAGGGGTATGGTGGGGGTGGGCCCACGTGCCTCCCCCACCCCATAAATTCTTTTTGAAAAAAAAAATTCAATAAAAAAATCATTTGTAATATTTTTTTTTATGATTTTTAAAAAGAAAAAATCAAATGTTTTTTTTTTTATATAAAAAACAATTTTTTTCTGTAATAGCTCAATCGCACTTTTACAGCTAGTTGAATACAAAGGGGCTATTTTCAGTCCCAAGCTCATAACTTTTGATCAGTTTCTCTGTTTTTCGCAATCTCAACGGCATTGGAACCATATTCAAGAGCTCTTTAGTTTCATCCATGCCATTTTTCCAGATTTCACTCCAAGTATATTTTATTCAGTTATTTGTATTTTCACACTCTGGTGGATTACCTAGACATATTTTCTCTTGAAAACATTTTGTTTGCATGGGATGCTTCATTTTTGGCTGTTCTTCATGTATTTCCAGCATTTTGTCCTTTGAGGACATTTCGAGCATCATTTGTAAGCTATCTTTTATGTAAACGCACTAAGATAAAATGCCACACTATTGTACATGCATCTTTTGGGGATTTTGCACATAAGGTTGTGCCATATTTTGTACTCGCACTGATATTATAAAGTGCCATGAGGGGTTGTGTAGTTTTCCTTTGTTTTTCCATCACATCTTTGTCCGGTGAGTATCCCTCCACGACGACATTGAATCCATACCATGGGGGGTTGTGTAGTTTTCCTTTGTTTGCCGTCACACCTTTGTCCGGTGAGTGTCCCTCCACGACGACCATGGATCCATATGATTCTAGCCTCATGCATGTGTGCTTTGTTTTGTACACCACTTTTTCAGTTGCAGGTGCTATCTTGTACACTTTTAGATGTTTCTTCTCCTTCATGCACTACAGGGCATTTCACATCATTTTAGTGGATCTGTCACGCTCTCCCAATTCAGCATTATGGGGGGGTATTATATTGTTCGTGCTAATTCTTCCTTGGTTTCACCATGGAAGGAATCTTCCATTCTCAATTGATCAATGTTTCAGACTATTAGTTCTTGTGCCATCTATATCTTCGTTCTAGGTGTTTCCCTTTGTTTGCCATCTGATTCGAGTAGTGTCATATGGGAACTTATGTAGATTATTGTCTTCTTGTTCCTGATCATCCTATCTTCAGTGGAGGTTCTTCAGCACCGTAGCAGTCATCTTTCGACAATTGTTTATAGCTTCTTTTGCTTTAGTGATGTTCTTCTTCTTGGCTTTCTGCATCTCTTTTTGGAGTAGAGCTTTTTCCCATGAGGTTTTCTCTATTTCTCCATTTTACAGAGATTTGGTTGTATTTGGGTACTTGATCTGACCTAGTTGCTGGGACCCATGTTTGCCTTCTTGCATTGTAGTTACCTTTGCTTTTCTACATTTGTTTGTAGCTGCACTATTGCTCATCTTAAGGGGGAGTGTTAGAGTAAAGGTCTTAACTTAATTATGTTGATTAAGTTACCTTTATTCCCTTCTTAAGATTTCACGTTAGTTTGCATAAAGTGACATTTAATAATTATATTAATTATTAAATGTTATCCTATTAGGGCTTCTAGTTTTTCCTATTAGGGTTTTATTAGGGTTTGCATGATCTCCTTTTTATAAGGATTGATCCCATTGTATTTCATATCAATTCATTCTCTCATTCTCTCTGATATATACATTTCCAGTTTTCAGAGAACCCTTGCTTGTTTGTCTCCATCTCTTCTTTTGTGACAGGTTATTTGCATGCAGGTGATCTTCGGGGTTTCTGGTGTTGTATTTTCTCAACTCCTACAAAAATTTGACAAATACAAAGGAAAAAAAGATCCTAAGAGCCATCTCTAAGAGTTTTATTCACATTGCTAGGAAGTCCTCCACAATGAAAATTATCTCCTACCATTATTCCCTAGGAGTTTAATGGGGGCAACTCTTGACTGGTTTATGGGTCTTCAAAAGGGATCTATCTCTTCTTTCACTAACCTTTTAGAAAAAATCATCTTGCACTTCTCCTTCAATTTGGAGAAGGATATTGATACATTAGATCTTTTGAAAGAATCCCAACATGAGAGTGAAACCTTTTCTAGCTACTTGCAGAGGTGGTGTGTCTTGGCTAGCTGTATGAAATCTTCGCTTAGTGAGAAAGACCTTGTGATTCTTTTTGTGGCCAATGCTCATCCAAAAATGAGACATAATCTTAATCTTCATTGTGTCTCAACCTTTGCAGAGGTTATTGAAAAGGGTCCCATCATTGAGATATCTCTCATCACTAAGGGGAAAGTTAAAATCTATAATCCAGATAAAGAGAGGCCATTTGGAGATAAATCATGCTACTGGAACAAAAATAAGAATGCAGTCAATGATTGTGTCATAGATACCAAGCATGTTCAAGTAGAAAACACGTCACAATGGCCTCAATACACTCCTCCACAACAACCAATTTAAAATCCCATATTTGTGCCACAAGCAGCACCTCGTCCTCCCCAACAATCCAAGCAAAACAACTAGGGGAATAAGAAGCGCTCTTTCACAGCTTTGGGAGAGCCCTTAAGTGTCATGTTCAATAGGATTTTACAAGAAAATTATCCAATTATGTATCCAGTGACAAAGCCTTTTGACAATACCAAGCCAAAACCCGCCTAGTATAAGGAGAACAAATATTGTGAGTTTCACAAGATCAAAGGTCATTCCCTCAATAAATGCCAAGGGCTTAAGAAATATGTCCAAGATCTTATAGATCATGGGGATATAGAAGTGGACACCATCCAGGAATCTTCATCCAATGCTCAACTACAGATATATCAGAATGCTTTCCCTAACCATAACCAAGGAGCCAGTACATCTAACATCAATCCTGGGTCAAGTAATAATAATGGTCAAAATAAAAACACCAACAACATTAGCTACAAAAATGTACCTTATAACTATGACATACTAGTTATATGAATTAGTCAAGTAGAGCCTAGCATATCCATGATTCATGTTAAAGGAAAAGATCCTCAGTGTGTTGTTACAACCCAACGCACCCGCATTTCAGTGCCTAGTCCTTCCACGTCACCTACTCTTGTAAGCTTGTAATATAATATTCTTGACCACCTAGGAAAGATTCCTGCTCAAATATCCATTTTGGATTTCCTTAAGTCTTCTCTTGTACAACAAGAAATCCTCACCAACGCCTTATAGGATACCCAAGTACCAAATGACATAGACCCCACTCAATTCCAAGCTCTAGTGGGACACCTGTAATCATCTTATCAATTTTGTTTTAGCCAAAATGACATACCTACCATCAACCCCAATCATAATCACCTGCTCCATATTGAATTCCTTGTAGCTTGACATAAGGTAAAAAGGGTATTGATAGATAATGGAGCAACCCTCAATATTTGTACACTAAAGTTCATAAAATAGGTTGGATACACCTTAGCTGACTTAAACAATCAGGTCATTACTATAAAGGAATACGATAATGCTTAAAGAGATTCTAAAAGCACCATTTTCCTTCCCATTTAGGTTGGCCCTATTGTGTAGTACACCATGTGCCATGTTCTTGGTCTTGATATTCCATATAATCTCCTTCTTGACCGCCCATGGATTCATTCCATGTAAGCTATTCCATCCACTTATCACCAATGTTTGAAGTTTCCTTTCCAAGGAATGGAAGTGACCATACAAGTTGATCCCCAACCATTTGAGTATTATCCTGCTTTGGAAGCTTCCTTCCCCCATTCTCATTATTGTCTTGGAATTGAAATGGGGGCACCTCAGACATCATCATCTAATCCACCTCAAAATCCATCAACCAATACCACATCCACCACATCCACCAAGTCCACCACTTCTGATTCCACCATCACCAAGGTCAAGATCATTGACAAGGGTTGTGGAGAATACACAATTCAAACTACACTTAATGTGGCCACAATGACACCCTCTCCTTGCTCGTTTGGCCAACCTACTCATCCATCATCGAATGGAGAAGAAAAGACACTCACACTCACTTCCAAGAACATGGGCTTGAAAACATTCAAGGATTTGGGTACTCTTGAAGATCAAATGGAAGATGATATCATCCAATGGGTTTACCAAGAAGAACCTGAGCCATCAGCTCCTCTTGTGGAATATTTCCAGGAAACTTACCCTCATGCATTAGGTTTGGTTGACAAATATAATTATCAGGGGGGTGGTCTTGGTATAGAGGAACAAGGATGACACCAACCTATAGAACCATTTGTACGAACCAAAAGAATAGGCCTAGGTTATGACACGAAGCAAAAGGGTCCTATAGTATCAACTAGTACTTCTAACAATGTTAGTGTGGATAATGGTCTCCTTGAAGACATACCTAAAGAAGAATCCATCATACTTGCATACGATGACATGGATCTCTCTTCCATGTTTGCTTGCCTATCCATCTACACTATTAGCCTTCATCTTCATCACCTTGACCTTATTGACTGGGACCTATGTAGTAGCCCCCCCATTTACACCTTTCCTTTAGTGAATGCCTATGTAAATATTATGGTACTAGGGGAGGATGAACACCCTAACTGCAAAATTAAAGAGGAACAAAATAAAAATGAGTCATCTAGTGAAAACCTCTTTGAGGTGCTTTTTGGATCAAAAAAAGTAAAAATAAAGGGTGTATCTGATAGTGAAAACCTCAATGAGGTACTAGAAGATGGGGACATTCATCTTCCCCTTGTGAGAACTCAATTTTCTGAAATATCTTCTATTATCATTGAAGAAACACATGAAGTCAATTTGGGAACAGAGGAAAATCCAAAAATCACTTATGTAGCCAAATCCTTATCTGAAGAGGAGCACTCCTCCATTTTCCAACTTCTTAAATATGTCATCATTAATTTTGCATGGTCCTATTTCGATATGTCAGGCCTAGATCCTGCTCTAGTTGTAGATCATTTGAATGTCGACCCAGATGCTAAACCTGTCAAGCAAAATTTAAGAAAAATGCATCCTCAAGTAGCCTTGTTAGTCAAGAAAGAGTTGGAGAAACTATTAGAAGCTGGATTCATTAGACCCGTTGACTATTCATATTGGATATCCAACATTGTGCATGTCACCAAGCCAAATGTAAGTATTAATATTTGCACAATTTTTTGGGATCTTAATAAGGCTTGTCCTAAGGATAAATTTCCCTTGCCGAACATTAATATGTTGGTTGATCTAACTACTGGACATGAGATGCTATCCCTCATGGATGGTTTCTTTGGTTAAAATCAAATTAAAATTGCCCCTGAGGATCAACAAAAGACTGCCTTCACTACTCTATGGGGCACATTTTGCTACAACGTCATGCCTTTTGGCCTCAAGAATGTGGAGGCAACATACCAACAGGCTAGGACAATTATCTTCTGTGACCTCATTCACATCATAATGGAATACCATGTTGATGATTTGTTGGTGAAGTCAAAAACAAGAGAAAAACATCTTGCAATCCTGGAATAGATCTTTGAACAATTGGAACATTATAAATTGTGGTTGAATCCTAAGAAGTGTGTCTTTGAGGTCACGTCAGGGAATCTGTTGGTTTTCATCATCTCTAGAAGGGGCATAGAGTTCGATCTAGGAAAAGTTAAAGTGATAATGGAAATTCCCCCACCACACAACCTATAAACAACTAAGAAGTCTTCACGGAAATTTATAGTCCATCAGGCGATTTATAGCTCAGTTAGCTAATAAGTGTGAGTCATTCTCCCATTTGCTACGAAAAGATACCACCTTCAAGTGGGATTCAAAGTTTCAGCATAGTTTCGAGAAGACCAAAGAGTACTTGGCTCATTCTTCTATCCCCATGCCTCCAATTCCAAGCAAATCCCTCTTATTATACATTTTGGCTACTTCAGTTGCACTAGGGGAATTATTGGCTCAGCATGATGAGTCTTCAAAGGAATGTGCTATTTATTATATCAGTCAAACATTAGTGGGCTACAAGCTTAATTATTCTCAGATGGAAAAAGCATGCTTAGCTATTTTCTTCTATTCACAAAACCTATAACATTATATGCTCAGTCATCCAATAAAGTTGATATCAAAAGTCAATCCACTTAAGTATTTGTTATCTAGAACTACTTTAACTGGCCGCATGGCTAAGTGGATCATGCTTCTAAGTGAATTCGATATAGAATATGTGAAAAAAATGCTATCAAAGGGAAAGTAATAGTAGACCAGTTGGGAGATGCTCCTTTGGTGGATTCTTATCCTTTAGTTATAGATTTTCCTGATGAAGAGGTTCTTAAAGTCACAAAAAAATCTACCTAGATGCTCTACTTCGATGGTTCATACACTCACAATGGGTCTAGGGTAGGCATCTTGTTTGTCACAACACAAGGTTATTACATCCCAAAATAATTCAAGCTAGCCTTTACATACACAAACAACATAACAAAGTAGTAATCTCTCATTACAGGTCTTAGGATCGCCACCTAATGGAATATCACTCACTTATGAGTCTTTGGCGATTCTCAATTGATCATTAAATAGCTAAATGATGAGTTTAAAACTAAGGATGGCAAGTTGTTACCCTATAAGCACATGGTGGATGATTTCAAGAAGTATTTCACCTTTATCCAATTTGAGAAAATCCCAAGAATCCAGAATAAGGCAGCTGATGTAATGGCTACAATTAGTTCCTTAATTGACATGCCAAAAGATCACACAGACTATCAGTTCCTAGTTGAACAACTCTTAATCCCAGCATATGATATCCTTGGAAATGATATGGTGTGCGACATCGTAGATCTTGAGTCACCTTGGTATCATGACATCTATACCTACCTCCATGATAATTCCTACCCCCGATCTCACATGTAATCAATGCAAATCCTTCATTCAATGCACCTCTCATTATACCATAGTGGGAGATGCTCTTTATCATCGTGGGTATGATGGGACCCTTCTTAGGTGTCTGAACGAGATTGAGGCTCACACCGCATTAGTAGAAGTACACAGTGGTATTTGTGGGGCCCATTCTAATGGCATTGCCTTGGCCAAATGGATTCTCAGAGCAGGGTATTATTAGCCTACTATGGAACATGATTCTTGTGAGTATGTAAACAGGTTCTTTCCTTGTCAGCAACATGCGGATCTGATTCATTCTCCCGCACAAGATTTACAACCCATCATAGCACCATGGACATTTTCATAATGGGTTTTTTATTTGATCGACAAGATTTACCCTCCATCCTCTAATAGCCACACCTTCATCATCACTGTTGCTGAATACTTTACTAAGTGGGTGGAAGCACCACTCACTCAAATAACTGGTATTTAGATTTCCAAATTCATCCTCTTCCATATCCTCTGCAGGTATGGAATTCCCTCCACCATCCTCACAGATAATGGAAATCCATTTAAGAATAAGGCCATCAAAATCCTTTGTGAGACCTATCACATCCAACACTATTGGTCCACTCCATATTACCCCTAGGGTAATGGTCAAGCAAAGGCAACCACTAATACCTTAATCAAAATCCTAAAAAGGGTTGTTAACAACACTGGTAGAGATTGGCATCTCCGTATCCATCTTGCCCTTTTGGCTTACTATACCTCCATCCACACTCCCACTTGTGCCACACCATATTCTCTCATTTATGGTGTCAAATCTATCTTTCCAATTGAAGTCGAAATCCCATCACTTTTCATAACTTTGAAGAATCTAATAAGTGATGAGGAAAATCAGATTGCACGCCTTGCTCAGTTGGAACTCCTAGATGAGAAGCATATAAAATAATATAATCATTTGCAAGCCTACCAACATCGTCTTAGTAGAAGCTAAAATAAAAAGTCTCAACCTCGTTAATTTAATGGTGGTGACCTAGTCCTTAAAGAGAATCAACATAATCTACAAGAGCAAGATAAAAAGGGAAAATTTAAAGCAAATTGGCTAGGCCCTTATGTCATCAAAACTAAGTATGGTTTGGGAACATACAGGCTTGCTACTCCTAAAGGAGAACCTTTGTAAGATCCCATTAATATCATGCACCTAAAAAGGTGTTATGCCTAAGTCAGCTAGGTTATCCTATCTGTAACAGTAGATTAAAATCTGTGAATAAGAGATATATCTGCAACTAGAATAAACGATTTTAATCCTAGTCTAAATCAATAATCTAAAATCAAAAAACAGAGAACGAGGAAATAAACATAATAACTAAACAATTTAATGGAAATCTCTCACCGAATAGTGTTCACCCCTTCAAATTATCTTAATTTCTCTTCTCCATTTTGCCTTTTCAATATTCTTGCCCTCAGATTTCTGTGTTTGAATGCAAGCATAACTTCATTGAATGTCTAAGAAAAATATCGAAGATAGGTTTCTTCTCAAAAGTGTATGATTTCAGGAGGAGGAATAATGATAATGACAGGCCATTTTATAGATTTTGGGTTTTTGAACGATCAACTTAGATCGAAAGAGAGATCGACGGATGAGATGGATGAATGCCATGCGATGTGAGTTTTGTCTCAGATAGAACATGAGTCAGAAAAGACTGCAGATAGAGACTAAGTTAGAACGTGAGTTAGAACACGAGTTCAATATCTTAATCTTCAAAAATAGAAGAAATATAATTTGTTTGTAAAATACAAAGTTAGAACTCGAAGACTAATGCATTTGAATGCAAACAGGGGTTAGAACTAGTTAATCGACTAGTTGTGACAGAGAATTCTCTCGCAGAGATAAACTGGTGTTGAACTCAATAGATAACTAGAGAACTAAACATAGATCTCGAGTCTGAAGGTGAGTGAATGACTTAGATAACTAATTGACAGAAGAATGTGACATAAATAATTAAATATGAATTAAATGCTAATTTAAGTCAACATTCCAAAATAAGAGACTTTAATTAAATAAATAAAGTAATTTATTTAATTTGACTATTTGAAAAGGATAATATGAATAATTAAATAATAAATATTTAATTATAGATAAAAGAGGTTAAATGAATAATTAAATAAAGATATTTAATTATAGTTGGAAAAGTATGATAAAGGGGTAATTAAATAATAAATTATTTAATTGATAGATAAAGAGGGAAGAATTAATTAGTTTGCAACGTAATTAAATAAATATGATTTACTTAATTAATCAAGTTGAATAAAGGGTGATAATGAATTAATGAATTAATTAAAAAGGGGTATTTAATTAACAGAGGAAATATGTGTTCGAAAGGTTAATTAAATAATAAAAAATATTTAATCATGACCATGGATAATAGAAAATTATGTCGATTTTGTACTCACAGGCCTAGACCAATTTTCGGTATCTACACTATCTTGCAAAATACAAAAAAAAATTAGAAAAGTCAAAAAAATTCAAAAAAATTAAAGAGAGACAATTCGTCCTATGGTGAAAACCACTCTTCGTGGTGCCTTGGATAAGTAAATTTGGTGAAAAATTGGCAACAAGCACCATTTGTCGATGGCTTAATATTTTTCTACCTTGTGTCCTAGTTACTTTATCCATCCAACTATCTTATCGATGTATTCTATCCCATCATCCAATCGATCCTATCATTCCATCAACATCTCATCATCTGTCGCATGGTATTTTGTGATGGAGCATTAGATGATCCATATCGGCTATCAAAAATATTGATCTTCATATCCTTAATTTGAGCTTGTCTTCACCTTTGCATCATGTCCCATCATTGGTCTCACGTCATCATCTAGGCTCATCCATCATGTCGGTCATCATCAGGTCTCATCTTGTCTTTGGTCTTTTTCAAACTACATTGCCTTTGCGCTTTAACATAGGCAAGGTTGATCATTTGATCCACTCCTGAGCCATTTGATTGTCCAGTATGTTTCATTCATCAGAACCTCCATTGTCCTCTTTTCACTTTTATCCATGTTCTCTTATCGAACTACGAGGGCTTTGTGCTTTCATGTAGGTAAGGCTGATTTGTGATCAACCCCCAAGCCCCTAGGTCTTTAGGGTGTGTTTGTCTCATTTTTTATATTTTGTTATCATGTCATCAAGTACATCCCTATCCTAGCTTGTGCTTACAAACAAAGGTCATTACTATCACGAGATTCAGTTATTTTCAGATATCTTGTGTCATGTCGATCTTTTAGCTTAGTCTCCATCTTTGGTCTCAATAGGATGCATCCTTCCTAATAGACCGCATCAATCCTATCCATCCTTTTGATCCTTTGGCAATGGATGTTTGAAACTAAATTGTGATATTTTGATGCTTTTGAATTTTTTTTTTATCATTTGAGCTTCCTATTATACCTCGTCAGGGTCACCACGATCCATCATATCATGTTGTGTTTTGACTGGTCAACATAGGGGTGTATCTTGATCTTTTATTTTCTTGTTGTCTTCCTAGTTGTCTCACGTAGTACCCACCAGGATTTATGTGGTCTTGTGTTAAATTGGGGCATCCTTTGTGCTTGTGGTTATCCCAATGCTTGGCCCAACCAAACTCCTTGTGACTTTGGGGTATTGGGATAGCCTTTTTATCTATTGTGTTTATTTTACGCATACGACACATATCTACCTTAGTTCCTCACACTCGGGCATCTTGTGTCTCTTTCTATAGCAAAAAATAGTGCTCCTAAAATTAGAAAATAGCATTAGGTATGCATTTCATACTTCATCCTATGGTATTACATTTATTCCTCCATCTCTTCCTCTCACCTATGACTAGTGATCCTGGTTGTGCAAACATTTCCCTTCCATCTCCCTTTCTTCTTAGGATCCACATGGTCTTGACAAGTGAAATTCCATGTCCACCCTCATTCATGCCTTCCATAATTATGCATTCCCTTATTTACAATCACAATTCTTCTATTACATTTGCATTATCATTTCATTACATGTTCATTTCATTATTATCATCTTGAGGTATTTGGACTAATATAGATCTGTTAGTCTAAGCATCTTAAGTTCATTATCATTATCATTTTAAGTTGTTTAGATTGGTCTCAATTGGTTATTCTAAACATCTTAATGCATTTCATTATCTTCTCATCACATTATCCAAATAGATTATTTACTGAGAATTTTATTCCATCCTATTGCATTACATTGGCATTACCATATTCATTTTACGTTGTTTGGAGTGACATCGATTTGTTATTCTAAACATCTTAAATCTCATTCATTTCATTATCATTACACTACATATTAGTCCATCTCATTATACATTGCATTATATGCATATATCACATTTTTCATTCATTGCACTTTATTACATTTTTATTTCACCATTGCATCACAATAACATCATCCCTAGTACATATCATAAAATTTAAAAATCAAGCACACATGCATCTCCATCTGCATAACAAATCATTAGTCCATAATCATATCATACATCACATCATGCATCACAACATGTTAGGCATCATACATATCCCATAGATCATCATAAATGTATACATACATCATAATTATCCATCCCATCTCATCATAAATCACATCTCATAATAAAAACATCCACACATAAGAATCCATCACATCAAAAATGCATAGTGTAAATAAGGACATCAAATCATATATAAATACCAAAATATCCAAGTCCATAATAAAATCCATAATAATTTCCATCATAATAATGAATACATGTCCATCATATGTCATCAAATAAAATATAGGTACAAAATGCCCCTCAAAAATAGTGACCACATCAAGGCATAGGATGATCTTTGTCTAGGCGACGTTGTGGAGCATGTGGCAATTGTCCTGATCCCCTATACCCATTACACCTATCATGAATCGAGATCCTGCCTCTCCTATCCTCTAAACCCTTTGTTGGCCACGTTTGACCTCAGTGGTGAATCTAGCATTGGCCCTCTATGGGGAGGAGTCTCTCTATAGCCGTTGTAACCCTATGTATGTGTCCCCACTGTCTGTGATGGTGTTGGGATTTGTGGCACTACTCGGACATATGGTGGTACACAACATGTCAGATATGGAACCTCCATGAAGTACACTGCCATGTAGTAGCTAGACTCCCTCATATAATCATCCCTCTTTGCTGCCTATATCCTTGTGGTATCCTACTCTACCCTATACCTATCTCATAGCCCAGATAGGTATCTCCTCTCCCACTCCCATGCATCTTGTGCCATCTGTAGCTGATCTACTTGCCCCTACATCTGTGTCATCCCCTCCACTGTCGTGTCTCTCTCACTGTGCAGCTAATCTATTTTCCCCTGCATCTGTGTCATCCCCTCCACTATTGTGTCTCTCTCACTTTGGAGTTGATCTATCTACTCCTACATCCGTGTTAGCCCCTCAACTATCATCTCTCTTTCCCTCTAAATAATTTGTATCTATCTCTTTGTTGTCTCTACCCTCTCCAGGATTTCCCTTGAGTCTCCCATAGCCACCTCTGTGCACTATGTCTTATCCTAGAGCTCATCTTTCTCCCTCCTCAACTGATCTCACTCCCCCCTTAGCTTGTCTCACTCTCTCATCCACTCCTCTATCACCCTCCTCATATCCTCCCTCTCTTGTCGAGCCTCACCCAACTCTCACTGGGTCTCTACTGGTGGCCTCTCGAGCCCATCATTTTCTACCTCCATCTCCAGTACAACCTATCCCACCTCATATGACAAGACCTTGAAGTCCCTATCCCCCTCACTCTGTGCCCTGTCCACCTCTGCCCATAATCTTTCCTTGTTTGTATCTGACTCTCTAAGTCTGAAATTGAGGTCCCCATCCCCCCCACTTTGTGCCCTATCCACCTCTTCATGTAATCTCTCCCTCTCTGCCTCTTCCCCCCTAAGTCTCTGCTCCATGATCCGTAGTCTTTCTAAGGCTCCTGTCACTAATACGACTAGATCCTCTAGTGGTGGTGGTACATAGGGCACCATCGCTAAAGGATGAACCTCCAGAACATCCTCCTCCATCACCTCCCCCTGTCCTCTCATCTCATGATCCTTCTCCTCCTCAACCTTTACCTCCTTATATGCATCCCTCCTTTATTGGTCACCTTTCCTCCTAACCCTCCTCCATCCAGCTAATCTCGCCTCTTCCTTTGAGCCATATGCTCATGCTCCTACTATCGGGTGCTCTTTCTTCATCCATCCTAGGGTATGTCAAGCCCACCATGCAGTGTACAACATTGCGGTACCTAGGTCTACCTCCGCTCCTCTCCCTGGATATGTCACCTCATGTAGCTCCTCCGACATTTCTCTAGAAAACTCAGATGTGATCGTCTCCCCCATAACCCCTCTCATGAGATCCGCCTGAATCTCTATAGTCCTATTGGGATATCCTGCTATAATCCGAACTGCCTCAACACCCTATCTACTCTATGGAGCTCCATGATATATGGCTCCCTCCTGACTAGGTAGCATACTGTGAAGAAATGGCCCTTGTGTCTCCTCTCATATGTGCTCCATCCCACAAACCCCTAGTCTCCATATGATCTGGCCTTCCCAGAGATTGTCTAATCTCCTCCTCCATCCCTCTAAGTCGTCAATGTCCAGGTAGTGCAATTGTCAGCCATACTCTATCCCATACCATTATGCTATGAGTAAGGTCTCATCCTATGTCCCTCGTACCAAAATCTTTGGCTTGGTGACACTAATGTGCTCCCAAGCCCATATGTGTAGCAGTGTCACATGTGTGATACTCCATGCCATCCTGTAGCATACTACGTGCATGTCTCTATATAGTTGTGCTTGTATGCATGCCCCCCACATTAACTCCTCCTCTTGTCACTCCACTATATGTCGCACAAAATCAATAACCTGGAGGCTACAAAATCTCCCACTCTTGTGTGGCAGTAGGATCCCGCTAATCAACCTGCAAAGATAAAGTGGTAGAGCTAGAACTCCCAACCCCAAGCAACTATCCAAGTCTAGCTCCAATCTGTGGGTAGTGTAGACACCTAAAATTGTCGATGTCATAATATTACCTAGTCGATACATGACCTTGTAAAACATCTTGTAATATTTTACCCTAGGTCATTACATTATCCCACTTATCCCAGTTATTCCACTTAATCACCTTCCCAATTAATTAAATAAATCTCATTTATTTAATTAATTCCCCCTTCACATGTCTCAAAATAATTCAAATTAAATATTTGAATTAATCCCTCACTTATTGTCAGATTGCAACATGTGTCACATGACTACAACTCTTCACATGCATAAATAATTTAAATAATTTTATTATTTAAATTATGAGATTCCCACTCACATCCTATTTTTACCCCCATTCATTGTGCGTCATAAGCATCTTTTCTTCCAAAATAAATAAAAGAATCTCACTTATTTCCTCACATCTTAATTTTAGCCTCATGTCATAACCCACTTAATGTGTGTCATAGGCAATAAATAAACTTTTAATCCTAGCCACACATATCATAAATTTGACTTTTAATCTTGGCCATCGAATCAAACCAACCTTCTCCTATAAATCAAGTCTTTCAGAGATCACTTAGGGGGATCTTCTAGCATCATCACTCTGTGAAAATTTCTTTTTATTTATCTATTTTATCTATTTTTCTTCTATCATATTCATCTTATCATTATGCTGCAAAAATGAGCAATCAACATATCAAATCATTCAAACCTTCAAAATCATGCATTCTCATGCAGGTGGAGAAGAGTAATGGAGATAAATCAAATCTAGCATGGAGATTGGTTTGCTTTGCTTTCTTGTTTTGATTTTCATGCTAGTGTGTGCTCTATTATGCTTGTTAGGGTTTTCATATCTTGTTGTTTTAGTTTTATATCTGATTTTCCCTAACTTACAGGTAGGTACATCTGTATGTCCAAAAAGGATCCATAGGCACCTATCTCAATATTGTTCCTCGCACTGCATCCAACTCACCAATCACCCTGCAATCAGTAGCCGCAATATCCTCCAGACATCCTCTAGAGTCACAGTCATCACCCTCATCAGGAGATGAAAGGTGGAGATATCTATACTCCACCGCTCCATCAATGTTGTCAATATTTCCCTATGTGATGTGATGTTGGGATAACCCAACATATGCAATAGCTCTTCTTGCACCAACATATTATGATCCTTGTCGTTCATCGCCCTAGTGGTTGCCTCTAACACGGATGAATGCCTCTCCCTCATCCATAGGACATTGAAACCCTACATCCACAAAGCCACATATTAGTCCTTATTCACACTCTATCTTTTCTTTTCTTCTCTTATCCTCCCCCTACCTTGGGATGATCTCCTTGGAATCTTCTATTCTTTTTCTACCCTACCCACTCCTTTGGGGTGAATTCATCCTTTCCTCAGATGGATTCATCTCTCTCTCTCTCTCTCTCCTTTTTCTTCTTTCCTTATTCTCTACCCTTTAGGGCGAGTTCGCCCCTCTTCCCAAGTGACCCCGCCCATTGGGGTGGGTTCACCCCTGTCTGATGCATCCCCGCCCATCGAGGTAGGTTCACCACTTTTCCAAGGTGGCCCCACCTATCAACACAGGTTCGCCCCTATGTGGGGAGGCCTCACTTGTCGAGGCAGGTTCACCCCAATGTGAGGTGGCCCCACCCATCTAGACGACCCCATCCATTAGAGCAGGCCTATCCGTTGGGGAAGGTTCACCCCTGTCGGGGCAGGTTCACCCCTGTCGAGGCAGGTTCGCTCCTGCCTAGGGCGAGTTTGCCTCTTCCTAGCCAAGCCCTCCAAGGGATATTTTGGCTCTTCGGATGGGTGATTTTTCCCATCCATCAAAACCCATTTCCTGTCTAACTCTATTCCAGTAATCCAAAAACCTAAATATGCCATAACCTACAAAAAACTAACTCAAAATCACAAAGAATGGTTTTTCTCTAACCTAGTGGGGTATTGCATGCTCATAGTAAAACTGGTGCACCTCCTCACCCCAATGGATGATCATGTCATCTATAGAGTCCTCATCCTCATTGTCATACTCGTGGGCCATTCTTGTCACTTTCTTCCTCTCTCTCTTTGACTCACTCAGCTTCCAAATGTGCAAATGGTGAATAGTAATTGTTAAAATTTACTATATATTCTTTTTCCCCCTCTTTCTAACCTTTTTAAATTTTTGGGTATTTTTACCCTTTATTTAACCTCTTTTCCTCTAATTAATTATGTATCTTCCAAGGGTTACCATTTGCTCCCCGTTTGTTCGTTTTCTTCCATTTAAAAGCCATTTTTCTAGGATTTTGGAGCCCTACCGCGTGGTACCCTCCGTTTCTTTATATCGAGAAGTCATCCAGGGCCCCTTTTTCTTCTCCATCCGCCCTCTCGAAGGGGAATACCCTATCATTTTTCTCCATTCTTTCATCTTATCCATTCTCCCACGACACTAGGGCATTTTCTTGGATTTTCTTCCATTACACAGCCTATATCACCTTTCTCACACTAGGGCATCATTTTTCTAGTCCATTCCTCTATCGAGTCACCTATATTTTATTTTTCTTTGAAATACTGTTATTCTAATACTATTTCAAAAAGGGGCAAAATGTAGACATCCAAATTTGACCTCTCCCATAAGGCCAAATTCATCCCTTTCATTCATCCATCTCATCTTTCCAATCAATGTTAATTAAATCATTTATTTAATTAATATTTTCCCCTTTTTCTAATGTTCTGAAGGTATTAAATAATTTTCCATTATTTCCTTTCCTCTCTAAATTAAATAAATACTCTTATTTATTTAATTTAGTCATTTAACCTTTATGAATTTAAATCAATTTTAAATTCATTTTTTTCTCTCATTGTCCCATCCTCCATAACCCTTCCTTAATATGGATTTATTTAATTAATCTTTGATTATAGATGTGTACACACTTAATCTAGATTAAGGTCACATCCTCCAACATAGCCCACTTGCCTTAATTCCTCATTTACAACCTAATCCCTTGTTTGCACAACCTAATTACTTGATTAGGTCAGCTTAATCCTTGTGAAATTTATGTCATACCCACAAGTCAACTTTTTAATAAACGCTTTCTCTTTTTGGAGAAGGCAACCCTGCCCAATGTGAATTTAAAATTCAAATATATTCTTCCAAGTTCTTTTAAGGAAATTTTAATTCCTCAAAGGTCAAATCACCCACATGGGGACAAGGACCTCTTTTATGAGGAGATATTGTCCAATCCCAAGATACTAGAAATTACCTCCACATCATGTCCTTCTTTACACATCACCTACCACATGGCAAGATGTGATGGATAGTGATTTCTCAACTCACCCTAGCCCTTGATCTTTTCCATGGTGGCTACATCTTGACCATTCATTCTTTAGTGGATTTTCCCCTAAAATTGGAGGATTTTCCCTCATTTTGTAACAATAATTCAACTTTCAACATTATGCAACTTGAAACTCTCAAGCATTCAATCACTTGCACTCATCCACCATTGCTGGAAATTTCAAGCTCATTTTGCATCCATATCGAGCATCTATCCAAATACCCACTTGCATCATTTCATTCCTCATCTCATCCACATCATTTTGCATATACTTGTATGTCGGTTTCAATTGAAAGGAGCACACAATCAAACAAATCAACAAGGCCAACCAACTAATCAACTTGGACAATGTAACTCACTTTCTTTTCTTTTTTTTGTTTAGGTTCAAATTAGGCCTAATCTTGAGGTGTTGTTCATGTTTTCCTTGTTTGCATTTCTTTTGGTTTTGCATTTTAGACTTGGTAAAAACTTCTGCACACAAAAACTATATGTATACTCCCTCATACCATAAAAATGCTAGCTTTATTCCTCCCCATTAGTGAGACCAGGTTGGTTATGCCTCCCCTTTCATTCCATAGAACCATGTTGTTGTGGGTTTTCAATCTTCTCAAAATTCTTACCACCCAACCCCCCTACTCAATCTTCTTTGATACCTACATATTCCTATCAACAACCGAAAGAGACTCAGCATTTTGAAAATCATCCTTTACTCTCCAAGTTATCCCCAAAATTTTAGAAATATGAGTATGGAGGAATTCACATGCTTGTTAAAGGATATCGATATATGGTTAACAAAGTTTAGAGAGAAACAAGTGTTTGACCTACAACAAGAGGAGTGGGATAATCAATCCTATCAAGGGAAGAAATATTGTTTCTCTTAGCATGATGATCTTTCTAATCAATATCACTATCCTCAGCTACAAAATATAGAAGCTTAGTGGAGGTATGAGTATTAGTTGGAGGCACAAAGAAGGCAACAAAAAGAGGAGTATACAAAAAGTGATTTTTCTGCTAGGAAAGAACAACTTGGACTTTCCCTTTCTCTAGCACAAATTCCCAGTACTTAGGCAACCCCTTTTGTGCCTAGTTTAAACAACCACCTCCACCAATTCTAGAACAACCTACTAATGCAAAGGTAAGAAGGCATAATTTAAGTTTCAAGAACCCTAGAAAACCTCTTGAAAATTCCATTAGGCCCTCCTTTGTTCCAAAACAACCTATTGTGAAATAGGTATGCAAGCACAATTTTTTTAGTTTCAAGTATCCTAATTAGCCTCTTAAATCCTATTTTCACATCCTATTCCATCTAGTAGATCTCCTATGTTGGAGATCCCATGTTTTGAGAGAATTTATTCCTCACAAGAACCAATCCTTAAGGAGACTCCAATTTCTACTCTTATTGAGTAGCCCCTTCTAGAACCCCAACAAGATCTCTAATGGTTTTCTAACCGCATTTATCCCTCTATTCCTATTTCACTTTGTAAAGGTGGACTAGTTTTATGGGATCCAAGTTGGTCAAAGAAACAAAAGAGGGAGATATTATAGGCTAGCAGTGAAGAGGTTGTTCATGAGAAGCCTTCATGCTCTCTTGACAATGAGTGTCTTGATCTACTACAAGAAATGGTTGAAGATAATAAGTTCCAACAAGGCGTTAAAAAGGTAGAAAAAATTGATACAATAGAGGAATCAATCCTCTCATTTGATGCCCTACCTTATTTTGTTCAAGATGGGGAGGAAAGATCACATACACCTACATCAAATGAATCCTCTAAGCAGCTTGGTTCTGGCTTGGTGGATGAAGACAACTCCATGGTTTTGGAGCAACAAAAACATACATGTTCAACCCTGTTATTGTGGATGAAGATCCCCAATCTACAATTCTAAGGTGGAGGACCTCTTTTGAGATGTTATATAAACTTTTTGTTTACGTTTAAATTTTAAATCATCACCCCCAAAAGAGGAGCTTTATGGGAAACAACATAAGAGTGAAATGACAACAGAGGATATGGTAACTATTACACACCAAGAGTTTAATTCTATTGGAACCAGTTGCCAAGAAGAGATAAAAATAGAGAGACAACTTGAAGAATTCAAATCTTCACCCGAAGTGTCTCATGAATTTGAGGTATGTGTTGATGAAGTATGCATCAATACAAGTAATTATGATGTTTATTGGTTCTTTGTTATCCTTGAATGTAGCAATGTTGAATATGAGGTCTTCATTCAAGGTGAAGATGTGACCTTTGACATTAGGGATAATGTGACTAAGTTAGAATTCTTCATATGAGACCATCTGCTAAAAATTACACCATTGAGCAGCCACACATTTTTATGGAGAGTGATTTTTTTTTTCTCAATTTGATAGCAGGGTTGAGCTTCAAAGATTTCCATTTGAGGTGCATGAAGAAGAGATTATTTACCTAGATCAAAAAATAGGTTTAGCGTATTTTGCATCACCATGTGAGCTAGAAACTTTCTCTTTTGGGTTCAATTCATGCAATGAGGAGGTTAGTAGTGATGACATTGGCCTATCCTTTAATGAGGCGATTTATCTTCCCTTTGAAGAATGATTTTTCTTGTATGTTGGCCTATCTTCCAAAAATTTCACCCCTACTACTATATGTTTATATAAGGCACCAACTTCAGAAGAATTTGACACTTGCATCATATGATTCCCCTGCAATGGAAAAGTTTACCGTGAAGTGAACCTCCACCTTGTAGGAATTTTGTGTAGTTCCATGCATGTTGGGAATATTTTTCAATGGCTCAAGTTGGGTGAGGTCTACAACTATGGTCTGAGGGAGATCAACTCCTTCAAAAGGTTCATCTTTGACAAATGGATTTTTTTCGTTGTTTTTTTTCTATTGAATCATGTATATATTATAAATAAATTTCTTTCCATGAAGTAACTTTTCACACCTTGCATTCTCCTAAGGGAATGTATGTTTCTAGTTTCCTTCTTTTCTCCAAGTACAAGCCTACACATGTTTTGTTTTTCTCTAAGGATGCCTAGCTATTGAATTATTACCCTCTTGAATCCATGCCCAATGGACTAATAAGGCCTTTGGATTTCATGATTAATAGGAAATCATCCCAAATTTTTTTCCATAAATGTTGACATTTCATGCCACCCTTTGATGACCCATCATTGATAACCGATTTGAGAGATCCTACATGGGCCATCTTGCATGAATTCTCCTTGAAGGTTCCAAAAACTTGCTAAGTCCTAGTGTTTCAAGCTTTTAGGTTTTCTCTTACCTCTCTACTCTCATACCTTTTTCATCAATCCCGCTCCTTCTTCTCTTCCTTCCATTTTACCCTAAGTGTTTCAGGTTTCGGCCACTAGCCTTACCTTTTAACTCTTATCACTTCCTTTTTGTACATCTTAAGCCTTACCCCTGATCATAGAAGCTTGATTAGCTCTTTCAATATATTCCTAAGTCTTATTTTTTCATACTTTGTGGTTTGGTCTTCCCTCTTACCTCTTCCATCTTCTCACCTTTTCTTCTATCGATCTTCAAGTTTCGGCCTTTAGCCTTTCCACTTTAGCCTTATCACTTCCTCCCCGTAAGGTTTAATTTTTCCTCCTAATCTCTAATCCCCAAAATATTGTCTTTTTATTTCGATCATTGGACTTTCATCCTCCGCATTTATTCCTTCTAACATTCACTCCTTTCTTTAAAAAATTGATTATGTTGGGTTTTCAAATGTCGGGCTTTGAATTTCTCCTTTACCTCTTACCTTTCTTTACTAAGAGGTAAATATTCTCTTTTACCCTCAATGGCTCCTTTCAGACTTCAACCTTTTGTCTTCCCTTTTAACCTTTTTGTATTTGAGATAAGCTGTAAGCCTCCTTCTCGACCTCCAAAGCCCAAAAAGGGTGATCCTTCTAGACTTCCTGATTTGCTCCTTCGACATTTTCTCTTCTTTTATTTTGATATGTTGTAAATCCCAAAGATCAATCCTTGATGTCCTAATGCTAATGAATAATAAAGTATGAAGCAGGCCTGAAGCTCAACCCCTGATGAAGTTTCTCTTTTTGTGGCTCTAGACCATTTTGTTGAATACCCAAGATACTAAGAGGGGGGTGAATTAGTGTCTCCTTTAATTTATTGAACAAACACCATCCAATTACTCTAATGAATATAACAATAAAGATGAGAAAAATCATTAACAAAACATAAAATCACACAATACATAAACACCAAAATGTTTATGTGGAAAACCCAAAATGGGAAAAACCATGGTGACGATTAGCTCATAATATAGTATAACTGGTTATAAGATATTACAAAGGATGGATCACTATCAAGACTCACTTTCCAAAATGAGAGGCTCACTTCCTACAAAAGATACAATAAAAACATGGCTTATATCCAAAATATGAACTGATGGAGTTACACCTAACAAGTGAAGATTCAATTCCTTTGATGTTCAGTAAACTCACATGCCAGTAGACATATATTTGTATTCATGTTCATTCCTTCATATTGAATCTCAAAACCATCCAATATATATATATATATATATATATATATATCACATCTACAAGCATTAATTAGGTCGGCCTAACTAGATACACCCCTTATTCACCAAAAAGATAACTGTCGGCTTCAAGCATGTACAAAATGTTTCCAAAAACAATTCAAGTGTGTAGCATGCTACAAAATGTCAGCATGGACCTAGGATAGGTCGCACATACATCTGTAATACATAAATTAATCCATTACAACATTAACTATATATTAGGTCAGCCAGAGATAGACCTAATAGACAAATGTAACAACAAGGTAATGCCAACTCATCATACGAGCACCTAAACACACAAGATTCTAAACTTACAACATTCCAACATCCAAAAACTATTTCCCAAAACTATAAGCAATGATGATCACTAGAGGAGGATTGCAGACCAAAATACTTGAGGATAATACCTATACACCGATTCAGAATACCAGATCAAATTTAAACTTGAACTGCAATTGCAACTCATATAACATGGTGACATCAAAGACAAAACAAAATTTGCATAATTATATGGTCTTCTTCATTCTTCCAACACATTTAATGCATATCAAAGGTTACTTTCAGGCCTAATGCCCCAACCTTTCAATGGACTTGACATGTTTTTTAGGCGATGACATTAATGCTCAAATCACTTTCTGAAAGACTTGTTTTGATTCTAGGGCTTCAAGGATAACATTTATTTCTCCCATGACTTTTTCAAGTGGTTTTTATCAATGCTCATGCTCATTTATTATTATGTGTTGACTTTCCTAACGTATCCATGCCCTAATCATGATTTTCATAGGATGGATGCATCCTTTCTTGCACAAACTTATTTGCTAACCCTAGTTAGGGTTATGGTTTGGTTTGTGGTTCTAGGTTATGCCTGATCTATAAAGGAAAGAAATGTATTCATTTCAAGGGTTCTTCCTCTAGCTCCTCCAAGGCTTTTCTTTGCCAAACATTCATTTTGCATCTCTAAAATTTCAAATATTGGATTTTTGCATCTACATTAATGAAATCAAGAAAGCTTGCCTCTTCTCATCTTTTTGATGTTTGTGTAAGTTCATTTCCTTCATATCTAGGTGTTTTTTTTTTTTCCCATACATAAATGTTTTAGTTAAACTGTTTATAGTTGCTATTTTGAGAAACCTTCCTTTCCTTCCAGCAACTTGTCAAACCCTAACCTTCTTGTATGCCTCTAGGAATTGACCAAATAGAGAGTTGTGTGAGTCCCTTGGTCCTTCTTTAACAATGTATTGAGAAATGTTGGTTAGGAAGAAATTAATTTTCCATATTGGTGCATCGCCTCCTATTTCCCTTTCATGCTTTCTTTCTCCCATTTTCCTGTGTGAGCTACTAGAGTAGGATAGTGGTAGGTTTTCATGTGTTGGGTTGGACTGGCGCATTGCACTTGGATCAACAAAGGAATTTGACCTTCTTTTGAGATTCAACCTCATATATACAAAGGTTCCACACCTTTAGCTTGTTTCCATTATGCCATTGGAATGTTGAACTTCATGTTCAAAAGGGTGCAATTTTATGAGACAATAGGAACTTATCAACAAAAGTCTATGGAGGTACACATGTCACAGAGAGAGAAACAAGTAAAGAAAATAGTTGAAAGGATGAATACACAATTTTTGAAGGAAATGAGCCTCACAAAGGAGAAAGTAGAGAAATAAAAATACATGTTTGGCTCTCTGAGAGGTAAATCTAGCAAAAGAAGATCTACTAGAAAAGCTACCCCCTCTCCGGTTTCCCTTAAGTCTTCTAGGAATATGTCCTCTATTAGTGGAGCAAAGAGAAATTAGTCAACGAGTACTTTGATAAAGCAAAAAAGTGTGCCAGTAAAATAAAATTATCCTCTGGTGAAGCAACAAATAAGAGTAAAGTCTAAGGCCATAAGGGAAAATAGTTTGAGTGTGGATGAAGAAGAGAAAGAGGTAGAAGAACAACCTCTAATTAGAAAAAAAAAATCTGGGGTATCACAAGCAAAACCAAGTGTAAAGAAAGTCAAGATTGACATTGTTGACATGGATAGTGAGACAAAATTAGAAAAGGAAAAATAAGCCTTTATGATTCATATGGGGGAGAAGAAATTGGAATCTAGTAAAGGAAATAAAACTTCAAAATCACTAAAGAAAAAGAAGGACAAGTCTTCCCCTTTAATAAGGAAACATAGTCCCATGAGATTAGGTGCTTTGTTTAATGGTATTGTAGAGCATAAAATTTTAGAGTAAATTGCTTCCTTGTATACTATTGCAAATGACACTAGAATAAAGCAACCATAGAGGAATAAATTTTCAAATACATTGTTACTTTCAAGGTGAACATGAAAAATATTGAAGGAAAATTTCCTAAGGAGCTGAGAAGTGCATTATATGCAAGAAGAGAAGAGGAAATAAATGAAGAAGCTAAGTTGAGATCATATGCTTTGTAGAAAATTAGTGCTCCTCTCTTGGATGAAAATAGAGCTATATTAGCTCAAATATACATCAAGAAGTTCAGAACCAAACAAAGAGTAACTACATTAATGATCAAAGATAAGAATGACTTTGAGAGACTATAAAATGAAAATTTGGAGAAGGTTTCTAGTTTAGAAAAAGAGTTGGGTATGACCTTGGACCCTGAAGAGAACATAAATGATGATATGCCTATTATTGGAAGTGAATGAAGCAAGAGCTACACAACATGATGATGATCAACATGATAGTGGAGCATAAGAAGAGAATGTGTAGAATGATACCCTTTCGGATATGGAAGAGATTTTTGTAGAAGGTGTTACTAGTGGGACTCCTTAGTTAGGAGAAAATACTAATACATAAGAAAATATTGAAGAGTTATAGAAGGAGGGAACTCATATAAAACATAACACCCCTCCTCTGAAATTAGAAAATATTACAGAGAAGAATGTAGAGGTTGTACAAGACAAATCGAAGACTAGTGAGGAAAAAAACACAAAACATATGAATTCTCCAAATAGCAACGGCATTGGGAAAGTATGTTGTCATTGATTTCAACCCCTGATGAAGCAAGTGTGTTCAAGTGTGTTGGTTGCATTACATTGTAATTAGTATTGTCATTGGTGTCAACCTCTAATGGTGTAATGATGAATAAGTATTTGTGGATATATGGTGAAATGATGAGTAATTTCTTGTGTATATCAACCTCTTGTATGGTTAATTTGGTGTTTGTGGTGTTTGGTTTCCAAGTGCTTTTGAGAAAATTTGAATAAAATAAAGTTCAATGTGATAGAGTGGTGTTCATTTTTTTCTTTGCATTTCTTCATGGTTGAAGAAGTTCCCATGCATTTTGGATGTGATTATTAGAGGTGTTCATAGGTGTCATATCCAGAGTTTTAGGTTCTAGATCATGTGGCAGGAGTTGTGTTCAACAATGTGTGAACTATGAAGCAGTCTTGTCTAAGAGAAATTAGATTGCTTCACATTTCTCCATAGTGAATTTTAGAGTGTTGTAGATCTAGGAACATGATTATAATGGTTATATCTACCTTCCCTTGATGTTTCAGGTGCTGAATTGTTCTATGAGGTTTTCTAATATGTTGGATGTTTGTGCCAGCATGTCTAGTTGCATTGAATGAAGGTGTTATTTTGTTTCAGGTGGTTGTATTAGTTGTGTAGTACATGTTGATGGTGTTGGAGTATTTTGAGATGTTGTAGGAATAGCATGGAATGTTTTTTTTTATTCTAAGAGATGTTTTGAGACCTTTAGAAGTGTGTTTGGAGTCACTTGTTAGTGCTACTATAGGTTTGGCTAACCTGGTGTGCTAGCACTAATTGCATAGGATAATTATTGATTGAGGAAGCATTGAGAAGTGTGTTTATGTAGATTTGGGTTCCAATTAAGTAGTGGCATGGTTTGAATTCACTTCTTTATATTGTGGAAGTGTTTTGAGCTGACCTATTTAGTGGTGCACGGTTGAGGTCTATACACGACCTAATTGATATCATTTCTAGTCATGGAGGGTATAAATGCAAGTATAATTGTTGTATGGATTAAGTGTGAAGTGTGTGTGATGTGAAATATGTGAAAGTGATCAAGTATGATCTGAGTGTGAGCCTTAATTCCTATGACTTCTTATTGTAGTGAGTAAAGGGTGTCTACATTCTAGTTTGTTTGATGTGTTTTTTGTGCTTTAGTGGAACTATACCTTTGGCATATAGGAAATGAATTATTAGTGGTTCAAATTTGTATTGAGCCACCCCTTATTCTTTCTTTCTTCTATACAGTGAGCCACCAACAATGAGCCTTTCTTTATCTTCTGGGTAGTGAGTTGTTATTATTGAGCCTTATTGTATTCAGTGTTGCAATTGATATATTAGTAAGCTAATCCTTATCTTGGATTTTCCCTTCTTGGGTTTTCCATGTAAATCAGGTGTTCTTATGTGTCTGATGCATTTTCATTACTACTTTACATGTTTACATTCTATTAATGCATTTTAATATTTTAATGGTAGATAAGGGTTTAAGAACTAATGAAGATCTAAATATTAATGATGGTTTTTGATGTTTTAAAAGTATACAACTGATTCACCCCCCTCTTAGTTTTCATGTGTATCTAACAATTGGTATCAAAGTTGTGATTCCCAGGAAGAAGCTTAACTGCTTGAGGTAGATCCAAATGGCACATAGGAAAGGTGGCAAAGCTCCTTTGTTCGATGGAAAAAATTATATATGTTAGTCTATTTTACCCCTTCGGCCAAAAGAATATATTAAACAAATTGATCATGTCATTTTTAGAAAAAAGGTTGTAGTCTTGTTAAGGGAATTTGAAAGAAAATATGTTTGGAAACCAAAATTTTATTGAAAGTGTTTTGTCTATTTTTGAGATATAAGTCATGCCTTCAATCTTACAAATGATTCTAGGACTTGGTTAAAAAAAAATTACCTCCTCAAAATGCACATGCATGGTTATGAAGGGAAAAAACTTTATAGTGAAGAGATGGAAGTATCTTTGGTTTTTCCAACCCTTAATGTTTCTTGTTGTGTTGGTTTTTCCTTTATAATTTTTATTTCCTACAATGGTGTTCTAGGCATTTATGAAAGCAACCAAGAGTGTTTCAAGCTTGTGGAGACAGTTATAAAGGTGTTGAGGGTCCTTATCATTCTATAATATAGATCCAAGTACATAGAAGGTAAGAATATACCATATTTTTGTAACCTTTTGCATGAAAAGATATGTAAGTTAATGTGTAAGGGACATATATATCTTTCCAATGTCTATATGAGAAGTACTAGTAATTTTTTTTTAATAAGTTGTCTCTACCTACTAAAGAGATTCTGGTAAAGAAAGATTCTAGTATTTTGAGATAAATGTGTGAGGATTCATGCATATAAAACATTTGGTTGTGGATTTATCAATGATTTTTTCAATAGAACTATCTTCACAATCTAGTGCATACAGTTCAAAGATAATGAATGTTCATCCATTACATCCGTCCTCCTACATGCAAGTATGGTTTCTTGTGAAGGCTTTTTGTGGATGGTGATAGCAGCTAGTGCCAAGGAAGCTCAAAGAGAAATTTGTACAAAATAGAAGATTCGTTGAATATACTTGGTATGTTATCGAAGATTGGTTGATGAGGAGACTTTGAATTATGTGAATGGAATAGTGGATATATTCACTTCATTTCAAAACATGCAAATATGTTCATGTTGTATCTAGGTCAAATAGTAGATAAGGAGTAAAAAATCACATGAGCAAATTTTTGGGTTTTCCTTCCCTTGCAAGTGATAGAAAATTTGAGGGAATAGTTGATTCAATGTATGGAAAGATATCAGCAACACATTGATCTAAATCTTGAGAGAATTAAATTTTGTCTTGGAAAAAAGCCTCAGGTTATATTTTCTTCTGTAACTAATATAGGGTGAGGTTTGGTATTTAAGGAGACTATCATGTTCTTATAGTGGACTTATTGAGGCCAAGTCTTGAGGTTCTCCTTAACATTTGCAATAGAAAGGTTCAAAACCAACTGATTGTGTTTAAATTTTTTGTGTAAAGGAGAAACAAACTAGCATAGGATCTTCGAAGGGGTATATGATGTATAAACTAAGACAAGTGTCATAGTGAGGTGGATAGTAGAATGGTACATGAGATTATAACCACCATTAGGAACTACCTCCAGTTTTCAATTCCTTTTTCACTTAGCCTTAGCAGGGGTAGTCTCCAAAGAAGTAGATAGTAGCAAAACATCATGAACAAGATAAAAAAATTGTAGACAATGATTATGATCTTTTGTCAATACTTCTCATTAGATTTAGTTTTTCAAAATGAACAAAATACTGCTCAAGGAGAATGTTCTGATAATTTCAATGATAGTGATAAGTGTGTCAAAAAGAGAATATAAGGGAAAATTGTAGTGTCTAATAGGTAGAGATCAAAAATAACTATACTAATAAACTCTAAAAAGGAGTAAATTTTATACTAAAATGGAGTGAAGTGATGACATATGGCAGTGAACTGAGACAATGTAGTCGCCAAGTCAAAGAATCAAGACTTATGAATAGTATTATGGTGAGGTATAGTGAAGAGATAGAGGGTTATGCTCCAAGAAAAAGTTTCAAATCAACATATAACAATAATGGTCTCTATGAGTGAATGATTAAACTAAGACAATGAGGATGAAAGATATAACAATTGAAAGGAATAGTCAAATGGTAGTACTCTTAACCTGTGTATGTTGATTACTCATGATGGAAAACATGAAAATAAGAATAAAATATCTAAGAGGGCAAGGGTGTAGTTCAATAGTGTGACAATTTGAAGAAAACCATGGGTACAAATTTAGAAGTAATGTATACATTATCAGGTTGCATTTGAAAACTACTACCTTCAATAAACCTTGTATGATTTTGCAAGATGAGCTTTCCAATTATCTTGATCTTGATGTTGTTGAGACACTTATTCAAGGGGATTTTTATTTTCTAGAGTGAGTTTTTAATGACCAGTTATGATGAGCACTTTATATCTAGGACTGTTGAGGAGTTGTGGGCAGTATTTCAAGATAGAGTAACACCCTTTCATGGAACATTTTAGACTAACACTTGTCAATCCAATAGAAGTATAAAGCTTAGGAGACTATAAAAAGCTTGTGACAATCAAGATTGTGATATTTTAAAGGATTAGTCTAAGATAAAATGTTCAAGAAGTGATGTTCGATCAATGATTCACAAGGAGACATTCATTAAAAATAAGCTTGAACACATGTATTTGGAATCAATCTCACATCTTGTGACATGGTTCAAATTGTTCTTCATCTATTTCTGCTTAGTATAGAGTTCTTTTTTGATGACCTCAAACATTTGCCACATGCTCTCAGAGGCTTCGATGAAGTTAATGGATACTAATATCTCCTCCAACCAACTGACTCCCAGTCATCATAACGAAGGAATATTATGGAAGTGAATTATTCACATCAATTTTGTATCATTTGCATTAAGAATATGTCTTCATCACATTGTGATCAACATATATTACATATGTTCAAACCATATGATTTACATAATTTTTTAGGAAGCAAAACCCTTATCCAATTTGTGTAGTGAGGAAAAATGGTAGAAATATTCTAGCCAAATATGGAAAATGATGTTGGGATTTTCTCAGAAACAGGTTCTCCATTTGGAGCCTTATCTCCATTGAGTTTATCTAGCAGCATATCGATGGGTTTTTTTTTTTTTTGAATAATTTGCCAAATAATTTGTGATTAATGCATTGTGAAAAGTTCGAATGATGGAAAATGATATGCATCTTATTCACAAAGGTTGTGGGAAAGAAGAGCAAACGGTTTCAATTTGTGTTTTGGAGAAATAAGAAAGACGGATTTCAATTATTTAAACCCACTTTCTAAGTGCCTCCTATGGAGGTTGATCATGCCATGGCATCAATTGTTCTTTCCACTATTAGAGATGGAGTGTGGTAAAAATATGGAATTACAAGTTTCTTACTGAAGAGTAAGCAAGAAGGGTAATTTATTAATGCTGAACTTATTGGTTCAGTAATGGATTACTTTTGTATGTTCTATTTATATCTTCTTATGAAAGAAGTTAAAATGCTTCATTAGAAAAAGTAATTTTGAACATATGTTTCTCTATTTTGAAGAGAGTGGAAAGTGATTAAGAGGGGGAAATATGTATGGCCACCACATTAGAGGAGAATATTTTGTTTTTGTACGTCAACATGTTGATGCTTGATTGCATAGATATTCTACAAGATTAAGCAAAAGAATTCACACCCCCAACAATTTTTAGAGAACAATAAATCATATTTAGAGCGTCCTTTAAGTAGCAAGTAAATGATGGGACAAAGCATGAGTTGAAAATTCTGACTCAACACTATTAATTGAGGGAAAGTGGAATAGTGGAAAAAATAGAGTCTAGTGCTAATGTAGATAAATGACAGTTAAATTAGAGAGATAAATAGATGATTGAATGTTCAATTTCAAGGTGAGGAAGGTATTGATGTTGGTGGACTCACAAGGGAATGGTATCAATTATTTTCAAGAGTAATCTTCTACATGTTCATTTTATTCCTTATTTTTACAAACACATAGTTGGAGCTAAGGTTACTTATCATGTTATTGAAGATTTGAATACATATTATTATTATAATCTTGAGTAGATTATTGATAATTGCATCAGGGACAAATTATGCAATCTACAAAAGTGAAATCAAATATATTTTGACACTATATAGGCTAAGATATTGTCAACAACATCAATCAGATAAGAGGTATGATAATGTAAGTAGTAGGGACTTGACAAAGTTAAATCCGAGTGGTAATTAGAAAGGACAGTCTACAATGATCTAAATAAATGAGTTTTTATGGTGATTCCATTGAGGAGATTGATGCATCTGTTGTGGAAGCTACAAAGAAAGCTACATTAATAAGATCTCATATCCATTTATTCTAAAGAATCATTCT
The DNA here is from genome assembly GCA_007115665.2 of Sequoiadendron giganteum. NCBI lineage: Eukaryota > Viridiplantae > Streptophyta > Pinopsida > Cupressales > Cupressaceae > Sequoiadendron > Sequoiadendron giganteum. Next base: position 117,360,554 of record CM021107.1, on the reverse strand, counting down.
TTTGAACATTGTAATTTGAATTCAAATAAGGATTTCAAACATGGAAGGAAAATATAGATGTTGTTGTTATGAGATTCATGCTTGTTGGGGTTTCTTCACCAGATATTGATTGATATGCTACAAAATTATTCATAGGACTACAACCCAAGAATGATCCAACAAAGGTACCTTTGATAGGGCACTCCAAGGAGCATAAAATGATAGAGATAATAGGGTTGGAATTTTACAGTGGGAAGGCCAATACATTATGTGATGACAATGAGCAACAATAAAAAGACAAGTAAGAAAATCATCTCTAATGTAGTATGATATTCAAAATATCAAAATGATATGACAATGAAAAGACATCCAAGTGTCAAATACTTGTCCTAAAATAATCTCCTACACCATCTTTAGAAGAATTTTGAATGATTTAGATCTTCTCCCACATGCCCTATCATCATGCATGTGGTAGTTGGAGAGAATCTAGGATGTTTGTTGAGTTGTGCAACTAATGGGGGGAATGTATGAGGTAGTTTTGACCATGTTTGAAGCTTTCCCAAGAATCTAGGAGCTTTTTTAGGACTCCTTAATGGTAGATAGGGTCAAGGGAGGACATTTTCATCCCCCAAACACCCTTTCAAAGCATTTTTGTGGGTTGAAAAAATAGGGTTTTCAATTTTGGACGAGCAAGGAAAGTTTGACCCAACAACTCAAGAAAACACTTGTCTTCTTTCTCAAGCACATGTTCCTATTCCACTGCAGCTATTGAGCAGCATATAAGGAAAGCTTAAAGGTAGATTTTAGTTAATTTTTGAGAGTTCTTTCAAGTTGAGACAACATTGTAACTCAGTTTTCAATCTTGTACCTAGTTATATGTAACATATTTGATCAAATAAAATAAGATATTTTATCTTCTCATTTTTTTTTATTGTGCAAATCTCTTAAGATAGTTGATGTAATCTTGTGGTGATTTCTTTCACCTTGATTTCTATCCTATTTTCCTTGTCTTTGATAAAAAAAAATGCATTTTTGTAGGTCATAACTTGTGTTATCTAGTTAAGAATATATTTTAAGTTGTGATAGCACTCATAGCTCCTTCTAAACATTATTTCTGACATACTAAAACTTGTTATAATTTTTTCTACAAAGATATATGAAATATTGAGTTGTGTACAGTTTGAGTTTAGATTGTTGATAATTTTAAGTCCAAACAATAGTATAGGTTCTATAAAAACCATTTGATGTATCACTATATAAGATTTTAGGTTTCCATTATATATTATCCTTCTCTCTTTTCTCAGAAAGCGTCATTAATTTAATTAGTTTAGGTGATAAATCTAAGGAAACCAACCCTCTCTAGAGGTTTATCTCCACTATATGAGCCCACACTCAAGGAGATCATCCAATAATTCATGAAGTGGCTGAGAGATTTACAACTCAGCAAGAGGTGCAAACTTCCATGATAATAATATGTAGTAGAAAGCTAGGATGGATTCTTTCTTAGTCTCCCTTGGATTTGGTGTTTGATAGCTTGTTGAAAGAGGTTACACTATGTCTATAAATGAATCATCAACTGATGATGAGATCAAGGTATATGAGAACAATGGAAAAGAAAGAAATGCAATCTTGAGTGCTCTTATTGATTTAGAAATTTTCAAGTTTACAATCTACAAGTCTACTAAAGATTTTTGGACAAAGTTGTAAGGAATCTATGAAGGAGATGCCAAGGTTAAACAAGCAAAGATGCATATTTACAAAGCCAAATTTGAAACCCTAAGGATGTCTAAAGATGAAGATATTTTTTCCTACATGCTAAAAGTGTTGAATGAAAAAGAAAAATGAGAGGGGGGTGAATTATTTGTATCTTATCAAAACATTAAAACTCTAATTAACATTTAGATCCACATGCATTCATTAAACCCTTAATCTATTATGATGAATTAACTTGAAAATAAAATTAAAAAAAGTGAAATAACTTAAACACCATGCACAAGAGAACACCATATTTATGTGGAAAACTTAAGAAGGGAAAAACCACAGTTAGGATTAGCTCATAATATAACTAATTGCAAAACCGGTTACAAGGGCTCACCACCAAAATATGACACACTATCTAGAAAGGCTCACTGTCGGAGTACAAAACGAAGATAGAGAAGAAATTTTATGCAGATAACATGATCTCAATGCAACTAAAAGTCCACCATAATAGCTCCAACACCCTCGTAATCTATTAGAATGATTACAGACACCTTCTACTCACTACATCTAGTGGTGCAGGAGCACCTAGTTTCACTAGTTGCCTTTCATAGGAAAATTTTGTCAAATTTGAGTGTTTGTTTGTAAATTCATGTAAAATATCATATGTAGACCTATTTTCATTCTATTTAAGGTCTCAAGTAAGTCACTAGGGGGTTTTTAAGTTAAAATTGCAAAAATGTTGCTAAAATATCAAAAAGACAAAAACACACAAAACATGCAAAAGAAAGGAATACCAAAGGAGAGAGGTAGTTTAGGTGGTTTTTTTCATTGGAAGAAGGTTAAAATCCTTTAAAAATGCATGATATCTTGTTTCAAAGGTAGAGGGGAGAGTTAATAGCATGTATTGTATGGAAGAGTTGGAAAATCATCAATAAAGTCTTATTTTTTTCTCAGTAACTACTACACAATTGTTTATAGAATTTGGTGTGAAATTGTACGGACAAGAAGGCTCATGAGAATGTTTTAAATTGATGGTGCTATCAATTCCCCTCCTTTTCCCTTTTGTTTCTTGTATTTTCATGCAATTTTGGTTTAGATATGGTGATTTTTCTAGAAAACAGTGAAACCCTCTGTTAGGGTAAACAATGGCATTGTAAATTGTGTTTCTCCCATTTTATTCATTGAAATTGGAAACTATTTGGTGGGGTAAATATCGGTAAAATTTTCTTTAGTATTCTTGAAGTTTTAGACCGATTGAATAAGATGGTTGTGTGGAAAAAGTGAAGGTTTTGTCTCAAAATCTGTATATTGACTGGTAAAAAATAGAGCTTCTATAGGTTAATACCTAGGGTTTGAATAAATATTGTGTGGTGAAAATATAATAAAATTTTAAGCCTCAAAAGTTCAGTTTGACATGCTCCAAGTGTTGTTTATGGAATTTTGATTATGGAGGTAACATATCCAATAAGCCCTTGATGATAACAGGCCTAATTAGGCTTAAATGTTGACTGAGATTTCAAGATTTGATCCATATGTTGAAAAAGACCATATTCCCATTTTGACATATGTTTTAGTAGATCCAAATGGGTGATGTAGGAGAATCCTTGGTTCTTTGCAATCTTGCATCAACCAAAAATAATTTCATTCAGTTTTGTTCTTGTTTTTGTTTTTGTTCTAGTTCGAGTTGGTAGATCTGGTGTTTCTCCATGTTTTCTCACTATACCTTGCCTACCTAGGATTTCATTGTGGACATGTTCAATTGTTGTATTCCAAGTTTTCAGCTCATTTGGATCTTTTTCCAAAAATTTATCGCTTCTAGATTACATGACAGTTTTTGTGACTGGCCCCGAAATAACTTCAAAACCTAACGGATAGTTTGATCAATCGCAAATCTTTCCCATGACTTGTGGATTCCCACGGTGTGTTTAAATTTTTTCTATAGAGTTTCCTTGACCTTACACTTAGGTCCACACTTCATCTTACGCATCTACCATGGATGAATTTCAGATTTGAGGCCAACCTGTTCTGGCACATGTTACACTTTTCTTCTGAGAGATGGTAGAGATCTTTGGCCAGCGCTGATGTTTCTCGACCTGCGGATGTGTTATAAAGCTAGTATTCAACCATTAGATGGAATATATAGAATTATGAAGATATAGTAATATGTATATAGATTTCAATCTGTAATATTTCACTCACATGTATGAGCACTATATTTTGAGCATGTTTGTAATCAGGCATGTGCACCAAATTTGCAAGCTCAGATGTGGCAGACTATTTGTAATCAATATTTTTGATAATACAAATGTTTGCATTTGTATTTTCCTCCATATTTCATGTTTCTTATATTGTACGACTCTTGTTGCATGGTTTTGATTGTTCTCTTTGATGACCCTCCTACCGTGGCTACACCAAACCAGTATCAGAGTGAGGTTCGTTCCTTGCGAGATCATCAGAAGTTGCGCAATCCTGTTGAATATTTTTTGTAGGGTGGCGGATTGAGGATCCGACCTACAATTGCAGAGGACTTGTGTAAAGATGGAAGGAAGAAGAAATGGTAGAGGAAATGGAGCATGTGGAAATGCAGACCCAACTGTAATGGAAATGTTGAGAGGAATTGATGCAAGAATGGAAGTGGTTGAAATTGCCCAAAGAAGAGGCTGGCCAATTAATGATGTAAGTGATGAAGAAGTAGAAGAATGGGAAAAATTTGCAAGAGAAGAGAAACCTGGCCTTGATCAGGGAGAAGAGAGATTCATAAGAGCCCTAACTAAAGTGAACACTAAGCCACATTTCAATCCACTAGATTATAATGGTAAGTTGGATTTAGATGAATTGTTGGATTGGATAACAAAAATGGAGAAATACTTTGATTTTGAAGGTACCCCAAATGATAAGAAGGTGAAATTTTCCTGTACAAATTTAGAGGACATGTATCTCTTTGGTGGGAACATTTGTAGAAAAATAGACAAAGAAAAGGAAAGGAGAAGATAAGATCATGGGATCGAATGGTGAATAAATTGAAGAAAATTTGTATGCCTGTTGACTATCAAATTAGTTTGTTCAAGAAATTGCCAAACCTGAAGAAGAAAGAATCAAGTGTGACAGAGTATACTGAGGATTTCTACAAGTTGAATATCAGATCTAGAAATTCAGAAAATGAGATTGAACAAGTAGCCAGATATGTGAATGGTTTGAGGTCATCTATTCAAGATGAGATCAGTTTGATTAAGTTGTTGAGTGTGGAAGAGGCATATTAGTGTTCCCTAAAAGCAAAAGAGAATCTGAATAAAAGACATGAACAAAGACATAGAGGAAGAATATTCACTAGAGGAGGAAGAGGAACTTTTGAAGATCAAAATAAAGATAAGGAGGTCAATATGAATGAAAATTCATACCGAAGAGATGATGGAAACTCTTACAAAAGAGTAGGATATGGTGGTTATAGAAATGAACGTTATAGAAAATATGACAAAGGACAAGAGAACAGAGTATTCAGGGGAACTTGCTTGAAATGTGGTGGAGAAGGACATAGATCCTTTGAATGAAAATAAGGAGAGACAATTAGAAAGACTGAGAACAATAGGAGAACAACCTTTGTTGAGGAGGATCATGTTGGATCATCTAATCAATTAGAATAAGGAGAGGTATTGGTGAATAGGAGAGTGTTGTGTCAAAGTGAATTGGAGAAAGAACTATTACAGAGAAATAATTTGTTCAAGACCATATGCAAGGTAGCTGGTAAATGTTGTGAAGTGATCATTGATAGTGGAAGTTTAGAGAACCTAGATTCTAAAGAAATGGTGACCAAATTGAAGTTGGAAAGGTTGAAACACCCTAAACCCTATCAGATAGCATGGATTCAAGATGAGCATAAAATATTGGTAAGTGAACAATCTCTAATAAAATTGAAGATAGGAAACTACCATGATGAAGTTTTGTGCTATATTATGGCTATGGATATATGCCATATCTTGTTGGGAAGGCCTTGGCAGTATGATCGACAAGCTATTCATGATGGAAAGAGGAACATATACACTATTGTTGCTAATGGGATGAAGCAGACTTTGTTACCCGTTGAAGATGTTCCTAAGGCTGAGATTTGCATGACTACTAGAATTTGTTTAGTTGATGGAAGAAGATTTCTAGATGGACTGAGACATGAGAACATGTGCTATGCATTGGTGCCTAAGAAAGTTGAAGACTTGAAGCATGTAGAAGGACAACCTAAGGAGATAAAATATTTGTTGAAAAAATATGAGGCTATCATTTTAGATAATGTATGGTCTGATGGATTACCACTTGTAAGGAGTATTAGTCTTTGCATGGATTTGATTCTTGGAGCTCGTTTGCCTAATAATGCAGCACACTGGATGACACCGAAAGAGAATGAATAATTGAACATACAAGTGCAAGAGTTGTTGAGGAAAGGTTTGATCAGAGAAAGCTTAAGTCCTTGTGCAGTACCTGTTGTGCTTGCACCTAAGAAGGATGGAGAATGGAGAATGTGTACAGAATCTAGAGCTATGAATAAGATAATGGTGAAGTATAGATTTCCTTTTCCCTGGATGGATGACATTATGGATTGTTTGAGTGGAGATAAGTACTCTACAAAGATAGACTTAAAGAGTGGATATCATTAGATCATAATCAGAGAAAGAGATGAGTGGAAAACAACATTCAAGACAAATGAAGGATTTTATGAGTTGTTAGTGATGCCTTTTGGGTTGACAAATGCAACGAGTACTTTCATGAGGTTGATGAATGAGGTATTGAAGAAATTCCTGGGTAAGTTTGTGATTGTATATTTGGATGAAATTTTGATTTTCAATAAGACTAGAGAGGAAAATTTGCTGCACATAAGAAAATTTTTGCAGAGGTTGAAAGAAGAACAGTTGTTGGTAAACATAAAGAAGTGTAGTTTCCTGAAGGGGGAATTGGTATATCTATGATTTGTAATATCAGTCAATGGATTTAAGATGGATCCTAAGAAGGTGAGAGCTATTATTGAATGGCCTACACATGAAATCATTGCAAAGGTAAGATCATTTCATGGATTGGCCAGTTTCTACCAAAATTTCATTAGGAGTTTTAGCTCTATTTCTAGCCCTATGATAAAAAAAATGAGAGGAGAGAGGAATAATTTTAGATGGACATTTGGAGTAGAAAAAATATTTGAGCTATTGAAATAGAAGGTGACTAGGAAGCCTATGTTGGCTTTACCATATTTTGATAAGGTATTTCAAGTAGATTGTGATGCAAGTGGAAATACAATTGGAACAGTGTTAAGTCAAGAAGGAAGACTAGTAGCCTATTTTAGTGAGAAGTTGAATGATGCAAGGAGAAGGTATTCAGTGTATGATAAGGATTTCTATGCCATAGTTCAAGCCTTGAATAAGTGGAGACATTATTTGTTATCTAAGGAGTTTGTGTTATATATGGATCATCAAGCGTTACAATATTTAAACGGTCAAGGTAAGTTGAATTAGAAACATGTGAGATGGGTAGATTTCTTAAAAAGTTACACTTTTGTCTTGAAACATAGGAGTGGAAAGTCAAATAGAGTTGTTGATCCTCTGAGTAGAAGAAGTAATCTACTGGCACAGATGAGAGTGGAGGTATTAGGCTTTGATGAATTCAAGAACTTGTATAAGGAAGACCTGGATTTTCTAGAACCTTGGAGAGCATGTAAAGAACGAGTCTTGGAGGATTGAAGTCAATGGTTGGATTATTTCATTCAAGAGGACATTTTGTTTAGAGGAAATCAGTTGTGTGTATCTCAAAGCTCGATGAGGGATACATTGGTAAAAGAGAAACATAGTGGAGGATTGGCATGACATTTTGGAATTGAAAAGACAGTAGCATTCACAAGTGAGAATTAATTTTGGCCACAGATTCATAAGGATGTCAGCAAATTTGTGTAGAGTTGTAGAGTTTGTCAAGTTGAAAAAGGGAGTAGTCAGAATGTTGGATTGTATAAACCTTTGACATCACCAGAAAGACCTTGGGAGGATATCAACATGGATTTCATACTTGGTTTTCCTAAGACATAGAGAGGTAATGATTTAGTATTTGTGGTAGTGGATAGATTTTCTAAGATGGCACATTTCATACCTTGTAAGAAGACAACTGAAGAAAGATTTGAAGTTCAGTTCTACTTTTCATCCACAGATAGATGGAAAAAAAGAGGCAGTGAACAAAAGTTTAGGAAATTTAAAGAGATGTTTGGTTGGAGAGAAGACCGGAAGTTGGGATCTAGTCCTAGCACAAGAAGAGTTTGCCTAAAATAATTCAGTGAACATGAGTACTGGAAAGAAAACTTTTGAGATTATTACAGGAGTTCATCCTAGAGGTATATCAAAGTTGAGAGAAATAAGTAAGGAAGTAAAAATGACTGAAGAAGTAGAATAATTTTTAGAACATATGAAGACAATGCATACTCAAGTAAAACAACATTTGGAAAATATGAACTAGAAGTATAAGGAGAAAGTAGATAAAAAGAGGAGACATAAGGAGTTCAAAGTTGGAGATGAAGCGATGTTGTATTTGAGGAAGGAAAGGTTTCCAGTTGGAACATACAGTAAATTGAAGATAAGGAAGTTTGGACCCTTAGGATTTTGAAGAAGTTTGATTTAGGGAATGCTTATGAAGTAGAGTTAATAGATGACATGGGTATATCACCTATATTCAACATTGCAGATTTACATCAGTACCATGAAGTAGAATTCAGTGAAGACAACAAGGTGAAGTTGAAATAATAGCTTCCTAAACATTAATAATATGAGGTAGAAGATATTTTGGATGTTAGATATGGAAGGAGGACTCGTGGAAGATAGTACAAGGAATATTTGGTGAAATGGAAGGGTAGACAAGTGGAGGATTCTTCTTGGATTTCTCAAACTAAAGTAGACCATATTGGTTTTCCTTTGGTCCCTATAAAGTGAGAGGCTCACTTTTCATTAACCTTGGATGTCTGATGTAGGAGCATTCTTGGTTCTTTGCAATCTTGCATCAACCAAAAATAATTTAATTCAGTTTTATTATTGTTTTTATTCTTGTTTTGGCTCGAGTTAGTAGATCTGGTGTTTCTCCATGTTTTCTCACCAGATCTTGCATACCTAGGATTTCATTGTGGACATATTCAATTGTCGTATTCCAATTTTTCAGCTCATTTGGATTATTTTCCAGAAACTTATCGCTTCCAAAGTACATGACAGTTTTTGGGATTGGCCTCGGAATAACTTCAAAACCTAATAGCTAGTTGGATCGATCGTGGATCTTTCTTTTGACTTGTGGATCCTCATAGTGTGTTTAGATTTGTTCTATGGAGTGTCCCAGACCTTACACTTAGGTCCACACTTCATCTTACACATCTACCATGGATGAATTTCAGATTTGAGGTCAACTTGTTCTTGCACACGTTACACTTTTCTTCTCGGAGATGGTAGTTATCTTTGGCCGATGTAGATGTTTCTTGACCTGTGGATGTGATATAAAGCTAGTATTGAATCATTAGATGGAAGATATAGAATTAGGAAGATAGAATAGGATGTATATAGATTTTGATCTGTAAGATTTTTCTTGCATGTATGAGCACTATATTTTGAGCATGTTGTAATCAAGCCTATGCACCAAATCTGCAAGCCCGGATGTGGCAGACTATTTGTAATCAATATTTTTGATAATATGAATGTTTGTATCTACATTTTCCTCCATATTTCATGTTTCTTCTATTGTATGACTCTTTTTGCATGGTTTGGACTATTCTCTTTGAGGACCCTCCTACCATAGTTGCACTAATGGGTATCTAAATGTGATTTATTTTGAGTTTCAGAATGTAATTTTAAAATAAACTTCTGGCAGACCTCTATGAATTGTTGCAAGCATTGGGGAAGCCTAGACAAGAAATTTTTCTTCAAATAGGTAATATTTTTTCTTAGGTTTTATAATTAATGGAGTCAAGTTGATTTGCACCTAATAAAGGATATCCAAAGTGTTGAATTAAAAATATTTGTTTGAATGGTGAAATTGGGGTTTGAGGCTAGTGAATGTCAATATTGTTCTTTTGGGACAACCATTGTAAGATGATGAAATTAGTATGGGCAGACCTTGCAAATGTTGTGTTGAAATTATTTCTATGATAACAATGAAGGTGTACAAAGGTTTGGTTATTGCTTAGGATCAGGGTTTGGTTATTTGAGGCTTGGTACCTTGTGAATTTATGTTATTTCAGTGATGATTTGGTAGATTTTGGATGCTCTAATTGAAATAGAGTTCTCTAAAAGAGTTTATGCATTTGATTACTTCAAATAAGGTTGTTAATGATGTTTCTTGGTTTGATGAAGGCTTAGAAGTAATATTGCATAGTCTTTTTCCTTGAAAGGTGAGTGTATTGGTGAATAATGGAAGGATTACTTGGTTCCAAAGTTACTAATCAATTTTTTTGTTGGTTGGATCAGTCATGTTTACTGATGAATAAGTTGCTTTGAAACTTGATAATGATGTGAGGGAATTTTGAAGTGGTTTGGCTTGTTGTTTCCTTGAGGTTTTCAAATGAAACAATATGAATTTGATGAATAAATGAAGCAATTTTAATTGCTTGTTTAATTTGATCTTCTCCAAAATGGGTTGGGTTAGTTGTACCCCTAGAAGTTTGGTATTTTGGTTGTGAGTATTGCATCATCTAGTAATCCAACACTTGAAATTTATCACTTCTCTTCTCAATTTCACATCATTCACATCATACACTTCACACATTCATCTATCTTGCATCTATCTTTACCTCCTTCAAAAATTCAACTCATACTTATACCATCCTCGACCTTGAAACCCTTTCCAAGGTCAGTAATGCACCTAAAATATGAAAATTCAAATTATTTCAATGCCAAAACACTTCCATGGTGGTTAGAAGTGAATGTGAACCACATAAAAACTTAATTGGGACCCAAATCAACAAGACCACTTAAACACATGCTACAACAAACAATATTTATTCTTTGCATGTAGTGTAAACATGAATTTGACTACTACATGTGCAAACACCATTAATTAATTAAGTAAAGGTTTCATCAAACCAAAGGATGACTTAAAAAAAATGCATCCCTCTTGAAAATGATCTAGAATATTCCTCCAACATCTTGAAATCCATCAAACTCCTTCACAACAACTTCCACTTGAATAATGTACACACCTAGTAAACCAAGATAGCTCTTCCAAACACTATTACTTGAAAATATATCTTTTGAAGAACCAAACCTCAAATCCTCTTGAATGAGGTAAACTATCAACACCATAAATGCACCTTCAGAATCAAAAAATATGAAGCACAACTACAGAGAAACATAGAGCAAAAAAATTTCTCCCAGGCACCTCTATAATGCACAAACACACACTAGTGAACACAAATTCTATTGTACAATGATCTAGCATACCACCTCTTGAATATAACATCTCTAAACATCCCTCACTAGCATATTCAAATCACATAGCTAGATCTTCAATTTAGAAGAAATTTTAAGTAAATATAGAACACCTCTATGTAACCCAAAACAACACTGCAACACACTATTTCCTCTTTTTATCAAATTGTCTCAAAAGCATTTGGAAACCAAGCACCAAAAGAACATCCAAAACATCTTCAGCACTACCACAACCATAGACAGAATTTTATCAAAGTCACAATAGAGGTTAACACTAGTAGCTTAACTGATGAAAACATAATACAACAAATAAAAGCATAGGCAACACCAACTATTCATATCCAATCTCTCTCAACAAATGCAGTTGACACCAATGACAATACCAATTTTCATATACTTGCAACAATATCCCCCTTTTTCATTGATGGAAACCCATGATGTGAAAAACCATAAAAGACACAACTCTAAACATAACTGATTCCTTTTATCTTTACTCACTCCCCCCTTACATGTTTCTCTCTCCCCCTGATGACTTTACTTGTTCACATGCTATTCTCTCTTCCTTTGACATCAATGTCATACAACATAATTTTTTTATTATTCTCCCCCTTTGACATTGCACAACTATTCTACAACCTTTTTCTATTACTACTCTGAATACTCCCCCTTACAAGCACACACCAATCTACAACAATTTGTAATATCACTATCTACTCCCCCTAAGAGGTAGCCACTAACATTAGTGAATATGTTAGAAATCTAATCCTTTTTAGCCACATACTCAAGCTTTAATTCATTATCCACAACTTTCTCTCTTAGAAAGTGGTATTTGATTGAAATATTTTTTGTCCTTGAATACATCACTAGATTCTTTGAAATATTTAACTTGTGTTGTCAAAAAAGATAGAAATAGGTTCATCATCTTACAAAATTTCAACTCATATGTATACCATCCTCAACATTGAAACCATCTACAAGGTTGGAAATGAACCTCAAACATGAAATTAAAATTAGGTCAGCACAAAAAAACTCCCATGATGGATAGGAATGAAGAAGGACCACACAAATCCTTATCTAGGACCCAAATCTATCCTAACACACGTCAACATGCTTCCACAAACTTCAAAGATGCTTCCCATGTAGTTTAAACACTAGGTTGTCCATTACCCATGCAAACACCATAAAAAATTTAAGTGCACGCTTCATCAAAATCAATGACGACTTGTGAACCATATACCATGCTTCAACATGATCTAGAATATTCCTCCAACATCGTAAAATCCATCAAACTCATTTGCAACAACTTCCACCTAAAGAATGTATAAATCCAGTACATCCAAACAACACTGCCACACACTATAACTTGAAAGACCATCTTTTGAAAAACTAAACCATGAATCCTCTTGAAATAGGAAAGATATTAACACCATCAACTCTCACTTAGAACTACAAGTCCTAAAACACAACTGTGGATAAATACAAAGAAAATACATTTCTTCTAGACACCTCTATGATGCATAGTTCACACATTGGTGAACATATCTTTCTCTACACATCGATCCAAAATCCAAAATTCTAGATATAGAATATTTGATAACCTCTAACCAACATATCTAAACCACACAAGCAGATCTTCAACCTAGAAGAAATAAAACTAGAACATGGCTCTACAACACATAATGATATTTTAACAATCTCTCTCAACCACTACACATTTGACACCAATTACAACACAAGCTTGTTGACATTAATGAGAACACCTTCATACTTGCAAAAATATCCCCCTTTGTCATTTATGGCAACACAAGATGTGAAAAACCATCAAAGGAAACACTCCCCTTTTTTTGGTAATGATTAGACATCCTACACAAAATTTGTCTCCCCCCTTTCAATTTTGTCTTTTTAACATGTTTCACTCTCCCTTTGACAATAATGATTAGACAACATACACAACTTTCTCCTGTTGATATAACCTTGCACTTTTCACATGATTATCTCTCCCCATTTGACATCAATGGTAATGGATAAAATTCTTTGAATTTTTCTCCCCCTTTGAAATTGAACAACCTAATTTCAACTTCTCTGAATACTCTTTTCAATTACTGCTCTGAATTCCCTCCCTTAGGAGCATACACTAATCTGCAACAATCTGCAATATCACTACCTACTCCCCCTAAGAGGTAACCACCAACATCAATCCAAAATAAAGGATAGATCATTAGATCCATTGGACTGATGCATCTCTATATGCATCTAGTTCAAAGGAGGAGAAATGGCCTCGAACTTCTCTCAAAGATACTTAAAAGTATCCTTAGGAAGAGCCTTAGTGAATATGTCAGCAATCTAGTCCTTTGTAGGAACACATTGAAGCTTTACATAATTCTCCACAACATTCTTTCTTAGAAATTGATATCTGATTGAAATATGTTTTTTCCTTGAATGCATCATTGGATTCTTTGAAATTTTTATTGCACTTATATTGTCATAAAAGATAGAAATAGGCTCATCATACACTACTATGATATTCTTCAATGTTTTCCTCATCCACAACACTTGTGTGCAGCAAGATGTTACTACAATATACTCAACCTTTGTAGTAGATAAAGAAACTAATTTTTTTTCTTACTTAGCCATGACACCAAGCTACATCCAAGAATGAAGTCACAACCACTTGTAATTTTTTTTCATCCACACAACCAACCCAATCTGCATCTTTGTAAGCACTCAATGTGAAATTAGTATCCTTTGGATACCATAAGCCATGATCTAGAGTACCTTTTAAGTATTTGAATATCCTCTTCACTTCAGCAACATGTGACTCCCTATGATCTTCTTCAAATCTAGCAACAAGAAAAACTACATGCATGATATAGGATCTCGTACCAATTAGATATAGTAGTCCACCAATCATAGATTTGTACTTGTTCTAATAAAGATTAGGGGATTCCTCATTCTTTCTCAACTTGCAACCAATAACCATAGGGGTACATACTAGTTTGGTGTCTCTCATTTCAAACTTCTTCAACATTTCTTTGACATACTTTGACTATGAAATGAATATGCCTTTGTTTGTTTGATTGACTTGTAGACTAAGGAAGAGATTCATCTCCCCAAACATAGACATCTCAAACTCTTTACGCATCTCTTCTGCAAAATTCTTACACATAGCTTCATTTCCTCCAAAACAATTCATCAACATACACAACTACAATCAAGATTTGATATTTCTCAACCTTATAGTAAAGGTTTCTATCTGTGGTGCCTTTATTGAATCCTTAATATATCAAATACTTATCCAACCTTGCATACCAAGCTGTAGGATCTTGCTTCAATCCATATAATTCCTTCTTCAATCTACAAACCATATTAGGTTTATCTAATAATTGGAATCCTTTCGGTTGTTCCATGTAGCTTCTAGAACAGTTTTATTTTTCCTTTCAACCACTCCATTTTGCTGAGGAGTCCTAGGGGAATAAAAGTGCCTCTTTACGCCATGATCCTCACAAAACATGTTAAATTCATTAGAAGTGAATTATCCACCTCTTTTACACCTCAAAAATTTGATCTTCAAATCCATTTCATTCTCAACCATAACATTAAATGCTTTGAATTTATATAGGGCTTCAAATTTTTCTCTAAGTAACCCATGTCATTCTAGAATAGTCATCAATAGAAAACATGAAATACCTATCACCTTGTAGACTTCTCACTCTTGTAGGACCACAAAGGTCTATATGCACCGATTTAAACAATTTGGTAGAAGATTCTTCTTTACCCTTGAAACTTCTTTTTGTTTTCTTTCCAATCTAACATTTATTGTAGATAACATTGATAGGCTTTGTAATCCTTGGTAGATATCTCACTTCTTGAATTGAACTGATTATAACCAAGTTGTTAAAATTAATTTGAAACATCCTCCTATGCCATAACCAAACTTCATTAATCTGAGTCATAAAGCAATGACCATCAACACCCTTGAGCTAATAAACATTTCCATCTGTCCTCTTTCGAGAAATAATCATAGTTTCACACCCTTTTCTAATCTCAAATCCATCATCTTGAAATGTAAGATTATATAATTTGCTACACATTTGTCCAAAACTCAAAATATTGTGCCTTAAACCCTTTACATAGTAAACATCATCAATATTATGCTTACCATCAAAACGGATTGGACCTATTCCAAAAATCTTAGTACCCAATTCATCTCCAAATTTAACAAGTGCATCATATTTTTCAAGTTTAAAAAACTTACTCTTGTCTCCAATCATATGATTTGAGCAACCACTATCAATGATCCAATAGTTCTTATCTTGTCTAACATGAAAAGTAAATACCAAAGTAGCTTTAGTCTTAACATTTGCCTCCTTTGTCTCTAGAGAAGTTTTTTTCACACATCTTTCAAAGTTAGTAGAATTACATTCATCTTTTAAAGCCTAGAACAAGCATTCATTATCATCATAGTCTCCATAATAATATTCATCATCAAAAATACCAACATCTTCTCTAACATAATATATTTTTTTCATCATCTTACCTTCATTTTCCTTATTCTCACTTTTCACACTTCTGTTAGGACATCTTGAAGCATAGTGACCTATTTCTCCACAACTAAAACATTTGAAAGGTAATTTACCTCTGTTCTTACACATTCCCTTTTTCATCCTTCTCATGAATTTAACTTCTACATCATCAAGATCATCCTGATTTGAATCTTTAGTCTTCTCTTATTTTCTATCTTTCAAATAAATCTCCACTTTCACACCAATATTCGATCCAAATTCTCTCATTTTAAATGTAGTTAGTGTACTATACAATTGGTCTCTATTGTAAGTATTAAAATTTTCAATTTCCTCAATAGAATAAACTTTATGACTATAATATTTAGGAAGAGTTATGAAAGAACCTAAAGTAGTAAAGAAAATTCTCATAACTCTTCCTAAATGCACTGGAAATTTCATCAACTCTCTACATGTAGCTTGTCATATTTTCTTCTTCAAACATTCACATGTTCTCAAATGGTGTCTTCAGATTCATCATATTAGTTTTTTTAACCTTATCATCTCATTCATAAATACTTTCTAGCTTATCCTAGATTTATTTAGCATTTTTCAAATCCATTTCACTAACTCAGAATTTGCAAGACTACTCAAGAGAATAAACCTTGCTTTACCATTTGTTTCATAGGCCTTTATCTTATCACTTATGCTCAGTTCATTTCAAGGTATAGTGTAATTAGTCTTCACTGATTGCTAGACATCATATCCAAGGTAAACCTAATAGCCTTCCATCTTCACTTTCCAGAATGCATAGTTTGTGCCATCAAACATAGGAATCTCCTTCTTGTTTTCCATCCTAGATCTACCTCAAGTTGTCAAGCCTTTCTCTAAGGAACCTTTCTCTAATACCAATCATTGTATGAACAAGACAACTAAGATGGGGTGTGAATCAGTTGTATCCTATCAAAACATCAAAACCCTTATTAACATTCAGATCCACATGCATTCATTAAAACCTTAATCTACTATGATGAATTAGCATGAAAAGAAAATAACAAAAACTTATAAATTTTAAACACCATGCATAAGAGGACACAAGATTTACGTGGAAAATCAAATAAGGGAATAACTACAGTGAGGATTATGTCACAAAATAATTATATTCAAAACCGACTGATGGAACTTCAAATTTTTTCAATTTTAAATTCCATTTTATCTTGCCCTTGTCTTGGTCTTTCATATTGTTTGGGAAAAACCTAAGGTTGGGGTTTTTATTTTTGTCTTCATGAAAATCCTAGTGTCTTATGTTAGGCCTTGGGTGGGATCTATTTGGACATTACCTTTTTTAAGTGGGTTTAAAAAATCTTATGCCCCATCGCTTCATCTAAGTCAGGCCCCTTTTTGATTTATTGTTTTAATTTTTCCCACTTGACTTTGTTACTCCCTAAGTCTAGGTTGTCCCGTGCCCCCACATTTAAAAACAACTTAAGCCATTGTTTGTTGTCGACCTAGGCGATGTCCCCTTGTGCCTTTAATAATTTTTTTATATTTTGCAGGGCACAATTTTAAATGACTGTCGATCAACCATCGGTCGATCTCAGCCATTCCTTGCAATCCCATGATGAACCCACCATAGAGTCTCAAGCAATTGTGATATCATGGGAAATTGCCACATGTCTCATCTGTCGATGTTGAGGAGATGATGAAAATGCTTTAATATATCTGTCGGGTTTTAATATGTTATATGGCAGGTTACTAAAGTGGCTACGAGATGCATGTGCTCCAAATCAATGGGATATAATATTGATGGAAAATTTGCTCGATGGTTAATTACAACGTTGGAAATTGTGTTGAATGAACACGATTGCTGATGGTGGAGATCAATGGTTGCCCGCCATCACATGAGCATAAGTTATGAGGTTTTTATCGATCATGCTATCATGGGTGGGTGCCACCTGGATTTCTTTGTCGACGCAAAATATTCTAGGCCCTTAGTGCCATGATGGAGATTATGCCAGCTTGTTTTGAAGGCAGTCATTCGATGATTTGACAAAACTAAAGGATCAATGGTTGGAAATTGAATTTACATCAAATATGATTGGATTCGTTGGCCCGACATGCAAGTAAGCTTTAATGGCGGACTCAATGTCTACTGGCATAATTTGATCAAAATAAAGTGACTGTCTCCTACCCTAGTGTCTCACAAAGTATTCAAACATATTTAAGGAGCCTTCTCAGAGCCAAGGACGAAGTTACGAGTTGTCATAGCGAAGGATTTGGGTTTCTGCAAAGCACAAAAACATGAGTTAATTTTTGTACCTCCTAGTTATTTTGATTGAGAATTTGGGAAAATTGTGGTGCGCTTGTTGAAGAGTTCATTGATAATTTTTCTTGGGGCTATAGGTTAGTTGAATTGTGAGAAATTGCAGGGTTATATTTTGTAGTTTCATTTTTTGTTTAGCCCTGGTTTATTTAAAGATTTGAAATATCAAGGAAGCCCTAGTTTACCAAAGATGGCACCGCCAAAGCAACATTTTGTCCAAGTCAACTATTTACACATAAATTTATATGATGACTTCCTGGATCAATTGCCATCATCAATTAATGATAGGAAGAAGGGGCTGGTTTTGATGCGTGGAAGAACCCTGGGGGAAGGATTGGTATGTAACTATTCCAACATTCCCGATGCTAGAGTTCCCATGACAGGTTTGG
The DNA here is from genome assembly GCA_007115665.2 of Sequoiadendron giganteum. NCBI lineage: Eukaryota > Viridiplantae > Streptophyta > Pinopsida > Cupressales > Cupressaceae > Sequoiadendron > Sequoiadendron giganteum. The sequence goes on along the minus strand of CM021107.1, from coordinate 117,342,244 downwards.
AGATGTTTAGATTGTGGTATGGGAAGAGGAATTTTCCCCACCCCTTCTCGAATGGTTGGAGGTATGACATGGGGAAGCTGGCAGTACCAAATGTATTCGCTAATGTGGATTTGCTAAGGGCAGTGGCTGCATGTTATGACCCTATTACACGGGTGATTAGCGATAATGATGGAGGGGTTATGCTGAGCATCAATAAGGAATAATTTCAACAAGTTTTTGACCTAAGTGAGCCTAGCCCATTCTTGGTTTGTATTGATCTTGAGGAGGTGAAATAGGAGTATGCAAGATTTAAGTCACTCTTCAGAGTTAATTTGTTCCCACCTCATCTGGCAAGGGCAAGCAGTTCAAAGTTTTAAATTAGCCCTAGTGACCAAGAGCCTTTCAAGCTAAACTATTTTTCCAATCATTTCTTAGCCACTTTTTACTCATTGTGCCAAATTTTGGGTTTCAACACTAATACAGTGATGCCAATTGCTTACATGTTTCTGGAGGTGCAAATACAACTGTGATCCTAATAAAATGCTACTCCTAATGTGAGATGTTAGACAAAAACTAATAATGCAATGAGAAGAAGTAACAAGATAAAAGGGCACCTCAACGATTAGCCTAAGAAAATGGACAATATGAAAGCAAGATAAAAACAAATGGAATGCTTCTTATACCTTCATGTTGTTGCTTCCTTGGTTGGCCCTTGATTTTTGAAGTTTTGTTTGCTTCTTTAATGGCAATGGAGTTGAATGGATGCAATATGAAATGATGATGTTAAATGCTATGATAGATGAGAGCTTCAATGAAAATTTTGCAAGAGTTTTGTTGCAAAAGATTTGATCCCTAAAATGAGGGAAATGAGGGGATATTTATAGGCTAATTGGAATTCTGTAGAGAATTCAACAGTTGGGATTGATCCAACAAAGATCAAGATGAAGGGCTATGGTGAGTTGAGGACTCACAAGCCCTCGCATCTTAACATGTGGAAGGTGATATGTCTTAGGGTGGAGTGATGTGGAAATGAGGTGGAAGAGAAGGACAAGAGGTGGAAGGGAAGTACATGAGGTGGATGAAGGACAAGTACCTTTGAGGTACCTTGGGGGATGAGAAGATTTCCTCAAAAAGGAACTTCTTGTCCCCAAATGAGGATGAAAAAGACTTTTGAGGAATTTTAGAATTCCTCAAAAATCTCCATGGGAAAAGGGGAAGTGTGTGGGAAAAATAAATGTAAATTAAAAATTTACATTCAATGGAGAGTTTATTGGATAAAAGGAGGTCTCCAAAAAGCTGGAGATTTGTCACATGTGGGTGATGTGACAAGTCCAAGGTTCTAGAAGCCTTGGGCACATGTAAAATGACATGTCACATTTGCATGGGGGATGAGGAAGACCTTGGAAAGACAAAAGTGAATTAAAAATTCACATGGGGAAGAGAGGAACCTTGGTTAAATAAATATGAATTAAAAATTCACATGGGGAAGGGAGTCCAAGATAAAAATGGTAAGTGGAAAGGTTGACCAGAAAAGGTAAGCTAAATGTGGCTAATGATTCTGATTAAGGTTGTGCAAACACAGGATTAGGATAATTAATGAGAGATTAGATGTAAGTGGGAGATTATGGAGGATGTGACACTTAATCAAGATTAAGTGGTGCACATACTAATCACAAATTAATTAATTTAATTTGGATTAAAAGAGGGTTATGGAGAATGTGACAAGGAGAGAGAAAAAAGGGGAATTAAAAATTAATTTTAATCCAAATGGGTTAAAAGACTAAATTAAGTAATTTGTCATATTTATTTAATTTAGAGAAGAACAAGGTGTAAGGTAAAGTATTTAATTTATTTAATTACATACTTTAGGAACCTTAGGCAGAAAATGAAATAATGATTAAATAAATTATTTAATCACTATTAATGGAATAGATGAATATGATAGACGATTTTGATCATATGGAAGTGATCAAATTTGGATATCTAAAACAACACCCTAATTTCTCAATAATCTATGACTTTGCTTCCTTTTTGGCTGAAAGATGCATGGAGGGATATTAAAGTTGTAGAAAAATGATGCAAGCACTCCATTCCCCTAGTATTCCATGTTGATGTACATGTTCTTGTACAAGAATGCTGATTTTTTTTGGAGAAGATGGAATTAAGACAAATGGTTAATGGAGAAAGCTTGCTAGTCCAAGCATGGACTGCAGATCTATCTTATAATAGGGAGAGTGCTAGTTTTGTGTAGTTTGATAATTGTTTTGCTTCTAGATTGAGGGTTAGGTTGATGGTGAATGTACCTAGAATCCCTGAGGAGTTACTTGATTTGCTTAGACCGAAGGAAAGGAAGCCTGAATTGAAGGTTTTCCATAATTGGGGTGATATTATTCCATAGCCAGTCAACACAGTCTTGAGGGTGTATGGTTTCCAAGGAACTTCACATATACTACCATAAAATGTGCCACCAAGAGTAGGATTTGTAGAAGTCATGTGGCAGATTGGTTGTATCCATAAGGACAACCTTACAAGGAAAGGTAAAGGAACTCTTTTCCCTAATTACATTGTGGTGTTAGATTTTGTGTTTGTAAAAGGAGGTTGGGTCCAATTTGGGAAGTTTTTTGATGATTACCATCTGAGGTGTGGTCCCAAGCAGCCACATGATCCTGGGGGCATCTTTTCCCTTTTCAAACAACGAATAAAGGGTGGTGATTTTTTGCATGAGTTCAACTTTCCTGAAGCCTTGATTGGAAATGAGTTTGATCTGAATAAGCAGGAGTTGAGAAAGGAGAAATGGATAGCTTATGACAAGCTATTGGCCATTGTGCACAAAATGGATCCTAAGTATGATCCATTGATGGAGTTTAGTCCATTTCACAAGAAAATTGATTTTTTGATGGACAACTTCAAGGAGATTATGGGAATCTTAATGACCAAGAAGATAAACTTGGAGTTAGATCAAGGTGTACATGAGAAAGATGCTAGGAAAACTAGAACAAGGCCAGCCTATCAACCTATAGAGAAGTGGCCTATTTATAGAAGAAAAAGAAATGACAACAGTGATGAGGATGAGGAGGATAAAAAGGGAAAAATAATCATGAAAGTGCTAGCACAGTCAAGTCCAAGGTTCAAGACATTTGGGGCCATCAAAATTATTGATTTGGACTCATCACTGGAAGATATCCCTTCACAGACACCATCAGATCCAAGACCTAAGAGGCAAAGGATTGAGAAAGTACAAGAGGATCTAATGGATGAAATCATTGTCATAGATCAGGATATGCAAGTTGGTATGCCTTCTCCTCCTAGGCCAGCTGAGTTGGTCTTGTCTGATTTGGATATGAAAGGGAAGTGTGTACAAGATGCTAGGATGGAGGCATGTATGGCCTTTTTGGATGATGATGCATTTGTTAAGACTCCAGTTTTCTTGCAATTAGTATGGAGAATGAGACTAGAGGAATATCAAGATAAATGCAAGAGGAGAAGAGATTTGAGGCCTGACAGATCAAATCAAGAGAATGATGATGAGGTAAAAAATGAATTGATGGAAGAATTTAAGAGCATCACTCCTAAGGAGGGGAGAAAACTGGTGACTCAGGCTGGTGTATTGATTTTTCCTGAGTGGGACATAGATGATGTTGGAGCTTTTAATGCTATTCTAAATTCCAAGCATCCCTTGTAGGATTCTAAATTAGAGGTCAAGGTAGCATTGCATGATTCTGCCTTCAGTGAAGAATATGAGACCTTAGCAATTTGGGCTTTGTCTCCTCAAGCTACAAATCCTAATGTCACTAACATTAACCCAAACCTAAGGGGAGGGTTAATAATAAAGAGAGCCTTAGAAACCTCAACCATAGAGGCTACTAACTTAACTATGAATGTGGCCAAATTGGCCCAAAAGACTATTGAAAGAGAGGAGGATGAAAAGAAGAGCCTAATGGAGAAGTATAACTTTATAATTGGAGAGTACAACAAGGTGAAACAAAGGAATGATTAGCTGAAAACTGAGGTGGATAGGTTGAAATACAAGAAGATTAGGGAGACATCAAGTGCTCCAGGTATTATGAAATTTCCTTCCACATTAGGATCAGTGCCTCCTACTTCTCCTATTGTTTCTACACCAGGATCCCCCAACCAAACTCCTTCCCTCAGTCCTACATTAGAGCCAATTGAGAAATAAATAGAATACTATGTTGATCCCACAAAGAAGCAGCTAATGCACAAGATTACAAAGTTACAGGAAGCCTTGAAGGAAAGTGAGGAGGGAACACTTGTAAAGAGGGGTGAGATTGTTAATACAATTTTGAGACATTTGAATGAAAAGGTTTATGAAAGATTGCCAACAGTGTATTCTTTTTATTCTTTATTATTGAATGCAATAAAGAACATTATTAGGGATCGGGAGGTAGTACTACCATTGGTTGAAAAGTGGATCCCTAGGGCCAATGATTAAGAAATAATGTATAAAGCCTCAAGGTTTGATACAAATAATAGGCCCCAATCATTAAGACCTACTCAAGTGTTAGTTAAGTCATTGCAAGGTTTTCAGGCCTTACCAAATGACTTGAGTAGGAAGATTAGAGAGTTGGTGAAGAACTTTGATGATTGGAGTGACACATTGTTACCTAATATAACTGATAAGTAGGGACATGTTAAATCACTACAACAATGGTAGGATAGATAAAATGAGGTCATCAATGCATAAATTAAATTGGTTTGTGATGACTCAGATTATGATTTGTTGGTGAGCTGTATAGACAAGATCACTAGCACTAGCTCATTTTTGGAATCTTTTGAGAAGGAAGAAAATCAAGTGGTGGTTAAGTACACACCTTATAATGCTAAGGTGAATGAGGTAGTTGGTTTTGACTGGCCAGTTGATGAAGAATACCAGATATGGGTAAATTTTTACTTAACCGAGGAGGAGTAAAATAGAGTTGGCTATAGGCAGTTAACAACTCTGTCGTTGCAGTTACACCAGATTTCGGTTATGTTTTGATGGTAGTTTTGGCATAGGATTTTTGAATTTTGGTTGATGCATCAACCATTTTTCAGTGGGTAGGATGAACAAGAAGATTCTTCGAGGATCAACTGTTGTAACAATTTTTCAGTGGGTAGGATGAACAAGAAGTATTTCGAGGCCATAAGTAAGGGTTAGCAAGTTAGATAATTTTGGTTGAGTCTAGGTGAAGTTGCAGAGCAATTGTAAAGCCTGATATTTTTAGTGAAAATGCAATTTAGGTTTTGTGTCATTCTGTAGTAGGTTTTGAACTCATGGGAATTTGATGTTTTGTGACAGTATTGGCAGTTGAATTAAATGAAATTATTTTGAACTCATGTCTCTTCATTGTATAAACATATCATAATTATGAATAAGATGATCAGGGGTTGTTTCGTTCATCTCACTTTTGTGGTGTGTATGATTCTCAGTTTAGCTTTAATTCAAAGAATTAATTAAAATGCTTGAATGGGATCATAGGTAGGTATGTTTTATATAAGTATTTGATAATAAGTATTGGGTTAGAGTACATAATGATGATATTGTAAGGCAATATTATCATAGATTTTACATGTTATGTGTTAAATCTATCATAAACCCTTAAATTCTTATGAATTTGACTCCTCCAATGGTATATGACATTGATCTAGGTTGTACTTAGAGCTTGCTACAAATTGGAAATCAATAACTATATTATACTATGAAGTGTTGTATTTATCTCATGCTCCAAATAGTTGATATTATTGATGAACAACCAATTCTATTCAGTATTATCCTATTATTTTGAGCTATTAAATGAGATTATATATTGTTGTTAATTTTGTTTATAATATTGGTGTAGAGGTTGTAAAAACATTAAGGGGATCACCCTCCCGAGTCTTGTAGAGCCCAAAGTGTAGGAGGTTTTGTTAAAATCCTCTTTAGTTGGTCTAGGTCATTTGAGCTGCCCTTGATTGGAATTGGAAAGTCCATAGGTAGATTAGGATATCAACCTGGTTACGGTAAAAACAACCAACACCGATTACAAGGGATCACTACAAAAATAGGAAACACTATCTAGAAAGGCTCACAACCAAGGCTCATTATCGGAGTAAAAAAATAAGATAGAGAAGAAATGTTACATAGAGAACATGATCTCAATACAATATAAAGTCCACCACAATAACTCCAACACCTTTTCAATATGTATGAATGATTTCATACACCTTCTACTCACTACATCTAATAATAGAACACTTGAAATTTTGCACTAATCTACTCAATTTTACATCATTCAAATCATACACTTTACACATTCATATATCTTGCATCTATGTTTACCTCCTTAAACAATTCAACTCATACTTATATCATCCTCAACCTTGAAACTCTTTCCAAGGTTAGCAATGTACCTCAAACATGCAAATTAAAAATTAGGTTGATGTGAAAACACTTTCATGGTGGGTAGAAGTGAATGTAGACCACATCATAACTTTATTGGGACCCAAATCAACAACACCACTTAAACACATGCCACTAAAAACAATATTCATCCTTCACATGTAGTGTAAACACCAGGTTAGTCGCTACCCATGTAAACACCATTAATCAATTAAGTACACACTTCATCAAACCCAAGGATGGCTTGCAAACCATACACCATGCTTGAACATGATCTAGAATATTCCTCTAACATCCTAAAATCCATCAAACTCCTTCACAACAACTCCCACATAAAGAATGTGTATTCCCACTACACCAAGATAACTTTGCCAAACACTATTACTTGATAACTTATCTTCTGAAGCACCAAAGATCAATCCTTTTGACTGATGTAAACTAAAAACACCTTCAAAATCACAATACATGAAGCACAACTATAGAGAAATACAAAGCAAAAATATTTCTCCTAGACACCTCTGCAATGCACAGTCACACACTGGTGAAGACAACTTCTATTATACAATGATCCAACATATCACCTCTTAAATATAACATATCTAAATATATTTCACCAACATATTCGAATTGCATAGGCAGATCTTCAACCTAGAAGAAATGCAAATAAAATCTAGAATACCTCTCTATAACCCAAAAAAACACTGCAACACATTATTTCCTCTTTTTATCAATTTTTCTCAAAAGAACTTAGAAACCAAGCACCAGAAACACATCCACAACATCTTCAACACTACCACAACCATATATAGAAGCTTATCAAAGTAATAACATATGTTATTACCAATAGCTCAACTGATTAAAACATAATGCAACAAATCAAAGCATAAACAAAACCAACTATTCATCTTTAATCTCTCTCAACCCACGGTTGACACCAATTGCAACACAAGCTTGTTGAAATCAATGGAAAAAACAATCTACATATACTTAAAACACAAATTTGATGAAGTTGTCAATGCCATCAATGTTCTTGGTGGAAATTTGGATGAAAATGAAGTTATGAAAAAGGTACTAAGAACTCTACCTAAAGTTTTTAGTCATAAAGTTTTTTCTATTGAGGAAGCTCAAAATTTGGATCATTATTCTAGAGATCGCATGTTTGGTTCTTTAACTTCTTTTGAAATGGGAGATTTTGGTCATGGCACTACAAAAAAATAAACTACTTTTAAAGTCTACAAAGTGGAAAGGGATGATGGATCAGATCCAAATGATCTTTATGAGGTGGAGGAAATTTTTTTGAGGAGATTGAAAAAGGGTATTGGAAAATACAAAGGTAAGGCACCTTTCAAACGTTTCAATTGTGAAAAGATAAATCATTATGGATCTAAGTGTCCAATAAAAGTTACTAATGACAAATAAAATTATCATAAGGGTAAATTTTTCAAGAAGAACTATTATATTGAAAATGACATTGGTGTATCTGATGATGAGGAACCGGATTATCAAAATGAAGACAGTGATGAATGCTTGTTCATGGTTTTAAATGTTGGAACTAATTCTACTAATTAGCTTGAAAGATGTGTGAAGGAATGTTCTTCAGAAACAAATGACAACATTGAAGGAACTATGTTAACTTGTTTTTATGCTAGAGAAGAGAAGAATTATAGGATCATTGACAGTGGATGCTCAAATTATATGACAAGTGATAAGAGTAAGTTTGTTAATCTTGAAAAGTATGATGGTGGGATTGTTATGGATGGTGGTTTTTTTATATTTGGTGATGAGAAATAGGCTAAGATATGTGGAAAAGGTTTAATTAGCTTTTATGGAAAGAATAATATAAATGATGTTATTTATGTCAAGGTCCTCTGACATAGTATTCTAAGTGTAGGAAAAAAGGATAGCACAAGATATAATCTTGAATTTTAGAATGGTGGTTGTGACATTAGAAAATGAAGCTCTGATATTCTAATTGCTACTGGAACAAGGACAAGAGATAACATCTATCAACTCAAAGGTAATGGTGTAAAGTGCTTTATGTCTCAAACTAATGAAATTTGTCTATGGCATAGAAAAATGGGTCACATCAACTCTGATAGCCTAGCAAGGATAAGTTCTACTAATTGTATGAGATATTTTCCAAAGATTACAAAGCCTATCAATGCAATCTGCAAAGAATGTCAAATTAGAAAGCAAAAAAAGGAAAGATTCAAGAAAAAAGAATATTCTAACACACACTTGTCCCTTGGAGTTAGTGCATATAGATATGTATGGACCTACTAGAATTAGAATCTCATGTGGTGACCAGTATTTCAAGTTATTAATTGATAATTATTCTAGAATTGCTTGAGTTACATTTCTCAAAGAAAAATCAGAAGCTCTAGACAAGTTTAAAGCATTTGAGGCTATGATTGAGAATGAAATGAATCTAAAAATCAAAATTTTGAGGTCTGGTAGAGGTGGTGAGTTTACTTCAAATGATTTTAATACTTTTTTTGAACATCATGGAATAAAGAGGTATTTTTCAACCCCTAGAACTCCTCAGCAGTATGGGGTTATGGAAAGGAAAAATAGAATAGTTCAAGAAGCAACTAGGACAATGATGGAGGCTAATATTTCAAATGTCTATTAGAGAGAAGAAATTCATAGTATAGTCTACATTCTTAATAGAGGTCAAGAAAGAGAAAACAGTTCAAAGACTCCCTATGAGTTATAGTATGGTAAACCTCCCACTATGAAATATTTTAGATTTTTTGGAAGCAATTTTTATATCAAAATATATAAGGAAAAATTAGAAATTTTTGATGCAAGATCTAATAAAGGAACCTTCCTTGGATACTCTAGAAGAAGCAAGGCCTACTAGTGCTAAAATAAAGGGTTGAAGATGATTTTTTAGAGTGGAAGTGTCAAGGTGGATGAAGAACCACATCAAAGTTTAGTACTGATAAAAGGATATGAATCTGATGAATCCCCTTGTAGTGAAGAAGAAAAGGCTCAAGAAATAGAAAAAGAGGTGACAATTGAAGAGGAAGAGGCTCCAAAAAAAATCCTAAGAATCCTAAGAATCCTAAGTATGTGAAGAAGAATCATTCAAAAGATAAGATCATTGGAGATAAGAGAAAAGGTGTGATAATAAGGAGAAAACAATTTATGGTAGAGGAACAAGTAAATTTTTGTTTACTTTCTGAGGTGGAACCAAAAATAGTGACTCAGGCATGCAAAGATGAAAATTGGGTCAAAGAAATGAAAGAAGAGTTCAAACAAATGGAAAATAATCTAACTTGGGAATTGGTCCCAAGACCGACAAATAAGAATGTGATTGGCACTAAGTGGGTGTTCTTAAACAAGCTAAATGAAGATGGAAAAGTTTTTAGGAACAAGGATAGACTTTTAAGGTTTATTCACAGGTTGAAGGTATAGTCTTTGAAGAAAAAATTTCTCTAGTTGCAAGAATGGAAGCTATCGGGATGTTTTAGCTTTGCAGCACATAAAGATTTCAAAGTATATTAGAAGGATGTGAATTCTAAATTTTTACAACTAGAAGGTTTTTAATTGTCAAAAGAGGAAAATATGTTTTTCACATTGAAGAAAACACTATATGGATTGAAGAAAGCTCCCAGATCTTGGTATGCAAGGTTAGAAACATAATTACTACAACAAGGATACAGAAAAGGGGTTATGGATAGCAATCTATATTTCAAAGTTGAAGAAGAGAAAATATTGATTATGGTGGTATATGTTAATGTCATAATTTTTAGAGGAAATGAAGATGTATGCAAGAAGTTTACAATGGAGATACAAAAATAATTTGAGATGTCAATGTGTGGGGAGATGAACTTCTTCCTTGGTTTGTAGATCAATCAATCAAATAAAGGTATATTCATATCATAATCTTAGTATGTTAATGAATTGTTGAAGAATTTTGGAATGGATGACTCTAAACTGGTATGTACTTGTATGGTTATTGGTTGCAAGTTGAGAAAGAATGATGAATAATCCTAAGATAGATCAAAGAAAGTATATATCAATGATTGGTGGAATATATTATATCTTACTACTACTAGACCGGATATCATGTATTTAGTTTGTCTTGTGGATATATTTCAAGAAGATCCCAAAGAATCTCATGTTGCAACAGTGAAGAGGATATTCAGATATTTGAACGGGACTTTGGATTATGGTTTGTTGTATCCTAAGGATATTGACTTCTCCTTGAGTGCATATACAATGCAGATTGGGTCGGATGTGTAGATGATAGGAAAAGTACAAGTGGTAGTGCTTTCTTTCTCGGAAGTAGGTTGGTTTCATGGTTAAGTAAGAAGAAAAATTCAATGTCATTATCTACTGCAAAAGTAGAATAGATTATAGCAACATCATACTGCACACATGTGTTATGGATGAAGAAAACGTTGAAAGATATTAGAGTTTCATATGATGAACCTATTCCTATCTTGTGTGACAATACAAGTGCAATCAATATTTCAAAGAATCCAATAATGCATTCAAGAAAAAAAATTATCTCAATTCGGTATCACTTTTTGAGAGAGAAAGTTGCAAAGAATGAGGTGAAGTTGGAGTATGTGCCTACTAAGGATCGGGTTACATATCTTTACAAAGTATCTTCCAAAAGATAATTTTGAGTATCTTCGAGAGAAGTTAAGGGTTATTTCCCCTCCTTATTTCAACTACATGCATAAGTATGTGCATCTATTCGGGAAGCATTTCAAGGTATATCTCTTGGTCCTAGATTGATGTTGAAAGCTACCTCTCAGGGGGAGTAGATAGAAGTGGTTATTGGTTGGTACAGTTAGTTGGAGCAATAAAGTGAGTATGTAGGAGGAAAGTGTAGTTGTTGTCTCTTACATGTGTTAAATTTGGGGGAGAGCAAGTATAGGTAAGAAATAACAAAATAGGAGTAAAAGAAAAGAAACTATATGTTTTCATTTACCATTGATGTCAAAAGGGGGGAAAATTTTGGATTGGTTAAAAAACCATAATGCAAAAATGGATATGGTTTGAAGATCATAGGAGGAGAAAGTTATCTTTTGTAAGGGGGGGCAATGTCTACTGGTGAGTAGTATGTGTTTTTGCTCGTTGTTGTTATTTTATTGATAGTTTTTTATATCAAGTGTTGCCATCAATGAGAAAGGGAGAGATTTTTGGAAAATAATGTTGTTATTGATGTCAACCCCTGAGGAAGCAAGTGTATTCAAGTGTGTTGGTTGCATTATGTTGCCATTAACATTGTCACTGGTGTCAACCTCCAATGGTGCAATGATGAGCAAGTTTTTGTGGATATATGGTGAAATGATGAGTAAGTTCTTATGGATATCAACCTCTTGTATGGTTGAGATGTCGTGAAGGTGTTGTAGATGTTGAGTTGGTGTTTGTGGTGCTTGGTTTCTAAGTGATTTTTAAGAAAATTTGAATAAAAGAAAGTTCAGTGTAACAGAGTGGTATTCATTTTTTGCTCCACGTTTCTTCATGGTTGAAGATGTGAACATGAATTTTAGACATGATGATCAAAGGTGTTATATCCAGAGTTTTAGGTTCAAGATCATGTGGAAAAATAAGTTGTGTTCACCAATGTGTGAGCTATGAAGTAGTGTTGTCTAGGAGAAATGAGATTGCTCCACATTTCTCTACAATGAAATTCCCAATGTTTTGGATCTAGGAACATTATTATAATGGTTGTCTCTACCTTCTCTTGAAGTTTTATGTGTTGATTTTTTCTACAAGGTTGTCTGATATGTTGGATGTTAGTGTCAATATGTCCAGTTGCAAAAAATGAAGGTGTTCTTGTGTTTCAGGTGGTTGTAGTAGTTTTGCAATATATTTTGATGGTGCTAGAGTATTATGAGATGTTATATGAATAGTTTTGAATGTTTCTATGTGGTCCACAAGATTTTTTCAAACCTTGAGGAGTGTATTTGAAGTTGCTTGTTAGTGTTAGTGAAAGTTTGATTGACCTAGCATGCTAGTGCTAATTGTTGAGGATAATTGTTGATTGAGGAAGTATTGAGAAGTGTGTTTATGTAGATTTGAGTCATAATTAAGTAGTGGCATGGTTTGGCTTCACTTCTTTATATTGTGGAAGTGTTTGTTGCTAACCTATTTGGTGATACACGGCTGAGGTGTATGCATTTCATTAAGGCCAACCTAATTGATATTATTTTAGGTTGCGAAGGGTATAAATGCAAGGATAATTGTTTTATGGATTAAGTACGAAGTGTGTGTAATGTGAAATATGTAAAAGTGATCAAGTGTGTTGATCTGAGTGCAATCCTTAATGCCTATGACTTCTTAATGGAGTGAGAAAAAGGTGTCTAAATTTTAGTCTGTTTGATGTGTTGTTTGTGCTTTAGTGGAATTGTACCTTGAGCATATGAGAGATGCATTATTAGTTCAAATTGGAAATGATCCACCCCTTCTTATTTCTTTCTTCTAGATAGTGATTCCTTTGGCAGTGAGCCACTGACAAGGAGCCCTTCGCAATGATCCTTATTGTATTCAGTGTTGAAATTCATATATTAGTGAGGTAATCCTCACCAAGGTTTTTCCCTTGTTAGGTTTTCCATGTAAATCTTGTGTTCTTATACGTTTTATGTGTTTTCATTACTACTTTACATGTTTAAATTTTTTTAATGCATGTTAAGACTTTGATGGTGGATAAGGGTTTAAGAACTAATGCATATTTGAATGTTAATGAGGGTTTTTTATGTTTTAAAATTTTACAATTGATTCACCCCCCTCTCAGATTTTCTATGCATCTAAGAAATGGAACATCTGTTGATAATGAGAATAAGAATGAGGAAGACCCTAACAATGCTGAGAAGAATGAAAACGTAGAGGATAGCATTAGTGACAATGAAAATTCTTTTGCAAATAAATATTCTAATGAAAAATTTGTTGGAGAATCTTCCAAAAGCTCTGAATACTCCTTGAAGAGTCTGTTGAGCATGAAATTTCAATTTTAATCAGTTGTCTCCCCATAGTTACTAAAGATACCAATGCAGTAGGGCCAGGTGAACATGGACAAGATGTCCCCTCCTCAAAAGTTATAACTAGGTGATGTATTACATGCATCCTCCAAGAAATAAATATTGTAGACTCATCAAAAGAGTATGGAGCTAATACATGAGGTAGTAAAGGAACTAAATGAGAGTGTACCTGATTTAAGTATAGATAATTCATTATCCATTGTAAAAAAATTAAAGCTTTTACTCAATTATTTTAAAGAATATTCTAGTGGACTATCTAGCATAAATTGGAGAAGGAGATCACCAAGAAAGTGGATGAAAAGAAGTTGGAAGAAATGGTGGATAATTGTGCTTTTGCACATAATAAATTTGAGAACAACCTTAAGGAAGCACAAACTTGTGTTGATAAGGCCAAGTATTTTTTAATTATGTTTGAAGTGGCCTAGCTATACAAAAATTATTAAGGATCAAATGAACTCCATTAAATCCAAAATTGACATAACATCCAATGTATACAATCTAGAAAACAACACAAATGGATCCATAAGAGTAGCTATTGAAAATATTCATAAAAAATTCTTCTAGTTACATGAGCAAAGAGAAAAGACCATAGTAAATTTTGGATAACTTAGATACCTAATGAATGCAAAGTTTACACCTATATCTAGTGCTTTGATTTGTGAGGAAAAATAAATGAAGTTAAATCTGATACTTAACACTCCAAATGAAGGTGAAGAACTCCTTATGGAATTTGAGGTTGTGAACCACATGCTTGGCTAGAAAAGAATCACTATGAAGATGGTAAAAAGGTTTGGCAGGTGCACCTTGTAAAATTGCAAGCGTTATACACACATTTTCCATCTTCTTCATGTTCATTTGTATAAATTTCTTTATTTTTATGCATTTTAGACTTTATTGTATATGTGTATGTTGAGTATAATTTTTTTGTGCCAATTTTGATTTGGTTCGATGTATTGCACTATTAGGGGGAGTATATAAGTCTGATAAAGAGTTTGATAATAATATAAAAATATGTACATCTAAAAAGGGGGAGAAGCAAGTATACATGAGTGATGTCAAAAGGTGGAACAAAGATGAAAATATATGTGTTCCCTTTTCCCTTGATGTCAAAGGGGGATAAAATTTGAGATTTATGTATGTTTCCCTAAATGGAAAAGGGGGAGAATGTTGGAAGTTTAAGGAGTTTGTCATTGTTTTACTTGTTGGCAACATGAGCATGAGATATACAATGTGAAGATATAGTGTTGTCATTGATGTCAACATTATTGTTTAAGGTTTACTTGTTGATAAGTTGATCTGATGGGCATATGTGTTTGAAAATGATGGTACTTCTCCATAGTGTTGTAGATTATTTGCTCTAGTGCAGACAAATGAGTTGATTATTTGGCCAAGTGTCATAACACAATGTTTTATGTATAGTGCATTTATTTTTTTGTCTGCATTGATCTGTACCAAATAATATTTCTCTATGGTGATAAGTCAATTTTTTAGGAAGTTAGAGGAGTCTAAATCCTAACTTTTATATTATCTTTCCCTCTAGTGTATAAGTTATGAGTAATAGTGTATTGAGTCTACTTGTGATTGTTCTTCTAGCAGAGAGTACCTATTTCGAATGGTTTTCACTTTACTGCAAAAGAATATCTAGTCTTATGTATTTTTTAAAGTGTATACAGGTGTCAGCTTCATCTATTTCCATGTGGTATGATGTTTGGAGGACTTTGTATTGGTTTGAGGATGATTAGTTGGTGAATTTTGATATTAGGTCACCGACAATGTTGACCTAATATGTTTTGAGTTATGTGGAGTTTAGAAAAGTGTTGATTTGTTATGTGAGAGCTATTATAGGTCCATTCCAACCTATCTGATGTGTTAAAAGTTTTGAGTTAAGGCATGCAACATTTATGTTTGATCTTGAGCCAACAAGTTATTGTTTTGTATGATACATATAATTAGGTCGGCCTAATTGATGTTGTAGATTATTGTGAATGTAGTGGGTATAAGTATAAGATCATCTTTTGGTCTTGAATATTGATGATTTAGTTGAGTGTGTGAATTTTGATAGAACCTCAAATTTCTCTCTTTGTGTTCCATTTCATCTTTCCTTATGTTTCTAGTCATTTTTAGTATTTGGGAAATGCCTAAGGTTGGGGTTTCACTTTTGTCTTTATGAAAAACCCTAGTGTTTTATCATATGCCTTGGGTGGGACCTATTTGGCTATTACATTTTGAGGAGGGTTTAAAAATGACTTATGCCCCATCACTTTATCTAAGTCGGGCCCCTTTTGATTTATTGTTTTATTTCCTTCTCCTGACTTTATCAGTTCCTAAGTCTAGGTTGGCCCCATGTTCTTATGTTTAAGAAACAACTTAAGCCATTGTTTGTCATCGGCCTAGTGATTTCCTCTCAAACCTTTTAATAATTATTTTATGTTTTGTAGGGGACAAAATTGTATGACCATAGATCAACCATCATTTGATCTCAGTCATTCCTGGCCATCCCATGATGACCCCACCACAGGGTCTTGACTGATTGCGATATCACAGGCGAGTGCCACGTGTCTCAGTTGGTGAAGCTGAAGAGATAATAAAAATCTTTTAATACATCTATCGGGTTTTAATACATTATGTAGTGGGTTACTAAAGTGGTTACAAGATGCACGTGTTTTAAATCAATGGAGATTTTATAATCTTTATGGGAAATATGCTCGATGGTTAATAAGAACATTGGTGATTGTGTTGAATGAACACGATTGTCGATGGTTGAGATCTACAGTTTCCCACCATCATGTGATCAAAAGTTGTGAGGTTTTATTGATCACGATATCACGGGTGGGTGCCACGTGGATTTCCTTGGCGATGCATAATATGGTGGGCCCTTAGTGTCATGGTGGAGCTTGTGTCAGCTTGTTTTGAAGGAAGTTGTTTGATGATCTTACCAAAATTGAAGGATCGACGGTTGGTATTTGAATTTGCATCAAATGTGATTGGAGTCGTTGGCACGACATGCAAGTAAGGGTGGATGAGACATCTACTGGCATAATTTGATCAAAATAAAGTGATTGTCTCCTACCCTAGTGTCTCACAAAGCATTCAAACATCTTTGCAAATCATATTCAAAGCCAGGGATGAAGTTACAGGTTGTCACAACAAGGATTTGGGTTTTTGCAAAGCGCAAATCCATGAGTTATTTTCTTTACCTCTTGGTTAATTTAATTGAGAACTTGGGGAAAATTGTGGTGTGCTCGTTAGCTGGCTTATTGTTAATTATTTTTAGGGTTATAGGTTAGTTGATTTGTGGAAAATTGCAGGGTTCTATTATGTAATTTTGTATTCCTATTTAGCCTTAGTTGGGTGAATTTTGAAATATCAAGAAAGCCCTAGTTTACCTAAGATGGCATCGTCAAAGCAACATTCTGGACAGATTGATTATTTACACATTAATTTATATGATGACTTCTTGGATCAATTGCCATTGTCAACTAATGATAGGAAGAAAGGGTTGGTCTTGATGCATAGAAGATTCATGGGGGAGGGATTAGTTTATAACTGTTCAAATATTGTCGATGCTAGGGTTCCCATCACAAGTTTGGAGATGTTTAGGTTGTGTTATGGGCAGAGGAATTCACCCCATCCTTTCTTGAATGGTTGGAGGTATGATATGGGAAAGTTGGTGGTCCCAAATGTTTTCCCTGATGTGGATTTGCTTAGGGCAATGGTTGCACGTTATGACCCTGTTACACAAGTAATAAGAGATAATGATGGAGGGATCTTGCTGAGCATAAACAAAGAAGAATTTCAACTGGTTCCTATTGATCTTAAGGAGATGAAGCAGAAGTATGGGAAGTTAAAGTCACTTTTCAGAGTTAAGTTACTTCCACCTCATTTGGCTAGGGCAGGAGGTTCGAAGTTCTATATCAGCCCTCGTGACCAATATCCTTTCAGGCTAAACTATTTTTCCAATCACTTCTTGGCTACTTTTTACTCATTGTGCCATATTTTGGGTTTTAGCCCCAACACGGTGATGCCAATTGCTAACATGTTTATGGGGGTGCAAATAGAACACCCTGACTTCTTAGTAATCTATGATTTTGCGTCCTTTTTGGCTAAAAAGATACATTAAGGGATATTGAGGTTGTAGCAAAATGATGCAGGCACTCCATTCTTCTAGTATTCCATGTTAATGTACATGTTCTTGTACAAGAATGCTGATTTCTTCTTTGAGAATATGGAGTTAAGGCAAATGGTTAATGGAGATAGATTGTCAGTTCAAGCATGGACTACAGACCTATCATACAACAGAGATATTACTAGATATGTGCATTTTGAAAATTGTTTTGCTTCTAGATTGAGGGCTAGGTTAATGGTGAATGTGCCTAGAATCCTTGAGGAGTTACATGATTTCCTCAGACCGAAGGGGAGGAAGCTTGAATTGAAGGTTTTCTATAACTAGGGTGATATTATTCCATACCCAGTCAACATAGTCTTGAGGGTGTTGGTTTCCAAGGAGCCCCACATGTCCTGCCATACAATGTGCCACCAAGAGTAGGATTTGCAAAAGTTATATGGTAGATTGGTTGTATCCATGAGAACAACCTTACCGGGAAAGGTAAAGGAACCTTTTTTGCTGATTACACTATGGTGTCAGATTTAATGTTTTTAAAGGGAGGTTGGGTCCACTTTGGGAAATCTTTTGATGAATACCATTTGAGGTGTGTCCCAAGCGGTAGCATGATCCTGAAGGATTCTTTGCCCTTTTCAGACAACGAATAAAGGGTGGTAAGTGTGTGCATGAGTTTAACTTTCCTAAAGACTTGATTAGAAATGATTTTGATCTAAATAAGTAGGAGTTGAGCAAGGAGAAATGGATAGCTTATGACAAGCTATTGGCCATTGTGCACAAAATGGATCCTAAATATGATCCATTGATGGAGTTTAGTCCTTTTCACAAGAAAATTGATTTTTTGATGGACAAATTCAAGGAGATCATGGGCATCTTAATGACCAAGAAGATAAAATTGGAGTTAGATCAAGGTATACAGGAGCAAGATGTCAGACAAATTGAAACAATGTCAACCTATCAACCTACAAAGAAGTGGCCTATCTATAAAAGGAAAAGAAGTGCTAGCAGTGATGAGGAAGAGGAGGATAAAAAGGGGAATAAATCATGAAAGAACCAACATAGTCAATTCCAAGGTTCAAGACACCTAGGGCAATCAAAATAATTGATTTGGAATCATCACCCGAAGATAGCCCTTCACCACCACCATCAGAGCCAAGCCCTAAGAGGCAAAGGATTGAGAAAGTACAAGAGGATTTGATGGATGAAATTGTTGTCACAAACCAGGATATGTAGGTTGGTATGCCTTATCCTCCCAAGCCACTTGAATTGGTTTTTTTTGATTCAGATATGAAAGGGAAGTGTGTACAAGATGCAAGGATGGAGGCATGTAAGGCCTTTTTGGATGATGATGCATTTGTCAAGACTCCATTTTTCTTGCAGTTAGTATGGATAATGAAACTTGAGGAGTATCAAGACAAGTGCAAGAAGAGAAGAGAAATGAGACCTGATAGGTCAGATCAGGAGAATGACGATGAGGTGAAAGTTGGGTTAATGGAAGAATTTAAGAGCATCACCTCTGAGGAGGGGAGAAAATTAGTAACTCAAGTTGGAGTATTGATTTTTCCTAAATGGGACATAGTTGATGTAGTAGCTTTTAACACTATTCTAAATTCCAAGCACCCCTTGTAGGATTCTAAAGAAGAGGTCAAGGCACCAATGCAAGATTCTACCTATAGCGAAGAATATGAGACCTTAGTAATTTGGGCTTTGGCTCCTCAAGGTAGAAAGCCAAATTTCACTATCATTAACCCAAACCTAAGGGGGGGTTAATAATAAAAATAACCTCAGAGACCTCAAACACTAAGGCTATTAAATTGATTGTGAATGTGGCCAAATTGGCCCAAAAGACTACTGAAAGAGAGGAAGCTGAAAGGAAAATCCTAATGGAGAAGTATAATTTCATAATTGGAGAGTACGACAAGGTGCAATAGAGGAATGTTGAGTTGTAGACTGAGGTGGATAGGTTAAAATATAGGCAGATTGGGGAGACATCAAGTGCTCTAGGGATTATAAAATTTCCTTCCACATCAGGATTAGTGCCTCCTACTTCTCCTATTATTTCTACACCAGGGTCTCCTAGCCAAGCTCTTTCCCTTAGTCCTACATTAGAGCCAATTCAGGAAGAAGTAGAATGCTCTGTTGATCCCACAAAGAAGAAGCTAATGCATAAGATTACAGAGTTACATGAAACCTTGAAGGCAAGTGATAAGGGAGCACTTGTAAAGCAGGGGGAGATTGTCAATACAGTTTTGAGACATTTGAATGAGAAGGTTTATGACATATTTTCAGCTGTGTATTCTTTATATTCTTGATTATTGGATGTAATAAAGAATATTAATAGGGATCAAGAGGTAGTAATACCATTAACTAAAAAATGGATCCCTAGGGCTAATGATTTAGATATAATGTACAAAGCCTCAAGGTTTGATACAAATAATAGGCCCCAATCATTAAGGCCTACTCAAGTGTCATTTAAATCATTGCAAGGTTTTCAGGCCTTACCAGATGACTTGAGTAGGAAGATCAGAGAATTGGTAAAGAATTTTGATGATTGGAGTGACACATTGTTACCTAACATAATTGATGAGCAGGGGAGTATCAGGTCATTCCAAGAGTGGTAGGATAGAGAAAATGAGGCCATCAATACACAAATTAAATTGATTTGTGATTACTCAGATTATGACTTGTTGGTGAGCTATATGGACAAGATCATTAGTACCAGCTCATTTTTGGAATCTTTTGAGAGAGAAGCAAATTGGGTGGTGGTTAAGTACACACCTTATAATACTAAGGTGAATGAGGTAGTTAGTTTTGATTTTCCAGCTGATGAAGAATACTAAAGATGGGTAAATGTATATTTAACTGAGGAAGAGTAAAATAGTGTTGGCTATTGGTGGTTAACAACTCAGCTATTGTAGTTACAACAGTTTCTAGTTTTGTTTTTGGTGGAAGTCTTGGTACATGATTCTTGAAGTTTTGTTGATGCATCGACCATTCTCAATGGGAAGGATGAACAAGAAGATTCTTCGGGGATCAGCTGTTGTAACAATTTTTTGAAATGTCACAGGGTGGTCCAAGTAACTGATGATATGCATAATTTTGGCCTGATGCTTGTTTTCTCCTTCATTCTCTATTAGAAGGATTTCAAGGCCAGAAATAAAGGTTAGCAAGTTAGATAATTTTGGTTGAGTCTAGGTGAAGTTGCAGAGAAATTGTAAAGATTGATGTTTTTAGTGAAATGCAATTTAGGTTTTGGGTCATTCTATAGTAGGTTTTGAACTCATGGGAATTTGATGTTTTTATGATAGGTGTGGCAGTTGAATTGAAATGAACTATTTTGAACTCATGTCTCTCCATTGTATAATCATATCATAATTTTGAATAAAATAATCAAGGGTTGTTTCGTTCATCCCACTGTTGTGGTGTGTATGATTCTTATTTTAGCTTTAATTCAAAGAATTGATTAAAATGCTTGAATGGGATCATAGGTTGATATGTTTAATATAAGGATTTGATAAGTAGTATTGGGTTAGAATACATAATGGTGATATTGTAAGGCAATATAATCAAATATTTTACATGTTATGTGTTAAATCTATCATAAACCCTTATGCTTATGAATTTGACTCCTCCAATGGTATATGGCACTGATCTAGGTTGTACCTATTCATGAGGTTCAATATTTTTTTCTCTTTACTTAGATATTGCTACAAATTGCAAATCAATGACTATCTTATGCTATGAAATGTTGTTGTAGTTATCTCATACTCCAAATAGTTGATATTATTGATGAATAGCCAATTCTATTCAGTATTATCCTATTATGTTGAGCTATTAAATGAGATTATTTTTTTTTGTTAATTTTGTTTATAATATTGGTGTAGAGGTTGTAAACACATTAAGGTATCACCCTACTGGGTCTTGCAGAGCCCAAACTATAGGAGGTTTTGTTAAAATCCTTGTCAGTTGGTCCAAGTCCTTCGAGCTACCCTTGATTGGAATTGGCAAGTCCATAGGTAGATTAGGAGATCAACCTAGTTATAGTAAAAACAACCAACAAATTCCTAAGTAGATCATGTGAATGTGCTGCGAAAGAAGAGTAGAGTAGAGTTATAGAGAAAAGTAATATGAAGTGTGTTGATTCAATGTTTTTAGATTCAGTGGAACCATATTTTCTGCATATTGTAGATGGATTTATAGTAGTTCAAATATTGGTAGTGAGCCACCCCTCTCTTATATTTCTCTTATTCTCTGGATAGTGAGTCCACTTGGAAATATTCCTTTTTGTAATATCTTATAACTAGTTATAAGATATTATGAGCTAATCCTCACTGTGGTTTTTCCCTTTTTGGGTTTTCCATGTAAAATTCTAGTGTCCATGTGTTATATGCTTCGATGGGTGTTTTCATTGTTTCCTTCCTTACTAAATTTTGAATATGATGTGTGGGATGAATGTTTAAATGGTTAAGTGGTTTCAAATAATATTGATTCATACCCCCTCTCATTATTTTGAGTGTTCAACAATGATTATTGTAGAATGATTTGGGTGACATTTCCCATTGAAAAATCAAAAGATCTAGATTAGTTTAAAGCATTCAATTCTATGGTTGATAATGAAATGGATCTGAAAATAAAGTGCTCAAGGTCTGATGGAGTTGGTGATTTTACCTCCAATTAGTTTAATAGTTTTAATTTAAGATCATGGAATACAGAGATATTTTTCAACTCCTAGGACACCTAAGCAAAATGAAGTTGTGGAGAGGAAGAATAGAATAGTTCAAGAAGCAGCAAGGACTATAATGAAATAAGTAAATCTATCAGATGTCTATTGGAGAGAAGCTATTCATATTGTAGTATCTATACTTACATACTTAACATCTAGGACATGATAGAGTGAATAGTTCAAAGACTCCCTATGAGTTATGGTATGGAAAGCCTCCTACTATGAAATATTTTAGAGTGTTTAGAAGTAAATGGTATATCAAAAGAGATGAAGAAAACTTAGGAAAGTTTGATGCAAGATTTGATGAAGGAATATTCATTGGAAAATTTACAAGAAATAAATCTTACCAGTGCTATCATAAAAGGTTGAAGAAGATAGTTGAAAGTGCAAGTGTCAAATTGGATGAAGAACCACATCAAAATTTTGTATTGGTAGAAGGATATGCATATGATGAGCCCCCTTGTAGTGAAGAACAAAAAGATGGAGATAAATAAAGAGAGATGATAGTTGAAGAGGAAGAAGCTCTAGAAAGGATCCCTACAACTCCTAGGTATGTGTAGCAGAATCATTTTGAAGATCAAATCATTGGAGATAATAGCAAAGGTGTGTTGACAAGGAGAAAAATAGGTAAAATTTTATTTACTTTCAGAGGTGGAACCTAAAATAGTTATCGAAGCATGAAAAGATGAGAATTCGATCAAGGCTTTGAAAGAAGAGTTGGAATAGATTGAGAAGAATCAAACTAAGGAATTGGTCCTAGGACCTACAAAAGAGAATGTAATAGGAACTAGATGGGTTTTCAGCAACAATTTTAATGAGGATGGAAAAGTTGTCAGAAATAAGGCCAAATTTGTGGGGAAGGGCTACTCACAAGTGGAAGGAATATATTTTGAAGAGACATTTTCTCCAATGGAAAGAATGGAAGCCATTATAATGTTTTGTGGCTTTTTCAACACATAAAGAATTCAAAGAGTATCAAATGTATGCCAAGTTTGTATTCTTGAATGGTGAGTTAGAAGAAGAGGTATACATTGAAAAACCAAAAGGTTTATAGTTATCATATGATGTCGATATGGTCTATAGGTTGAAAAAGGAATTGTATGGACTTAAACAAGCTCATAGAGCTTGGTATGCAAGTTTGGATAAGTACTTGTTGCAACAAGGATTCAAAAAAGGTACTATCAAAGCCGAGGGAGAACAAATTATGATTGTGGTAGTGTATGTTGATGAAATAATATTTGGAGGAAATGAAGGTATGTGCAAGAGGTTTGCAAATGAGATACAAAAAGAGTTTGAGATGCCAATGTGTGGGGAGATGAATTTATTCATTGGATTACAAATCATTCAATCAAAAAAAGGTATTTTCATTTCACAATCAAAGTATGTTAAGGAAATTTTGAAGAAGATTGGAATGGAGGATTCTAAAATAGTATGTACTCCCATGGTTACTAGTTATAAGTTGAGAAAAAATGATGAATCTTCTAAGGCTGATCAAAGAAAGTATGGATCAATTATTGGTGGACTATTATACCTAACTGCTACTAGACCAGATATCATGCATGCAATTTTTCTTGTAGAAAATTTTCAAGAAGATCCCAAAGAATCACATGTTGTAGCAATTAAAAGGATATTAAGATACTTGAAAGGAACTTGATATTTTGGTCTATGGTATCCTAGGGATACTAATTTCTTGTTGAGTGCATAGATAGATGCAAATTCAAGTAGGTTATGCAAATGACAGAAGAACTGCAAGTGGTGATGCTTTATTTCTTAGAAGCAAGTTGGTTTCTTGGTTGAGTAAGAAGAAAGATTCATTTTCATTATCTACTATAGTTATAGTAGAATATATTGTAGCAAAATCATGTTGTATACATTTTTTGTGGATGAAGCAAACATTAAAGGATATCATAGTATCATATAATGAACCTATTTCTATCTTGCATGATAATACAAGTACTATCAATATTTTGAAGAACCCAGTAATGCATTCAAGAACAAAACATATCTCTATCCGATATCACTTTCTAAGAGAAAAAGTTGTAGAGAATGAGGTGAAGTTGGAGTATGTGGATACAAAGGATCAAGTTGTAAATATTTTTATAAAGGCTCTTCCTAAAGATACATTTGAGTATCTCTAGAAAAAGTTAGGATTTACTACCCCTGCTTTCAACTAGATGCATAAGTGGTGCATCTATGTAGGAAAGAATTTCAAGATACATTCTTAGTTCTAGACTGATGATGAAGGCTACCTCTAAGGGGGGGTAGGTAGTAGTATGTTTTTTGGTACATGAGAGAATATCTTGTGCCCTTATGGGGGAGAGAACTGAAATATAAGAGAAATATGGAAAAACATTGTGGAGAGAGAGCAGTTGCTTACTAGTGTTGCCTATAGTGAAAGTGTGTAGTTGATGTCAAAGGGAGAATTTGTTCCCCTTTTCCATTGATGTCAAAGGGGGAGAGCGATGTCTAAAAAACATAGGGGGAGAGTAATATTTTAAGAACACCTCAAGAAAGGGGAGGAGACTGGTTTCTGAAGAACATAGGTAAAGGGAGAGAGTGAAGTGTACCCCAATAAGGGGGATTGCTAATTAATGTAGATTTATTTTTGTTGTTGATGGCTTTTCAAAACTAGTGTTTCCATCAATGACAAAGGGGGAGATTATTGCAAGTATGCTACAAGTGTTTTCATTGATATCAATAGTTGGTCATTTATGTCAACAATATGGATATTTTCAAGATTGTTGGTATTGTATCTATGGGGAGATTGTTGGTGTTGTTGATGCAGTTGGTTCACTTGGTTTCCAAGTTCTTTTGAGAAATTTTGAATAAAAGAGTCTACAACGTGATAAAGGTGTGTTTCATGTTGTGATCTAAATTTCTTCATGGTTAAAGATATGCTTGTGCGGTTTGGATATTATGATCAAAGGTGTTCAAAGGTTCTATATCTATATTTTTAGGTTCTCGATCATGCAACAGTGGAATATGTGTTTGACAGTGTGTTTTCCTGTGAAGAAGGTTGTCTTGGAGAAATGGAATTGCTCTGCATTTATCCACGTTGTTTTTTCCTATCTTGTAGATTTGGGAATATGCTTATATTTTTTTTATTTATCTTCCTTTGCAATTTATAGTGTTGAGTTTCTCTACAAGTTTAGTTCTTATGTTGGAGTTCAATGGTAGTGCATCTTGATGCGCATGATGAAAGTAATCTTTGTTTCAGGTGGTTGTGGTAGTATTGTGGTGTAGTATGTTGATGTTGGAATATTCTTGGCTGTTATGTGTGTTTTTATGTGATTTGTATGTTGTTTTTGGACCTAAAGAGGCATGTGTGTGGTCACTTGTTAGTGTTAATGTAGGTTTGGCCGACCTCACATGCTAATAATAATTGTGGAGGTTGTTTGCTATTTTCAGAAGTGTAGTGATGCATGTTGGTGTAGATTTGGGTCCTAATTAACCCTTGGAGTTTTCTATCATCACTTATTTCCACTGCAAAGGTTTTTGGTGTTGGCCTATTTGGTGTTGCATGTTTTCTCTAAGATAGTGAATCTCTCTGTAATAGTTTCTTCTATTCTTCTTTCTTCTGGGAAGTGAGCCATGTGGTAGTGAGTACTTGGTAGTGAGCTTGATTTTATTCAATTTTTTTATTCATATATATGTGAGCTAATCCTCGTTGTGATTTTCCCTACTTAAGGTTTTCTATGTAAATTTGGTGTTCTCTTATGTATAGTTGTATTTGCATTGTTGTTTCACATGTTTATATTATGATAATGCTTAAGGTGGGTTTAAATTTTGATAAGGGTTTGAAAGTTAATGAGTTATTGAATGTTTTGATGTGCAATTGATTCACCCTCCTTTTTTGTCTTGTGCATCTAACACTAGGAAAATTGGGCTACAAATTGATCTATTGTTTCTTGGAAAATTTTGATTCCTGGAGGTAAGTGTGAGAACAATTCTATATATTTCCCTTGGGAAAAGACACATTAGGTATGAATCATTGTATGATAGTTCCATGAATGGAAAATAGAACTCTCTAATATGTTGCTCAAGATTTCCATGTTTTTGGTATTTATCAAACTAAATGGTATTTCAAAGCTCAAAGGAAATGGTATCATTGTGATGCTTCAATCAAATGGGTATGGACATAGATCTTGAACTGCATTTGACTTTTTGGTCTTCCCCATTTGTATGTCCTGAATTTTCTATGTTAGTTTTTGGATTTGGGAAGATATGTCCATGGGAAGATTTTTTGGTGGTGGGGCATACATGTTGTATTATGGGATGGTAGATGAATAATATGTTAGATTTTGGCATGGAGGTGTATTTTTTTTGCATGTGTTATGTGGGGTGTATTTTGTGTTGGCTTGATATTGTGGATTTGTGGATGATTAAGGTGGTGGTGTATTGTATGATCCATATTGATGTTGGGATGTGACATTTGGTTGGGAGTTTATTTATTTCTGCTTTTGATGATTATATTGCAAGTTTTGTTGTTGTTGTTGTGGTTGTGGAAGAAATTATTCTTGTGCATATTGGGTAATTTCATGGATCTATGACACAATTTTGGCTCTTAAGATGCCACTTATTTTTTTCTAAAATCAGAAAAATCTGATTTGCACGAGAAAATCAAGATAGTTACACTCAAAATTTCAAGATGCAACAAGAACAAAAGTTGAAGTGCTTTGAGTCTAGTAAAAAAAAATAGAATAGCGCTTGAGAGCTCCCCCCTTTTTGATTAACTTTTTTTAGAATTTCAAAAATCCCAATGGTAAGAAATTAGCTAACACCATGCAGTTTATCCTCAAAAATCCCAATGGTAAGAAATTAGCTAACACCATGCAATTTATCTTCATTCTTTCAAATAATTTTTTTAATGAATATATAATTTTTTATGAATTTTTAAAGTGGACACATCTTGAAAAGATAAAATTTGAGTGTGCTCCCCCCTAATGTTTTTGAAAACTAATTTAAAATTGGTTTTTATCATCATGTGTAGAATGGAGTATAGTTTCAAAAAGTGTAATTTGTTTCACGTTTCGATGAACGAGTAAAAAGATATCCTAAAAGTAGCACATGTTTTTTTTTGAAAAAAAATGGAGGAATTTACAATAGACGCCATGGATCCAAACCTTAACTAAATCAAAATGAAAAAAAGAAATTTTATATATTTAGATAGCTAAGAGAGAGGTTTACACTATCATAGTTTTTTTATAAAGTTTCATTGAAAGACGTGCAAATGAGATGGGGAGAACAAATGAAACTATGAGGAAATTTGAAACCCTTTCAAAAAATCACATCTTTTACATGAAACGGTTGTCCAAACCTTTGGGTCGAATGCCCAAAGAAAAATCCAACCCATTGGGTTGGTATTTCCCAATGCAACCTATTTGGCGAGTGCCAAATTTGGTGCTCGTCAAATGGGTTGTTTCATTTGGATAGCGCCAAATTTGGCACTCACCAAATGGGTTGTTTCATTTGGCTAGCACCAAATTTGGCACTCGCCAAATGTCATTCATATCTTTTGGAATGCATTTTTCTAAACTCTTTCATTCTCTCTTTCTTTGTGAGGAAGTATAAGTTGACATTTACATTGGACATTTACTTTTTTATACTTTAAGCTATATTTCATGTATATAGGCAGGATGTTTGAGAGTGGTTTTGGATCTCTAGGAGTTATAATGAAAATTCTAGTTCTTTGAAGATCTTGAAAATTTTAGACTTAGTCAAATTTCAGTAATCAGCATGTCAAATTTTTGTAATCAGGAGGTCAAATGTTAGTAGTTAGCAAGTTGTATCATCTCTCTCTCACTCTCTCCTTCTCTCTAATTTCTATCTCTCCACTTCCTCTCTCTCTCTCTCCCTTCCTCCCTCTCTCCCCCCCTCTCTCTCACACACACTTCTTTATCTCCTCCCTAAATCTACCTCCCTCCCTCCCCTCTCTACTTCTCTCTATCTCTTCTCTCTCTCTACATCTCCTTCCCTCTCTACTTATCTTTATCTCCCCTCCCTCTCTCCTTACCTAACTCTCCCTCAATCACTTTGAATATCATCTATGTCTCACTCCCTACCTCTTTCCCTATCTACTCTAATTCTATCCTCTCCCTCCCTCTACTACATCTCTCTCTCACACTCTATCCCTCTCGTCCCCCTCTCTCTCTAACTCTCTCCTCTCTATCTCACAATTCTCTCTCCCTCCTTCTCACTCCTTTTTATCTCACAACTCTCTCTATCTTTCTCTCTCTCACAAAAACCTCTATATTCCTCCCTAACATTCCCTCCCTCCCTCCTTCCCTCTCTACTTCTCTCTATCTCGCCTCTCCCTCCCTCTCTTGATCTCACCATCCCTCCCCCTCTTTTTGTCTCTCCTCCCAATCGCTCTCACTATTTTCCCTCCCTCCCCCCTCTCCCCTCTTTCTCTCACAATTTCTCCTTTTCTCTATCTCAAAATTCTCTCTCTCACACACTCACACACACACCTGTATCTCCCTACCTCTCCCTCCATTCCTCCACTCTCTACTCTTTATCTCTCCTCTCTATTTCCCTCTCTATATCTACTCTCCCTCCATAAATATCTCTCTCCATCCCTCTCTCTGTCACCTATGTCTCCTTCCCTACCTCTTCCCTCTCTACTCTCTATCTCTCCTCTCCCTTCGTCTACCTACCTCTCTCTCTATCTATCCATCCCTCTCTTTCTCTCTCACTCTATCCTTCTCTCTTTCTCACCATTATCTTTATCCCTACCTCTCACTCCCTCTTCTCTAAATCACCATTCTCTCTCTCTCCCACTTTCCCTCCTTCCCTCTCACTCCCTCTTCTCTAAATCACCAATCTCTCTCTAACCCACTTTCCCTCCTGCCCTCTCTCTATATCACCTATCCCTTTCTACCTCTCCCTCGCCCCAACCTCCCTCTCTCTCTTTATCTCTTTATCTCATTCTCTCCTTACCTCTCTCTACTCTATCTCACCATTGTCTCTCCATATCACTCTCCCCTTCCCCTCTCTCTCCCTCCTATCTCTCCCTCTCTCCTTCCCTCTCTACCTACCTATCTCTCTCCACCACCCACTCACTCTTCTTACCTCTTTTCTCTCCCTCTCCCCTCTTCTCTCTTACTCTCTCCTTCCTCTCTACTCTTTATCTCTCCCCCTTCCCTCTCTACTCTATTTCTCTCTCCCCCATCCTCTCTCCACTCATTTTATCTCCTCTCACTCTATCTCCTTCTCACATACACTCACATATATCTCCTCCTTTCCTCTCCCTCCACTCTCTACATCTCTCTATCCATCATCTCTCTCTACATCTCCTTCCCTCTCTATTTATCTTTATCTCCCCTCTCCTTCTCTTTACCCACCTCTCCCTCCATCACTCTATATCTCAATTGTGTCTCCTCCATACCTCTTTCCCTCTCTACTCTCTATCTCTCCTCACCCTCCCTCTACCTCTCTCTCTCTAACCCTTCCCTATCTACTCTCTATATGTATTCTTCCCTCTCTACCAATAATTATCTCCCCTCTCCATCTATTTACCTACCTCTCCCTTTATCACTCTTTATCTCACCTATGTTTCCCTACCTACCTAGGGTTGAGGGATTAAGGGTTAAGGGTTGCGAATTGAGGGTTGTGGATTTAATGTATAGGGTAGAGTGTAGAGGGTAGAGGGTAGAGAGTTTAAGGGTAGAGGGTTTAAGGGTCAAGGGTCAAGGGTTTAAGTTTGAGTGTAGAGGGTTGAGGGTATAGTGTTGAGGGATTAGGGTTGAGGGTCCAATGTATAGGGTAGAGGGTATATGGGTTGAGGGATTAGGGTTTAAGGGTTGAGGGTAAATGATTGAGGGTTGAGGGTTTAAGGATTGAGGGATTAAGGGTTGATGGTCGAGGGATTAGGGTAGAGAGTATACTTGGGTTTAAGGGTTTAAGGGTTGAGGGTATAAGGTTGAGGGTAGAGGGTATTGGGTTGAGGGTAGAGGGTAGAGGGTAGATGGTTTAAGAGTTTAGGGTTTAAGGGTTAAGGGTTAAGGGTTTAAGGGTTGAAGGCATAGGGTTGAGGGATTATGGTAGAGAGGGAGGTATGGATGGAGGGAGAGATGGATGGATAAGTGAGATAGAGAGAAGTAGAGAAGAGGAGGGAAGGACAAAGATAAATGAGGTTGAGGATCCAATGTATAGGGTAGAGGAGAGAGAGATAAAGGGATTGAGTGAGTGAGAGAGAGACCTGAGAGAGGGAGAGGGGGTAGGAGGGAGATAATTGAGAGAGGGAGAGGGAGGGAGTGCGAAAGAGATAAAGGGAGGGATGGTTAAGGGTAGAGGGTATAAGGTTTAAGGGTTAAGTGTTTAGGGTTTGTGATTAATGGTAGAGGGGAGAGAGATAGAGGGAGTGACTTAGAAAGAGACCTAAGAGAGGGAGAGGGGGTAGGAGGGAGAGTGTTCAGAGAGAGAGGGAGGGAGGGGGAGAGATATAGGAGGGAGGGAGGGTTAATGTGGGTAGAGGGTAGAGAGTTTAATCATTAAGGGGTTTAGGCTTCAAGTTAAGGATATTTTAAGGACTTTAGGGCCATGGGTTACAGCAGAGGGTAGAGGGTTTAGGGTAGAGGGGAGAGATATAGAGGGAGTGAGTGAGAGAGAGACCTGAGAGAGGGAGAGGGGGTAGGAGGGAGAAACTAAGAGAGAAGGAGGGAATGGGAGAGAGATATAGGGAGGCATGGTTAACGATAGAGGGTAGAGGCTTTAAGGGTTTAGGGTTTAGGGGTTTAGTGTTTAGGTTTAAGGGTAGAGGGGAGAGAGAGATACCTAAGAGAGGGAGAGGGGGTAGGAGGGAGAGGGTTGAGAGAGAGAGAGAGGAAGGTAGGGATTAGGAGAGAGATAGAGGGAGGGAGGGTTAAGGGTATAGCGTAAATATTTTAGGGTTTAAGGGTTACGGGTTTAGGGTTTAGGGTTAAGGGTAGAAGGTTAAGGGTTGAATGGTTTAGAGTTTAAGTTTTAAGGGTAGAGGATTAAGGGTTTATGGTAGATGGGAGAGAGGTATAGGGAGTGAGTGAGTGAGAAAGAGAGACTTGAGAGAGGGAGAGGTGGTATGAGGGAGAGACTTGAGAGAGAGAGGGAGGGAGGGAGTGGGAGAGAGATAGAGGGAGTGACTAAGAGAGGGAGAGATTTGAGAGAGAGAGAGGAGTGGGGGAGAGATAGAGGATAAATGATTAATGGTATAAGGTATATGGTTTAAGGGTTAAGGGTAGAGGGTTAAGGGTTAAGGGTTAAGGGTAGAGGGGAGAGAGATAGGAGTTAGTGAGAGAGAGAGAGACCTAAGAGAGGGAGAGGGGGGAGGAGGGAGATTCTGAGAGAGGGGGGAGACAGAGACTCTCCCCCTCACCCCTCTCTCTTCTCAATAATCTCCTCCTACCCCTTTCTCTTTGTGGTCTCTCACCTACCTCTAAATCCTCTCCCTCTACTCCTTAACTCCAAAACCCTTATTCCTAAACCTCAAATCCTTAACCCTCTACCCTCTATCTATCTCCCACTCCCTCCCTCCATCTCTCTCTCTATCAAGTCTCTCCCTCCTACCCCCTCTCCCTCTGCTAGTTCTATCTCTCACTCACTCACTCCTTTTATCTTTCTCCCCTCTACCCTTTACCCTCTACCTCTCTCCCACTCCCTCCATCTCTCTCTCTCTCACTGACTCCCTCTATCTCTCTTCTATATACCCTTAACCCTAAACCCTAAACCCTTAAACGCTAAACCCTTAAACACTCTACCCTCTACCCTCTATCTCTCTCCAAATCCCTCCCCCTATCTCTCTCTTAAGTCTCTCCCTCCTACCCCTTCTCCCTCTCTCAAGTCTCTCTCTCTCACTCACTCCCTCTATCTATCTCCCATCTACCCTTACCCCTCAACCCTCTACCCTCTAACCTCTATCTGTCTCCAACTCCCTCCCTCCCCCTCTCTCAAGTCTCTACATCCTACCCGCTCTCCCTATCTCAAGTCTCTCTCTCACTCACTCCCTCATTCTATCTCTCTCCCCTCTCCCCTTAACCCTATACTCTCTACCCTTAACCCTCTACCCTCTATCTCTCTTCCACTCCCTCCCTCTCTCTCTCTATCACTCCCTCTATCTCTCTCCCCTATACCCTTAACCCTAAACCCTTAACCCTTAAACCCTAAACCCTTAAACACTCTACCCTCTACCTTTTGTCTCTCTCCCAATACCTCCATCTCTCTCTATCTCTTTCTCTCTCAATTCTCTCCCTCCTACCCCCTCTTCCTCTCTTAGGTCTCTATCTCTCTAAATCACTCCCTCTATCTCTCCCCTCTATCCTTAACCTTTAAACCCTAAACCCTTAAACCCTCTACCCTCTACACTTAACCTTGCCTCCATCTATCTCTCTCCCTCTCCCTCCCTCTCTCTCTCTCTCAAGTATCTCCCTCCTACCCCATGTCCCTCTCTCAGGTATCAATCTCACATACTCACTCCCTCTATCTCTCTCCCCTATACCCTATAACCTCTACCCTCTACCCTTAACCCTCACTCCCTCTATCTCTCTCCCCCTCCCTCCCTCTCTCTCTCTCAACCCTCTCCCTCACACCCCCTCTCCCTCTCTTAGGTTTATTTCTCTCTCATTCAATCACTCTCTCCATCTCTCTCCCCTCTACCCTTAATCGTAAACCCTAAACCCTTAACCCTTAAACCCTAAACTGTTAAACCCTCTACCATCCCTCCCTCTATCTCTCTCCCACTCCATCCCTCTTTCTCTCTCTCAAATATCTCCCTCGTACCCCCTCTCCCTCTCTCAGGTATCTCTCTCTCACTCACTCACTCCCTCTATCTCTCTCCCCTCTACCCTCATCTATCTTTGTCCCTCCTTCATCTTCTTTACTTATCTCTATCTCACTTCTCCCTCCATATATCCCTCCATCCATCCCTCCCTCTCTACCCTAATCCCTCAACCCTTAAAACCTTAAACACTCAACTCTAAACCCTAAAC
The DNA here is from genome assembly GCA_007115665.2 of Sequoiadendron giganteum. Lineage (NCBI taxonomy): Eukaryota > Viridiplantae > Streptophyta > Pinopsida > Cupressales > Cupressaceae > Sequoiadendron > Sequoiadendron giganteum. The sequence goes on along the minus strand of CM021107.1, from coordinate 117,309,081 downwards.
CCTTAACCCTTAAACCCTCTATCCTCTACCTTCAACGCAATAACCTCTACCCTCAACCCTTAAACTCAAGTAAACTCTCTACCCTAATCCTTGAACCCTCAACCCTTAAGCCCTCAACCCTCAACCCTCAACCCTCAACCCTCAACCCTCAACCCTCAACCCTCAACCCTCAACCCTTAAACCCTAATCTCTAAACCCCTATATTGTCTACCCTATACATTGGACCCTCAACCCTATACCCTCTAACCTCAACCTTAAACCCTCAAACCTCAAACCTCAACCCTTAAACCCTCTACCTTCTACCCTCTACTCTCTACCCTATACATTATACCCTCAACCCTCAATTCTCAACCCTAAACCCTTAATATCTCAACCATAGGTAGGTAGGGAAAAATAGGTGAGATTCAAAGTGATAAAGGGAGAGGTAGGTAAATAGAGGGAGAGGGGAGATAAATGTAGGTAGAGAGGGAAGGAGATGTAGAGAGAGGAGAGATAGAGATAAGTAGAGAGGGGAAGGAGGGACAGGTAGGGAGGAGATACATGCGATTTTGTGTGTGTGTGTGTGTGAGAGAGAGAGAGAGATAGAGAGAGTAGAGAGGGAAAGAGTTAGGGAGGAGACACAATTGAGATATATATTGATGGAGGGAGATGTGGGTAAATAGAGGGAGAGGGGAGATAAATATAAATAGAGAGGGAAGGAGATGTAGAGGGAGATGATAGATAAAGATAAGTAGAGAGTGGAGGGATGGAAGGAGAGGAAAGGAGGAGATAGAGGTGAGTGTGTAAGAGAGGGAGACAGAGTGAGAGGAGAGAAAATATGGGGAGAGAGGAAGGGGGAGAGAGAAAGAGAGTAGAGAGGGAAGGAGAGAGTAAGAGAGAAAGAGGAGGGAGGGAGAGAGAGAGAGAGGTAGAGAGAGTGGTAGGTAGTGGAGGGAGAGGTAGGTGGATAGGGAAGGAGAGAGGGAGAGTGAACCACCAAAAATGAAGTAGGGAAAGATGATTCCCTAATGAGTTTCTAGGGTTTTTCACCTAGAAGCTAGTGAGAAATGAGCTCTCTTTCACACATTTTAATTTTAGGGTTCACTCAAAGGGTTAGGGTTTTTGTTTGTGATGTGTGTGAAATTTGATGCCATAAACTAACAATGAAATGATTTACAAATGCTAATCCTAATATATGCAAAATGTTGGAAAACACAATGTTCTATGCAAACATGTACAAAATGACCTAGACATGTACTCTAAACTAAACAAAAGGATAGGATATAGAATTTGTGAACCTAGAATATGAAGAAGGATTAGATGGAGATCTGGAATACTAATGAAAATGTTGTAGAAGTCGACTGGGACACTTGTGCCAATCTGGGCGACCTAGTCCCAAATATGAGAAAACTGGTCCAGAGCTTGTTTCTCCCAAATGGGTGTCAAAATATGCAAAAAACACTGAAAGAGATGTCCAGTGGGAGTAGGTCACCATTTTTGGCGAGTTAGTCCTCTTCTGGATTTCTGGAAATTCAAAAGGGGAAACAGAAGCCCTCGGTCTGCACTTTGGTTCTTCACATGTGTTTGCTTCTTAAACTCTGATTTTTGGGCCTGAAATTGAATTTTGAAAGCAAGGAAAGGTCTTGAACAAGTCTTCAAGGCCTTCAATGATCTTCAATGTACCTAAATTTGCAAACACATCAAGAGATAAAGATAAATTTTGATTGTTTGGGCATGGTGGTTTGCCTTGGTCGAACCCCTTTTAGGTAACTAAACCAGAATAGAGAAATAATGTAATGAAGCATGAAACAATGGAATAATGGAGTTAATACCTTTTCATGATGAGATATCTTGAGTTGTTGCAAAAATCAACCCTTGAATGCTTCAGAAAAGATGTCTTGTTGACTCGGAATACTCAAACCCTAGCTTGCTTGAGAAGAATGGGAGATGAGAGATGGGGAATGAATGTGTGAGTTAGAATAATGTGGAATTAGAAGGTGTAAAATGAGGGAAAAACCCTTATTTATAAAAGTTGTGCCCTAATTTCCCCAAAATAACACCATACAAGCCGACCTTAGGGTTTTGGAGATAAAATCCTGAAATAAAATTGATTTAATTTTGATTTTTGTGCCACATAGGACTAGGTCTCCCAAGGTGGCGACCTAGTCCACCTAGGCAATTTTGATTGCTTGTTGAGGATTAAGATGTGATTAATGATGTTTGTCAGGATTGTCTTATGAAACACACTAAAGTAAGGCATGTATGTGTATTAAGGGGTCATTATGCCATAAGAGAGGGTTGATTTAGTGATGACAAGCCTAGGAAAGTGTGAAAATGTATTAAAATACCTTAAAACACTTTAGCACAAGGCTTATAAAGAGGTAAAAAGAGGTTCAAAAAGGTCCGAATGAGTGAAAAGTGTCAAGGATATAGTTTTTGGCAACATAGAGGGATAGGAGGGAGAGTGAGATGGAGAGAGAGTGGTGAGATAGAGAGTTTAGAGGTAAGGACAAAATGAGAAAGATAGATGAAGAGAGAGATAGAGGTTGGAGGGAGAGAGAGGTGGAAAGGGATAGGTGAGATAGAGAGAGGGAGGGATGGAAAGTGGGATAGAGAGAGAATGGTGATTTAGAGAGGAGGGAGTGAGAGGGAAGGAGGGAAAGTGGGAGAGAGAGAATGGTGATTTAGATAGGAGGGAGTGAGAGATAGGGATAGAGATAATGGTGATATAGAGAGAAGGAGAGAGTGAGAGAGAAAGAGAGGGATGGAGAGATAGAGAGAGAGATAGGTAGAGGAAGGGAGAGGATAGATATATAGTAGAGAGGGAAAGAGGTGGGGAAGGAGACATAGGTGAGATAGAGAGGGATAGAGAGAGAGTGACTAAGGGAGAGGTAGGTATAGAGAGGGAAAGAGAGAGGAGAGGTAGAGCATAGAGAGGGGAGGGAGGGAGGGAGAGGTAGGGAGGAAGATAGAGGTGTGTGTGTGAGAGAGTGAGAGAGAGAGAGAATGGTGAGATAGAGGAAAGGAGCAATTGAGAGAGAAAGAGGGGGAGGGATGGAGGGAAGGAAAATAGTGAGAGAGATTGGGAGGAGAGATAAAATGAATGAGAGGGAGGGTGAGGTTGAGAGAGGGAGAGATAAGAGGGATAGAGAGAAGTAGAGAGGGAAGGAGGGAGGGAGGGAGTGTTAGGGAGGAAGATAGACGTTTGTGTGTGAGAGAGATACATAGAGAGATACAAAGGTGGTGAGATAGAGAGGGTAGAGTGAGAGGGAGGGAGAGAGAATTATGAGATAGAGAGGAGAGAGTTAGAGAGAAAGAGGGGGAAGAGAGGGATAGAGAGGGATAGAGAATGAGAGAGAGATGTAGGTAGAGGGAGGGAGAGGAGAGATAGAGAGTAGAGAGGGAAAGAGGTAGGGAGGGAGAGGTAGGTAAAGAGAGATAGAGAGGGGAGATAGAGATAATTAGACAGGGAAGGAGATGTAGAGAGAGAAGAGATAGAGAGAAGTAGAGAGGGGAGAGAGGGAGGTAGATGTAGGGAGGAGATAGAGGGGTGTGAGAGAGAGAGGGGAGAGAGGGAGGAAGGGAGAGAGAGAGGACACAGAGAGATAGGGAGTAGAGAGAATGAGAGAGTGAGAGAGAAAGATGATACAACTTGCTGGCTACTAAATTTGACCTTTTGATTACTGAATTTGACATGTTGATTACTGAAATTTGACTAAGTCTGAAATTTTTAAAATTTTCTAAAAACTATAATTTTCATTATAACTCCTAGAGATTCGAAACCACTCTCAAACATCTTGCCTATATACATGAAATATAAATTAAAGTATTAGAAAGTAAATGTTCATTTCATGTATATAGTCTCCCTGGCAAAGAAAGAGAAAATGAAAGAGTTTTGAAAATTACATTCCAAAAGTCATGAATGACATTTGGTGCTAGCAAAATGAAACAACCTATTTGGCAAGCACCAAATTTAGCACTCTCTTAATTTGGCGAGTGCAATATGGCTTGTTACGGGTTTTTTTTGCAATTTGACACCAAAATTGTGTCACAGATCCATGCACTTACCCACAAACATTGGTTGGTCTTGTGAGATCCTAATTATATTTACCATTCAACGTCCATCTCATTCTTCTATTCCTATCATCACGCATATTTTAAACATTTTATATCACATATCCCAATCTTTAACACCTTATATATATTATACCACCTTCCTCCATATTTCATCTTATACACATACCGTTACAAGAAACCTTTCCTTCTACTCATTATTGACCAAATCTCTTATACATTAAATTAATACACACCTCAAGTTCCCACTTCATGTCCTATATTCAAACCTTAGACATCACCTAGTTTACTTTATGTTCTAATATTCCCTCCTAATTACTTCCCATTAACCTCTAGTATAGTTCACCTTAAAAAAAAATTATTATCCCATCCTAGCTCATCCAGTTGATCTCTACTAGTCCATTCTATGTTCCATCATCCCCTCTTGATTGTGTCATATTATCTTCTCCTAATTCACTTTTTTTTCCTTTATTCCTTCCTAATACCATCCATTAACATTTAATAGTTCACCCTATTTTCCATGGTCCCCTCCTAGGCCATCCCACTAATATCTACTATTCTATCCTATGTTTCATTAAACACTTCTACTCCCATCTTATTGTACCCTTTATTATTTCACCCTATGTTCCAACATCCCCTATGTTCCACCCTATGTTCATTTACCCATTCTAAGTTATACCATCTTTTTCCACGTTTTATCCTATAACTCTAGTCTATTATTACTACACACAGGTCTAGTTCCCATTTCATGTACTATAGTCAAACCCTAGACACCTCCTAATTCACCCTATGTTTCATTATTCCCTACTAATCCCATCCCATTAACCTCTAATATTTTTCCCTATATTTTATTATCCCATCCTAGCCCATCCCATCAATCTATACTAGTCCATCTTATGTTCCATTAACCCCTTCTATTCCCCTCCCATTAAATAAGGTACTACTAGGTTCATTTAGTTCACAAGGGCCGAAGACCTAATGCGAGTGTGTTAAGCAAATTAAAATACTTAGTCAAGGCATCGTTAAGCTCAATTTCATAAGGGGAGGCCCAAACAAGTGTGAAAATGTCATAGACAATTTTTTTTGACACTATAGGGAGATGCAAAAGCTTCCAAGATAGAAGCTACATTCAAAGCAACCAGAAAGGAAATGATAGAAGCATCTACATTCGAATCTGAGGAGATTGATGAAGAAGAATCCAACTTCGTTAGAATATTGAGAAGAGGCTTTGGAAAATACAGAGATAAGTTACACTTTAAATACTTCAACTATGGTAAAATAGGTCATTTTGAATCTGAATTCCCTTATGATGAAAAGGATAACTCTAACCAAGAAGAGGATTATAAAAAGAATAAACCCTTCTTCCTAAAGATGAAAATTTTAAGGAAGAAGAAGATTTTGCACACACAAGAAGAAAGTGTTTCATCTGATGTGAGGTTTAGCTTAGATGATGAACATGATCATACCTATGTGGTTGAGGAAAAAAAATCCTATTCATAGAAAAGAGGTTGTAGATCAAGAAGAAGAAGAAGAAGTTGAAATATTTGATGAAGAAGAAGAAGGAGAAGTGGGCCTAGAAGGTGAACTCATCTATGCTCTAGATGAGATTGATAGCTTGAGGAAGGAGAAAAAATTAGAAAAAGCATGCACAAAAGGAGATTGAAAAGTTGTTTAAATGTATTGAAGAGTCTAATCAGATGGTGAGCAGTTTGAAGACTCATGTTAAAGAAGCTAACAGGATAGAAGATGTAGTCAAATCAGGACTATAGTCTAAATTTGATGAATGGATGAAGCTGGAAGCAAAAATATTGGCCTTGAGAAAAGAGATTGTAAAGGCCAAATAATAGATAGACAAAGGTATAAAGCTAAAAAGTGGCTCTAAAATCATGGATAAGTTGATTAACTTTTTAAATCCTTCAAAGGAAAAATTTGGACTAGGTTATGAAAAAGGAAAGAGTCCTACTACTAGTGCATCTTTGTATGATAAATTTAAAGTAGAATAAAAGCTTGGAGTAAAGAATGAGAAAGCATGCAAGGAAAATGCCACTGAAAATGGAAAACCAAATAAAAATTCTATTGAGATGAAAAAACTTGATGAAGAAAAGAAGTTTGTAGTAGACAAGAAGAATAACCAATTAGTCCCTGAGGACATGAAGAGAAAGCAAAACAACAAGGGAGATGATGCAAATAGTTTCGCAAGGGTGAGAGATTTGAAGAATCCAAAATCAAGGAGACCTCGTCATCCTGCACAAAGAAATGCTATGACCAGGTATCCCTCAGGTTTCTATGGTTATTTTTATACATGTAATCAGTTTGGTCATAGGGCCTGCGAATGTAGATTTGTTTGTAAAAGGAGTACAAACTATGTGAGTAAAAATCCATTTACTCTTTTTTTGGATATGAATGTAATGTGCTATAATTGCAATAATTTTGGTCACATAGTCAAACATTGTAGAAGAAATTATGAAATGCTAGAAGCATAGAGTAAAAAAAAGAATATTTCCCCTAGAGTGAACAAAGGTTCACATGTCCCTGAAAAGAAGGTAGACAAGGTAGAAAATAAGCCTAAGAAGGTGTGGAAAAGGTATGTGCGGGATCATGATGGGCCAAAAAGTGGCAATATGTAAGTGATATGATGGCCCATGTGGTTGACGGTGTTTTTTTTACCCAAAATTGATGAAACAAAAAGGGTTTTTAAAGGAGATTGTCAGTTGTCAACTAGTATAAATTATGTTTTACTTTCATATTTAATAAATAATTATTATTCATTTTATATTTTAATTATGACTAAAGTCCTGATTGATAGGTTGATTGAAAAAAATCTATAGCTTTCAAACAGTATCACATTTTTTGAATCTGAAACATGCATCACATTCTTTGCTTCACATACTATAGGATTTTAAAAAAAAAGAATTTCATGAAGTTTTGACCAAGTTAAGGTGGTCAAACATATGAGTTTTTATATTTTTTAAAATTTGTAATAAAAAATCTATAATTAATTATTTACTTGCAAAAAAGTTACAAAAAATATGGATCACATCGAGACATGAGTCATCTACTTATATCTAAAATCTTATAAAAAAAATATTATCATTTTATTGTGGTTAGGGTGGTCATACAGACACCTACTTCTTATTTTTCCCTGAAATTTAAGTACTACTACATTGAAATTTCAAATTTTCACCTTGAATAAATTTTATTTTTTTAAATAAACCTAGTAGTTTAGAAACTACATTCAATTTGCTACAAATTCAATTTTTACATATTTTTGAAATAATATAGATAACTTATTCAAATTTTTTATGTCAAGTTTCTTAACTCTGATTTTCTGAATTTTCATCACCACTCAAGGGCCTATTTTTTTCCATGATGATCCTGCACATACCCGAAAGAGAAAGATCAAAAGGAAACACCTAAAGTAGTTGCTCCTGCCTTACATCACTAATCCTTAGTGAAAGGGCATGAGTATAGGGGGAGCTTCACATAAACTTTATTCATCCCTAGAAGAGAAGGAGAGATCAAGTCAGGTAAATTTGGTTTTACAAATTTCTAATGACATGATGGTTTCAAATTATTGGACACACTCCATTATCAAATAAAGGGGGAGAGATTTTCAATCAAAGGAGGAGAGAAAAAATTGGTATCCATAGAACCATGGTGTTTAGAGTGTCCCTTCACCATTGATGTCAAAGGGGGAGAAATTGAGCAGAATGCTCATTGTTTGTCAAAGAGAAGATATTTCAAACGAGGAGCTATGACTACAAATAGTTGTGTGCCTAAGGGGTAGAAATTGTTTTGAGTAGAGAATTCTATTGGTGTAAAGAATTTTGGTTTTTCCATCAATGACAAAGGGAGAGATTTCTAAAAATATATTGTCATTGATGTCAAAAGGTAATTGGATAGATGTCAAAGTGGAGATCTTTTGAAGTCTGAATGTTATTCATGTTTATGGATCAATCATGGGTTGGTTGATGAAGTATGATGAAGAGAAGAGCATGTTTTTCAATGTTGCAAAGTTGCTTAAAATATTGCAAATGTTGGCATACAATATTGACAAACTATTGTAGAGGTTTTTTTTAAGGTCTACGGAGAAATAAGATAGTAGTTTTGATGTGGGCTATTCATGAGAATTCTATTGGTATGTTCTACATGATCGAAAGAAAAATAATGTGCTCAAAAATAGATTAATTATACTCTTTGGAAAAATTAGGGTTTAGCAAAGAAACCCTAGGTGTATTAGTTATGATGCCTAACAAGTTTTAGATTTGAATGTTGACTGGATATCGGGAATTTTTTTTAACTTAAGTTATGACTTAAGCCTTTGATATCATGGAGAAACCGACCCATTTTCCTTAAGTATTATCAACTCAATGAGCGATAAAGACTTTTATATTTCCTAAGTTTGGTGTTAAATATTTTTCGTAGCTTGATCAATGGAATTAATCAATCTTGTAAGATCGAATGATTATCGCAACATCTCTTCACATCACATTTTCATTCTTCAAACACAAAGTAAACTTTTAATATTCGATGGTGAGATCGCACGGTGAGTAGTGAAGGAGATGATCAGACGGTTATCGCAAATGCTCTTCACATCTCTTTTTCTATTCTTGAGCACAAAGAAAACTTGTGATGTGTGATATTCAAGATCAACAACTGCAATGAAAATGAAGAGATCTCACTGTCATTGCATAGTTCATTCACATTGTTGTGAATCATCCCGAAAAGGTCATATTTGTGATATGTGATCCTAGTGGAATGTGATGTCAGGATAATAGGTGGCAAGAAATGATTGATCACATGACTTCTATCCATCGCATTTATCATTCTATTGAGAATACAAAAAAACAAGTGATTAGCAATGGTTAGTGGAGTATGATGTCAAAAGGGATAGATGGCAATTTTTTTCTACATCGCATAGGTAATTCACATCACTGTTGTGAATTATATATTGCTGAGAAAAGGGTGATATGTGATGGAAATCTTTGTGGGTACTTTGTTTCAAATTAGCAATGGATCAATATGAGGACGTGTGTTTGGAGCAACAAGTGGCATATTACTATTGCATCACACATCTCCTTCACATCGCGAAAATGGTTTTTGAGCTTGAAACAAATTTATGATAAGAAATATGAAGCGATGGAGATCTACAGTGCACAAGTTTAAAGGAATCTAATCAGATGACCATATTTTAAAGTTGAAGAGGTTTTAAATAAACATCAATCAGTTTGTGGCATGAAGAAGATAAATCTATAGGCTGAATTTAAAGTTAAATTTCTCCAACGACTAGGTAGTGGAACAAACAGTGTTAGCGGTGAACCGACATAGAAGGAATAATTAATTATTGTAATTTCTTTAGCTACTTGTTTTTATTGGTGACAAAATATGTAGACGACAAGACAAAGGCAAAGACGATTATAAAATTGCATACAAATTGATTATGCAAGGAATGGCATTTAATGTGTATCTATTCTAGGGTTTGATAGTTGCTAAAATTAGTTGATATAGTGAATCAGGATAGAGGTTCATGGCTTGAGGTATGAGTGTTTGTTGGTGAAGGTATGAGAAGTAAGACAAGCACAAATTTATCTAAGTGTGGAGAATGCAAGTAATGCACATGCGAGAGTGACCTAGAAAAAATACAAAAAAGCATCTAGGGTTTACACAACAATGAGGAGAGAGAGGTATGCAAAAGTAGATGTAGAATCAACAACGAAAGAATATAGAATAGATGATGTTCTAATGTGAAATGTAGAGAAGAGAAGAGAGGAATGAGTTGTTGAAGCCACAACAACAAAGATAAAGGGAATGCTTGTAGAGAGGCAAATCAAGATATGAGCAGTTACAAATTAGACTTGTAACAAAGAACTGGATTCATGTGAATCAATTATAATCTAGAACTTTGAAGCTCTAGTATTTTTATTGTAAATCTAACTGGTTGGTTCCATCAAATAGTTGAGTTGGTGCTCATTTAGGGAGAGGGTGCTTCCTTGGAGTTGGTGCTCCTAAATCAGGGGATTTGTGTCTCCTTAGGGTTGGTTCCTTTAAACATTGTAACTAGTGAGCTTCTATTGTGAGGCTAGATTAAGATAGTAGATCTTGGCAACTTTTCTCACTATGGTTTTTTCCATCTTGGGTTTCCATGTATATTTGGTTTTGTGATATTTTGTGTGTGTGTATGTAATATCTGCACGGTTGTTTTATCTACTTATAATGGGTTAAAAGAATAAGTTTAAAAATTTGATCTACTGATTAACCACCCACCATCTTTGTAGATTATTGTGTTCCAACACACATTACTACTATGGCTCATTAATGTCATATTCCAACCCGTGCTAACTATTTTAAAACATATATTGAGCAAGATTTCTAATTAATTTAGATAGTCTAAATCAATGGTGGTGTTGCACATAGGTGGCTTTTATCAATGGCAATCATGTTACTTATTTGAAATTGTGGCATCTCAACAATCGGTAAAAGAAATTTATCTTTATAATTGAAATAACTAAAACTTGAACTTATGTGATTTGACCACATTGTTTCTATTCATTACAAATTGATATGTTAGAACCAACATCTATCACTTATCAACTAGTGGGGACATCACTAACAAGAGAATTTGCTAGTGTGAAGGCCTCTTGTGATGCAATAAAAAATTAACGCATGTCAAATAATCATTTTTAATCCTTGAAAGCATTACATGAACACGGATAATGTATAACTCAACCATATAAGAAATCATGTGTAACTGAGTGGACTTATGAGGCATAAAATAATAGAATATGTAACATAGGATTATTGACTAGCCTTATGTCTAAGCAGATTAAGATGAGGAAAAATGAGTAGTGGGGCTCAAATAAAACTCATAGCATAATGGAAAGAGATTTTTTAGCAAGGGAAGCACTCACCGATACATAGAGAAGATGTGTTGCAATAGAAACATTCCAAGTGTTGTACACTATGCTCTTTAGAAATATGGGACATGCAAGTTGGTAGCAAAGGGTTGAAATAAAATGAAAGACTACCACATGGACACATAGGATAGAAGGTAGAGACATGGAAAGAGGAACAACGAGCAATAATACACCATCAATAGGTGCGGATATGGCCAATAATAAGCACTTGCAAATGTAATAAATAATTATGACGGGGTCACTCAAAAATAAATGTGGAGACATGAGCAAATAAATTGAAAGTGCCAAGATTAGTATAACAAGTCACTAAAGGAGAAGAGAAGAACTGACTAAGCTAGGCAAAAGGAAAATAAAAATGAGGAAATTGATATCCAAGGAAAAAAAACAAGGAGCACCGTATGATCATTTAGACAAGAAAATAAAAGATTTAAATAATGGATTAGAGGTAAAAAACACATGAACCACTCAATAACTTTTTATCATGTTTAATGTAGATAGATAGTAGACTCCCCAATTATGTTGAACTATTGGACTCTTTTGTTTGTTTTTGTGTGGGGTTTAATACATCTAACACCAATCGGCCTATTAAAGTTGGTGCCTATCAACCATCAAATTGTATGTATTACTCCAATTTTTAGTTATATTATTTTATAATCAATATTTTTATACAATTATACTATTTTTCAAACAATAATAAAATCACATGATTGTGTTTACTCCAAATATTGTTGAAGATTAATTGAAGCTACAATTCATTTAGTGATGTTAATTCATAGATTAAAATATGTATGCCAAATACACTAATCAGGCATAACAAATATTCATTCAAGGCTCTTCAATTGTAAATGAAGTTATGTGAACAAGGAATCACAAATATTTAAAATGCCCAATGTATGCATCTCTTGTATCGATTGGTATTGATATCGTTCATCTTCCTCCTACTCTTTCCATCAATGTTCCTCACAAGTTGAAACAATATGTTCATAGAGGTATTAGGGATGAGATCTACAAAGCCCACACAAAATCAACTTTGACATAACTATCATAACCATTCTCAACAAAAAACATATCAATTTTAAGCATTGTATTAATATAGAAGACAAATGCATTATTGTAATCCTAAGTACACTAGGGTTGCTTTTGATTTGAGATTTCCTATGGCCAAATCATAAATATGCTCTCAACCACTTTGCATGGAGTCAAAGAAATTTTTTTAAAGATATCTATAAATTTGTAGACTTGTAACAATAAACTAGATTGAGAAGAATATTTTGTATTTAGTTGTCTAGTATATTATAAGATTTTTGACTGGATTCACTGTCTCTTCAAACAAAATCATGATTATCTGATAGATTATTCATTATGACAATCAATAATGTATAGATGTATGCATGAAAAAACTGACCCAATATAAATTTTATATTCTTAAAAGTCATCAACATTGTCTTGATATTCATATTTAATTTGTTTTGTTGAACTTCAAATTTAAAAACAACATCACATTTATAATAAATTATAATTTTCCTTTCTGAAGAATATTTTGTATTTAATTGTCTAGTATATTATGAGATTTATGACCGGATTCACCATCTCTTCAAAGAATATCATGATTATCTGATAGACTATTCATTATTACAATCAAAAATGTATAGTTGTATTCATCAAAAAAATGACCTAACATAATTTTTATATTGTTAAAAGTCATCAACATTATCTTAATATTCATATTTAAATTCTTTTGTTGAACATCAAATTTAAAAACGTCAACACATTTATAATAAATTATAATTTTTCTTTCTTTATCTCAGGTTTTAAATTAAAATATGATTTTATTACAATCACAACTAATCTCATTTAAGTACTAGTGGACATATATATCCCACTAACCCAAATAAAAACGTGAAAGATTTGGAAGTCTTTACGGGATTGGAAATAAATGGACCTAGTTGATAGTGGGCCCCGGTGCCATTAACTTTCTCTTCTTCTTAAGTAGACACCATGTGTGTACAAAACGGTGGGTTTGCTGCTGTCGAGAATTTGTTGGTGATTTTACTGTAAAGCAATTGGGGTGGGTCAAATATTTTTGAAACCAAACAAAATATAAATGCATGTGATCCAATTCAATTTCTGTGTCGGTGAGAATGCGCGAGAAAGAAATCACTGCAGTCGCAATTTTTTGCGGGCGCCTCGCGCTGTAATTATTTCGACCTGGAAAAGTAAAATCATGTAGACTTTCTTAATCTCTTGGATTACTTTGTTTACCTTTTTCTAGAATTTGGAACATTTTTCGCTGTTAATTTATTAACTGTGGTTAATTTTATTTTGCCATTTCGTTTTAAACGAAATTTATATTGTCAAATTCATTTAAAGACAGATTCCATCTTACCTTTTCAAAAGTGGAAATAAATAAAGACAATTCATGTTATCAGAAGTTATTAAGAATTCTGTAGCATAGATCAAGATAATTTATGTGATCGGATGTTATTAGGAAATTTTCAGATAATTTATGTGATCAGATGTTATTAGGAAATTTTCAGAATTTATGTGATCAGATGTTATTAGGAATTTTTCAGATTTTATGTGATCAGATGTTATTAGGAATCTCCGCTGCATAAATAGAAACAATTCATGTGATCAGATGTTATTAGAAATTTTCGCATAAATAAAAACAATTCATATGACCAGAAGTTATTAAGAATTTCATCTTCAACCGTTGCATAAATAAAGGAAGTCGTGATCAGAAGTCGTTAAGAATTTCCCCTTCAACTACTGTCTAAATAGAGATAAATCATATGACCAGAGGTTATCAAGAATTGCCTCTTCTGTTACTGCATAAGTAAAGACAACTTGTGATCAAAGAGGTCGATAGAAATTTCAGATTCAAATATTACATAAATAAAGACAATTCGTGTGACCAGAGGTTATTAAGAGAAGAAAATGTGAGGTAAATTTTCTGTAAGATTATGTTAGTACATTACTTTTTGAAAGTATTTTCCGCATATGTTCCTCATAATGATTTAGAGCTCGCAGACTGTCATTTATAGCCATGGCTATTTTATCAGAGATCTTTTCTTTTCACAGTTTTACGAATTTGCCGGTGCTCCAGTTTTGCCAGCGTGCTACTTCTTCCAACTGTAGTGATGATGCAGAGCATGGAGAGAAGGCAGACGGCGTGGAGAAAGAAAGTCGTCGTTGCGGTCTCATACAATGAATGAAGAGGAAATACATCAAATCTTGCTTTTCACAATGGAGATCTTCGCCCCTGCAAGAAAATTTTAAGGTACGCATTCATAACTCTGTCTTTCTGTATTTTGTTTCGAATATTGAATGGAAAACGTTTATGAATGAATATTTTCTGTTTTTGCTTTGAGTATTATATGAATGAGTTTTATTTTTCCTCTCAATGAAACGAGGCCATTTAAATATTTTTTCTTGAATAGGATTTCTTCCCTGCTTTCAATCTCGAGTAAATTTTGTTACAGTATTTAAAGATTGGTGATTGGCAAAGTGTCTATTCCATCGATATTGTAGAACAAATACTGCTGATTCAATTAAACTTAGTTGAAGATTTTGGACACGTGAACACACGGTTTAAATACATAAATGTCTGTTCACAGTTCCATTAAAAGAAAATTGGAACATTAAATAGAGTAGCAGAATTCCTTTTCTAAATCTTTCTTCAATTCATACGTATAAATGTATTGTTATGGATGGATATAAATTATTCCTGAACGAAACTTACTATTGAGTGAAAATCCCTTTTTCTTTGGGGAGGATTTTACATTAAGTAGAGTTCATCTTCTTTTTTAATAATAACATATTTCAATTCAAAGAGATATCTATTTCATTAAAGTCCTTTTTTCATACATAATTATGATCGTAGCAACTTTCAAATATTTTTTATATTTATAAATAATATTAAAAAAACATATTTCAACCGATTTAATTACAGCTCTTTAATAAAATCCCAAATTTTAATTTCTATTCTTAATTAAATATAAGAATTCCATAAATACCTCTCAAGATTTAGTTTGAAAATTACGTCATTTTTCTTTTATACTTCTACTCAACTTTTCATGAAGATTAAAATATCTGGAGAAAAAGTGTAGAACTTTCGGATGGCTATTTCATATCGTGGGCTTCACGCAACGTTTATATAGAGAGAAAATCATTAAACGCATTGGCAGACCTGCGGGGAATTTATTATAAATAGACAAGACATTTAAGAAGTACACGTGGCTGTTTCTTGTCTGTCAATCATTCAGAGTTTCCATTGGAATGAACACGGAAGTACATAACTATTTTTTTTTCTTATTAGTGTATTCCCCCCAAAAAAATAGTTATTAATATATGTACTTCCTAAGTAATAATATGTTATAGTTTTTTAACTTATTAATATAGATGTACTTGTTAAGTAATTATATTTTTTATATTTTTAATTTAAAGTAAATATTTATTTTAAAAAATTAAACTTTTTAAATATAAATATAAAAAAAAAACATTTTTATTATTATTAAAAGTTTCATTTTTTATTTTGAAATTCAGTTTTTATATAAATGTTTTATACTTAGTTGTGATGGATTTTACTCAACCATTTTTAAAAGGTTACAAGTTTATAATAATATCTACAATCATATTTGTTTGGGAATAATATTTCATCTTAATTTGACTTTCTTATATATTTATTAGACTAAAATGAAATTCAATAGTAGTTGCAATTATTAAATCTTAATAATTAGACCTCTAAATGTTATTGACCAAAGCTATTGAGTTAATTTAGATAGTGTCTCCATGTTTGTGGAGGTTTTGTTGGATTTACTAGAGGATAAGGAAACTATTCACATTATGGCAAATGTAATGATCAAGAAACATTTGCACTCAAAGCTCTGAATGAAGCTTTATAGAATGCAACTTTTAGTTTGGGGCTTTCTCTGGGGACTAGAGCTCTAAAATATGAAAGAAAACCCTTGAAAATAATACAAAGGTCATTTGTCTACACCAACAATGCCCAATAGGAAAAAAGAGGAAGCAAAAGGTGAAGAAGGTAGGGGAATTCCTTAAACAAGTGGTTGTCCTTAGTGACCAAATTGGCATCTAATGGATGACCACTACTTTCATTCATAGTCTTGATGTAAACGAGGGTTAAATAATGATGTTAGTTATAGAAACTTGAATAGTGTAATGGCCTCCATCAATAGGCCATAGTAGTACAGTATGATTCATGCATTTTTTTCAACATGAAGGACTAGCTTCGGTTTTTGTCTATAGTCCCAACATCCTTTAAATAACAATGCACTATTTTTTTCTCTTAATATAAAGGGTATGATTGCCTAGACCATAGTTTACTATAAAAAAATAGATCTTCATGTGATGGTGTTTTATCATTTAATACAAGTAACATGTATCACATAATGTTACATTGCATAAGATTTGTTAGAGAATAATATTGATTAGACGAATGAAATACAATATATCTTGTTGTGATACAAGTGAATTAGAACATGAATGATTGAAAAGGAACAAGGGAGGATGTGAAATAAAGGAGATATATCCCAAAGCGACTATATGTCCAGTCTAGAGTGTCACACCCTAACAAAAATGCACCCACTTAGCACTACCCCCATGTAGCCATAAGTGAATATGTTTAAAAGAAGGGAATAAATCGAAAGGTCTAAGCTTGTCCATCAAAGACTAGTGACTTCATACTTTTTCAAAAGTTAGTTTTGTGGCTTAACTAATATAGTCTCCCAAGGATTAATTTCAAATTATAGTCTAATAAGTCAAATGTGATTTTAACTAGGAAAAATAGGAGAAACATATTTGAGGGCCTTTATCTTTATTCATTTATCCACCAACCAATAAAAAATGAACTTGTCATCCACATTAAGTTTTCAAAATAACTAAAATATTCATTGGGCCATTATTGAATGGATCAATTATCTATCCAATATATTTGGTAGCTAGCAACACATGATCATATTCAATTCATTCCTCACATTTTGGACCTATCCACAATAGTAGAAAATACCTTCTTGTGACACTATGGCCCATAAATATTATGAATATACAAATATGTGATTATAAATAAGCATGTGAGGGCACACACTTTAGAATAAATAAGCATTGATAATTCCATAAAAGCTAACAACTTGTACCACATACAAATCCATTTTGATCCACATATCATGGGCCTATCTGAGTTGTCTGCATAACCTTCACTAGATCAATATACTCGCGACACATAAGCCAATATTTTTTTAGAGTGACCACTTTAAATTTTATTATTACCACCAAGCCTATTAAATATCATACAAATCAAATGAATGGTTGTAAATTATATGCACTAGTTGAACATGAATGCTCTATATTCATTCATTTTATTATTTCCTATGATAATTAGATGCATTATTGATTCATTTTCCCTCACAATGAAATTCCTCTAAGTAATACTAAGCCCACCAAACATTAATTAATGGTTTTCTTAGAAAACTATGATTATTTCTTCATGATGCAAGTCTAAATATTTATTCGTGTATCCACCTTGAACCAATAAAAGTGAAATCTATAAGTGCATTTGGTATTTTAAAGCTAATCATGGAAATCATTTCATACCAGGGATCAAGAAACAATACTACTAACCACTTGCATACTATTTCCATGTTGTACTAGTATCAAGTCACCATGTAGTCATAAGAACTTTTCTTAAGTTAGTAATAACCACCAACAACATGCCATTAATCAATTAAAATAAAAGCACATGTATGGAAACATGGGACTAAATTTTTCAAACATAGATACCATGAATATGAGTGAAGAGGCTATCCAAAGAATAGCACATGGACTTAGTTAAGAGCTAAGAATGAATAATAAATAGAGAGCCATAAAGTAATACAAAGAGTAAGAATTAAATAAATTCAAATTGAGTGCCAATAATCACTTGAGTTGGGGATGTGTTAAGACACTTCATGTTGTTAACCTTATATTCCTATGTCTAATATTTTTATTTCCCAATTCTTAAGAATGGGTACTTGAAAACCCATGTATTTGTTTAACAAATTAATCTTTTATTATTATTTTATCTAGTTGACTTGGAATGTTAGTTATAATAGCATTAAGGGGAGGGGGGGGGGGGGGGGGGTGGGTGTTGCTTATGAATGTAATGGTTGTGGAGTCATTTGAATGCATTTACACAAATTTTTCATAAGCACTATATGAGAGAGTGGAGCATCTTGTAATATGATGGTTTAGGTCAACACATTATATTGGCTTGGAAACAAAGTGCTACTTTGGGGATTTATGCCATGGAAATCTTTAGTCAAATATTTTATATTTATAAAATAATAATCTTGTGGGTAGTGATCATTTTGATGATGATGGCTTTAATTTTTTGTCGTACCATGGGTTATAATGGTTTTAGCTTTGGGAAAAAATTATGGTTTTCTTTCTCTAATCCTCTATAAATTAGATGTCCTAGATAATTGAATTATGGTTATTTTGTAAGTGAGCATTGTTACGTGATTAAAGTGTTATAATTTGTGAGTGAAGGTGTTTGGTGTATTAATGTAACTCACACATTTGAGATAGTTATATGATTTTAAGATTTTTTGTGGTGGATGTTTTTCTCAAAATATATTTTCCATTTACATCCAATTTTGTGTATTTGCTAATTTTATTATGTATATTATAGATTCCATGCTTCTCCAATTTTTATTTTGGATTAAATGGTTCACTGCATGTTCATTTAATCAAATTCCTTCTCTTTTTTTACATTATTTCGCTATGATTTGTAAATAGTTACTCAAAATGTATTATCAAATATTTTAGTTTCAGTTAGAGAAGGAAACCTTTCTAGAAGAATTGTGAGGGTTTTGTTCTAGTGTAAGCATTTAACTTAGTTGTTTTTACAAGATTGTTTGTGGTTAGAGAAGCTAGGACAAGTGCATCTCAATTATAAATTGAGAAATTTAGTCTTCCTATATACCTTATGTTAAAATTCACATATATTGAATCTATTTTTCCTTGCTTATTCTTCCTTTGACTAGACAATAACTTTTGTGAAAGTGGCATCCCTACAATATAGAAATTCTAGTTTCTTAAGATTCTAAATTTTATATCCTTTAACATTTTCACCATACCTAATGAAGATGCAATTATTGTCTTTGTAATATAATTTAGATCACATTTCCTTTGACACACAAACAAGTGATTCAAAGCAAACACCCTCAATTTGTTATAACTAATTTTCTATGAGTCCAAAATTTATATGGTGTTTTATCCTCCAACGTAGAATTAGGAGACCCATTCTTTAGATAACACACAATACTTAATACCTAAAACACTTATCATATACAAACACTACTTAACATACTTTTGGATAGTTCTTTCTATCTATTGTAGAGGGAGTTATCTTTTATTACACAATTCCAATGTGTTTGTAGTATGTCTCAAATTTCTTAGAGTAGAATTTTCCACCAATACATGTCCTAATCACCTCAATTTTCCTTTTGGTTGTATTCTCAACCAATTATTTAGAACCAATTAAATTTAGAAATACCTTATGCTTTCCTTGAGTAAATTACACCTAAGAGTACCTAGAATAATCATCAATGGAGGATATAAATACAAATACCTTTGAGTTCAAAACTAAAATATTCATGACTAAATTTTAGGATTTAAGGCACCATTAATCCTTGAATCCCATTTACTATTCATGTGTCTTTAACACCCTTGAAATGTGTCCTTGGAAGCCTAAGGATATATTAGATATTAATAATTAAACACGAGTCTAAAAAAATCTTGATATGAGTTGTCATGCATTCTTGAGGAAGGTAGAGCATAGAAATGGTGGTTACAATTCATTAATTAATCACTAAATGATATACCCCAATTCTACGTGCTAGGATTCAAGAGTAGGAATCTTGTATGACAAGAGGGGACCCATAAGAGTTGGCTTCTTCATGTTGGAGTGTTATGCTTTGAAAGTGGGACCATTCAAGGTTATTTTTTCATGTAAATTATTTTATGTATTTACTATTCATTAAAGATGCTCTCCCATGTAGGGTGTGGGATTTTGCAAAATATCATGGTTTTGATATCCATTATTTTTGGCGAACACTTTATGGTTTTGTCCTCTCTTATTACATATATATTGATAGCATTAGATAGTAGTTTGATGAAATTGGTTTTATAAGAACATACATGTCAAATTGAAGACACAAAAGGAGTGAAGAAATATTGTTGTATTGTACTCTTAATTTTAAGATAATATATAATCTTTGCTTAATTTCTTTGTTGGATTTCTTTTGAAAGGATTTTTCCATGTTAAATATTGTCTTTTATGATTTTTTCATGTTATTATTTAATTTTATTTAATTTTTATGTTATATAATTATCTCTATTTTGACATTATACTGGGGTGCTACCACAATATAGGTTTATAATTTCTGGGAGATCCTGATTTTTGTTGAAATCACATATTTTTAAAAAATATAATGATTTAACCCTTGAAAATTTCCATTAAAAGGATTCTAGTTGAAGAGGGTTTGATATCAAAGCCCCTTGGATAGAACCTCGCTAGTTTTAAACCATACCTATAACAGAGTCTCCTTTACACCTATCAAAATGTTGATAAAAAACCACTTTTGATTTACCTTTTGGGGGATCAAATGAATTCATTTAATTTTTTTTTTGTAAGTATTTAATCCTTATTGTAAGCTTCCCAAAAAGTACAATTTTAAATAAATTTTATTTAATTATTATATTTATTTTTTATTTCTTGTGAATGTAGGTTTTTCACCGAAAATTCAAGCTCTTTGTTCTGCACATGTGGAAAAATAGCAGATTATCAATTTTATTTTTTGAAAAATATTAATGCACTAGATATTGAAGTCCTTTATTGAACAAAAAAAAAAATAATTTCAATACATACAAAAAAAGTTATGTTTTATACGGTTTGTCTATGTCTGAATTGTAATTGGTTTGACTTCGAAACTTGATTAAGGAAAAAATATTCAATAAAAGACTATGAAACCAAATGAAAGCACTAGATATTGTAGTTACAAATCTAAATTCTAAAAGATTAGAATTTTATCTTTCATGGAAAAAAAATTATGTTGTATACGGTGAGCATCACTCCTTGAAAATGGTGTTTACAAAAAAAAACTAGTTTTTGAAGGAGATGGAAAAAGAAGTGTAATCTGATTCCAAAAATTTTGAAAAAAATATATTTAGAATCTATAGACAAAATTTCACAAATCATTAGTTTGCATCATCTTCAAATTCCTCACGGTTTAGCCACTATAGGTGCCAGAAAGTGAAGATTTAGTTAAAAGAAATCAATTCAATGTCCAGTTTGGCCAACAATTGTAAACCAGTATTGTGGGATCACTGACTAGTAAAAACTAGATTTCCACTTTAATTCTTGTTTTCGACATTATGGCATATTTTATTCATTTTTAATATTCGATATTAGAGTTTGGCCAAATTTTGTTCTTGGGTGGAAGCTTGAAGGTTTTTTGTGCTATGGTGAGATTTTTTATTAAAATTTATTTTATAGATTTGTATGTGGAATCTATGGCTACATGTACATCTTGATTATATATTGAGAAGTTCAATGGAATAAACTACAAGTTGTGAAAGTTGAAGATGGAGTAGCTCATCAAAAAGAGGGGTCGATGGCTAGCAACAAAAAATAAAAATGAGCTTGACAAAATAGACCAAGATGTGTAGGATAAAATAGATATGAAATCATAGGGGACAATCCAAATTTATTTTGTAGATTTAGTTTTATTAAATGTAGCTAAAGAAACCTCTACATATTCTTTATGGAAAATTCTGGGTGAGATCTATCAAGCCAATTTCTTCTAGTAAATAAATTATATTTGACAAGAAAATTATTCTCTAAAAAAATGAAGGTCAATTAATTGTTGAGTAATTACATGTGTTTAATATAATTTTGAGTCAATTATCCTTTTTTGATGTTATGATTGATGAAGAAGATAAAAATATTAGCCTTATTTTTTCTTTACCTAAGTCATGGGAGGATTTTATTCTTGATATTATTGCTAATATTGAAGATCCCAAGTTTGATTCTCTTATTCCAACATTGTTGTCATAATAAATGAAAAATAAAGCTATGGATAGCTAATATATGATCTTCATGTCAAGGGAAGGTCTAATGAAAGAGGTGGATCTAAAGGAGAATAAAATGGGCCTAAAGAGAATTATAAGGGAGATCTAAAACTCCTAGTAAAAATAGCAAATAAAAGTGTTGGACTTACAAAAATAGGGGACATGTAAAGATGGAATGCAAAAAAGAGAGGAAACAATGAGATTCTTCAATAAAAATTTCTTCAAAAAGATGTGATAAAGTATTACATTCTTCATTTATATTATTTCTAACAAGCATTGGTTGGTTGACTTAGGATGTTCATATAGCATAACTCCTCATAAGGATTGGTTTTCTGCATATAAATAATATGATGTGGGTGAAGTCTACCTTAGGGACAATAGTTCATAATTGTTTAGTTGAAAATCATATCCTAGGTCTAATGCTTAGATCACTAGCATCAATCTTTTCCAAAGAAAATTAAAATGGACGTTGACAAGGGGATGAGATTGAATTGCAACCTGAAAGGTGATTCAATTAGCCTTAGGTTTGATTCTTTGGGGGTTTTGAAAATGATTTTTGATGAAATACAATGATACAACTAATTAACTATGAGAATTCACTGTTCTATCATGAATTATGGTAAACTAGAAACTGACCGAAAAATTTGGGCCCCAGAAAAGAAGAAGACAAATACTAATATACATGGGGTTCAAATTTGAGCCTGATTTGGGTGGACAACGGTGCCAAGGGAATCCTAGTTCAAGTATTTGAAATTAAAATCCAACTTCATAGTCCTTAGGTCCTTAGTCTATGGCTTCTTCCTTTCAAATCCTTTTTTCAAAACTTTGTTTGCCACTGAGATAATGGAGTTTTGTATCTTGTCAAGTTGTAGGGATTGAATGCATAAATAAGAAAAAATTCTTCAATCTTCCTCTAATCCTCTTCAAATCTATAACATGCACACACAAAGGGAGAGGAAGGGCTATGCCATATAGGGGCTTGCCTCAGTCAAACCCCATGTTGGTTTTTCTACCTCTATAATGGAAAATTGATAATTAAGAGAGCTTATCCTTTTGAGAGATAGAGGCTAAATGATAATGGAGTAATAAATTGACAACTTGCTGCAACTACTGAAGTCATGCTCATCACCTTCAAGGATTGATTGCAATACGGCTTGATTTTATTTGAAGACCTACACATGTTAGTGCTCACAAAAAATGAAGACATACATAAAAACATGATGAATACTTGGCATGATGCTTTGCTAAAGGTAGTTTTGCAATAATGTTGATAAATCTACTCTTAACAGCCTTTGACGGATTTTATGATCTCCAATTTGCTTAAAAATTTCTCCTTAGGATTAAAATAGTGAAAATACTATGTATTTGTATGAAATTCTTCTAATTTACCAAAAATAAATATTGATGGCCAACAATTAGGATTTAAATTTCAAATAATAAATTACCGACATTGACATTTTTGAATTTGGAGCCAAATTAAAACAAGGGCACCAAGAGTGCCCTTGTCCATCTACCCACTTTTTTGCGATCTAAAGTGTCAGGGGAAAAATATTAAATGTATACTTTGATCTTTGCATATTTGATTTTACAATAAGTGTTTAGAATGGGCCATGGAATATATTTGATGAAATTAGGTGCACAATTAGGTCCAAGCACATAGGAGGGAGAAAAATATAGTGTGAGATTGTCAAGGGTGACAATTTAAGATACTACATTTAGCTCCCACTAGTGAGAGTATGAACTTATGCTCAGACTCATACTAAAGTAAGAATATGTCAAGAGGGGTTGAATTGTCTAGATATTGAAGAGATAGGATGACACTGAATCTAGGGGATGCGGTAGACCCCAAGATACAAGATCCCATGGAAAACCAACACAAGGAAAAGGGAACACATAGGCAAAGTGAAGTGCAATATCACAAACATGAAGAATACACAATGAAGACAAATAAAATAATATAGCATGCAAACATAACAAAACAAAAGCATGATGCAAACACATAACATACAATAATGACAAAACAAAAACATGAGGTTAGTATAAGAATTCAAGTTAGTAAGTCAAAGAGACCTTAGTCTTAAATTTGTCTCAAGTATAAAATGTCATCCTTCCAATGTGTTGTTTAAATAGAATGGTTCTCTCATAAGGATGTAAATATCTGGCATGAGCTACATAGATCTATTGGCTAGCAATTTTCATTATGTTGGATGTCCATGTAATATGATGGGTTGCAACAAGTTGTGCTTTAAAGTATCTCTTGAAACACATGGCTCCACTGACAAGCAAGTTGTGTTATGCTAGGTGGTGATGTTAAAAATGTTCATAGAAAAAGAAACTTCATTATGTTAGAACTTATGCAAACCATGCTTCAAGGAACACACAAAAATCACCCAAGGGGTTGTACCAAGTTTAACTTCATGGGGGATGAACAAATACTTAATTTCATAGGGGAGGAATTGATAACCACACTTTAGGGGGCATTATAAATAACACCACCATGAAGGGAGTATGAAAATAATTCAAATCTCACAAGACACCTATAAATTGGCTAGAGGATATGCCTCCACCTTAAAATGTTAACATACTTGCTATGTTGGTATTTTAAGGAATAAGAGAGGAAGAGGAAGTATTCACACCTCCAAAACTAGTTATCCTTGACCCCTAAGTGTAAGGGCAAGGAAAAACACACAAAATACTATCGTGTTGCTGCCATCGAAAATATGGTTGCAGTTAAGATTGTACCACCATGAATGGGAATGAAAAAACATGATGAAGCTACGAATTCCACATAGTGAGGAGCGACACCATAGGATAGCGATCATTATTATTTAGAGTGATTATATGCATAAACACATGGAAGAGCATCATGATCACTAATTTATATTTTATTACTCAAGGCCTAACATTGATTGGTAGAATGATCATGCACTCAATGATATGCACAAAATGAGTTATTATTATAAAATTTATTTCATGATTTTGGAGGAAGAGTAATCAAGTGGGATTTGAGAAGCCTTAGAAAAATATGCTCTTGCTTAGTAGTAGGAGACATTCCTTTCTCTTGTGAATAAAATCTTTCTCACTTAAATGACAAGATGCCATAAATTATATAGTAGATGATAAATCATTAGATGAAGATGGGGATGAAGGCTGGAAACCTAGACCATGTTTAGAAAAGTATGCTATATACTTCACTTGATCCTTATCATTTTGTTCCATGCTTGCATTATATCATTTTTAGCGATAATTTAATATCAAAGCCTATAACATCCTTCCAACTTAGATGAAGAAGTCCTATCTAAATTCTCATGAGAAGAATTGGTTCTTTCATGAGAATGTACATCCTTTTTAAGTTTTTTAAAGTTCGGCATCTTCCCCACATGAGGGACAAATGTTAAAGAACCCCCATCACCATCACGGGGTGATGCTTTTGGATCTATTGATGTAGGACAAGATTGGGAAAATGAAACACAAAACCATTTAGGTTTAGACTATGATATTTTGTACTCTCCCATAAAGGAGGGTGTAAAATCTAATGAACCCCAATCATAATATAAGAGTTTTATTATCGGTGAGATACAATATGATTATCTTCAACATGTATGCATGTTCTACCATTGAAGTTGGGATCAAATTATTTAGAGAGTTGGAAGTGTTATGTTCGGCTTTGACTTATGAATTGTAACTTTGTTCATCTTCCTTAACTATGTATATCTTGTTATTATCTTCATACTTCATCTCATGATGAAGAGTAGACGAGACTCCCTTCATGGCATGAATCCACAGTATGCCTAGGAGAAGATTGTATGAAAGAGGTCTCGATATGATATAGACAGGGGTAGGAAAAACCATGAGCCCTACCTTAATGGGTAGTTTGAGCATTCCCAATGGTTTCTTACTAGCATTGTTGAAGCCACAAATAGAAATATCATTGGATTCTATAAGATTCTTATCCACACCAAATTTATCTAGAAGATCAATGTTATAAACATTAATACCCGATCCATTATTTATGAGGGTACACTTAATTCTAGTTTTACTAATGACCACCATTATCATTAAGGCTTCATGTTTATTTTGGATCTCAAGTGAGGGTAATTCATGTTGAGGGAATGTAATACCCAAATTTATCACTTGCAGAAAATCAAACAAGGTGGCTATATCATTCGGTTTAACAAAATTTGAGACATCAATCTTTTGCAAAGCCTCTTGGAGCATCTCGTGTTAAGTGGGTGATGTTTGAATTAAGTTCCAAAGGGAAATCTTGGCTAGAGTGTTACTAAGTTTCTCAACAAGATCATATTATTTACCACTACACTATGGAATATTAGGTAGGGATGGGAGATATGGTTGAGGTAATGGAAGAGATGTTAGTATTTTTTAATTACTTATTATTTCTAGTGTTATATGTGTGAACAATTATGTGATAACTTGTTTGTTGCAACACATCTTGTTGCACGTGATTACTAGTGAGTTGTTTTGTAAAGTTTAGGATATGGACATGAGGTTAAGGAGGTCAAATAATTAACATAGATCTAATTTTCAATTGTGAATTCATAACCTCAAGGGTATGTGCAGGATCATCATGGAAAAAACAAGCCCTTAACTAGTGATGAAAATTCAAAAAATCAGAGTTAGGTAACTTAACGTAAAAAAATGAATAAGTTATCTATATTATTTCAAAAATATGTAAGAATAGAATCTATAGAAAATTGAATGTATTTTCTAAACTACTAGGCTTTTTAAAAAAAAAAAAAATCTATTTGGTGAAAATTTGAAATTTCAATGCAGTAGTACTTAAATTTTAGGGAAAAAATAAGTAGTAGGTGTCTGTCTGACCACCCTAACCACAATAAAATGATAATATTTTTTTATAATATTTTAGATATAAGTAGAAGACTCATGTCCGAAGAATGTGATGCATATTTTTTTGTATTTTTTTGCAAGTAAATAATTAACTATGAATTTTTTATTACAAATTTTAAAAAATATAAAAACTCGTATGTCTGACCACCTTAACTTGGTAAAAAATTCATGAAATTCAATTTTTATTTTTTGAATCCTATAGTATGTAAAGCATAGAATGTGACACATGTTTCAGATTCAAAAAATGTGATACCATTTGAAAGATATAGATGTTTTTCAATCAACCTATCAATCAAGACTTTAATCGTAATTCAAATAGAAAATGAATAATAACTATTTATTAAATTCAAAGTAAAACATAATTTATATAGGTGGAAAGTTGAGAATCTCCTTTAAAAACCATTTTCGTTTCATCAATTTTGGGTAAAAAAAAAGTCATCAACCACATGGGCCATCATATCACTTATATATCGCCACTTTTTGGCCCATCATGATCCTACACATACCCTCAACTAAGTTATCTACTTGTTGATGATATTTTATCGATGGGGGATCTAATGTCAATTTAGCATCTTCATCTATGCAATACGTCATACTTCATTTTGAAAGAAATATATGAATGATTTTATCCTCTTGTGCCACAATATCTTCCCAAGTATGAGAAGTATTGTGAGGGAAACAAAGATGATTCTCATGACTCTCAATGATTGGATCTTCTTGCACCAAGAGACCTTCTTCACAAGTAGGCGAGACATCAAGAGAAGAATAAACATGATCTTGTCATGAGTACCAATGATTGCATTTGATGATTCTCATGAATCTCAATGATTGGATCTTCTTGCACCAAGAGACCTTCTTCACAAGTAGGCGAGACATCAAGAGAAGAATAAACATGATCTTGTCATGAGTACTAATGATTGCATTTTTTGTTCTTTGGTGTGTTGGAATGTTAGAAGCCTTAGTGGATAATCTAGATGAGATTAAGTCCCCAAGGGCATCATCTAACATATCAAAGTCATCACAAAGTTCTAAAGGGCCTTACAAGTATGCAATGCACTTGTAGAAAGAGATCTGACATGATTAGATTGTTATACTTTCTCCAAGATTAATTATTAATTTTCAATTTCAAATTATGTTTGTTCTTGTTAATACAAATTATAATTAAAAATAGATATAAAAACCTACTACAAACATAGTTCTAAAAATCAGAGCCTAGATTTGCAGAAAGACAACAAATATTAGTCAAGTACCTAAAATTTGAGGTAAATTTTACCTAGACAAGGCTGCCTTGCATTGTAGTTTGTCTTGGATTTTATCTAAAATTTTAGGTTCTGAGACACTAGGGATAGGTAACTAATGGCTGACAGTGTTTTGACTCAGATCTGAAACTGGAATCACTATTGTTTTGATGGATTTTGAAATTTCAATGTAGTGTAATGAACTAGGGTTTTCAAGGTTTATAAAAATGAAAACTATTTTAATCCAATTATGTATGATTCATAAAATTTATACAATTCTATTATAGATCTGATAATTTTTAGTACTAAAATGAAACAATTTTTCAAAAATTTCACAATCAAATAAAATGACACTTTTCTTTCAAATGCAAAGACATTTTTTGCAAACAAAAGCATATGATTTCTAAAAATTTGACAATATTTTCTCACTATTTTAGATCTGGAAAATGCTAAAAATTAGAAGATCTAATTAATGTTCAAAATTTTGAGTTCATCAAAATATTTAGTTGAAAAAGGGATCATAGGTCTAATGATTGGATCACTAACATCAATATTTTTTCAAAGAACATTAGAATGCAAATTAGCAAGGGGATAAGATTGACTTATAGCTTAAAAGGTGAGTCAATCAACTTTGGATTTTATTCTTTGGGGGGTTTGAAATTTATTTTTGATGAAATGTAATTATGCAACTAATTGACTATGAGAATGCACTATTTTTGTTGAGAATCTTTGTCTTAATTTCCAGTCAGGTTGCCCCTTCCTTCTCCCTTGGTGTTTTCTTTTGTTATCTTTTCGGCCCTTACCGCTTTACTGCGGTGGCTTTGGCTTTCTCTGATGGTGATAGGCCTGGCGGTTACCGCCATACCGCGGCCAACCAAAGGGCTGACCACAGTAAAGCTACCTGCGACTAGCCTGGTGGTTACCACTATACCATGGCCAGCCAAAGGGCTGACCGCGGTGGTTGTGGTAAAGCCGCCTGTGACTAGTGTGGCGGTTACCGCCTTACCACGGCTAGCCAAAGGGCTGACCGTGGTGGCCGTGGTAAAGCTTCCTGTGGCTATCCTTGTGGTTACCGCCT
The DNA here is from genome assembly GCA_007115665.2 of Sequoiadendron giganteum. NCBI lineage: Eukaryota > Viridiplantae > Streptophyta > Pinopsida > Cupressales > Cupressaceae > Sequoiadendron > Sequoiadendron giganteum. The sequence continues at coordinate 117,279,802 of CM021107.1, read as the reverse complement.
TACCACGGCCAGCCTAAGGGCTGATCACGGTGGCCGCGGTAAAGCCGCCTGCGGCTAGCCTGGTGGTTACCGCCATATCGCGGCCAGCCAAAGGACTGACCGCAGTGGCCGCGGTAAGATCGTCAACTGTCAACATGGTCGGTTACCGTTGTACCGCGGTATGTCTTGGAGCTGCCTGCGATAGCGTGGTAGAATGTTTGGGCAGGACTCGAGTGGACTCGGACCGCTTACTGCCATACCGTGAGCTGATCAAGTGGGGTTTGCGGTAGCACAATAAAGTCTATGGGGAGCTCGGCTGAGCTCGGTGATTGGTTTGACTGAGTTGGACTCGGAGTCAGAAGTAGACAACGACTAAGGTGGGGACACATGGCTCAGTGTCTTGTGATTATTGGCTAGAGGTCAATGTAGTAAATGCAGCAGGTGTAGGTCAACTCAGGGTGGAGATTCAGAACCCGATTTGGGTAATGACAGTTATGGCCTGGGTGGCTCGATGTAGGAAGATCGACATGGGCAGATCATTGGTGCGATTTGATCAGAAATGATTGTACTTAGTGATTGACGATTGTCTAACAGATAATGCAATGTATGACTTATGTAAGTTGAGTACATGAATGCAAAAGAGAGAGAGAGAGAGAGAATTTTTTTGAAGTGTATGTTGAGAGAGAACATTGTAACAGTTTGATAATTCAAGTAGTGTTGTTGTGAGCTGATCAGAGAAGACTGTAATTTGTATGCAACCATTATGTTACTGTAATACAAATAGTTAGGACTTTGTGTGGTGGGTTTTTTACCTGGAAAGGTTTTCCCATGTATATCTTATGTCAATCTGTGATTGCTAAACTTTGTGTAATATTTATTTTACTTACATGTATTCATCTCAAGTTGTTTTAGAATCTATTGAAACTTGTATATGCTCTTCTCCTCTGTTGTATTAGTGTTAATGGAATGTATTCCGCACTGTTGGGTCTCTAGATCCATGCCTGTTTTCCCTTCAATTTTGTCATGAATTATGGAAAACTAGAAAATGATCAACAAATTTGGGCTCTAGAAAAGTTGTTTGAAGACACTAATGTAACTAAGGCTTAAATTTGAGCATGATTTGGGTGGAAAAGGGTGCAAAAGGCACCATAGTGCAGGGATCTAAAACTAAAATGTGACTTCACAATCCTCAGGTCCTTGGTCTATGGCTTCTTCCTTTCAGATCTTGTTGTCAAATCTTCATCCACCACTGAGATAATGAAGGTTTTGTATCTTGTCAAGTTGTCGGGCTTGAAAATATAAATGAGAAAATTATATTCAATATTCCACCAATACTCTTTAGATATGTGTAACCTACACACACATGGATAATAAGGGTTGTGCCATATAGGGTCTTGCCTCATTCAAACCCTATGTTTGTATTTCTATGTCCATAATAGAAAAATTGATGATAATGAAATCTTATCCTTTTGAGGGATAAAGGATAAATGATAATGGAATTACAATGAATTGACAACTTGCTACAACTCACCACTCAAATCTTATGTTTGATGGGGCAAATTGCGGAGACCAAAAATTCCTTTTAGCAACATATATATTATCAAGAACATTAGGTGAGAGTATGAGATTGATTGTGGATTATTTCTCCAACATTATTCATTCTTCTAGTCCTCATATTAATATAATACCATGAAAAAAAATATTTTGTCAATAATAATGCATTATATGAACATAAACAATAATACTTATTTGACAAGGCATGACATGCAACCATAACTTCTTCATTTCTTCTCTTCTTTGATAAGGCATGGCATCCAACCATAGAAATTTTTAGGTCTTCTCTTCTATTTTAAGGCATGACATCCAACCATGAATTTATTCAACTCTTCTCTTCTATGTTAGCCCAAATTGAATATGCCAAGGGCTAACAACATATTACTTGGGTGCCATCAATCACCATCAATGATAACAACATAACCATTAGTGTTGACATCAATGAAAAAAGTTCCCAACATTGTGCACCCAAAACACAATCCATGGGATACAATTTATACTAAATAATATATTCATTTCATAAAGATATTTTTATTCATCTCTTTTAGATTTATAGACTTATTTTTCCTATAGTATCTCTTAGACATACAAACTCTCAAAGCCTCTGTTATATTCTCATCTTAAAACCTCTATCTCTATTTATAACCCCCTCTATATCACTACTCACACACAACTTCTTCATGTTGTTGATCACATGCAACTTTTCAACCTCACATGTGGCCTATGTCCTCTACCTCAAGCTTTAGATCACAACACATATAGTTGTGCAGTATTTTTTGTGTGTTCATAACCTCACCATACATCTTCTCTACTACCAACTAACTATTTTAACACCTACCTTGATCTCTCTCTCATGCTCATAGGATAAAATATTTTAAAGGAATATATCTATGCTCTTTCTAGAACCTTATCATTTATGTTACTCTTCCTTGCATACCCCAAAATTATCTAGGAATTGAAGTATATGTACCGTCATGCTTAATAAAGAGAAACAATTTTGTCCATTAATATTAATGTTCTCCTTGTCTATCCAAATCCCACTCTAATTATGCATGACCATTCTTGCACATGATTGATCATCCATAAATACTATCAAGGGTGGTTTACCAACTCATTTAACCTCTTTACCACTAACCTCTAGCTACACATCATCCTCTCTACCATAAATTTCCTCCCTTAAATTAAAATATTTGACACCTTCAATCAAAATTTCCTATCATTCATATTAAGAATCAAATGTCAATTTCTTCTCATGCATGGAAATTCACTTTTCCACAAAAAAATACCCATCAAATATTAATTTCTTCCATATATTCATTTAATGATCACCCTTTTTTTTTTTTGGTATCCTATGTCACATAAACTATTATTTTAATGGTTTTATCACTTGAACTACTATTGTATCTTTATTTTTCAACCAGTTATTGCCACAAAATCAATGCTTCAAACTTTCTTACAAGAAATCATGTTTCTTGCAATGTCGCTTGTACCACCAATACCCTTATTTTATGATCTTCTACTAATATAAATTTCTTTCCTATTAACTTTCAATTATTTTTAGTTCCATCATAGATATTGATGACTTACAACTATCTCTATGACCTTAATCAATGTAGTTGACCAAAAATCAACTAGCATCCATATAATCCACCTATAATTGGACACTTATCCACACTAGAAAAAAATGCCATTTCTTCCTCCTCACCTCACACAACATACTCATATTTATCTACTAATCTTATGTTCCACCAATAACCACTTTTACACTCAGTAGTATTTACTCACCTAAATAATTAATTCTAGAGCCTCCCCAAAATTTCATATGAGCACTCCCATGATGCTCTTATTTTCCACATGAAACTAGAGCACTATCACTCCTCTTTGTAATTACTATTAACTTGAAACATTTCCCTTAATATTGTATTGGAACCTTGGTAAACTCTCTATTATGAATATTGCAAGAAATTGCCTCCTCCCCTTTGTTGAAAGTAGTCCTTTCCTCTATTGTGGATCCCTATTACTTGAAGTGAACCAATATTCATTATAATTTTTTGGTGAATCCTTATACCTAATGACACAAGTTATCACCTTCATTGTTGAATTTAAATTTCACACTATGGTAAATGCTTTGGTAGGTAGTGGTTTCAAGTGAGAATTTTCAATGGCTATAATTCAATGAAAACCATAAAAAAGACTATTTCCATTTCTTTAGTCCATGCCAACTCAATTTAATGATATTGTACAACATCAATGATTTCATATTTTTTAGTAGCAAGAGATAATAGGGTAGTGGATTAGAGAAGAATTATAGAAAATAAAAATTACAAGCTTCAATAAGAGTAAGGTTTTTTATGATAAAGTTGTGTAGTGGATTTAAATGAACCATGAAACCACAAGTTTCATTTGAATGAGATTCAATATTTATTAATTATTTATTTTTGATTAAAATATCATATTGAAAGGGGGGATATCAAAATGTAGAGTACATGGTCCAAGGGTATAAAGAGGTGATAGATAAAATATTATTCATGATAGGAAAAGAAAAGATAATACATGATTCTGCATACAAGGATTTGTAATTGATGGAAGTTAAATTTTACAAGTGAAGGTGGTGTATAAAGATTGTAAGGAGTCTCCAATCATGAAAGATAAAATAAATAAATTTTTTATTGCTATGGTTATGGTGAGAATATGGTGAGAAAAGTTGTAACATTTTTTTTCCTCTGAAGTTTGATGAATTATTAGTAGATGTAGTACAACTGATTATGGTAAAACGAGAGAAGATAGAAAATTCAAGAAGGGAGAAATTCACGCAATGAATTCTCAATCCAATCAAAGAAAATAAAAGTTACTATGAGGATTCCATGAATAATGGTGAAGAAATGGAGAAATAATTATGAAAAGAACCTATGATAGTTAAATATTTCCTTACCAATATTTATATTATTTTTGTATAGGGGAAGCCATGTTATTCCCAATGATAGGAGTAAATGTTATCAAGGAGGAGGTTTACGTTGTAACATAATGAGATGAATAAGAATAAAGACTAATGGAGGACTGGTTTGAATCCACCATGATGCAATATAAAAGGAGAATAAGAGTGAAGTGAGAATGAATGGGGAAGAAAAATAGTTTAATCTCTAGGGTAAATGGAGATCCATTCTTGATATTTTATTATTATTTTTCATACCATAAATAAGAGGTAATTTTCTTGGGAGAAATATGAGATTTATGCAATTAAAGTATAGTGAGTATGCTCTCTATATATGAGGGAGATTCACCATTGTGTTAAGTAGGGTGATGAAGAGGATAAATGGCTTGTGTTGAAAGAAATTGAAAGGAAAAAAAAATAAGGATTTTTATTTGTAGGTTTACTTGTATAAAGAGGTGATCCCACAATAGTGGTTTACAATTTTTGGTCAAAATGGATATTGCAATTATTTTTTTTAACTAAATCTTCATATTCGGGAACCTATAGCGGCTAAACCGTGAGGAATTTGAAGATGATCAAAACTAGAGTCTCATCACATTTTGTCTCTAGATTCTAAAAATAGTTTTTTCAAAATATTTGGAATCAGATTGCACTTTTTTTTCCATCTCCCACTAAAATTGGTTTTTTTTAGAAAACAACATTTTTAAAAAGTGACGCTCACCGTATACAACATAAAAAATTTTGTATGAAGGATAAAATTCTAATTTTTTCAAATTTAGATTTTTAACTATGATATCTAGCACTTTCATTTGGTCTCATAGTTTTTTATTGAATATTTTTTCCTTAATCAAGTTTCAAAGTCAAACCAATTGCAATTCAGACATAGGCGGATTGTATACAACATAACTTTTTTTGTATGAATGAAAATGCATTTTTTTTTTTTAATGGATCAAGGACATCAATACCCAGCCTCAACGTATTTTTAAATTTTTTATTTTGATAATATGCTATTTTTCCACATGTGCAAAACATAGAGCTTGATTTTCGATGAAAAACCTATGTTTAATAAAACTAAAAAAATGCATACATAATAAAACCAAAACATATTAAAATTTAATTCATTGTTTAGCTCGTTCTGAGGACTACCATCTTCCAGTTGGGTTTGAGAAGTCTCCTCCATTTTCATCCTCAACCCGAGCTTCGAAGGGTAGAAGTTTGCTAAAATTTGGTGGAAGAGGGGGAGAAGGGAAAAAAAGGGGGGTTCGAGTGAACCCCCTTTCGAACGAACCCCCCTTCGCTTGAAAGGGTGAAGGGGGGTTTGTTCGAAGGGGGGTTCGCTCGAAACCCCTTTTTATTGAATTTTCCATTCGTTTCTATGAAGAAACGTGACATCATAGGGTTCGACCAAACCCCTCTTTTGGGTTCGTGTGAACCCCCTAGTTCGAACGAACCCTAAAAAACATGAAATTTCAAATCTGTGAGCATTTTTACAAATTTCATTCCTCATAAAAATTGTACACCACTATTATGGGTTTATCCATAGCTCATGAATTGTAGTAATACAATTTTCATAGAAACTAAGTGCTCATATGTTGTAACCCTATGATTTTTATGTAGGGACGTCACATAAGCCTATCAGTCTACATTGATCACGAACCTATAAGAGCTTTAAATTATGAAACTTTACAATCAATCTCCATCTTGCTATTATTTTATTCTTTCCTAAGCCTCCAACAACTATTTGATTGATCTGGATAATGATTTGTAATTTTAATCTATTATTTTCTTCCTTATTATTAGACCATTTATCTACCCCCACTATAAATAATGCCCAACTTAAAATATTTGGGAGAATACACTAGAGTTTGGTAAACTTAAACCAACATGGGGCCACATACATTAATAAATGCATCAATTTTGGTTTCTAGATGAATATTTATGGTGTGATTTTGGATTTTTTTTGGAGGAAAAATAGTTGAGTGGCATGTGAAATAATATAGGGAAGTATGTCCACATAATAGAGAAAATAAGAGAGAAAGAAAAGGAATAAAGGAACAAAAGAGTGATTTAGTAGAAGAAAAATCTATGCAAAGTGAGGTAGAACTATTTGAATGTGAGAAAATAAAGTGAGAGAGGGTGTTAATAAATAAAAAAGGGGAAGTTTGTGTCTCTAATTGTATATGATGTTTCTAATTTAATTAAAGAAAGATAATATTTCACTTGAACTCTCAATGTGAAAATTTATGTTTCTTTATCTACATATGATAGAAACTCATAATCAGTTGAGGGATTCAATTGATATTTAGTTTAATACTTAGATTTTTTACGCTTGATTGTGTGATACTTTTTTGTTTCATGTGAGTTTAGGTGATATGGAAGGTTGGAGGTTGACCTACAAGTGAGAAGAGAGGAACCCCTTGGATTTCATGTTGTTATGTATAGTTTGGTATTTGAATTAAGAATAATTTTTGGGTTTCCCAATCTCTTTAGGTATCCTACTATAATGGATCCATTATAAAGATGGAGACAAATATCAAAACTATCAAAAATAGGCATAAAAAACACTAAAATCGGTGAAAAAAAAAGATAACCAAAAGTGTGTCTTGATTTTTTAATGGAAAATATTAAAATACTTGAAGAGATGATAATGAATATATTTATAATCTTCTATAAATATGGTATCTATGAGGTATAAAAAATGGAACTGATGGAAAACAATATATGGGTAGACTCATAAAATATAATAGGAACATGCTAACCTAATTTTGGAAAGGTAGAATCTTCAAAATTTATGGGGTAGTTTATAATATAAAATATAATTATTCTTGGATTTTATAGTTAATGACCCACAAGATAGATGAGAAAATTGATATAAAATTTTATACATATGTAATGGAGAAAAGTTCCAAGATAAAGAAAATGGAAAAAATTGAACTAGTTTTTAAGTTTGTATTGAGATATGTGTTGTGCTATTTTTATATATTTTAGATACTACTTTATCTAAACATTTTTAATAAAATTTTCATTTAGAATCAAAGTACCATGCAAGATAACCTAATCCTACATAAATGTCCTACTAATCTCTTTAAAATAAACTAGAAGTTAAAAACTCTCAAATAAGATGAGTTTCACAGTAGAGTTTTTTTTTCAATTCACCTATTTTCATATTTGAACTAAAATATAATAGGAAACCTTGAAAAAATAAATAGTTATAGTGGTCTATTTTAATCAACTCCCTATTATAATTTTAGGAAAGATCTATATTGACCTATATAAATGATAACAAAATAATAATAAAATACATGCAAATAAATCATTCAAATCCAAATAATAATAAACTACACCCTACATGGTTATTTAAATTGGTAAAGAGGACAATGGAAATAAAGAAATGTTGTGAGAGAGATTAAAAAGGTAAGATGAAAAATGGGATAAGAAGGTTGATATGATTCTAAAATGGACTAGGATAGGGATAGGAAAATATCTCTAATGAAATACAATGAGTGTTTCAAAGGAAAATGGAAAACAACACTTAATGTGTCTTAGAATTTTTTTTAAAGGGATGGAGAAAGAGGAAACATATTCGAAAAAATGATTTTTTTTAAGGGGGATTAAATATGTATTTACCAAACTATCAAAATGCTAAAAAAGGGCATTCAAAATCTCCATCACCAATAATATATAAAAAATAACTATCCACCAATATTCTAAATCTTTTTATAAGATAGCTCCTAAAGAAGAAGTGAAAGAATAATTGCAATTTTTTTTATAACTATGAGAGGAAGGGTGGGCCCTTTTACAAAATTTTGGAGGTAAGGTTAATTTTTTAGGAGGAATATGTGATAATAAGAGAATTTTAACTCAATTTAATCAGTTCATATAAATAAGCAGGTGTAGTGTAGAAAAATGTATCCCTCTACATTTTCACACTTGTTTGGGCCTTCCCTGCTAAAGGTGGGATTCTTTATGCCTCATTTGGTCCTATTTTGCATCCACTAGCCTTATTTAATGTATCTTTTTGAGGATAATCCCGACACATATCTAATGACCAATCCTATTTTAATGATTTTGGGTTATGTGTCCTAGATTTAGTGATTTTAGACTCATATGCCACCTTGGGTGTATGGGTCCCACCTAAGTTTCGGGGCCTAATCCTGAATTTGGCATAAAACTTAGCATTTCTTGACATTTGTGTCCCAAGCCTAGGCTACTAGGAATCATATGCCCCAACTAGCGTATGAGTCCTGCCTTAGCTTGTACATATTTTGAATTCAATTCTTTGGGGGATTTTATTCTCCTAGATATGATTTCGGCTTGTAGTGTTGTAATTTTGGGAAATTTGGCATAAACAAGTTTAAATACAAGGTTATTTCACATATTTTCTCCTAGAAATTTAAGTGATATTATGAGCATTCAAGTGAGAATTATAGAGCATTCAAGGGCATTCAAGAGATTATTATCAAGTGTTTTGGAGCTATATTCAAGATTCAAGCATCATGTCAAAGTCATCATGCTTCATGTGTGTTTTTGAGCTAACATTTGGGATGTAGGTTTCCATGATTCAAGCAAGCATTCAAAGACATTAAATTTCATATCAAGATCAAGAGTCAAGATCTACATTCATGATAGCTATTTCATACAAGTTTTCAACCTTTTAATCAAGAGTTTGGTGAGTTGTAACATAGCATATTTGTCCATTCATCATTCCTTCATGTTATCTCATTTCATTTCAAGGTTTGATTGCCAAAACAAGGTTTGACCAAGGAAAACCCCTATCCATTAACAAAATAACATTTTTCTCTTCTCTACATGTGTGATTGCAGATCTAGGTATTTTGAGATTAAAGATCCTTTGAAGACTAGGTTGGAATATTGAAGAGAGTTTTCAAAGTTGTCAAGAAGTTTTCATCTAAACATGAAAAGTCACCTACAGGCCATAATTTAGAGTTTCAGATTCAACGATTGAAGAGGAGAGAAACTAGATAAGATCACTAGAGGATATCCTAGTTTTATCAAAAACTGGATATTGGGACTAAATTGCCACCTTGGACATATGAATCCTAGTATACCAATTTTCAAACATTTCTTGTAGATCCTAGTTTACCACTTGTAGATTTCTGATCCAACCCGAAACTCTAAACTGGGCTACATCACCCCAACTGGCATATGAGTCCCAATGTGCATCAAAATTCATAATTTTTTGATTGCCAACCTTGTTTCAGGCATCTCCAATTTTCCAGGTGCTGATTTGTTCATTCTTACTTTGTTATTCTAATTGTAAGTTTCATTTCCTAGGTTGCATAACTAGATTTGCATATCACTTGCATTTCCTTCTTTATAACAATTTTCTTAGTGGTGAACCCCCTTTTGTCTTTAATCACATGCAAGGAGACCTTATAGCAACCCCTTATCTCAATTGCATCATTAGATTGAGATCTCTAGGGTTTCCTTGAATGAATTAGAGCGAAATACGATAGATGGGATCCCATCTTCCCGCCTTTGGCCCCTATTTCCTTGTGTTCATTTTGGTGAACCTAGGCTTTAGACACCTTATTTCTAATTTTTAGTGCATCATAGTCCTAGATCTAGCTTACATTAGCTTTGCATTAGATCTTTCATTAGTTAATTTGCATTTAGGGCTTCTAAATCGTGCATTAGTGAAAGTGCATATATAGGTTGCATTTTTGCATCTTGCATCATTGAATTTCATTTGAAATCTATAATTACACATATTCAAGACAACATAAAAACTAGAAACCTTAACATTCACTCAAACTTTGCTGAATTTAGTGTGAAATCCCTCATCTAGGACTCATACGCCCCTCTAGGCGATTTAGTCCTGGTATAGGTTGTTTTACCTGATTTTTGGGAATTTTGTGTGGACTATTTTTTAGCATTTGAACCCTTCAAAAACCATAATTGGGAATCATACACCCCTTTGGGCGATGTAGTCCCATGTTAGACCTCAAACTCCTTTTTACAACATTAAAAAACTTGTTTTTGTGTTTCTATTTGTTGTCGTTAGTTCTTTGTTTCAGTCTATTGAGTTTCTGTTTCATTTATTACATTAGACCTAGATTCATTTCATGTATTACATTTACAACATTTCATTTTCAGACTGTTGCATAGTGTAATCAACAAATTACCTTATTATGAATCTAAAAATTGCATTGCAGTTCATCATGGATATGTGCTTTGGTAAGCTTTGGATGTCCATGAAATCATTGGTGGATGTGTCAAGCTATGCTTTTGGAAATGATCCTAATGAAATTGAACTCACTCATGCTCAATCAAGTCCTAATGCATGTCCTCTGCGTGATGGTGTCATCATTGGAGAAGATGATGACAACATGAACAACTTCATAAACGATTGCCTTAACAAACTTGAGACTAATGCATCCTTTTATCCTTCCATGAAATAACCAACACAACTTGAGATGTTTGGCCTTTTACATATTGAAATTCAAACACAAGCTGAACCTAAGATCCCTACAATAGGTGAACCTAGTACCTCTAATCAAGTAAACATTCAACCATCCTATGTTAACAAAGTGACCAACACTCCCACCAACCTAGAAGAGACATATGGAAAAGGATTCATGATCTTAAGTAAATAAGGATGTGATACAACAAGTGAGCATGAAATTCATCAACTCTTAGAGAAAATACCGATTGAAGATAACAAAGGGATAGGCAATATAAATGTCCTCCTTCCTAAAGAAAAACCAATGCCTCATAACGATGATAAGGATGATAGGATCATCTTAGGTCCTCCTCCTCAACATATTACTCAAGAGGTTGGTGAATCTAGCAAGCAACGAATGCCTTACAAACTAAAGAATTTCAAATTCCATTATCCTCCATGGGTATGTGTAGGATCATCATGGAAAAAACGGGCCCTTAAGTGGCAATGAAAATTTAGAAAATCAAAGTTAGACAACTTGACATAAAAATTTGAATAAGTTATCTATATTGTTTCAAAAATATGTAAGAATAGAATCTGTAGAAAATTGAATGTAGTTTCTAAACTACTAGGTTTATTTTAAAAAAAAATCTATTTGGTGAAATTTTGAAATTTATATGGAGTAGTACTTAAATTTCAAGGAAAAAATAAGAAATAGGTGTCTGTCTAACCACCCTATGGGTATGTGCAGGATCATGATGGGCCAAAAAGTGATGATATGTAAATGATATGATGGCCCATGTGGTTGACAAAATTTTTTACCCAAAATTGATGAAACAAAAAAGGTTTCTAAAGGACATTACTAGCTTTCCACCAATATAAATTATGCTTACTTTGAATTTAATATTACCATTTTTCTATTTGAGTTATGACTAAAGTCTTGATTGATAGGTTGATTGAAAAACATCTTGTATACACCTAAAAATGGTCTGGAGAATCCGATTAATTAAATACAACTTATTTGATTAATTATCCTAAATTCCTCTACTATTGAATAAATAGAAATATTTAATTATATAGTTCATGTTTAAATTCACATTTAATTCTTCTAATTCTTCTATTATCTCATCTTAATTAAATAAAAATAAATAAATACTTTGTTTAATTTAATTATCGATTTCCCCTACTTTATTCTATCACATCTATTTAAATTAATTAAATAAAGGTTAAACACTTTATTGATTAATTATCTTATTCTTCTATTTTAATTTAATAAACAAATTTTATAGTTTGTTTTATTAAATTATTTATCCCTCTTTTGCTAATTTAAATAAATAAAAATATTTAAATTAAGGCATAAATCAATTTCCTCTATTTTCTCAAAACCAAATTAGATATCATATGTCTAATTTATGTCAAAATTATGTCTAAATTAATTGATTCAATCTTCATGGGAAGATTTGGAGACAAATTGGAGACGAATTGGAAATCCATCTCTCAATCCTCTTCCATCAATCCTTCCTATCTTCTTGCTTGGTGTTTTCATGGGTAGGGACAATTCCCAAAATTTTCTCAATCTCCTCCATCTCTCACCATTCAATTCTCCAGATTGAATCCAAACCTCTACTTTGTTGCCTCTGTGCAAAGTTGCTGCCAGGAAATCTATAAATACAACTTCATTCAACAAATAAAGGATCCAAAATATCCAAGTTTATGCAATCTTACTCTGCAGGAAAGCATCAAGCAATCAAGCATTTCAACAATACCAATAGCAATAGATTTCATATCACGGCTGCACACTGTAGCTTCATTCATCAATTTTCATGTCAATTCATATTACAGTAGTTTCTTTTATCATTTAAATATTATCATATAGCATCACATCATTGCATTCAAGATAATTTCGTTCTTTAGATTGTCATTTTAACAGTCATAGTGTTTTACTAAATCTGAGACCACTGTAGCTTAATAAATCTTTAAAGATAGGAAACAATGAGACACTTTTAGTAGATTCTTGCCTTAGAATGGTTTATTTGTTGAATCTTTGATACAATGTTTCATTAAGAAGTGTATTTACATTGTTTACTTATTCACACTTACACATCTATAGCTTTCAGACAATATCACATTTTTTGAACCTGAAACATGCATCAAATTCTATGCTTCACATTCTATAGGATTAAAAAAAGAAAAAATTGAATTTCATGAAGTTTTGACCAAGTTAAGGTGGTTAGACATATGAGTTTTTATATTTTTTAAAAGTTGTAATAAAAAAATCATAATTAATTATTTAATTGGAAACAGATTACAAAAAAATATGCATCGCATTGGGACATGATTCCTCTACTTATATCTAAAATATTATAAAAAATATTATCATATTATTGTGGTTAGGGTGGTCAGACAGACACCTACTTCTTATTTTTTCCCTGAAATTTAAGTACTACCTCATTGAAATTTCAAATTTTCACCAAATAGATTTAAAAATAAATAAACCTAGTATTTTACAAACTACATTCAATTTGCTATAGATTCTATTCTTAAATATTTTTTAAATAATATAGATAAATTATTGATATTTTTACGTCAAATTGCCTAACTCTGATTTTCTAAATTTTCATCGCCACTTAAGGGCCTGTTTTTTCCATGATGATCTTACACATACCCCTACCCACAATAAAATATTAATATTTTTTTAGAATATTTTAGATATAAGTAGAGGACTCATGTCCCAATGTGATGGATAATTTTTTGTAGTTTTTTTTTCAAGTAAATAATTAATTATGAATTTCTTATTACAAATTTTTAAAAATATAAAAACTTGTATGTTTGATCACCTTAACTTGGTCAAAACTTCATGAAATTCAAGTTTTTTTAACCCTATAGTATGTGAAGCATAGAATGTGACACATGTTTCAAATTCAAAAAATGTGATACTGTTGGAAAGCTATAGATGTTTTTCAATCAACCTATCAATTAAGACTTTATTCATAATTCAAATAGAAAATGAATAATAATAATTTATTAAATTCAAAGTAAAGCATAATTTATATTGGTGGAAAGCTGAGAATCTCCTTTAAAAACCCTTTTCATTTCATCAATTTTGGGTAAAAAAGAAGTTGTCAACCACATGGGCCATCATATCACTTACATATCGCCACTTTTTGGCCCATCATGATCCTGCGCATACCCCCATATGCAACTAAAAGAACCCTACAAATATTTCTAATTCAAGGAACTTATACATTACCACCGATGCAAGAAAATTGAAAACCAAATCCTAAGAACACATACACATCACATTGTCAATATCATAGAATTCTTGGACATAGTACTAATAAGTGTCATGCTTTAAAACAAATATTCAAAAAGTTTGATATCATAGAAATAATCCCTTAAAAAATGTCCTTTCGCTCCTTGTCATGTAATAGTTGTAGGATCATAATATGCTTGCTATTACATGTCTTGCATTCATTGAAAATTATTCCAAAATGCAAGGAGCTCCTTCTTATCACCTATCTTGGCTCATCCTCATCCTGAACTTAGTGGGGGCGAGGGCTTAGTTAGCCTTATCCTAGTTTTGGTATGTAATGTTGTCCCTTTGGCTAGTTATTTGCCTTTCGTTTATACCGAACGAGATCAGGATGTAAACAACCTGATAATAGGTTGAATCACATGTGCCTTACTAGTATTGTATTTATTTTATTTTTCATGTTATGTGTGTCATTTCATTTGTGTAATGTGATCTCCCTGTACCATTCTAGTTGATGTACATGTCTCTCTTTGTGACATTCCTCTATATGTATCTACATTATTCTCTATGTCATAAACATTTATATTTTCATTTGTCTTGTATATTCCTTTTGGGGATGATGCAAGGTGTCGAGACATTTAGGTCTCTTCCATGTTAATCCAAAAGATTTTCTTTGTTTTCGATCGAGATTTATGTCATTCGTCCTATTCCATGAGCATTTAGGGAATGATAATAGTTCCGATCTCTCTAATAACATTGTAGAAAAGACATACTGGACCTGAATCCATGGATCCCTCATGTGTTTGGAGTTTCATTTTGAGGGCAACCCCTTTTCATGACATAACTTTATTTGGAAACATATGAATTGGCATAGGGATTTCTGAATAACCTCTCATGTCTTCTTTATTGTTAGCATTTATCATTTTCTACTTTAAAGTAATTGTTCACAACATGGTGTTTAGCAATTTCTTTGAAGTGGGGGCATACATCGGCATTATTCTTTTTTGACTCATGTTTCATTGTGTAGTCTTCTTACTTCATGCGATGCATCTTTCTCTTGGTGTTGACAATGGGTGTGATTTCCTTCAAGAGTGTGATCTATCTTAGCATATTATATTCCTCTTAGTGGCTTGATGTGACACACTCCATTCCTTTGAACATGCCTTACACTATTTTTCATTTACAATATATGTTATATGGCCACCTCGCATAACACACTTTGCTTGCCTCTAGAGCCATCTTGTTTATTCATGAGTATCAAGCATACAAATATTTTCTTTCCTCATGGATCTTTTCGTTTGTGTTGTGTGGCACCTTATCAAAGTTATCAAGAGTTATAGCTTTGGTGTGGTTATCGAATGAGCGCTGAACTTAGGAGTGAATTTCCCATAGCGACTTGCTTGTTTGTGTGAGCACATACTGACTGCATGTGTATGTGTCTCACTAGGGTCTCACCTAGTGGATGGCTTGAGGTTTCACTAGCCCTTGTGAGCATGTGTTTTATTTTCATAGTGGACATCGTCTTTCACTTGTAAAAAAATTGGACAAACAACTTAGATATGATCCACAACGTGTTGGACAAATGATCGAGACTTGATCTGCCCTTCTTTTTCTTTCTTCTTTATGTCTCTGGTAGTGTATGCTTGTAGCTTTCTATTTTTCGTTATATCATTTGCATGCGTGTTCTTTTGTGCCTATGTTGGTATTCCATAGGATCTTGATATTAGGGGATTGTGCAACCCTCTTGATCATTGCTATCCTATCTCAATATCATTGGTACATTTGGACCCCTCTTGATAAGACCTTTTCTACTTTAGTTTGAGTTTGATGAAATTTCCTCCTCTCACTAAAGTGGGGGTTAACTATAGTGTAGAAAAATACATCCCTCTATATTTTCACACTTTTTTGGGCACTCCTTGCTAAAATTAGTCTTCGTTATGCCTTATTTGGTCCTATTTTGCATCCAAAAGCCTTATTTCATGTATCTTTCCACGGATAATCCTGACACATATTTAATGGCCAGTCATAATTTAATGATTTTAGGTTAGGTTTCCTAGATTTAGTCATCTCAGACTAATATGCCACCTTAGGCATGTGGGTCCCATCTAAGTTTCGAGGCCTGATCCTAAATTTGGCATAGAACTTAGCATTTCTTGAAATGTATGTCCCAAGCCTAGGCTACTAGGACTGATACACCCCAACTAGTGTATGAGTCTTTCCTTAGATTGGAAATATTTTGAATTCAATTCTTGGTGGGAATTATTCTTCTAGATTTGATATCCACTTGTAGTGTTGTAATTTTTGGAAATTTGGCATAAACAAGTATAAATACAAGGTTATTTCACATATTTTCTCCTAGAAATTTAAGTGATCTTATGAGCATTCAAGTGAGAAAATTATAGAGAATTCAAGGGAATTCAAGATCTAATTATCAAGTGTTTTGGAGCTATATTCAAAATTCAAGCATCATGTCAAAGTCATCATGCATCATCTATGTTTTTCAGCTAACATTTATGATGTAGGTTTTCATTATTCAAGAAAGAATTCAAAGACATTATTTCATATCAAGATCAAGATTCAAGATCTACATTATGATAGCCATTTCATACAAGTTTGTAGCCTTTTAATCAAGGGTTTGGTGAGTTGCAACATATCATATTTGTTCATTCATCATTCCTTCATATTATCTCATTTCATTTCAAGGTTTGATTACCAAAATGGGGTTTGACTAAGGCAAAGCCATATCTGTTAACAAAACAATATTTTTCTCTTCTCTACATGTGTGATTGTAGATCTAGGTGTTTTGAGCTTGAAGATCCTTCGAAGACTAGGTTGCAAGATTGAAGAAAGTTGTCAAAGTTGTCAAGAAGTTGTCATCTTCACAAAAAGTCACCTACATGCCATAATTCAAAGTCTTAGTTTAAGAGATTAGAGAGGAGAGAAGCTACAAAAGATCATTGGAGGATATCAGAGTTTCAAAAAACCCTAGGACTAGATCACCACCTTGGATGTATGAATCCTAACTTATACCAATTTTCAGACATTTTATGTAGATCCTTGTTTACCAATTGCAGATTTCGGATCGAACCCAAAACCCTAAATTGGGACTAAAGTGCCCCAACTGGCGTATGAGTCCTAGTGTGCATCAAAATTCATAATTTTAGGATTCTAGACCTTGTTTTAGGCATCTCCAGTTTTCCAGGTGCCCCTTTATTCATTCTCAGTTTGTTATTCTGATTGTAAGTTTTATTTCCTAGGTTACATAACTAGATTTGCATATCTCTTTCATTTCCTTCTTTCTAAGCCTTTTCTTAGTGGTGAACCCCCTTTTATCTTTAATCACACCCAATGAGACCTTATAGAAACCCCTTATCTCAATTGCATCATTAGATTGAGATCTCTAAGGTTTCCTTTAATGAACCAGAGTGAAATAGGATAGGTGGGATCCCATCTTCCTGCCTTTGACCCTTATTTCCTTGTGTTCATTTTCATTAACCAAGCCTTTGGACATCTTATTGCTAATTTGGAGTACATCATAGTCCTAGATCTAGCTTCCATTAGCTTTGCATTAGATCTTGCATTAGTTAATTTGTATTTAGGGCTTCTAAATCTCGCATTAGTGAAAGTGCATATAGGTTGATTTTTTGCATCTTGCATCATCAAATTTCATTTGAAATCTATAATTACACATATTCAAGACAACTTAAAAATAAAAAACATTAACATTCACTCAGAATTCTTTGAATTTAGTATCAAAACCCTCATTTGGGAATCATACGCCCCTCTGGGAGATTTAGTCCTAATATAGGTTATTTTACCTGATTTTTGGGAATTTATTGTTGATCATTTTTCAGCATTTGAAACCTTAAAAAAACCTAATTAGGACTCATACGCCCCTCTGGGCAATTCAGTCCCTTGTCTGACCTCGAATTACATTTTATAGCATTAAAAACCTTGTTTATGTGCTTCTATTTGTTGTTGTTAGTTCTCTATTTCAGTCTATTGAGTTTTTGTTTCATTTGTTCCATTAGACCTAGCTTAATTCGGCTAATTTCATGCATTGCATTTAAAAAATTTCATTTTTTAGATTGTTGCATAGTGTAATTAGCAAATTACCTTGTTTTGAATCTAAAAATTGCATTTCATTTCATCATGGACATGTGCTTTGGTAGGATTTGACTGTCCATGAAATCATTGGTGGATGTGTCAAGTTGTCCTTTTATAAATGATCCTAATTTCAAATTGAACTCACTCATGCTCAATCAACTCCTCATGATTTTGACATCATTGGAGAAGATGATGACAACATGAACAACTTCATAAACAATTGCCTTAACAACCTTGAGACTAATGCATCCTTTTGTCCTTTCATGAAACAACCAATGCAACTTGAGATGTTTGGTCTTTTACATCCTAAAATTGAAATACAAGATGAACCTAAGTTTCCTACAATAGGTGAACCTAGTACCTCTAATAAAGTAAACATTCAACCATCCTATGTTAACAAAGTGACCAAAATTCCCATCAACAAAGTTGACCCAAAAGCTTTTCTTTGTTTTCACTCTCTTTGTGTCATTCTTCTTGTTCCATGAGTATTTGGGGAATGATGACAGTTACAAGCTCTCGAATAACATTGTAGAAAAGACATATTAAACCTGAATCCATGGATCCCTCATGTGTTTGGAGTTTCATTTTGGGGGAAACCCCTTTTCATGATGTAGCTTTATTTGGAAACATATGAATTGGCATAGGGATTTTCGAATAAGATCTCATGTCTTCTTTATAGTTAGCATTTATCATTTTCTACTTTAAAGTAATTGCTCACAACATGGTTTTTAGAAATTTCTTTAAAGTGGGGGCGTACATTGACATTATTCTTTTTTGATTCATGTTTCGTTGTGTAGTCTTCTTACTTCATGCGATGCGTCTTTCTCTTGGTGTTGACATTGGGTGTGATGTCCTTCAAGAGTGTGATCTCTCTTAGCATATTATATTCCTCTTAGTGGCTTGATGTGACACACTACATTCTCTAAGTTGTGAATCTTCTATTCTTTGATTGGTCCTCTCTTGGAGACATTGGACACAATGTTCCCTAAGTTAAGACCTTACATGAACTAAGTAAACCTCCTTTGAATGTACCTTACACTATTCTTCATTTACAATATCTATTATATGGCCACCTTGCATAACACAGTTTTCTTGCAAATAAAGAAAAATTTAAAAAATGGTTCAAAACGAACATGTGACAAGATAAATAAAGAGGGTGTCAAACAAAACATAGAAAATTTTAAAGTATGGAATTTGCAATTTTGTAATAAGATGAATAATTAAAGTAGATCTCCTATTGTGTATATTTATAGTATCTTTAATGTGTAGATGAATGAACATCTATTTATTTATTACTAACCTACATGACTATCTCCCTTTATTTCAAATTTCTTATGTCCATAAATGCTCATGAGCATGGACTATTCCATAATTGTTAAATTACAATTTTTTATTACAAATATCAATTCTTCTCCTCCTTGTATGTTATTATTTAATAGCTCACTCCTTACTTGTACAACTAAGTAAAATAAGTTTCATTGAATATTTATAGAGTTGGTATCTAACAAAAAATTAAAAAGGCATGCTTTTATGGATTCCATGCTATACATCTAGTAATAATGATTAAGGGAATTCATCTCGAGGAATATTTGTTGTATATTATTATTTACATGTGTAATTTTTTAGTATTCGTTTTGCTAGAGATCTTTAGGCCTTATATTATATTCAACCAACACACCAAACACTTAGTGATAATTTCTTTGGGTTCTTATGTGCAAATAGTGGTTATCTACAAAAAATCACTTTTTTATATTTAATTATCTTGTCTTGGACATCTACTATCTCCCTTCTTGGCCTTGTAGAGTGAAAAGTATAGCAGACCTTCATACCACTATTTATTGGTCCTTAATTCCGTGTAACCTAATAATGAGTATTTCCATTTATATTTGGAGTGACACACATCCAAAATCCTAGGTTTAGTGAGCATTCTCTAGGGATTCAAGGTTCAATTTGAGCCCCAATAAGTCTAAAAACAAACTTATTGGGACTAGGCCAACTGGTTATTCATGGATCTATGAGGTCACGGGGGATTGCTAATAACCATTGTAGTAATGAAGTGATCACTTAAGTGAATAAAGATTAGAGATAAGAGGATAGTATTAAAATAGAATAAAGTATAAGATCACAACCAAATAAAATACATAAAATTTTCAATTAAAACTATGTATAGTATGAAGCAAAAGGTGCAAGCTGATAAAAAAAAAAAAGCATAAAGAGAAAAATAATATGACAACATCTATCATACATACACAATCTAATATAAAAATATAAGATAAGAACACAACCGTGTATTAAGTCAATTTTACAAAATGAAATCACTAAACAGAATGAAGATATGTCATATACTCACATAGTTTATGAAGAAGTCCACATATACACCTGCAACCAATAAAATTTATACAAGCTAGTCCAACTATCTTTACAAACCGCATATTTGTCCTTTGACAGATAGATTGCACACTTAAATGGAGGAACACAAAAACGTGAGCCTCATTACGTTTTTCTATATGACATAAGTTAGTAGAAAGAAGACACACATATCTCAAAAGATACATTATAAATATCAAATCAACATTCATGACAAGGAGACAAGAAGCCCGCATATATCTCAAAAGATACATTGTAAATGTTAAATGAACATTCATGATAGGGACACAAGAAGCACAGAAGTTCAAGTCATTAGACCACCTAGAAAACTGTTCTTGATATTTCATGAAGTGTACCCACATAAGAAGCAGATATTTACCTTCTACCAATAAGAATAAGACACATAAGCAATTTAGCACATAGAGCACTTAATTGACCGTTCCAATTCTACTAGTCCATGCACTAATTTCTAATGGCTTCATATAGTCTGCATTAATCAACTCAAAATCAACAACTAGGACAAAACTAGTGAAATCAGCCTACAATGATACCACTTTTTTTCATTTGACTAAGGAACCATGTAATATTCTCAACGTCAAACCTCCACACTATAAGGAAAGTACTCATGACATGGACGTCCTGCAAGAATGGAAAATACATATGCAACTCCGTGTAGTTAGTCTATCAAGGCAATAGTAATAGTTCCTAGTTACTTTTACATAAATGGGGCCCATCTTAAGTTATATTCTATGGCTTATAATAAGTCCTAATGAAAAGGAAAAAATGCACACGGGGAAGGGAAATACTTTGGATTTTACATAGAACATTCAAATAATTGCAATTAAAGCAAACTAGGAGCATAAGAGGGTATATATAATGGAAAATTCACAAAAGTAGGATATGAGTTATAGTAATAAATTGAACAATTTTCGATAAAATTATAATTATTAATTAGCGTGGATTTAATTTTGGGGAAAATTTTGTGGTTAAGCGTGTTTGAGTTGGAGTAGTGCTAAGATGAGTGACCTCTTAGGAAAGCCCAATGTTTCACCTTTGCGAGCATCACCTAAATGCAATGAGTGCTAAGTGGACCATTCATTATCATGAGAAATGGGTTCTTGTGAATCACTACTCATGAAACATGGGTCAATGAGTTTGACTCGTAAAACTACTCGGTTGAATCTTGATAGTAATATCACAATTTTCTATCTTGCATTTTGCATAAAGTTGATGACATGTGGGTCTATTATAGCATTTTAAGAAAAACATAGATAATCTATATTAGTGACAAAGCATCCTTGAAGGATATCCTAAGGAAGTGGATTCCATCTATACAAATTATGGGTAACACTTTTAGTCATTTGAGGTTTGATCTTAAGGATAAAATTGAAATAAAAAATACACATGAAGTGATAGGACTCCTAAATGAAATATTTTATTTTCAAATTAGACATGATTTTATGTTAAAAGATATAATGAATATATTTAAAGCCCTTGAGGGGTGTATGCACTCTCAAATACCTGATGGTGGTGGATATATTAAATCATTAGCTAACTAGGAAGCAAAGTTTCACAATATTGCACCAACTTTAGCATCATTCATTATTTATAATGATAAATTGGATCTAATTTTGAGAAATGATGGACGCGATAAGTTTCTAAAATTGGAGTTTGGCCTTGACAACTTTATCAAGGAAACAAAGGTATTCCTAGATGCAAGGTATATGAACCATTCATTCAAGGTGGAAAATGGTTTGAAAAAAAAGTACTAATCAAAGTAAGAGTATGTTACATAGATGGAAAAGTACAACATGTGATGTTGATCTTTCATGTCACAAAGAATATATAAAATATTTTAAGGATACATGTGAACATTTAAAGGTTTTGCAAATATTCAGATGTCACAAATTTTGGATAGGGGATAATTAAGTACAACTAACAAAGATTAGGAACATAATCAAAAACTTGGTTAACTTCAAAGTTTTTCTATAAAATGAAGTCTAAAATTCAAAGAAAATCATACTCAAGAAAATGATAGTCACAAGAGTTAGTTTTTTGCTAAGTTTCCTAAGAAGTTAATAAAAATGATTGCTTGGTATTTTGGGGTTACTCAAGATTCTCCTGGCTCAAACTATGTGATTTTAGTTGAAAGGAAAAAATAATTATGTCGAGAATGGATGGAATTGGATTGAATTTGGTTTGGTTTAATTGAGCCTTGGGTTAGATTCTAATTTAAGGTAAGGAATTTTAATGGAGAATAATGCATTCACTTAGAGGGCAAGGGTTTAAATTTTTCAATATTTTCCCCATTGGAGCTTGTCATTGCCTCATTCTTGATTTTGAGAGGGATTTTATCAAGTTCACCTTGATATAAGTATGTTATTTTTTTATCATTTTGTCATAAATGGGTACCCAACTTGGTCCTACAGATCCTAAACTATAGGAGAGAACATTGTAAAATCAATCTCTTATTTGTTGGCCAGCCCTCAAATGGTTTTGATCATATGATTTGATAATATTTAGAGAATACAAAGATATAGGTTGGTTAACCAATAAGGACAATGATATAAACACTACCACTAAAAAATGTAAAAGAAAGTAATCTACTTATCCCTTCTCCAACAGTTAGAGACTAAAATCTTGTCCAACCTCTCAAAATGAAAGCAAGGTCATTTCTTCTATTGTTTAAAGTGAAGAGGTCAACACTTGATTTAACATCCACATGATTGAGAAAATATGTATTGCCTTAGAACAAGGTTTAGTATTTGTCAAGCTAGCTCAAGCCCCTAATTTTTTCATCAATAGTAAGAGGCATTGGAATACCTAGCAAAGATCCAAATAATATAAGTAAACATCGAATAAACAAACTAAATATGTCACCACAATAAGAAATATCCTTGAAAATTTGTAGGAGCATCTAGATGCATGGGAAAATTGAAGACATCACCTTGTAGAGGACCGAAAAGGGTACTCATAGTTCAAATCTAGTGATGTTCTAATGAAAGTTGGGTAAGCTATGGATCAATAGGTTTTAACAAACTACTAGATTTTTGTGGAGAATTGTTATTGAACCATACCATTTTAACTAGTTCCAATGAAATTGTTTGCATGACTAATTCTAATGGGTTTTTTGCATTTTTAGAAAACTCGTGGCCAAATAACTTTGGGGGAAATCATTGTCCATCTAACTTTGTGGGAATATCTTGCACATCTAAAATGCCATAGGTATCTTGTGGCCAAGCATAATTTTGAGAAAATGAGATTGAACTAGTTAAGTGTGTCAATCAAAGGTTTTAATTTAATAAGAAAATTCCACATCAAGGACATCATGTATAAAGTGTTAGGATTTTCAAGAGATTTGACTATTTATGAGAACTCAATAATGAAATGGTTTACAAAACTTATTAACTTCCACTTTCTACTAATCTACAAAACTTGCTCTTCCTACTAGTTTGTAGAAAATTTGGGGTCATCAAGCATTATAAAAATTCCTTATCCATCTACTTCTTTTGGGAGTTCCTTGTCTAACTAAAGTTTGCAGATAAATTAAAGATAAACATTTCCAAAGATGAAGTCAACATGATTCCCAATTAAATCAACCTATGGATTGCAATAAATCATTAGTTGTCTAAACTTGAGTGATATTTCATGTTTGAACTTGCTGATTACAATTTTTTCACTCACTATTGCATGTATGAGTTACTTTCTTACAACTGCAATTGCAAGTTTTTTACTAGCTATAGGAATATTCTATTTTTGTAATGGATTAGTTGTTGTAACCAACAAAATTTGAATTAATTCAGCTTCCTAACTACTTGAGGAATAAAAAGTAGATTGATACACACATAGAGGATATTTTTGGCCAAGGAGGAAATGCTTGACATGTTTGGAAATGAAAAATTAAAGGTATAGCCACCATGATCAAAGAAGATAACATGAATTTTTTTTGCAAAGATTAGTGATATGACTGAGAGAGGTTGTTGGGGAAGAACACTAAAATTCAATCTAGATGAATAAATCAAGATGTATGTTCTATAAAATAAATTGATTTTAATTTCAAATGTTGAATCAATGAATGAATGAAACGTGTATTATTTTTAGAAGTTTTTCTTATGTTATGTATATAGGCTACATTGTTGGTCTACTTGGTAAGGGACCTTTGCATCAACTACATCAAGTGGTAAAAGGTCTTGGTTCACACACTAGGGATGTGTGTGAGGAAAAAGGTTTCATATTTGAGAGAGATAACTTTTGATGAGCTATATTGATATTGAGGTCATGATGCCACCTTGATTGCATAAAATTTTATTAGAATAATGGTTTTCTCATTGGGAGGAATTAAGAGTTGAGAAAGGATAGAAAAAAGATAGTTGAAAGAAAGAGGAGAAGTTGAAAGATGAAAATTTATAGAATATAGTTAGTGTTGTATCATAAGTATAAAGTCATGTTGAGTTTCTTTCAAGAGAGATAAAGTTGGGTAAGGTGTGCAAACTTGCTCCATTATGTGGAAGTGGGTAGAGGGAGTCTTGTGGTAGTTATATCTTATAGAGTCTTTGTGGGGTAGAAGAATATCGTGGCGTGCATGAGGTTTGGTTTCAAAGGAAATGATCACTGGAAAGAGTTTAACAAAAAAACACTCATTGAATAAAGAAGATTTTTTGGAAATAAGAAAGAGTGGAAAAGGAAAAGCTCACTAAAAATATTGAGAATGAATAAAATATTTTCTAGTAAAGGGATAAAGTTGAATATATTTATTGAGAGAGATTATATGGTACAATCTTAGAAGTTGGATGGTGTCTCAAGAAAAACCATTGATATTTTTTTGCAAAAGAAGATTTTGGAAATATAGAGGGATTGAGCTCTAAGGGATTTTTTGTAGGAAAGAAGAGGCATGCAAATATAGAGGACTTGAGTTATAGAATATTTATTGCAAGTTTGAGGAAAATATTCTAACTATAGAGGATAGATAAGGTGTCATGAGAATTTTAAAAGTATGCTTGTTTGATTTGTAGTTGTGAGAGATTTTGTTGCAGGTAGTGTCCTATAACTAAAGAGTGTTTATACCCAAGAGATTATATATTGTTGCAAGTGTGATATTATAATTTTAGAGGTAAATGTGAGTATTTGAAGAATTTGTAGAAGTGAAAGAAGATGTATTTAAGAAAGAGGATGAGAAAGGTCATGAAGATATCTGTGAGAATTTTATTCTAGGAAGAATATTGAGAGAGAAGATATGAGAAATATATTATTAAAGAATAAAAATGACCCAAGCTAGGTTAGATGTATTGGATTTTGAATAGTACAAAAAAGTTGGAATAGATAAAAGAGAATGTGAAGAGAGATTTTTTGAAGGCATCATGGTGACATATGAAAGATATGATGCTAAAAGGAAAGAAGGAAGGATAAATTTCTATCCTAAAGAGGGAGAAAAATTAGCCATCTCTCATGGAGCAGAGATAATTCAGAAGAATAAAATCCTTTTGAAAGAGGAAAATGAAATAAGTGAAAAGGAGAAATGTTGTATCCCTCAAATAGATGGGGCATTGGAAGAAAAAAATTTGGGAGCAACCCACAAAGTTGTAGATGAAAGAATATGAGGAAAGAGAAGAATCAAGAGAAGGAAAAAAGAAGAAAAGGAAAGAGAGAATGGTCACAATGGACCATAAAGTAATTATTTCTTAAAGAATTGAAGATAGAGGTCATATAGAAGGTGATAGTAAACCACAGGTTGAGGTAGACTATGAATAAAAGAGGATCTAGATAATGAGAAATATTTTTTTTTCTAATTATGTTTTGTTTGTAGTAAGTGTAGAAGTAACAGATAAAGAGGAGGTATAATAAAAAAAATATGGAGTTCAAAAAATGCTTATAGAGCTCTATATTTGATGAAGAAGCTAATAAAGATGAGGACATTCTCCTATTGAAAGAGGAGAAGAAGAAAATAGGAAGACTATTTGAGGAAGAAAATATAGAAAAATAGAAATGGAAGGAGTGGTCTTTGAGGAACCCTTGTTTGACAAAGAAATTGATGAGGATAACCTCATGTTAAAGGAAGAGATGAAAGTAATAAATTTATTCTTGAAAAGGAAATTATTAGATGAATATGAGGAAGTAAGAAAGGTGATACAAATAAGAGAAAAATTTCACATTATTATGTTAATTTGAATGAAAATAGCAAAGAAGAGGTTGCAAAGTGTCATATAGATGCCACTAAAGAAGAAAAGATCCTAATGCTAGAGGATGACGAAAGAAAGAAATAAAAGGTAGCTAAACTATATCTTTTTTGAAGGCATAAAATTGGAAGATGAGGAGGTTGCATGTGCAGAGGATAGATTTGCAACAACAAGAAAAAAAGAGAAAGAGGTTTCAATGCTAATGTACATTATTTTTATTTTTTTTAAAGATGCAATTGATGTCAAGTTACTTTTATAAGAGATTAAATAAATTATAGATGAAAAATAGTGTAACAAAGGTAGTATTGTTGAGGCAAAGCAAAGTGTTGTTGTAGTATAGTTTTTTCCTTTGAAGGATATAATAGATATATAAGGAAACTAACTACAAGAGAACATGATCGATGATGAGAATTAAAAATGTGAAGTGGAAATAAAGGAGAGGAGAATAAGATGGAAAATATTTATTTCCATAATATTTGTAATGATGATATTGTTGATGGTCAAAATAGCACAAACAACATAAAACAAAATATTTCTACTCCATTTCTCCTGAAAAAGAAAGACTACATATAGCAGCCTAACTTCCAAGGTCTTGGTAGTTAGTTCTCAGCTATCTAATGTCACTCAATTGGCCAATGCAACTATAGTATTCAAGGGTCCTTTTTTGGTGATAAGGAATAAAAAATGTATTAGATTCATCAATCTATGTTTAATGGGGGGGTTTAAATATATAGAAAAAGGATAGATCAAGGCACAAATAAGTAAAACATGAAAAAATTCTTTAACATCCAAACATATATTCTCAACGAGTGTTTCTTAACAGATCAAAACCATAACATGATGCAACTCATAGAACAATCCATACCATTGCATACATTCATAGTGCTTAATTTAATCATCACAACCATTCATCAAAATAGTACAAGATTAAAAAAAAACTCCTCATTCATTGCTAATAATATAGATCAACAGACATATAATAATTCCATTCATAGATAATTTAATGAAATAATCTTTAAAATTTGGTTTCCCCTATTGATTTGCATCAAATAAGAAACATTTATGCACAACAAAATCATTGGCATACAAACCGATTATGGTTCATTAACCTCATCCAAGAAGTTCAACTCCAACATAAAGCTATATAAAAAGTGTATCTAGATTAAACATGAACTTACAAGTATCTTTGCTCAAAGCTATAAAATCCTATCTGCTATCATCAGGTGGGTAATCCTACTTCAATCAGCCAACCTTTACAACATGGATCTCAAAAGTACATATAGACATGCTACACATAAATCCCTCTCAATCAAAAATTGAGATCCACTAATCAAGGAACCAAAACTGCTTCAAGAAACTAGACTAGTTGATCTTCAGTTCAAAGGTTGATTGCCTTGTAAAGTAGGAGAGAAAAGGGGAAGTCATGTGCCAAAAATAGAACATTTTTCTTCCAAATCACTCCTATGTAATTTTCTCAAGAAGGTATTCATCATAGCTAGTGAACACTTATTGAAGGATGTCCACATCAGGCCCATCAACCCAACTATCTTCAAATTTGATTCTTTTTAACTCTGCTAAGGTGAATTTTTGCATATCTTTCAATTTGGTCAATTCCCTCCTAGAAACTTTCACCTCCTCTTTAATATCCATCAGTCTATCCAATAATAAATCCTTTCCATCATCTTCTTTCTGCATGACCTCCTAAAATCTGTTGTTTTATTTCTCCTTCAATTGATCCAAAGGAATGCCTTCTTTAACCAGTATGTCTACATTGACTAAAATAGCTATTATAGCTTCTAATTCATCAAGTTTCTCATTCAAGTCTTTACTAGCATCTTGAACTTCATTTCTATACTTATATATGAAGTTGGACCTAAACAAGATTATGTTTGAAGCCTTTTCTAGAAAATCTACATTATCTTCTTCAAGGATTGATTCCTCTAGAAGAGTTGATTTTGACAACTTACTAATGTCTTTGATCTTTTGAATATATCCCCTATATTCTTCCTCCTGCTCTCTTAGAGTTTCAGTATGATGACCCATTTCTTCTATCAACCCAAGTGTTGTTTTATGGATTTCAAAACTGTTTACCAACACTTCACCCACCTCCTAATTAAGCTTCTCAATCTAGCTATCCAACATCCCAAGATTACTCCTTATTTGAACTAAATCATCTTCTCTTTTGTTGAGTAAGACTAGAGTTTCCAAGGAAATAACTTGTTGGGACATGGGAGTGGAAACATCTCTTAAGAAACTATGCAATTGATTCAATAGATCCTTAAGCTCATCCTTTCTTTGTTCTTAATCATCCTGGACTTTGTGGAGGAAGCTACAACATCAGTGAGATTCATTTGTTGATTCCTTGTAGGCCTCCCTAAGTTGACTATGCCCAATTGATAATAATTCACTTGCATACCTTCCCTATCCTTGTCCACCAATGGAACTGCACATTCAACAATGACCTCTCCTACCTCTGTGAGCCTTGTGGAAGGAAGAACCCTGACCTTTTTCTCAAGTCTCTCCTTTTCTATCTCCTTCATCATTTCTTCCCAATTAAGAGGCTATGGTGGAGCTATCTGCTTCTTCTTGAGATCTAGCTTTAACCATGTAGGAGCACTAGGAGTAGTGACTACTTGTGTTGAGGAAGAGGTAGCTATAGCAGAAGATAATGGCTATAAAATGGTAACTTGAGGCTGAGAAGAAACTTCTTGCACGTTTTGTTGCTCCTTTTCTACATTCTCTTGTGCAACCGTCTTGGCCTCTTCCTTATCCTTCTGCTCCTACAACCTTGTATCTTCTCATTCCTTCTTCAAATGTTCTTCCTCTAACCTCTTTTCTTGAAGAAATTTATCCCTCTGTCTCTCCAAGTCTTTGAGCTTGTCCCATGCTTCCTTTTCCTTTTTTAGTTGTTTAGCAAGTTCTTCAGCATCATTTTCCTTTCTTGGAAGTTTGACCCCCAGGCTCCTTGGTTCTTAGCACGACCCATTGGATGCTTCTATCCAACACAGGCCTTGCTATATGTTTAATATCTATGGTCTCCTTTGTCCCCCAATCTACAGGATCCAAGTTCTTGGTACATATATTCTATACCTCATATTGGGGATTCTAAACCACCCCATCATCTGATAATGTTTCAGGAATGTCCACCTTGACCCCATACTCCACCATGAGTGGGATAGGCAGCCTTTCATAATTTATTTTCCTCAAATCATACTCATCCTAAAGATCACTCCAAAATTCCTCCAATAAATTGAAGTGTTTATCAAAAACATAAGCAAGCAAAGCATTCATCTTCTTATTTGGATCAAAGTGATTCCTAGAAGTGTACAAGCCCAACTTCAGGTGCATCAATTCATTGCAAACAACCTTAGCTCCCACAAGGTGTGGAAAACTATATTGAACCAACTTCATGGGGAACTTATAACAACCGAGCTTATGATTTATACCAAATTTATAATTAATCCCCAAAGCTTGATAAACGAAATCCATTAAAACAATCCTATTGCTGCAGCAACTTGGGAGTAGCTAAGGGTGACCATCAAATCTGGCCAGCCTAAAATAAGTAAACTCGGGGTATTGGATAAACTAATATCCCCACTCCGTGATGAATGCCATGACCTTTCTCAATCTATATCCTGCATCTCCCATAAGTTGGTTAATAATGACATATAAAAATGCGTCATTAACGCTTCTGTAATGCAATTCAGAAGTCTGGAAGGTGAACTGATCATAACGATTCCACACCTTATTCTGTCCATCAGCTTCTCGCAAAATCCCCACTCTGTTTAAACCCAAAAAGATGCCCCTTCTTTCTGTTGCATAAATCATATAAGAGGTCATGAAGAAACTCTTGGTTTCTCTCACTCTAATCATTTGGTTGTGTATGCTTTTAGACACAATCATGGGCCAATCAAATTGTTGCCTACCATTTAGGATTTTTTGAATAAATGGAAACATGCATTCTTTAAAGTGAAGAGCATCCCTTTTCCTAAACACTCTAGATAGCATCATTATAGTGTCCCCAATCTCCTTGCAAAACTATCCTCTTTTAGGCTGATCTGAAAACTTAACTAGAGACTTTTTCTTAGCTCTCATCCATTTCTTATTCAAATTAGTTTTTTTGGCCTCCTTATGATTACTATATATTTTCAAGGCCTCTACCTCATTGAGTTGCCTAGGATTCTTTGGAGTGGGCACATTGAACATGAACTGAAACATTTGCGGAGTTAGATCAATGATGACATTGCCCTATGAATCCACACATTGTCTAGTAGTAGGATTAAAGGCTCCAACTACTGTCATTATTAATTCAAGACATTGGATTGATAGAGGAAATATAGTAATATGAGCCAAGACAGATTCAACAAATCTTTGGGTCCTCCCTGTTACTTCTTCAATAAACATTTCTAGGTACAAATACTCGCAATGGAATGGGCCCAGGTTGGTATCAGTTATATCGGCCCAATTAGAAACCACTTTACTATCAGTGATGGTAGGACCCTGATGCTTATACCTCAACATATAAGGGAGTTGTATTGGCTTAACCTTTTTAGGCTTTGCTCCTGGTTTTGAATTCTCCACTAGTTGACTCCTTTTAGAAGCATCACCTGATGCTCCTGAAATATTTTAATTTCTACAACAAAATCCAATATTAGATCCACAAGAAGTATGAAAAAACCAGGTCAGAGATCTCACCTTTCATATACTTTCTTCACACTTAGTCAAAAAATTTATACTCACCGGAGGTGGGACCAGGCAGAAGAACACCCCCAGAAGGCTTTAAAGCACTGTTGGGGTTAGGACTGGAATGGACATTGGACTCACAAAAAACCATATAGAGGGATAGAAGATGGAGTCAGAATAGTAATTAGGACCAGGATTAGAATGAAAATCGGATCCGATACATGCACAAGTTCCAAATTTATATCTTGGTTTGCTTCTGCTTCCGACATAGTGAAAGATATTTTGATAATTTATAATTCATCGGAAGTGGGCTCAGAGACGGATCTGACATGCATTGCAAACAAAGGCTCGTGAATAGAATTAATCTTGGATCCGACT
The DNA here is from genome assembly GCA_007115665.2 of Sequoiadendron giganteum. NCBI lineage: Eukaryota > Viridiplantae > Streptophyta > Pinopsida > Cupressales > Cupressaceae > Sequoiadendron > Sequoiadendron giganteum. The sequence continues at coordinate 117,247,974 of CM021107.1, read as the reverse complement.
CCGGTTAAGATAAACATGTCGTCATTAGCAGGTTCGATAGTAGAACAAAATACATTATGACCCAAAAACGAGGTCACCTGACAAGCCATAGAGGCATAACGTAGTAGTACTAAACCATCCCCCATAAGACTAAGTGGAAAAACAACAACTAGGGAACAATTTTAAAACTAACAAGGATGCACCAAACCCTAGTTTAGTAAAACCTTCGACTTAAGCAATTAGGGCACAATTTAACCTTACTTAAAATCAATGAGTCGACACGCAAAAAGGACCAACAGGTAAAGTAATGGATCAAAGAACACTATAAAACTATGTGGTAGATGATTGGCACCCCAAAAAACTAAGGCACAATGGTACAAGCACAAAGAAAAATAAAAAATGACCATTGCAAAGAAAAAATAAATGAGAAAATGAAAAACAGTAAATAAAACAAAAACAAAGAAAGAACTGAATACAAGGAAAAGAAAAGCAAAGGAAACAAGAAAGGATTCAAACGAAAAGAGTTATGAATCCTGCAAAGAACGACATACCGAAAAAACACAACGAATGAAAACAAATAAAACAAAGAACAAAAACCCTACCTCAAAATGCAATCCAATAGGCTGGCCCTTGATGCGAATCGAAACACAAAATGCTTTGCTTCCAATTGAATCATGCTCTCAAATGCTTTACCTCAACTCTGGTTCGATATTAATTGTTAAACAATAATAATAACCAACAAGTTAACCTTAATTAAGGTTAAAATCCAATTTCATACATGTGAGCTACCTGTAATTAATGCCATTAATGTGGCAGGTCGTACGCGGAATCATGGCGGGAACAGGCACAAACCTATTGTGCGACTGAAGTAAATTCAGACATAAACAAGAAAGGTGGGAGTGGAAGAGGAATGAGAACCAAGTTTGAAAACTTTTTCCAAGTTTCGAGTTTAATTCCGATTCCGGTTCTAGTTCCACCAACGATAAAGAAAAGGAAAGAAAGAACTAAAAGGAAAACATCGAGATCGATACAAGGTAAACAACATCAATCCCAAGTTCAAACAAACAAACGAAAAAGGCGGAGGTGGAGGCATGATGGAAACAAGTTTGGAACTTTGTATAAATCCTGAGCTTAATATCCATTACGGTTCCAGCTCCGCGAAAGGAAAAAAAGACAAACCGAAGAAACCAACAAAGAGATGAGTGAGATCAAAGTCAGAAAGGAGTCAAGGAATGAAACTCAAAACAAGTTTAGAATCCAAATTCTGTTCTGGTTCCGATTCCGGTAGAACAAAAGAAAACAAAGTGTTGGAAGAAAGGACAACTCCAAACTTTGTTGGAAAACAACCAAGGATAAAAAAGAAAAGAGGGGGACCCATTTTGACCAAGGAAAAAGATGGGGTGGTTATGCAAGGCATAATAGGTGGTGAATCGGTTGCGAAAATAGTTTACCCATTTTCAAGACACTGAATTCTTCAGTCACCCAAAAACGAGCTGGCTTATGAATCATGTTAACTTGAATAAGGTCAGATATATAGAATTAGGTTGAGTTGGAATATCAGATGTATGTACTCATGAACTACTTTGAGTCTGACTGTGTGCATATATGGTGCATTCTTATTTTTAAAAGCTTTCTCCACTCTTGAACAACTACACCTAAGATCCAAGCTACATAGGTTGAGTCCTTCAACTGTCATGCAATGAAATCCTAGGCATTGCTCCGCTGCCAGACAGGCATCCATATCCCTGACGAAGATACCTAGAGTTCTCTCAAAGCATTTATCTATTTCCAGACAAGCATCCATAGCCTCGATAGAGATACTTGATTCTTCCATTTGATATTCAATTTTCCCTTTCTCTCTTTCTCTTTTTTTTTTTACTTAGGCTTCACTTGTGGGAACTCTTTATGAACTTTTCTCAATACTCAGGTGCAATTGATCTGAAATGTGGGTTGAGAACTACAATTAATTTCATGATAGTCTTGGAATCAGATTTTTCACTTGAATTAGAGATACAACCACCTTGAAATAAATAGGCATTTTACTTAGGCAGATGTTTATCTATTTTGTGACAGACTTCGATCATAATTCATGAGATATTCACAATGTACCTTTTTCCTTAATAACTTTTCAAACTAGCATTAGAATGGTCATAAGACATGAGTTTAGAATGAAATCTTTCAACAAAAGCTCCCTAAAAATACCTAAATCAATTTCTCTCATAGTTTTTGTAGTATACTTTGAATAACAACCCCTTTTCTTGGAATAGATAGAAATAAAGATTCCCAACGAACAAGACAAAAGAAAACAAAGAAAAAGAAACAAAGGGAAAAAGACAAAACAAAAACAAGAGAAATAACTAATTACATATGATATAATATAATATAGTTATTCAGAAAATCAGACCCTCATTAGCCAAAGTAATGCTTAAGAAAATTACCATTAACTGGCAATGGAATAGGTTCTCCTATCAAGGCACTCAAATGGAAAGCATTCTCACCTAGTATCTCAACGACTTTATATGGACCCAACCAAAGTCTATCAAAATTTTGGTGATCTTCCTTCTTCTCTTTAGCCTTGTCCCATAGTAGCACAAGATCTGATATCCTAAAGGCCTTTACCTTGGACCTCTTGTCAAACCAAAATTTGACGACAACTTGATGTTTAGAGAATTGTTGTAAAGCAACATCTCTCTGTTCTTCCATATTGAGCAAGTTGGTTAGTCTGACCTTGATCCTATCATCCTTTGTATAAAATTATAGCATAAACTTGAGGACAGGTATTTGCAAATGGATTGGGAAGACTGGGTCTTGGTTCTAGACTAATTCAAATGGAGAATTTCCTAGGGCAACTTTGATTCAAGTTTGATCTACCCATAAGGAAAATCTCAATTGGGTGTACCAGTCCCTAGAATTGTTTTCTAACAATTTTTTAATTACCTCCAACAAATTTTAATTAGTGGACTCAACCACTCCATTTCCCTGAGGGTAGTAATTAGAAAAATATTTCAAAATAATCTTATGTTCATAAGACCATTGAATAAACTCAATTGAAGAGAAAGCATGGCCATTATCACATACCAAGGTGAATGGTACTCCAAACCTGGTGGTGATGTTCTCAATTAGAAACTCGATAACCACTTATGTGGTGCTATTTTTGCAGGGTTGAGCCTCGGTCCAGGGTGTGTAGTAGTCAGTTGCAGTCAAGATGAACTTTTGACCTGTAGAAGAGTTTGGATTAATGACACCTACAAAGTCTATTGCCCATTGAGCGAATGGTCTTACCTCATACACTGGCTGCAAAGGCATTGTCAGGTTTCTTTCCTTGGGTGTAGAGGTCTGGCATACATGACATGTCCAGACATGTTGGTGTGCATCCTGAAACACATAAGGATAGTAATATCCTAATCTAAGAATTTGATGGGATAGAGCATCTGCAGATCCATGTCTTGTACCATGTATTCCATGAAACTCATTAATGGTTTGCTTAGCCTCTTGTTAATCCAAACAGCGCAAGTAAATTCCTTGAAAGTTCCTTCTGTATATAGATCCCCCTTTGAGCATATAATGAACACTCTTCATCCTCAGTGCTATCCTATGAGTAGCATTCACCCCCTCTAGGATTTTGTTGTTGAGGAGGAAGAAGATCAAATATGTGTACCAGGGATCCTTAGTGAATGATTGCACAATGTACTACTCATATGTGATATTTTTGTCAACATCCGCCATTGCCTTTGATAAACCCTGCCCTCAAATGAGTTTCATTGGATAAATTTTTAAGTCAAACTCTTGCAAAATAGCCATCCAATTTCCTCTTCTTTCCCCCAATTCACTTTGCATTAGGAGGGATTTTATAGCTGGATCAGGAACTGTGGCAATAACTTGACTCCAAAGAATGTAATGCCTGAATTTTTTACTAGTCGAACCAATGCAAAGGCTTGCTTCTCAATAGAACTTCTTCACTCTTAAATGGGGAATTCATGAAGGTGATAGGTCTTTCCTCTCCCTCACCTCTTTGTTGCATTAAAATAACTGCACATGAATGGTCAGACACGAAAGAATAGATATACAAGGGATTTAGATCATTTGGGCTGGTCAAGATAGGTGCCTCAGATATTGATTGTTTAATCTACGAGAAAGAAGATTTGGCCACATTGCTCCATTCTATTTTCACATATTTTTTCATCATCTCATTAAGGGGTTTGACGATTTCCATAAACCCTATTATAAATTCTCTAACAAAATCAATCCTTTTGAAGAAGGATCTCATTTCTTTCTTACTTCCTGGAATTTTCAACTTTAAGATGGTCTCTACTCTATCAGGGTCTATGGATATCCCCTCTTTTGATATTGTATGGCCTAAGAGTTTCCCTTTAGATACTCCAAACATACACTTTTTTGGATTAAGGGAGACACCATAGCTTATAAACCTTTTGAGAACCTTTTCCAGATTTGTAGCATGATCTTCCTAGTTCTTGGAGAAAATAGTTAAGTCATCTACATAAATAATGATACACTTACCTATTAAATCCTTGAATTCTACATCCATTGCACCCTGAAAGGGTGCTCCAACATTGATAAGATCGAATGGCATCCTTCGATAGGAAAATGTGCCCCACTTGGTAGTGAAGGAAGTTTTCATTCTATCCTTGTGACTAACAAGCACCTGATTATACCCAGAATAGCCATCCAAAAATGACATCATTTGGGACCCATTGACTATTTTTAATACCTCATCAAGAGAAGGAAGTGGGTAATTATCCTTCTCGAAGGCCTTATTTAAGTTCATGAAATCAACACATAACCCAATTTCACCACTTTTCTTGTGCAGAGGAACTAAATTTGCAACCCAAGTAGAATGTCTGATTGAGAAGATTATTCTTGTAGATAGAAACTTTTGCACCTCCTTCTGAATTAGGGGCTCAATCAAAGCATTGATCGAGCATTTATTTTGACAAAAGGGCTTGGCTTCTGGCTTAAGAGGTATGGTATGTGTGATCATCAAAGTGTCAAAGGTCTTTAAGTCTTTATGTCCCCAAGCAATGGCTGCAATGTTCTCTTCCAAAAATTTAACTATCTTCTTCTTAATTTCTTCAAGACAAGTCTTTCCTATGAGAACATTCCTTTTGGTACCTGAGTGAGTCAGATTAACAGATTCATACTTCCCTCCATCATTCTCTATGGGCACCCTTTGACGAGCTTGTGGGCCAGAGTCAAATATCCTTTCTAAAACTACGATCCCCTTTGGAATACTATTTATTTTCAACTCCAGTATACCTTATGGATCACCATTCCCAAGATCCCAATGTCCCTGATCTCTCTCAGATTCATCAATTATCTGTCCTTCGAAGACATTGAAACTTTCCAAGAAGGCCAATATATGTTGGTTGTCATCAAATACCTAAAAATTCTGGACATTATCCGAGACAGCTGGGACTGAGACTAATTCAACTGATTTTTTTTTAAACTTTAAGTCTGGCATAGGATCCAAGGTGCTAGCAGTAATGGTGAAGGCATATGCAATCTAATTATTTTCTCTAGGAATCAGAGTGATCCAAAAAGTGTCAAAGTCTTCAACCAGATTCCAAATTCTATTTTTGTATGCAACCAATCTTTTGTTATGACAATTATACTAGCTACGAACTTGCTTTATAATAAATTTAGAATCCCCCATTACCATGAGAGCGGTGACCTTCTTTTGATGGGAAAACATAATTCCATGAGAAATTTCTTCATATTCAACCACATTGTTTGTGCAGCCAAACTGCAACTTGTAAGATGCAAAGTAAGTCTTCCCTTTTGGGTTGGTTAGTTCAATCCTTGCTCCACTTCGTACTTTGGATTTAGAGCCATCAAATTTAGGACTCCATAATTGATCTTTAGCTAGGAGTTCTTTCTTTTTTGGGATGACAGTGGATGACTTTCTTGAGATGGGTGGTGGCTCGGATTATTGCTAGCCATCAAGATTTAAAGGTGACTAGGGGCAAGGTTCAGTTAAATATTATTCTATATTTAAAGCTTGTTCAAGAATCACTCCCTGAACAACTTCTTGGATCAAGTTGCAATCACATTAATTTTTCATCAATGTTTTAGGTATTGGAAGAGTATTCAAGGCGGGTGTAATGGAGAAAGACTGAGATATCTCAACCTCCTCTTAGAACTCAGAGCATAGAACCTGAGTTTTCTCCAATTGGGAGGGATCTTCCTCTTGAGAAAGACTGGTTCTAGTGAGGATGGTAGCGTCCTTAGCTTCAAATGGAAATTTATTGGTGAGTGTTTGAGGTTGATCTTGACAAGTTTGTTGAGACTGGAAGATATGATTTAAGATATCTAAATAGGATTGACATGTCAACTCAGAATGATTCTGATAATGTAATCTACACCAATTAGGAAGCAATAAACTACACAAATCAGTCTCTTATCCCAATACCAGCCTATCTTGTTGCAATTTTTTTATTAGAACTTGTTGGTTGACCGAGATCATTGGGTCATTATTTTCTAGAGGTAGTGTATCCTTAGGATTGAGTATTGAGAAGGTCATGATCTCCTCCTACTTGTAAACTCCTATCTTAGTCTCAAAGTATGCTACTTCATGGGGAGAATCATATTCAGTAATCACGTGTTTGAGCCTAGGCTCACTTTCAATTCTAATCTATGTTGCTATCCCTTTCCAGGGCAACCACATGTGAGAGAAATCCAAAGACAAATATTCCCCAATACTCTTCATTAGCTCCCGACTCAAGAGCATACCATATGTTTCTGGGATATCGACTACTTGGATATCTATGTAAGATTGGATCCTTGGATCCAATCCAACTTGTACATGCATATTTTTTAGTTCTCCCACCACATTAGCCTCAATTTTGTCCAACTAAATCACTTTCTTGTTAGTTTGGGTAAGACTTAATCCTAGCTTCTTGCAAATGGAAAAGGGCATAACATTACCTGATGCTCTAGAGTCTAGTAGATAGTTGTGCAAATTCTTTCCAAAGATTCTTAAACTCAAAAAGAAAGGTGGGGTACTGGTCTTATATTTGTAGATGGTTGCATTCGTCTCGTTTGCTGGATTCTCTTTACCTTTTCCTTTTAAATGATTCACCTCTTCCAAGGCTTTCAACACAACTTCCTGCTGAGTCAGGTACCACTTCATTATATAAAAGAATGATAATGAAGTCTTTTGTTTCTACAGCTCTGTAATGAAATCAAACTCCAAATCATTCCTAACTTGATACTTAGGAAAATAAGGTGGATTGCCTTTGTTATGAAATTTAGAAGGCCCTTTTGGTGGTGGTGGGTTATTATCTGCATTATGATTAGGTGGGACCATGTTGTTGGGAGGTGCAAATGTAGTGAATGGGCCCTTATTTTGATTTCTGAGGAAGTGGCCACCTTTGGACTATAATGCTTGGGCATCATACAGATCTTCTTTTGGTTCATTGTCTCCTTGCATGGGAAATTGATATTGTTCCTCAAAAGTCTCATAGGTCACAGTAGTGCTCACTGACCCACCATCTTGATTGGAATTTCCTTGTGGAGGGTGGAAATCAGCTTGCACAATCTTCACCATTTTTTCCATCTCTGGGCAATTGACCTAAGAATGTGTTGCAGTATCGTGTAGTCTACACCAATTAGTTATGAAATTGAGATCTGCAACATTAGTAGTGTGTGGTTTACCTTCACTAGACTGATAATTATGGGGAACTCCCCCATTGTTGGGTCCATTGTTCCACTGCATATTTTTGTTGTTGGACCTCTGATTATATCTTGTATTCTGATTTTGGTAATTGTGGTTAGAGGAGTTTTGGTTCTGGAAGTTCCTATTGGTGTTTTAATTTGTATTCTGATTAGAGTAATTACCCTGGTTGTTATAACCTCCCTGATTTTGGTAATTCTAATTTTGGTTATGAGGGGGGTTATGTATAAGTCATTCCATGTCGTTGGACATTTGTGATAGCGTCTTTTTGAGAGTTTCCACCTCATTGGTTAGTTGAAAAAATTGTTGATTTTCTACCGTTTTCCCCATAGATGGCTGATTAACAGGGTTTAAACCTCCCACTTGATTGTTATAGCTTGGTGTTTGCTGGGAATAATATTGCACACCATTGGTGAAGAAAGGTAGAGGGGGTGGGGTTTTTAACTCAGACATAGGCCCATATTGGGAGTATGATGTCCCTGGAACCGTATTATACAAAGGAGGGTTAGGCATTTGATATACTACAGGAGGAAGAACTCCTCCTAAACTTCCTGATTGCAGACTTATCTGTAGTTGCAATTTAATGGCTAGATGATAAACTTTAGACAAAGAGTCAATCTCGTTAGCAACATAAGTTCTCTGCAAGAATAGGCCAATCAAGGGATCAACAACTCTTAAATATGCTAGAATGGCAATATTTTTAGCCACTAAGTAAGGGTCTTGTAACCTGCAGAAAATTATTTGGAATCTAGTGTTGAATAATGAAAATGGTTCATGAGGTTCCTTTCTTATGGTAGTGAATTGATGATACAGGATGGAAAAGTCTACATAGACCCTGAAATGATTAAAATAAATGCATTTTCTAAATTGTCCTAGCTTAGAATAGACCCTTGGGGAAAATTTAGATACCAATTGTACGCCATATCTCCTAAAGAGTAGGGAAATAAACTACATACCACATCCTAATGGGCTAACTAAGCACGAGTACATGCATCCTTGAAAGCCCGTATATGCTCCTTAGTGCTTCTTGATTATCCATGCATATATTTGGGACAAAGTCTCTCTGGATTCTTGGGCAAATCATGTATACCACCACGAATGGTCCCCAGTGGGGAGGGATTGTTTGTGAAGAAAGCCATGGGTGGTGGTGGGATTGGTTGAGAAGGTTGTGATGATAGTAGTTGAATGAGTGGTGGTGTGGGTGGATTAGATTGTTGGGGTGGTAAAGATGGATATGGCAGAAATCTAGCTGGAGTAAGTGGTCGTGACAATGGTGGGATAAAAAATCTACGAGCTTGGGGTCTATATCTAACCAGGGTTTGATGTTCTACTAATGGTTCAAGGTTCATAGAGGATCTGAGAATCCTCCCATACTTTTTGGGTGAGAATGACCCAATCCGAGCCAACTTGCTCCTTCAGGCCCTCCTTCTAGTGCCAGATCTGTTAATGGTCAAAATAGCACAAACAACATAAAAAATAATATTTCTACTCTATTTCTCCTAAAAAAGAAAGACTACATATAGTAGCCTAACTTCCAAGATCCTGGTAGCTGGTTCTCAACTATCTGATGTCACTCAATTGGCCAATACAACTGTAATATTCAAGGGGCCTTCGTTGGTGATAAGGAATACAAACTATATCAGATTCATCAATCTATGTTTAATGGGGGGGTTTAAATAAATAGAAAAAGGATAGATCAAGGCACAAATCAATAAAACATGAACAAAATTCTTTAAGATCCAGACATATATTCTCAACAACGAGTGTTTCTTAACAAATCAAACCATAACACGATGCAACTCACAAAACAATCCACACCATTGCATACATTCACAACGCTTAATTTAATCATCACAACCATTCATCAAAATACTAAAATATTAAAAAAAAACTCCTCATTCATTGCCAATAATATAGATCAACAAACATATAATAATTCCATTCATAGATAATTTAATGAAATAATCTTTAAAATCTAGTTTCCCCTATTGATTGGCATCAAATAAGAAACATTTATGCACAACAAACTCACTGGCATACAAACCGATTATGGTTCATTAACCTCATCCAATAAGTTCAACTCTAGCATAAAGTTATATAAAAAAGTGTATCTAAATTAAACATGAACTTAAAAGTATCTTTGCTCAAAGCTATAAAATCCTATCTGCTATCATAAGGTAGCTAATCCTACTTAAATTAGCCGAACTTTACAACATGGAGCTCAAATGTACATATAGACATGATACACATAAATCCCTCTCAATCAAAAATTGAGATTCACTAATCAAGGAACCAAAACCGCATCCAGAAACTAGACTGGCTGATCTTTAGTTCAAAGGTTGATTTCCATGTAAAGTAGGAGAGAAAAGGGGAAGTCATGTGCCAAAAATAGAACATTTTTCTGCCAACTCACTCCTACGTAATTTTCTCAAGAAGATATTCATCATAGCTGGAGAAAACTTGTTGAAGGATGTCCACATCAGGCCCATCAACCCAGTTATCTTCAAATTTGATTCTTTTTAACTCTGCTGAGGCAAATTCCTACATATCTTTCAATTTGGTCAATTCCCTCCTAGTAACTTTTACCTCCTCTTTAATATCCATCAGTCTATCCAACTATAAATCCTCTCCATAATCTTCTTTCTTCATGACCTCCTAAAATTTGTTGTTCCATTTATCCTTCAATTGATCCAAAAAAATGCCTGCTTTAACTAGTATGTCTACATTGATTAAAATAGCTATTATAGCTTCTAATTCATCAAGCTTCTCATTCAAGTCTTTACTAGCATCTTGAACTTCATTTCTATGCTTATATATGAAGTTAGACCTAAACCAGATTATGTTTGAAGCCTTTTCTAGAAAATATACATTATCTTCTTCAAGGATTGATTGCTCTAGAAGAGTTGATTTTGGCAACTTACTGATGTCTTTGATCTTTTGAATATATCCCCTATATTCTTCCTCCTGCTCTCCTAAAGTTTCAATATGATGACCCATTTCTTCTATCAACTCAAGTGTTATTTTATGGATTTCAAAACTGTTTACCAACACTTCACCCACCTCCTGATTAAGCTTGTCAATCCATCTATCCAACATCCCAAACTTACTCCTCATTTCTACTAAATCATCAACTTCTCTTTGGCTGATTAAGACTGGAGTTTCCAAAGCATAAAATTTTTGGGACATGGGAGTGGAAACATCTCTTAAGAAACTATGCAATTGATTCAATTGAGCCTTAAGCTCATCCTTTCTTTGTTTACCCTTGATCATCCTGGACTTTGTGGAGGAAGCTACAAAATTAATTAGATTCATTTGTTGATTCCTTGTAGGCCTCCCTAAGTTGACTGTGCCCAATTGATAATTAGTCACTTGCATATCTTCCCTATCCTTGTCCAACACCAGAACTACACATTCAACAATGATCTCTCCTACCTTTGTGAGCCTTGTGGAATGAAGAACCCTGTCCTTTTTCTTAGGTCTCTCCTTTTCTATCTCCTTCATCATTTCTTCCCAATTAAGAGGCTGCAATGGAGGTATCTTCTTCTTCTAAAGATCTAGCTTTAACCATGTAGGAGCACTAGGAGTAGTGACTACTTGTGATGAGGAAGAGGTAGTTGTAGCAGAAGATAATGGCTGTAACATGGTAACTTGAGGCTGAGAAGAAACTTCTTGCACATTTTGTTGCTCCTTTTCTGCATTCTCTTGTGCAACCCTCTTGGCCTCTTCCTTATCCTTCTGCTACTACAGCCTTTTATCTTCTCATTCCTTCTTCAAACATTCTTCCTCTAACCTCTTTTCTTCAATAAATTTATCTGTCTATCTCTCCAAGTATCTGAGCTTGTCCTATGCTTCCTTTTCCTTTTTTAGTTTTTTAGCATGTTCTTCAACATCCTTTTCCTTTCTTGGAAGTTTGACCCCTAGGCTCCTTGGTTCTTAGCATGACCCATTGGATGCTTCTATCCAACAATGGCCTTTCCATCTATTTAATATCTATGGTCCTTTGCACCCCAATCTATAGGATCCAAGTTCTTGGTACCTATATTTTGTAACTCATATTGGGGATCCTAAATCACCCCATCATCTGATAATATTTCAAGAATTTCCACCTTGACCCCATAATCCACCATGAGTGGGATAGGCAACCTTTCATAAATTATTTTCCTCAAATCATACTCATCCTGAAGATCACTCCAAAATTCCTTCAATAGATTGAAGTGTTTATGAAAAACAGAAGCAAGTAAAGTGTTCATCTTCTTATTTGGATCAAAGTGCTTCCTAGCAGTGTACAAGCCCAACTTCAGTGCATCAATTCATTGCAAACAACCTTATCTCCCACAAGGTGTGGACAAATATATTGACCCAACTTCATGGGGAACTTATGACAACTGAGCTTATGCTTTATACCAAATTTATAATTAACCCCCAAAGCTTGATAAACGAACTCCATTAAAAGAATCCTATTTCTACAACATCTAGGGAGTAGGTGAGGGTGATCATCAAATCTAGCTAGCCTGAAATAAGTAATTTTGGGGTATTGGATAAACCAATATCTCCACTCAGTGATGAATTTCATGGCCTCCTGGCTTAATCTATATCCTACATCTCTTGTAAGCTGGTTAATAATGACATATAAAAATGCATTATTAACCCTTTTGTAATGTAGTTTAGAAGTCTACAAGGTGAGCTGATCACAATGATTCCACACCTTTTTCTGTCCATCAACTTCTCCCACAATTCCCACTCTATTTAAACTCGGAAAGATGCCCCTTCTTGCTGCTGCATAAATCACATAAGAGATCATAAAGAAACTCTTCGTTTCTCTCGCTCTAACCATTTGGTTGTGTATTCTTTCAGACACAATCATGGGCCAATCAAATTGTTGCCTTCCATCTAGGATTGTCTAAATGAATGGAAAAATCCATTCTTTAAAGTGCAGAGCATCCCTTTTCCCAAACACTTTGGATAGCATCATTATAATGTCCCCAATCTCCTTGTAGAATTCTTCCCTTTTAGGCTAATCTGGAAGCTCAACTAGAGACTTTTTCTTAGTTCTCATCCATTTCTTATTCAAATGAGTTTTTTTGGCCTCCTTATGATTACTATATATTTTCAAGGGCTCTGCCTCATTGAGTTTCCTACGATTCTTTGGAGTGGGCACATTGAACATGAACTAAAACATTTGTAGAGTTAGATCAATGAAGACATTGCTATGTGAATCCACACACTATCTAGTAGTAGGATTATAGGCTCCAAATGTTGTCATTATTAATTCAGGACATTGGATTGAAAGAGGAAGTATAGTAATATGAGCCAAGCCAGATTCAACAATTCTTTGGGTCCTCCCTGTTACTTCTTCAACAAATTTTTCCATGTACAACTCCTTGCAATGGAATGGGCTGAGGTTGGTATCAATTATATCAGCCCAATCAAAATCCTCTTTACTAGCAGTGATGTTAGGACCCTGATGCTTATACCTCAAGGTATAAGGGAGTTGTACTAGCTTAGCCTTTTTAGGCTTTGCTCCTCATTTTGAAGTCTCCATAGGTTGACTCCTTTGAGAGGCCTCACAGTATGCTCCTAACATCTTTTAATTTCTGCAAGAAAACCCAATATTAGATCCACAAGAAGTATGAAAAAACTAGGTCAAAGATCTCACTTTTCATATACTTTCTTCACACTTATTCAAAAATTTCATACTCACTGGAGGCGGGGCCAGGTAGAAGAACACCTCCAGAAGGCTTTAAAGCACTATTGGGGTTAGGACCAAAATGAAAATTAGACTCACAACAAACCATATAGTGGGATCGAAGATGGAGTTAGAATAGTAATCGGGACCAAGATCAGAATGAAAATTGGACCCAATACACGCACAAGTTCCAAATTTATATCTCGATCCGCTTCTGCTTCCGACAAAGTGAAAGATATTTTGATAATTTATAATTCATCAAAAGAGGGATCTGAGATGGATCCAACATGCATTACAAATAAAGGCTCATGAACAAAATTAATCTTGGATCCGACTTCGGTTAAGAAAAACATGTCATCATTAGCAAGTTCGATAGTAGAGCGAAATACATTATGACCCAAAAATGAGGTCACTTGACAAGCCATGATGGTTTAAAATAATAGTACTAAACCATCCCCCATATGAATAAGGGGAAAAACAACAACTAGGAATTTTTTTTGAAACTAACAAGGATGGGCCAAACCCTAGTTTATTAAAACCTTCGACTTAAGCAATTAGGGCACAATTTAACCTTACTTAAAATCAGCGAGTTAACACGCAAAAAGGATCGACAGGTAAAGTAATGGATTGAAGAACACCATAAAACTATGTAGCAGATGATTGGCACCCCAAAAAGCCAGGGCACAATGGTATGGGCGTGAAGAAAATACGAAAATGATTGTTGCAAAGCAAAAACAAACGTGAAAATGACAAATAGTAAATAAAACAAAAACAGAGAAAGAATTGAAGACAAGGAAAAGAAATGAAAATAAAACAAACAAGGATTTGAATGAAAAGAGGCATGAATCCCACGAAGAACGACATACCAAAAAAACACAACAAATGGCAACAAAGAAGACAAAGAAAAAAAATCATACCTCGAAATGCAATCCATGCACAATTTTTTTTTCTTTCTATTTAATCATTCTCCCAAATGCTTTACCTTAACTCTAGTTTGATATTACTTGTTAAACAATAATAATAACCAATGAGTTAACCTTAATTAAGGTTAAAATCCAATTTCATATGTCTGAGGTACTTGTAATTACTACCATTAATGCGGTAGGTCAGATGCAGAATCACGGTGGGAACAGGCACAAAACTATTGTGTGACCAAAGTAAAGTCAGACATCAACAAGAAAGGCGGGAGCGGAAGCGGAATGAGAACCAGGTTTGAAAATTTTGTCCAAGTTTCAAGTTTAGTTCCGGTTCCGGATCCGGTTCCGCCAACGATGAAGAAAAGGAAAGAAAGAACTAAAAGGGAAACATTGGGATCGAGACAAGGTAAACAACATCAATCCCAAGTCCAAACAAACAAACCAAAAATGCGGAGGTGAAGGCAGAATGGAAACAATTTTGGAACTTTGTATAAATCCCGAACTTAATATCCATTACAGTTTCAGCTCCACGAAAGGAAAACAAGATAGACCGTCGAAAACAACAAAGAGACAAGTGGGATCAAAATCAGAAAGGAGTCAGGGAATGAAACTCAAAACAAGTTTCAAATCTAGAATCCGTATCGGGTCCGATTCCAACAGAACAAAAGAAAATAAAGTGTTGGAAGAAAGAACAACTCCAAACTTTGTTGAGAAACAACCAAGGACATAAAACAAAAGAGGGGGACCCATTTTGACCAAGGAAAAAGATGGGGTGTTTATGGAAGGCATAAAAAATATGTACATGTAGGTGTAGTGGTGAGTGAGAAGTTGATAGAAAATTCTTGATGGAGATGAGTAGACAACAATGGGTTTAATCCCTCAAAATGAGGAAAGTAAAAAAAAAATTGGTGGAGGAGAATGAATTATGGTGGGTTAATTCCCATGAAATAATAATATGAGAGAGTAATTTAGTGAAGGTGGTCCATTTATGGGCTATCAAATCACACAAGAGAAGTGGAGAAGAAAACATTGAGACGAGGTGGACGATTTGTGTTGGGTTAAATCGCATGAGAGGAAAGAAAATGAGGAGAATAATTTGGACGATGGGGTCAAAATATGGTGAGAAAGGGCCCACAAGTAGACATCACCTTGTAGAGGATCTAAAAGGGTACTCACAATTGAAATGTGATGAACTTCTAATGAAAATTGACAAAGTTATAGGTTTATGGATTTTTAACCTAATACTAAACTTTTGTAGGGAATTTCTATTGAACCACAACATTTTAACTGGTTATGATGAATTTTTTTCCATGATTTATTCTGATGTGTTTTTTGCATTTTCTAGAAAATCATGGCCAACTAGCTTTGCAAGAACTTCTTTACCATCTACCTTTGTAAGAATCTCATGTGAATCTAGAATTTGTGGGTATCTTGTGGCCAAGTAGAATTATGGGTAAATTCTACTAAATTGGATAGTGTGCCAATTAAAAGGTTCAGTTCAATAAGAAAATTTTGCATGAATAACATCTTGTATATAGTATGAAGTTCTTTAAGTGATCTAGTTAGTCACGGGATCCTAATTGTGAATTGGTTTGTAGATCTTTCGTTCCTATAGAGCTTCCACTTGTTACTAGTCTACACAACTTCCTCTTCTTGCTAGTTTTTGGGAAATTTTGGGTCATCAAACTTTGAGATAATTTCGTATCCATGTTCTTCTTTTAGAATTTCCTTTTCCAACTAAAGTTTGTAGATAAATTATAGTTTCCATGATGATGTCAACATGATGCCCATTGATGTCAACATGTATGAATGGTGAGAAATTATTGGTCATCTAAACTTGAGTGGGATATCATGTTTGTAAAAGGAAGAAAGGTACGTGGAAACACTTCCTAACATTGATCTAATGAGGAGAGATATACAATTTTAATTCTTTTAATAGTTACAATATTTGATGCACAATAGACAAATTAATAAAATAACTTCACATGCAAAGTATAAATGCCCACAACACAAGCTATACATGGGGAAAACCCTCTCAGGAAAAATACTCCACACTGAAAACCTACACAATGGATTATTAAATAAATGGTGATTACAAAGCACATGCAATGAAATCTATTCTAGAGTATACAAAAATCAAATTTAATTCTAGAGCACGTTTGGAAACATAAAAATACCTGAAAATGAACCATACAAACTACTCCCACATGCACCTTATTTATAGATAAATACAAGCATAGAGGAATATTCACAAGAAAGAAACAAGAGATGGGCATCCAAGTCCATGTTGCACACTTTTCCAACACATATTTGACTTCTATGACACTTTTTCAATGATTCCTTAGCCTCCTTACATGCCTCCATACTTGGGCACCCCAAATTGTCCCCAAATAGGTAATGATAGATGCCTTACCATGCCATAGAATCCATCATATATGAAAACTCTTACACCTGTAAAAGAATCTGTAATAAAATAATATTAGTAGAATATCCTTCTTACACTACCTTACACCTATCATATGTAAAAATCATGGAGCCACTTTCCTATGCAAAGATGCTAATTAACACTTGTCCAAATTGTCATAGAATTTTCCTCTTACACATGATAACTTCATCATAGGAATTTTTCATAAAATCATCATGAGAATCCATCATAAAATAGTGACTTGCAAATCCCTCAAAAAGATGTTGACATTGTCAAATAATCTCTTCCCAAAGTGAGGTGCCTATATTTCCTTGTGAGGATCACAACATCCTTGTCACCTTCCAACATATCGACAACTCACCATGCCAAGTCACATTAGATGAAAAATAAATATGAGAAAGAAATTACAACAAGAAATAATTAAATTAATAAATTAATGATAGAAAATCAGAAAGGTTGAGATGCCTTAATTCTCAACATTCTTTCACTTGTTGAACACCTTACAAGAGTCAATCTAACCAGGTAATAAATTACTAGGGGCCAACAAACCCATTGATATTGGTCAAAACCCATCTAAACTTCTCTGTGCTCACTAGAATCATCAAGGAATCTACAACATTCATCAAAGTATCAAATTTTTAAATTTGCACCTTACCATCTTCCACCATGTCATGGTAAAAATAGAATTTTACATAAATATGCTTCGTTATAGCATGAAAGGTTGGATTCTTTGCTAATCAAATAGAAATTTGAATACTACTACAAATAATAATCAGCTGTGCATCAAGCCCAACATTTGAACACAACCTTTGAAGCCAAATGGATTCTTTAAAAGCATGAGTAGCTGTCATGTATTCTTCTTTTGTAGTAGAAAAATAAACTAGAAATTACCACTTACTCATCCAATTGATAGGACCATCGAACATAGTAGATACATAAGCACTAGTGGATCTTCTATTGTCAATGTCACCTACCCAATCTAAATCCATGAATAAAAAATGAATGAAAATATCTTGTAGGATGTCTATGATAACACAAGGAATACTCAAAATTACTACATATTCACCTAAATATTTTCTCTACCTCATCATAATGTACTCTTCTAGGATTAGCCATGAACTGGCTAAGAACTCACATTGCCTGGACAATGTTTTCTCTTGTACAAACCATGACATACACCATACTGTCAACATAACTAGTATAAGGTAATCTCATTATATCCTCCCCTCACTAGGACATTTTGGGCATTATGAAATTGATAACTTTTTCCCCATTGCAACAAGAACACATAATAGTCTACAAGCTACCATGTTGAATCTCTGCAACACAAAATTCACATGTTTACTTTGGCCTAACTAAAATTTTCTTTTTTATTTGACTCTTATGATTTTTATACCTAGAATGTACCTATTTGCACCTAAATCCTTCATTTAAAACTATGCTAAAAGGTGAGACTTTCGATCAAAAGTCAAAGATTTATCATTTCCAATGAACAACATACCACAAAATACAATGAAATAATGAGAATGGGATCAACAACAATTATGAAATAAACACAATGATATGATTTCAATCTTAGAAATCTCAAATTCAATAAAAAGGAATGAAACTTTTGGTACCACATCTTAGGTGACTATTTCAAACCATATAAAGACTTCTTCAACTTTCAAACTAAATTTTCCATACCTTTCTCAATGTAATTCTCTGGTTGTGACGTATATATATTTGTTCATATAAATCACCATGAAGGAAAAAAAATTCACAACCTTTTGTTCAATCTCTAAATTGTATACAATAACAAGTGATAATAAAAATCTAATGGATACCATCTTTGCAATAGGAGAAAAATATCCCCATAATAAATTCCCTTAACCTAGGAATAACCCTTCATGACCAAACTTCCCTTATATCTCTCAACACTATCATTTGAACCAAAAAATTTCTTGAACACCCATTTGCAACCAACAAGTTTATGTCGATCAAACAAGGGAACTAGATCCAAATATTTATTTATTTTAATGCATTCATCTCTTCATCCATGGCCTTTATCTATGAATTTGCATCACTCATACACATAGCCTCCCTTACAGTCGTAGATTCATTAGTATAAGAAAATAAAGGAAAAATACAACTAGAATCATGCAATGAATATCCAAACCCATAAAGTTTTCACCTTATCCATTTAGACCTCCTCAAAGGTTGAGGTTGAGGTTCTTCATCTTCTTCTAAAATTTCAAAGTTTTTAGAGCTCTCCTCACAATTTGGTCCAATAGATGTTTTCATTTCTTCTTTCCCAAGGGTAGAAGGAAGATGATCTACATCCTATTTCTTTTGTTTATCTTGTTATAAAACAAATATAGGAGTAATGAGTCCCCTAAAAATTATATTTTTTCAATATAGAACCATTTCAACCACACAGTCCTAAACCTTGTACCCTTTCACATTGATGCTATAACCAATGGAGATACTCTTTATTTATTTTTTCTCCAACTTAGACCTCTTCTTCTTAGGCACATGAGCATATGCCCGACAAAAAAATACTTGAGTATGTATCAATGAAGGATTTTTACCAAATCATACCTTGATGGGTGTCTTATCCACAAGTGTTGTAGTAGGAGACATGTTAATCAATTATCAAACAATGGCAACAACCTCAACCCCAAAAAATCATTTGAGGATAGCTCCACTAAGAATATTCATGACCTTCTCCATCAACATCCAATTCATTCTCTTTTCAACTCTATTATTCTAAGGGACATATTTCCAGTTGCCTTATGTCTTTTAATCTCACGTTCTTTACTAAACCTACCAAAATTTGTCAAACGAAACTCACTGCCATTGTCAATCCTCAAAAAATTAATATTTCTATCCTTATAATTCTTTACAAGAGCTTTAAAATATTTGAATCTATTAAATACTTCTGATTTTATTCAAAGGAAATAGGCAGCCCATGTCCTTATATTGTAATAATTAATTAATAAAATAAAATAAACAGATTTTGCAATTGAAGGAACATTAATAGTTACAAATACATCAGAATGAATCAAGTCCAACATGTCAAAACATTTGTGAGAACTTGAGTAAAACTAAACATTATTTTTCTTTCCATAAATGCAATGTTCATAAAAATCAATCTCAATATTACAATCATTCATCCCCTCAACAAGGTTTTTATTTATTAGGTTTCTAAGACCCTCTCACTAATATGGCCACGAATTTGGTGCCATAGCATAGCTTTCTCTATTGGAAGTTACATATCCATAGAATGAGCACCCTTGGTTACCCAAAAATCATGGCCATCAAAGTAGATGAAATGAAATCCTCTTTAATACTAGTTCTGACGGTAAGGATGAAGTCTCTGAACTTATCTTCTTCAAAACAAAAGAACTATTGAATTGAATAGTACAAGAATCAAGTTGAGAAATAGTTCCAATATGAACACCTTTAGCCAACACCATAGATCCTCTCATCATCTTGTATCCTCCATTCAAAAAAGTACTTGGACACCTACATCATTAAATTTACTTAAAAATATTAGGTTCCATGCAAAAATAAGGATATGCAGTATACCATTGATCCCCTTAACTCTACCATTAGGTAATCTAATCATAACTCTTCCATGATGAACAATCTTCAGATGGGATTCAACACTCAAGTACACCTTCCAACCATAAAACTATTCATACTTTAAAAACCAATCCCTATGCAAGGTCATGTGAAATGATGCACCAAATTCAATCATTCATGCATCTTTAGATGCATGCATTACCAAGATAGTGACAAACACTTCACCATCATCTTGAGATTTCTTGTTCAACTCAGAACCATTATTTTTCTCCTTCTTTTTCTCCTCTTTGTAGTTCTTGCAAAAATGACTAGGTTTTCTACAATTTCAATACAAAGCCTTGGAATTTCTAGGATACTTAGGTATCCCACAAGATTTGGATCTTATTTTGTTTTCTTTGTTCTTATCCTTCTTTTTTCCTTTCTCCTTGGATCTACCATGACCTACAAGAACCTCCATAGTTGATTTAGAGGATTTTCTCTACATCTCCTCAAATAATAGAGATGCAACAACATCATTCATCTTGAAAGTGGTAGTGGTATTTCAAATGGCCATAACAAGGTGGTCCAACAAATATTGTAACAAACATAGCAATGACATGCATTGATTCTCCTCCATTTTTAGATTAACAAAGGACAACTGGGAAGAAAACATGTTAAAATAATTTAGGTTATTCACAACACATCCTTCATCCTCCATCCTCAAAGATTACTTATTTCTCACGAATAACTTATTTACCAAATATTTATCCTGATAAATTCTTTGTTTCTTCCACAATTATGCAACTGTTTTCTCCTCATAAACATTTAATAGGATAGAGTCAGCAAAACATAGTCTTATGAGACCCTTAGCCTTCTAATCCATTTGATCCCAATCTTCTTGTTTCATTCCCAATGGCATTGTATTGATTACTGCAAGCCATAGATCTATATCCACCAAAAGGGTATCCATCTTGAGTTCCACAACTCAAAGTTGCCTCCATTGAAATTCTCTAATTCAAACCTCTTAGATGTGCTAGCCACCACTCCTACAATAAAGACTACAAACCCAAACCACTGCACATACTCCCACTCAACCAAAGATCAATACAAAATACTCCCACCCAACAACTAGAATCAAAGGTGATCAAACTAAATATTATACTAATTTAAAGGAAGCAAGGTATGCAGAAACACTTCCTAACACCAATCTAATGATGATAGATGTATAATTTTAATTATTTTTAACAACTACAATATGAAATTCATAATAGAGAAACTAATAAAATCACATAACAAGAAAAGTAAAAATTCTCACAACATAATATATACATGGGGAAAACCCTTTTGGGAGAAAACCCCACACTCTAAAACTTGTACAATGTATTATAAAGTCAATGGTGATTACAACACACTTGCAATGTAAGTTCTTCTAGGAGTATACATAAATATCAAGTTATATGAAACTTTTGGTAGCATAACAATACATGAAAATGAACAATACAAATTGCTCCACGAGCACCTTATTCATAGATAAATACAAGCATATAGGAAGCTTCATGAGAAAGTAACAAGGTATGGGAATACAAACCCATGTGGAACACTTTACCAACATAAATTTGAATTATGTGAGACATTTCCAATGATTCCTTACCCCACTTGCATGCCCCCATACTTGGGTGCCCAAAATTTTCTCCGAATAAGTATGAAAAATGCCTTACAATGTCATAGAATTCGTCATATATGACAAATTTTATAGCTATAAGAGAATATTGCATGAAAAAATATTAATAGAAGATGCTTCTTGAAATATATTACAACCTATCATAAGTCAAAATTGGGTGCCCACTTTCCCATGCAAATATGTTAATCAACACTTGTCCAACTCATTATAGAATCTAGATCTTAGGTGTCAAAACTTTGTCATAGGAATCTATAATAAAATTGTCATAAGAATCCATCATAAAATAATTACCCAAAAATCCCTCAAAGATGTTGACACACATGTCAAACAATCTCTTCCCAAAGTGGGACACCTATATTTCCTTGTGGGGACAACAACATCCTTCTCACCTTCCATGTCACCTTTCAACATATCGACAACTCACTATGCCAAGTCACATTAGATGACAAATAAATATGAGCAAGAAATTATCATTGGAATAATTAAATTAATAAATTAATGCTAGGAAATTCCAAAGGTTGAGACACCTTAATTCCCAATAGTTTGAATTTATCTTATTTTAGATTTTTCACTTGGTAGTAAATTTGTGGGTTTCTTTCTTGAAACTACACTTGAGGTTTTTTTTACCTACTATTGGTTTTTTGTGTTTCTAAAAAAACTCAAGCAATGTGATCAATAAAATTTGAATTGTATAAGCTTTCTAACTAAACCGTGTATTTTTGTAAGATAGGGCTCTCTTGCACTTCTAGGGTTTTGCAGCTAAAAGGAGAAAGGTATCCCACAAAGGATCTAAGGTTCACTCAAGAATAATGCTAATATGATTGAAATATGCCTAAATGGAATGTCATAGATGCAATAAACTAATAAAAGAGATGAATTATTAATGCAAAACTAATGAAATGCAAGATGTTTGAAAACACAATGTGATATGCAAAATGACCTAAGAATGCAAACAAACAATAACATAAATGAAAGGGGATATACAGGTACACTTGGAAACAAGAACTTGATGCAGAGAGGCTCTAGAATCCTGCAAAAATTATTGTTGAAGCCAACTAGGACACTTACGCTAAGTTGGGCGACTTAGTCTTATTTCGGGGAGATTCTACTAGAATAGGTTTCAGGAAACTAGGTATCTAGAACTGAAAAAATCACTTTTCAAGCCTAGTAGTGGGAATAATTCACCACTAATGGTGACTTAGTCCACCTTTAGCTTTCTTGAATTTTGAAGATGCAATTTGTAGCTCTCTTTCCGCACTTTGGTTCCTGAAAAGAATTTGGATTCGAACTTGTAGACTTTGACCTATGGGTGATTTCCAAGCTTCTTTTAGGGCTTTGCTAACTTTGAATGATGTTGAAACCTTTTAACACCTTACTCTTTGAAAAATCTACATACAAGGCTTGCAAAACACACATGCAAAGAGGGAAAAATGGTTAAGGGTTAGAGAAAAGGGGTTTGCCTAAGTTAAACCCCGGTTTGGTAATTAAACCCTTGAAAATGAAATGAAAGAGAAAGAGAATGATGAATGAAAAACATGTAATGCTACAACTCACTAAACCCTTGATTTATAAATATGAAGATATGCAAGTAGATGCTCCAAGAGATGAGTGCTTGATAATGCCTAAGATGATTCATAGTTGCTTGAATGATTGGTTGCTTGAAGAATGAATTATTGGGGGGGGGGGTGAAAATGAGAGGAAAAATCTATATTTATACACAATCATGCCCTAATTCCTAAAAATACCTCATCACAGGCTGACCTCAAGGTCTAGAGAATAATATCTAGTTAGATATTTAAAATAATTTTTATTTTTAAGCCAAATGGGACTAAGTCACCCCAAGTGGTGACTTGGTCCCACTAGGGACAATTTTACTAGGTGCTGGGAATTAAAGTGCATTTAATGATGTTTAACGAGACTATTCTTCGAAACACACTTAAGTATGACCTGTAAGTGCATAATGGGAACATCTAAACATAAGAAAGGGTCAAAATATTGATGAAAATCCTAGAAAAGTGTGATTTTATTACAAGTCCTTACAAAAATTTGAAATAAGGCTTGGTAAGTGATAAAAAGTGGTTATTTAAATGAAATACTGGTTATTTAAATGAAATACTTTAGAAAGGTCCTAGAAAATTATGAAAGTGTGTTACAACACTTCACAACACCTTTGCAAGACATCATCAAGTTTTTATTGATTTACAAGAGTTCAAGGTGTAATGTGAATGTGTTGGCCACATTACACCATTAAATCTAGGAAAAATCATGCCAAAATCCATAAGAAATGCCCAAATGAGCGTGAAAATGTCCAAGGATACATTTTTCTACATTACATATAGCCCCCACTTTAGTGAGAGGATGAAATTGCTTCAAACTCACACTAAAGTAGTGAAACATGCACATCAAGAAGGAACCAAATGTATTCATGCTAGAAAGATGAGACGACAATCAAGAGGGATGATCAAGCCCCCAAGAAAAAAATCCCATGGCAAAGTAATCATACACATGAGAAATAATGCAAAAGATGACGAGAAATGGAAAGAGCTAATCAGATCAAGCTTCAATCATTTATCCATCTCGTTATGGATTAGATCTGAGTTGTTTGTCTAAGAAGATGCATACTCACTTTGAGGTGACATAACTCATGGTTTTCCACCAGGTGAGAAGGCCTACAAGGTTAGAAACATACACTCATGGATAGTATGCACTCTCACACACACGTAATTGGCTATGGGGAAATTCATGTTGTTGGTTGAGCTCCCTACTCAACCATACCAAAGTTATACCTCTTGATGACTTTAACAATGTGACATAAAAGAAAATGAAATTTTGAGCTTCACGAGATAATAAAAACTTAGTATGCTTGGAGCTTATGAACAAACACAATGGAACCATAGGCATGCAAGTTGTGTAATGCAAGGTGTCCATATGAAAAATACAAAATGCAACATGTAAAAGAATATTCAAAGGATTCTTTCTTAGTTCATGTGAGGTCTTTAACTTAGGGAACATTGTGCCTAATGTCTCCAAGAGAGGACCAATCAAAGAATAGAAAATTTTCAACTTAGGGGATGCAATGTGTTGTATCAAGCAACCAAGAGGAATGTAATATGCTAAGATATATTACATTCATGAAAGAAATTACACCCAATGTCATCCACAAAGTGAAAAAATATTGAATGAAGTAGCGAGGCTTCACTAAGAACCAAGAAAAAGGAAAAATGCAAATGTATGCCACCACTTTAAAGGAATTGCTGCACACCATACTATGAGAAATTACATTAAAGTAGAAAAATGAAAAATGCAAAAAGAAAGAAGACATGAGAGCCAACTTAGAAATCCCCTATGCCAAGTCATATGTTTTTGAGGGAGGCTACGCCATTCAAAAGAAAAAGAAAAGATAGGGAAGAGAACGGGTTGCCCCCAAAATGAAAACAACAAACACATAAGGGATCTATGGATTTTGGGTCAGTATGTTCATTGCTGCAATGTTTTTAGAGAGCACAAACCTGTCATCATCCCCCAAATACATAGAACTAGAAGAATGACACAAAGAGAGTGAAAAAAAAGAAAAGGAAAGACTCTTTTGGGTAAACATGGAAAATACGTAGGTTGTCTTGATTCTTTGCATCATCCTCGAAAGGAAAACAAAAGCCACAAGAGAAAAGGAAAAGGTGAAAGAAAAAATGAAAAGATTTTGGGTCAACATGAAAGAGACATGGAATGTCTCAATGCATCGTGTCATCCCCAAAAGGAAAGCACAAGTAGGAAAAGAAAAAGAAAAAGGGGGTCTTTTGGGTCAACATGAAAGAGAAATTTCGGTCTCAAGGCCTTAGATCATCCCCAAAAGGAAAGCACAAGAAAAAAAAGGAAAAATAAAACTACAACATAAAGAAGAATGAAGGTACAAATAGAGGAATGGCACAAAGAGAGAGAATATCAAATAGGACAATATGGGGGGAATTACAATACGCAAATACAAAAGAAAAAAGAAAATGTAAAATACTAGTAAGGAAAATGCAAGTCAACCATCTAGCAAGTCATTTGCCTCCCAATCTTGTTTAGTGTTTAGTGAGGGTAGTCGACTGGCTAGAGGGACGTTAAAAATTGCAGAACTAGCATCAAAGTCAATACTCATCCTCAGAGAGTTGTCATGCAAGCTCATGGAAGAGGAAAACAATGAGTTCAAATCATTATGCACCTCTTTTTTAATTTTAGCAACCTCTTCATCATCATCTAGATTAATCACAATAGGAGGATGAATGATGATGTCTATTGAGGACTCTAACTCTGGTTGTGATTGTTTTATGGGATCATGTTGTTTGGTTGGGGAGGAGGATCATCATGCATTTATTTTTCAAGTGTGGATTGTGATTTTATTTAGTTTCTTCTTCATATAACTTGCAAGCAAGGGCACAAAATCTATGCCTACGCTCCCTAGTGCCTATGTTTCTTTTGATTCTATTATCGAGTTGTGTTTTTGAAGGAGTGGTTGATCAACCATACGTGGATTTTCATCCCTAAGGGGATGAATATAAGGAACAATGGAAGGTTGTTCATCCCCTTTCTCCTTTGCTTTGTAAACTTGTTTTATGTGAGGAGGCATGACAGAGTTACTTTCACAGTCTTGTGGTCTCTTGGATGATGTAGGGGAAGTATCAGGGGTTGGTTGAGCTCGGTTGTTTGGTTCTTGTTCAGGTTGGAGCATAGTTTCATCTAGGATGGGAGTGTCTGAAGTGGATGGCGCATGTTGAAAAGAGATAATTCTACTATTTTATTTGCTTTAAATTTTTGGTAAGCAATGAAAAATAAATATTTTCAAGGTGTTATAGGTTCCATGGGTTCAGGCCAAAAGGCTTCTAAGGAAAAATTTCCTTTGGAAGACAAGGGGTTAAAGCCACTATAGTGAATAGTGACTATGTCATTGTAAAATGGAGACTTTAGGCATTTGTGAATAATCGAAGGGAAAAATTCCATTGAGCAAAGACATGGGTGGCCTAGCCATAAACGAAACTGGTCTGACTACAGGATGATGGAGAATGTAACATTAAATGTTTTAGGTCCTATTTGTAATGGAATGACAATTGATCCTATCATAGGGCAAGAAAAACCTGTGTGTGTTTTGATCCATGCTTTTGGTTTATCATAGTCATCTTGATAAAGATCATGTAATATAAAAAATTCCTTGGTCATCAAATTCTCTCCATAGGCAGGATCTATTAATATTCCATTAGTGGGCTTGTCATAGATACGACCAACTATGTAAAGAGGACCATCAAGGAGATTTTTAAGTATGTCATGAGAGGAGAAAGTAATATCAAGAGATTTCTTAGGTTGGCCCTTACAAGGGATAACGTCTATTGTACCAACCATTTCATCCATAGGATTAACATGGGTCACATGCAGGATACTTGATCAAAATTTTCATCATTTGTAGCAACATTCATCTCATCATTCTTTGTAGTTTCACTAGCTTTGACAAATGAAATATTATGTTTGGGCATTAGATCAGTGAAAATTTGTAAGTTTTGATTTGGAGGGGCAACAAAATTCTTACCTTGATCATTAACAACTGCAATGGATAGATGACCAAAATCAATGAGGTCTTGAACTAGATGCTTAGGAAACTTGCACTATTCTGTGTCATTTCCATTTTGTCTATGAAAATGGCAATAAGCATTGGATTTAAAGTTTGGAGGTAACAACATAGCAAGATTAGGTGCTTTGACGACAAGGAAGGTAATCATTTGTTGTAAAAGTTGAGACATTGTTTTATGAAGGGTATCGAGTAAAGGTGTGAATTATCTATTTAGATCTCTATAATTAAAGGGCACCTCAATTTTAATGGTTGCTACTTGGTTGTTGAGGGGGGTTGAACTATAAGAACCCTTTGTTTTTCTTTCTAAATGGTTGGGAATTATTTTGGTTGGCATGTTCAGACTTCTCAGCTTGGTTAGGAGTGGATCTTGTATCTCAACTATTGACTAAATTGTGATAATCACAAAGGGTAGTACACAAATGCAGGAAGGAGGTAAATTTCATCATAGTGAGTTTGTCCTGAAGTTGAGTTTGCAAGCTTTTGATAAACATCTTTTGAAGATATGGATCAAGGATCTTGACATCGATTTGGGAGTAAAGCGATTGATATCATGAGATAAAATTATTTATCTTTTCATCATTATTTTTCTTGCAACACATCAAATCAGCCAAGGTCTTATTGGGAGTCATATGCACTTGGAAATGATTGATAAAAGCATAAAAAATTTCATTAAATGAACAAATTTAATTGTTTGGTAAAGAAGAGAACTATTTTAAGGCACTATCTTTTAAAGTCCTAGGAAACAAATTTTCTAATAGTTTATCATCAAGTACGAAGTCACTATAGAAAGCGGTGTAGGAATTAACATGGTTAGAAGGATCTCCCTTCCTTCCATATTTCATAAATATAGGCATCTCTACTCCTTATGCCATCGAGGTTCACAATATTTCCAAAGACAATGGGTTGCTTTGAACATAATATGTGGGTGGGCCATTTTGATTTTGGTTGATGGTAGATATTTATTGTTGCATGGATGAGACATTTTTGAAAATTTATGTTATGAGAGGGCCAGTGTAAGTGGTGATGGGTTGAACCTAGTGGCAGGACAAGTGAGGGGAATGTTGATGGATGGTAAAGTAGAAGATGATAAAACATGCGATGCCACATAGGAGTTAGGAATGCTACCAGGAATGGTCAAGGAAGGGATCACATTACTAACTTGTTGCATTGTGGTGGTGACATGAGGAGTGGTATAGGTAGGTATGGAGGCTACTATGGAGGGAGGAGGAGTGTGAGGTCCTCCTTGGCTAATCACAGTGTTCACCTGGTGAGAGACACAAGAGGTGGAAGGAACATGTTTTTGATATATCTCAACTATTTGTTTCACAACATCTAGGCCTTCGTCACTTTCAAGCATGCGATGGCTGTTTTCTATAGTTGGAATGGAGATGGTTGAAATGTGTTCAAGGTTCACTTGATGTTGCAAGTGTACTAAGTCCTCATGAATTTGAATGAGCTTAACTTGTGGGATATCATTAGGCCTATGTTCAATATGCATGCTACTTGAATGCAAAGAGTTACTAAGGGTATTTTCCATGCCTAGCGTACTATTATCAATACTAGGAGTGGAAGCTCTAGATAACCCAAGATCTACAATGAGTGTATTATTGTGAGATGTCATGAGTCTTGAAATTCTTCTCACTAAGGTACTAGAAATAGGACACCAAACACTCATGCAAATACTTCTAAATGTGGGGTGGATGCAATTGCAATGTAAACTAAGAGAACTAAAATGTTGATAACTAAAATTTTGGAAAGCAACACAGAAATGAAGAAACAACAAGCAAAAGTACATAAAATGCTATGGAAATGACATAAGTTACAGAGCATAATTTTTAAGTGGACTAAGTCACCCAGTATGTCGAATTAGACTAGGTAGTGATGTTTTAAACAATGTTTAGAATTTTTAAAGGAAATTTTATGATTTTTGGATTTTCAGATGTACAGACAGTATGAAAATGCAATTTTTTTTGAATTTTTAATGAAATGCAATGCAAAAATGCAAGCTATATGAGCTTTTCACTAATGCAATTTTGAAAACCCTAGAATGCAAAACAATGCAAAACCTAATGCAATGTTGATGCAAGTTATTCCTAGGATGCAAATGCACTTGAAATCAGAAGTAAAAATGTTTTAAAGGCGGGTTCATCAAAATGAATCATGGATTTTTGTAGGATAGGGCTCTCTTGCACTTCTAGGGTTATGAACCTAAAAGGAGAAAGGTATCCCACAAAGGATCTAAGGTTCAGTCAACACTAATGCTAATATGATTGAAATATGCCTAAATGGAATGTCCTACATCCAATAAACTGATAAAAGAGATGAATTATTAATGCAAAACTAATGAAATGCAAGACGTTTGAAAACACAATGTGATATGCAAAATGACCTAAGAATGCAAACAAACAATAACATAAATGAAAGAGGATGGATAGGTGCACCTGGAAACTGGAACTTGATGTAGAGAGGCTCTGGAATCCTGTAGAAATTACTGTTGAAGCCAATTGGGACAGTTACACCAAGTTGGGCAACTTAGTCCTATTTCAGGGAGATTCCATCAGAACAGGTTTTAGGAAATTGGATATCCAGAACTGCAGAAATCACTTTTCAGGCCCGATAGTGGGACTAATTTTCTAGTGATGGTGACTTAGTCCACCTTTAGCTTTTAGGAATTTCGAAAATGCAATTTGTAGCTCTCGGTCTGCACTTTGGTTCCTGACAAGAATCTAAATCTGAATATGCAA
Source organism: Sequoiadendron giganteum (assembly GCA_007115665.2). NCBI lineage: Eukaryota > Viridiplantae > Streptophyta > Pinopsida > Cupressales > Cupressaceae > Sequoiadendron > Sequoiadendron giganteum. Next base: position 117,217,707 of record CM021107.1, on the reverse strand, counting down.
ACTTTGACCTATGGGTGATCTCCAAGCTTCTTTTAGGGCTTTGTTGACTTTGAATGTTGTTGAAACCTTTTAACACCTTACTCTTTGACAAATCTATATACAAGACCTACAAAACACACATGAAAAGAGGGAAAAAGGGTTAAGGGTTAAAGAATAGGGGTTTGCCTAAGTCAAACACTAGTTTGGTAAGTAAACCCTTGAAAGTGAAATGAAATAGAAAGGGAATGATGAATGAATAACATGTAATGCTGCAACTCACCAAACCCTTGGTGAAGAAATCTGAAGATATGCAAGTAGATGCTCCAAGGGATGAATGCTTGATAATGCCTAAGATGATTGATAGTTGCTTGAATGCTTGGATGCTTGAATAATAAATTATTGGGGGGGTGAAAATGAGAGGAAAACCCTATATTTATACACAATCATGCCCTAATTCTTGAAAATACCTCATCATAGACCAATCTCAAGGTTTAGAGATAATATATCACTAGAAATTTAAAATAATTCTAATTTTTAAGCCAAATGGGACTAAGTCACCCCAAGTGGTGACTTGATCCCACTAGGGCAATTTTACTGGGTGTCAGGAATTAAAGTGCATTTAATGATGTTTAACAAGATTATTCTATGAAACAAACTTAAGTATGACCTGCAAGTGCATAATGGGGCCATTTAAACATAAGAAATGGTCAAATTATTGATGACAAGCCTAGAAAAGTGTGAGAGTTTGTTACAAATCCTTACAACTCTTTGACATAAGGCTTGGTAAGTGATAAAAAGAGGTTATTTAAATGAAATACTTTAGAAAGGTTCTAGAAAATTATGAAAGCGTGTTACACCACTTCACAACACCTTTTCAAGACATCATAAAGTTTTTATTGATTTACAAGAGTGCAAGGCCTAATGTGAATGTGTTGGCCACATTACAACATTAAATCTAGGAAAAATAAAGCCAAAATCCATAAGAAAGGACCAAATGAGCATGAAAATTTCCAAGGATACATTTTTCTACAGTACAATAACTACTTGAAGAATACAAAGGGATTTATATATGCATAGAGAATATTTTTGGCCAAGGAGGAAATGCTTGGAATGTTCATGAATGAATAATGAAAGGTACATTAAACATGATTAGATAAGCTACCATGAATATAGATTGCAAAGAGGAGTGATAGGAATGAACGAGGTTTCTTGAGAAGAACAATGACATTCACTAGATGAATAAAGAAAGATATACGTTTTCCAGCATAAACCTATTGTAATCTCAAATGTTGAATCAATTAATGAATGAAATGTGTACTATTTCAAAAAATATTTCTTTTGTTGTTGGTCGGGATACTTGGCAAGGGACCCTAGCCTTGACTGTGCCATCTTCCTAATTCAAAACAAGTATTGACCATATAAATAGAATTATTACTTGGTAACTAAATATAGGTTGTAAGCTGATGAGGGTCCCAAATGAAAGTTGAACCCATTGTAGAAACTTGAGCATCAAAACACAAAAAATCAATATGCTTCAAAAAATAGAATAAATGATGAAGGGCTACTCCAGCCAACACCCACATAGAACATACCAACAACTATCAACACATAAAATACAAGAGAAAAAAAAACCCACTTTCTATTACTTTTAGAAAATGAAATTATAGATTTGAAAATTACAATACTACAGTCACAAGGGCTTGATTCACAACAATTAAATTCAAATTTGCAACAAAAATATATTATTTGAAGCGACAATCCGCACTAATGGAGCCACCTCTCATAAAATTTATTCAAACCATTATTTGGCACCAATAACTGCCTTAGAATGTTTTGATTATATTAAAATTGGAAGGGCTAGTACCCATTACAAACCAACCATAGAGATAAACCAGGGACTCATGAGTAACTTGAGAAAACCAAAAAAGTAAATGGAAACTAACATTTAAATAGTTCGACTAATAGGAAATAACAACAAAAAGAAACCATAGAATCAAGACCAATAGAAAAACACTAGAAGCCTACAGCTCTCCTAAAAGCTTGAGACCATTGATTGTGTTCCTCTCCTAATACAAGAACTCAAGATTTCTCTTGAAAGTCATAGGCCCCTAAAGAATGGCATGGGTATCCATGGTAATATCGTGGGTCGAGGTGTCCACCTTCTTACCCTTCTTTTGAACTTGACCATCATCGACCCCTTTTGCCGGTCGCTTCCGTTGGCTCTTCCTTATCTCGTCCTAAAAAACTAAAGAGTGAGGGCCATGTTCTTCATAGTTTCTTTATTGTAGTCAATGATAATCCTTGGGCACTACATAGTCTTCTCGTGGTTTTGGTGAATGACATCAATTTTATCCAATAAACTCTTTTTATCTTCCTCAAACCCAACGATGGCTTAAAGATCATCTAGCTCTTTTTCCCATCTTTCCCCACCTCTCAAAGGACCTAGCCAAGGAGGTAATCATGTCCCAATGCATTTTGTTCTGCACCTCCCAAATCCATATAGCCTATTGTTCTAGCACCTTGCCCTCTAGGATTTGTATCCTCTCTTTAGCATTAACCAGTTGCCCCAGGAGCCATTTCATAATATCCTTTTGAACATTGATAGTATTTGAGATTTCATTCAGTTTTTTATTTATGGGGTTGATAGGGATACAAATAGACCTAGGAACAATACCATGTTCATCCAAATTGACACATTGATTGGAGGAATTATGAGGGCTAGGGTTAGAAAAAAGCGAGGTGTTGGGGACCTCTGAGTCATGGCCCTGAGTCGAGGAGTGGATGGTAGATTTAGCTGGGGTAGTATTCCACGAGTCATCATCATCATTGGTGTTATCATAATCCACTGATCTAGAAGAAATGGTCGTGGGCGTGGGCTCTGACAGGGGATTGCAATTGATAGGAACATAAGGGGTATTATCATTAGTAGGGGCTTTCATTGATAGTGACAGAAGGGATAGGGTCCCCTAGGGGATTAGTGGGGTCCGAAATAGTCAAAGTGTTCTTGCACATAGTAGCGGGGTAGGTAAGCAAAGCCTCATCAAACTTACATAAATGTAGGATTAGACCTTGATGAAGGGGTAATTTCTTACTTTTGGCCTAGACATTCTTGATGAACTGCTCAAGGGAAGACATTATCCAGAAGGGGAATTCATCTTAATATTGTACTTAAGATGGTTGAGCATGGGGAAAAGGTGGGCATGGAAGTGTAAAAAATGCTTTTGCAAAGTGATGTACCTCATCGAAATTTCAGCGATGGCACTCCAAACACCGAGAAGGTCCACACAATTAAAACCATTTTGCAAGTTGTTCACCTTCTCACCTTCTTTTACGAACCATTTCATGTCCTCCTAGTAATGGCTCTTGGACTTGCATGAGATGTAAATCCCCTCCAAAAAAAGTTGTGTAACCTGCGCAATAAGTTCAAGGGACACCATAAAAGAAACACCTATTGAATAGTCCAGATAACTAAGAGGGGGGTGAATCAATTACCCCAAAAAACCTTTTCCTTTCCTTAATTAATTCAAAGTAATCATAAATAAATTAGATAATAATTATAATAGATATGAACATTAAAGCACTTAACAACACCATGCACAATGAACACCAAAATTTACATGGAAACCCAAGATGGGAAAAACCATGGAGAATGCTAATTCTCAATTATAAAACACCGGTTAAGGTGACACTGATTAAGGTGATTTTTACAAGGGCTCACTACCAAAATGCTCACTAGAGGTAAGGCTCACTACCGGTGGGCTCATTGCTCGATTAATACAAAAATATCTGATTACAAAATAGACAAAAGATGAACTGATGAAGCTGCATCTACATATGCACGAAGTCAGTTCCGGTTAAGAGCACAATATTTATCTGCAACAGATCCAGTTAAGAATCTTCTACTAGTATTCCTTACACTACCTCTATAATATAGATTACCTCTTCTTGACACTTGCCTTCACTTCCTTCACTTTTTCTTGTCGCACAATCCTTCTAACCCTTATCACTATTCACACACACCACACTTCTTGTTCGATGCCAAAAGAGATGTTCTACATATATGCACATATATATACTTAGAGAACAAAATGAGTTAGCCTAGAAAAACATGTCGGCCTGAAGAACAACCTTGAAATATTCAATAAGGCTTGGCACGCTAGCACCAGACCCAAAGGATAGGTCACACATAAAGATCTTCTTACCACACTACCATGGGACCCATAAATAGGTCATACATAAGATAAGTTCATCACATAGCATAATTACCAAAGGATAGCAAACTTTGAATTACATGAGATATATTATGGAGCCGATAGGAATGCCACAACCAAGACCAAAACTTGTTCAACATAAATTGATAGGAATGCCATAATCAATACCAAATATTGATCAAAATCAATTTCAGTACCAACAAGAGGAATGCAAATAGACATACCAAAATTTGTAACATGCTACATGAATTTCTGGATAGCAAGGATACCAAGAATAAGTTTTAGGCACAACAACTAGTATAAAAAGATTAGTCTGCATTATTCTGCATTAATTGTCTTCCACAAATATCCCAAAAAGAAGTACTACCATATTCGAATCAAGGATAACATCCATACTATGCAACATCATAGCATACAATAAGATATAACATTTTTGTATATCATCTAGAGCACAACCTTCTAGATCCCAGGTTTTGACATCAATGAAAGAAAGCTAAATCAACAAGTTCTCAAAAATCTCCCACTTTGGTCTACAACAAAAACTCAAAACACAAAAATTACAAACAAAATACTCCAAGCGCTCCCTCTTAGTCAAGCAATCCGATTTCTCTTTTTGTTTTTATTTTTCTCTTCATTTTCTCCCCCTTTTTTCCATCAAAGGAAAAGGGCCAAGTAAGAACATTTTGAAGATCAAGTAAAAATAACACTTTTTCACACAAAATATTTTCTTGTACCATTATCTCACAATCGAAAGAATATTCTTGCAAGCTTGCACTATAGAAACCATTATGGCACACATACTGTCATATAGAACCAACATCCCAAATGAATATGACCAATCCAGAGATAGTCACTATTGTTCACAATCCTCTGCATTAGAAAGTATCCCACATAGATGATCCAACCAAACCTCAACAATTTCTTTGACCAACTAGAAGGTTTTAACCAAATTTTCCCTCTGTCCCTAAGTAGACAATAACTCAGTTTGCAACTTACCAACTCTTATTCTTTGTTTTCCATCTTTATCTTTGAAGAATTAGAAAAACTTCCCAATATCATTCAATTCAGATTCAATAGCTTCAATTCTACTTCTAAATTATCAACAACAACAAGCCAATAATGACAATAATTGTAGATGTCAGACATCTCCTTAATGCATTATTTTGTCTCACCAATGTGTTTGGATAAATTTTGTTTGGCTATGACACCCCTTCTTTCAATCATAGCTTGGATTTTATGTCCTTCAGATCCTTCTTGTAAAAACCTTTCTTCAACAACTTCTACCAGATCATCTGGTAATGAGTCAGAAATAGAAGAAATAGTAATACCCTTTTTGAGAAGATAATCAACAAAGGCATCTTTCTAGGCCTACTAACCAGAGAGCAGGCATTCAACATTTCACCAATATTTTTCATATCACCCTCATCGAACATGGAATGAACTTCATCTGAATCAAGCAGAGACTCTTTTTCCTTCTCCTTCTCTTCTAAGATAGTGATGCATATTTTGTGTTAATTTTCCTCCTTTTAGGTTTCGAAGGGGAACCACTAATGACAACCTCTATCTGTTTCTTACCAGAGGAGGAACCCTCCTCAAACTGACTGATAGGTGTAGCACTAGACACTATCAGCATAGATCCATTTGCAAGGATGAGAAATAGACTTTGCATGCATTTATTTTATCTTCCATACATTCCAAATATCTGTATACTTGCTTTCCAACAAGGATGCCAGAATTTCAATTGACATTTTCCTTTGATGGTAACGAATTCAAAAAGTAGAATACTAAACACATGAGAAAAGATCCAAACCGGAAGGAATAACTTTCAACCAAAGACATTTTGACATTGTCAATTAGGTTTTTCATTACTAGGCTACACAGGTTAAACTCTTGATTTTCCTTCACCATCTTATGTGCAAGATACACAACAATAGTAGATGTAGAACCTTCATGATTTTGAAAATAGATTTTGTATGAGATGTCGTAAGCAACATACCTTACTGTAGGATTAATAATTGTATTTATTTGTAGAGCTCAGGGGTCTTTGTTGATACAAGTAGGTTCCTCCACATCTCTGTATTCCACCATTTTCTTTCCAAGGAGGTCATCAACTCTACATAATCCAGTAATAGCTTCAATGGCTTCCTTAGTGATTGGATAGGGTTTTCCCAAAATGCTGTTGCCATCCTTGAATTGACTCAACAAGAACAAGATATATTCTTTGTCATCAATCCAAAGGAATTCTCTCCATAGATCCATACCCAAGGCACACACATTCTGCAATTCATCAGTCTTCAACCCTAGTTCTGTTTTCCTCATCTTTAGATGATAAAATTCATCCAACTCTACTCCCTTTATCTTCAACAGAATACCACCACTAGATTCACTGTCAATCAACACAGATTCCATCATCGTGCTTAGCTTTTTCAATATTTTATTTCCTAATGAAAGCCTTTTCTTCTTTGCAAACTGTGATAAATGATTTGAAACTCCATATTTTATCCTTAATTGCTCATGATGATTTCACTGCCAAAATATTCATCGATGATGCCAACAATTGTACTTCACTTTTCAATCGGCCGGATTAAGCTTCATCATACATTGCCAACCAGATCCAGCTTAGTCATGCCAAAAATACATCAATATTACTTCAGAGAGGGGGAACAAAAATGATATGCATTGTAAAACTCCCCTTGAGCCAAGACAATAGGCTCAGATTTCAAAAGAGCTTGTACCAAGATCCGATATCACATAAGAGATCTCCACACTTGTTTCCTTTTTCTTCCAAACCATGACGATCTTCTCCTTAGATTCATCTGATTCTGCAACCTTCTTTTTGTTTTCAAACTTTTCTAGAGCAACATATCTACATGTGTTAGCATAATGTCCAAATTGATTGCACTTGTAACATCTTTTCCATAACTTAACTAAGTGAACACTAGATCTACATTGATTATCTTTGTGACCATAGTTTGTGGAATAAGTAGAATAACCATGAAAGAGATTATTCATTCTATTCCTTCTAGCCATATTAGATAATTGACTTATGCAATGAATTTCTTTGTGACCAAACTTGTGATAGTTAAAGCATTGAATACTCGATTCCTTCCTACTTATACACTCTATAGCATTATGTCCAAATATTTTGCATAGAAAACAATGACCATTAAATGATAAGTATTTCTTTGAGCATTTGGTTGCCTGACCAGAGGTCTTTTTGTCAATGTTCTAGAGTTCCAAACCTTGATTTTTCCAACAGATCTTGCTTCGACTTCAACTACTGTGTCTTTACCCTTAGTGTTCTGATTTGAGCTTTCCCTTGAGAAGACAAGTCCTCCCTTATCCTTGTGATATTTCTGTAGGGAAAAAAATTGATCCAAAATTATGTTACTTTCGCATAATATTTCTTCTAATTTCAATTTTCTCAACTCTTGATCTAACTTCTCATTTTCTTCCAATTTTTGTTTGATGGTATCCTTAAGATATTCTTCATTATTCTTCCATTCTTCCATTTTTTGTTTGATGGTATCTTTGAGATTTTATTTAGTCTTCTTGCATTCATGCAACTGTAGCTTTAGATTCACAACACTTTCCTTTGAATCCTTTAATTTATCGATGACCTCTTAGTGTCTTGCTTTGAATATTTGGATTTTCTCCCTTAGATTTGAGATGAAAGAATTTGCCTCCTTGATGTTTTCTTTCAATTCCTCATTTTTAGATTCCATACTTTCCATATCACTTAATATTGACTTCAATTCTTCTTCAAATTAATAATCTCCTATCATCATTTTCAAATTGCCAAGATCTCCCTCAAGTGGTTAATATCTATATGCAAGGAACCAGGCCCTGATACCAATTGTTGAACAATGTGGATATTTGGGAGGGGGGGTGAATCAGTTATCCCAAAACAATTTTCCTTTCCTTAATTTATCTAGAGCAATCATAAATCAATCAAATAATAATTAAAACAAATATGAACATGAAAGCACTTAACAACACCATGCACAATGAAAACCAAAATTTACGTGGAAACCCAAAATGGGAAAAAACATAGAGAATTCTAATTCTCAATTATAAAAAATTGATTAAGGTGATTTTTATAAGGGCTCACTATAGGTAAGGCTCGGTGTCAATGGGATTACTGCCTGATTAATACAAAAATATCCGATTATAAAATAGAAAAAACATGAACTGATGAAGCTGCATCTACATATGCATGAAGTCAGTGCCGGTTAAGAGCACAATATATGTCTACAACAAATCTAGTTAAGAATCTTCTGCCAATCTTCCTTGCACTGCCTCTGCAATACAAATTACCTCTTTTTTCAACTTTCCCTCTCTTCCTCCAGTATTTCTTCTCGCACAATCCTTAACACCCTATCACTGTTCACACACACCACACTTCTTGTTTGATAACAAAAGAGATGTTTTACATATATGTATATATATACCCAAAGAACAAAATGAGTCAACGTAGAAAAACATGTCGGCTTGAAGGACAACCTTGAAATATTCAATAAGGCTTGGCACGCTAGCACCGAATCCAAAGGATAGGTCACACATAAAGATCTTCTCATGAAATTACCATGGGACTCATAAATAGGTCATACATAAGATAATTTCATCGCATACCATAATTACCGAAGGATAGCAAACTTAGAATTACATGAGATATATTCCAAAGCCAATAGGAACGTCACAACCAAGACCAAATCTTGATCAAAATCAATTGATAGGAACACCACAACCAAGACCAAATCTTGATCAACGTCAATTCTAGTACCAACTGGAGGAATACAATTAGACATACCAAAAATTGTAACATGCTACATGAATGTCTAGATAACAATGATGGGTATGTGCAGGATCACCATGGAAAAAATAGGCCCTTAAGTGGCAATAAAATTCAGAAAAATCAAAGTTAGGCAACTTGACATAAAAATTTGAATAAGTCATCTATATCATTTCAAAAATATGTAAGAATATAATCTATAGAAAATTGAATGTAGTTTCTAAACTACTAGGTTTATTTAAAAAATAAAAAAATCTATTCGGTGAAAATTTAAAATTTCAATGCAGTACTACTTAAATTTCAGGGAAAAAATAAGAAGTAGGTGTTTGTCTAACCACTCTAACCACAATAAAATGATAATATTTTTTTATAATATTTTAGATATCAGCAGAGGACTCATGTCCTGATGCGATGCATATTTTTTTGTATTTTTTCCAAGTAAATAATTAATTATGATTTTTTTTATTACAACTTTTAAAAAATATAAAAACTCGTATGTCTGACCACCTTAACTTGGTCAAAACTTCATAAAATTCAATTATTTATTTTTTAATCCTATAGTATGTGACGCATGTTTCAAATTCAAAAAATGTGATACTGTTTGAAAGCTATAGATGTTTTTCAATCAGCCTATCAATTAGGACTTTAGTCATAATTCAAATAGAAAATGAATAATAATTATTTATTAAATTCAAAGTAAAGCATAATTTATATTGGTGGAAATTTGAGAATCTCCTTTAAAAACCCTTTCCGTTTCATCAATTTTGGGTAAAAAAAAAGTTGTCAGCCACATGGGCCATCATATCACTTACATATCGCCACTTTTTGGCCCATCATGATCCCGTACATACCTTGATACCCGAAATAAGCTTTAGACACCATAGTGAGTATTAAAAGATTAGTCTTCATTATTCTGCATTAACTGTCTTCCATAGATATCCCAAAAGGAAGTACCACCATATCCGAATCAAGGATAACATCCATACTATGCAACATCATAGCATACGATAGGATAGATCATTTTTGTATATCATCTAGAGCACAAACTTTCGGATCCTAGGTTTTGACATCAATGACAACAAAGCCAAATCAACAACTTCTCAACAACTCTGCCCACAATAATAGTCTCATCCACCCACAAATTGGAAAATTCCATTGATAATTTGGAGTTAACACCCTACATCCCCACAAACACACGAAGCCAACTTTCCCCTTTCAAGAATCGCCCAAACCTCATTATCCTACTTCCAACCATAGCAAGTACTAGGTTCCTCTTGAACTAAATCCCCACCCATCATGACACCCATAAAAATAAATAAATGAGATACCAATAATGGAGATGGCTCTTCAAAACTCAAAGCTGTAAATTACAGTGACCCATTAGATAGTGATTAAGAAGCTTAAGATTCCATAAATGACAAGTGTGGGAACTATTAAAATGAGTTGATAATAAATCCATCCCAATCTCAATTGGATAGACCTTTGACATCATTTTGAATTAACTCGATCACTTGACTTGGGATATGGTGGATATTATCCCATTTTACCAAATTAGGAAGATAATCTCCTAGATTTTCTAAGGCATCGGCGACTTTATTACCATTCCTAAACACGTGATACACTCTATAATTCCCAAGGGAAATCATTAGATTGTGGGTTGAGGATATGGGGTCCTAAAGAGTCCAACAAGCAGAAGAAATCCTAGTTAGTATAAGAACCATATTCCTCAAGTCCCCTTCGATGACTAAGTTAGAAAACTCAACTTGTGTGGAAATTTTAATTCTATAGAAGGCTGCAGCCACCTCAAAAAAGCTAGAGGATTGAATCCCCAAATTAACTGCATAAGACATTACAAACCTTCCCCTATGGTCACGGAAGACCCCACCCCCACCCGCCTGACCTGGGTTGGGTTTGGTCGAGCTGTCGAAATTGAGCTTAGGCTAGCCAGGTTCGACAGGGGACCAGGGCATACTTCATCTTTACGGATGAATGAGTGAGTTGAGGGCATTGAGGGTCCCAGAGAAATTCCAAGAAGAAGAAATTGAAATCTCTAGATTAGTAGGGTTTCCTTTGGGCTTGGAAGGTGTTGTCGAGATCAACTCTACAACCTAACTGATAATTTTGTTAGCCACCACCTACCACGAGGAGCTTTTTTTCCTAAACACTTTTTTATTGTGCTTCTTTTAGACCATCCAACCAGTGAAAAATAATGATTGCCACCACAAATCAATGATCAAAGGGTGATACATCAGAGGGGGCTAGCAATCCAAAATCTCATACACATCCTTTTTCCAGATCCAACAGACTTTGAAAAGGGATTGTATTCTCTACCTAACCTACCAAGACAAGGGGCAATGGAAGAGCAAGTGAGGAATGGATTCATAATAATTTTAGCACAAATAACATTGGTTCCCAAGTTGAATTCCTTTTTTCTTCAGATTATCTAGAGTGAGGATCCATTTGTGAAAAATAGTCCACCAAAAGAATTTGACTTCAGATAAAGTATTGCCACACCAGATACACAACTAATCAAACAAAGAGTTCCAAGAACTTTATAGAATGTTGTAGTTGTTCTTGACACAATAGATTCCATCCTTAGAATTTTTATAGACCAACGAATCAGGCAGATTAGATGGGAAAAACTTGTGATTCTTGGCGGTTCTGAGAAGTTCTTTAGCAACCAACCATAAGGAAGGGTCAAACCAATTTGGGTCAATCTTCCATCTAGGGGGGTCCAGAGAGAAATCCACATAGTTTGAGACTTTATCACCCATCCAATTACACAAGTCGTGATGAATAATAGATAAAATAAGGTGGATGCCAAGAGCTTGAGAAGACAACCAATTGTCATCCCAAAAGGAGATCAAGGTGCCCGATCTGACCAGCCAAGAGGCCCTAGAAGAAAGGACATTTTGGGTTTCTAAAAGGTTATTCCAGATTACCGAACCAGAAGGCATGACCTCATTGCTCAACAAGGAAAGACACAAACCACCCTGTCGATACTTATCTTTGAGGATAGTAATCTATTCAGATTGGTTGTTAAGAACTACCTTAGAATGTTTGGAAAGTGTAACTCCCACTTTTGTTTTGGAACCAAAATTCTATTTGTTCATTTTCTCACATAGGAGGATATTTTATTGAAATTCACTTTTTTGTGGCACAACTTCTGAGAGCGATAAATTTTGACTTAGGCATTTTATTTTCTATTGTAATATATCATAATAAATTTTTCAAAGAGATCTACAATGTTAAAATCATTTTGTCCACTTTTTGAGATTTTTTGAGGCTTCTAAGGACTTCACATTTGAGTTTGAAGTTGTATTGGAGAATTTTTTTGGGACATAAACTTTAATATCTCCCAAAAGGTACATGATATTGAGATGATTCTTCTGCCATTAGATAATTTTTTCAATTTTTCTTCTAGGGTTAAATTTTTAGCTTCCTATGTGCCTGCTTAGGCTAACTTACTAAAAATATTAAGTGATTCTTTTTACCTTTTCAAAATTCTGAATATCCTACACCCCTTAAGTGTCATCGTGGGACTAAAAATCCTTAAAAAATGAATATTTCTTTTTGGTGATGCAAGATTGCCCCTACACCATTGAATGCTCTTGTATCAAGAAATAATTAACACCTCCTCCATTGAAAGTTCCATTTCTTGGAGGAAGATAAAATTAAGTTCATGAATCCAAATAAGTTCTCAAACAAATTTTCTAATGAGGGGTGTTTCCCAAACCCTTAACATTCCATGAAATAACTATCATTTTTAGAAAATAGAGAAAGTGATATTCTTAATTATGAATGATCCCAATTCAATCGATGTTTCTCCAATCATGAATCTCCATTTTTTCTTGATCACTTTTCCTTCTCGGTTTGTAGACTTTATCCATACCAATATTTGAAATTATTTTTTTGTTTGAGAGTTAAAGGAGTAATAATTTTCTTTCTAGAATAACCATTGGCATCATCCTTACAAAGAAATTATGACATTACACAGTTTGTATAATTTTCAAATGGAATAATTAACAAGATTGAGACCACACAATTTAATTCAACCCCAACATTCCCCCATGAGCCATCCATGTGATATGCAAAGATAGGGAGAGGAGTTAGTTCCCTTGTCGATAATTTCACTTTAAAGGGAATTTAATTGGCTTGTTGTCAAATTATGTAATAATTAGAACAAAATCGTAATCACCTAAGTCTTACCCATTGTAGCATCGTAAATGATCATCCTTGATAATTTTAGACTATTTTTTTCTCCCCTTTAAATTATTGGACCTAATTAAGGGTAAACCTACAAAAGTGGTTTACAATTCGAGTGAGGAAGGAAAAGTTTCAAAAAATGACCCCATACAAAAAAAATTGTTTTTGGGGGTTCAAATGAACTTTTGGTTTGAGCGAACCCATTAAATATTGGGTCCCACGTTTCCTAGTAAAATGAGCAAAGAAAATGGTTGTGGAATGGGAGTTTGCTCAAACCCTGGTTTCCTCAAACCCTAGTTCAAGAATACCATGGTTCGAGCGAAACCCTGGGGGTTCGCTCGAAACCCCCTTTTCCCACCATCTCACCCTCTAGCACCAAAAATATCCAAAAATTTTCCCTTCAAAGCTCAGGTTGAGGATGAAAATGGAGGACACTTCATAGACCAACTAGATGATGGTAGTCCTCAAAACGAGCTATCCAACGAATACAATTTTAATATGTTTTGGTTTTATTATGTATTTGCTTTTTTAGTTTTATTAAACATAGGTTTTTCATCGAAAATCAAGCTCTTTGTTCTACACATGTGGAAAAATAGAAGATTATAATTTTTTTTTGAAAAATATGAGTGAACCAAATATTGAAGTCCTTGATCCAAAAACAAAAATGAATTTTGATACATATAAAAGAAATTGTGTTCTATCGTTTGCCTATGTCTGAATTGTAATAGGTTTAACTTCGAAACTTGATTAAGGAAAAAATATTCAATAAAACACTATGAAACCAATTGGAAGCACTAGATATCGTTGTTACAAATCTAAATTTGAAAAAAATAGAATTTTATCCTTCATGGAAAAAAGTTATGTGTTATATGGTGAGCGTCACTCCTTAAAAATGGTATTTACTAAAAAAAACTAGTTTTTGAAGGAGATGGAAAAATAATTGCAATCTTATTCCAAAATTTTAAAAAAAATATATTTAGAATCTACAAACAAAATGTCACAAATCACTAGTTTGCATCATCTTCAAATTCCTCATGGTTTAGCCGCTATAGGTGTTCAAAAGTGAATATTAAGTAAGAAAAAATTAGTTTAGTGTCTAGTTTGGCCAAAAATTATAAATCAGTATTGTGGGATCACCCTTAAACACTTAATTTCCTAAGCTATGTGTTCCATAGCTTATTTTAAAACAATTTTTGATAATCTTTTAGTATAAAACAAATGCTCTTATTTAATACTTTTCCCTCCACTCCTTAAACCTCAAAAAATAGGTCTGAGACATAAGAGTCTAGGGTGCCTATGTCCCCTATTTTGGCTCCAAATTCAAAATGTTGGTGTCAATATTTTATTATTTAAATTTCAAATATCTAAAATTGGTTGTCAGGATTTATTTTATGGGAAATTAGAATAATTATGTATAAATACTTAGTTATTGCATCATTTGAACATTAACAAGCAAGTTGGAGAATTTATGATCAAGCAACTATTAAGAGTATTATTCAATAATTCAAGAGGAACCATTAAAGGATTTATTGCAGCAATTCAAGATCCAACATCATGTCAAAATGTATGTGAGTTTATGCATGTTCATGTTTTCATATTGTTTGTGAAGGATAATCTTTATAAGTCTCCAAGAAATTCAAGCAATTCAAGTAAATGGCACAACCTTTCTTCTTTCTTTGAATGTGTAGGTTTTAGGTTTGAAGAAGATTAAAGGAAGTTTGAAGATAAATTATTCATTGTTGCAATTGAAACCCTACACCTTGACAACTCGCAAAAACTCAATTACACAATTATTCGACAATGATCTCATAGTGCAACAAGTCGGAAATAGAAGCTCAAATCCAAAATCGAAGGATTGTGGAAACAAATTTGAATTTTCCCTACAAAGATAGTGGCGCCCTGAGCACATATGTCTTTCCTTTTTAGCTTCAAATTTGAACACATGTGCATAGTTTCCTACTCAATCTGTTTTTGTATTTTGTTTATGTCTATGACTTATCAGATCTTTTGCATTTACATCAGAACAATAATTTGTATCATAATCAGATCAATTAGATTATTGCATTTCATCATTAGTTCACTTTTAGATTTGGCTAAGGGTTGGTTGACTCACCTTTCAAGTTGTAATTCAATCATATACCTTATCCAAATCAAACCAAACCCCCACATTAACACACACATCACATACCCCTAGTATGAAATTTGGCAAAGGTGTCAAACCCTAAGGTGAAAACTACAAGGTTTTCCTTTCCCCTCATTTCATCCATCGTAGTAGGCTCAATATCATGAAAATTCTCTAAAATGTTAAATCTATTATGAGAATGGAAATTTACTAAATCGTGTTTCTAATAGATCACATTCTTCCCTTTATTATGAGAGTTTACAAAAGTAAAACCACTTGAGAGCAATTTATTTGAAAACCCTTATTTTGTAATAAATATCTCATTTCTACTCCAATTCCTTTGAAATCTAGATTCTATCTTTTTGAACATGTTCTTCAAAAACCCTTCAAAAGTTAGAAAAAAATTCACCAAAATCTTGGAGATATGCATTTCACAAAATAACCTCCAAAATTGAAAAAAGACACCTTGTCATCACAATGCTAAGATCATGCTTTGAGACCACTTGTTTATGAAATGACTCTCACAATGGAAGATAAAATATGAAATATGTTAAAAATACTTGATAATAGCTTAGAATAAAAAATCAAATCGAGAGGGAAAACCTCCAAATATCTCTAATGAGAACACATTTCACAATTTGATGATGAAATACGACTCACTACCACCTATATATACTTTATTTATGCCTAGGATATCACCTAGGCTGACTTAGATAGCCCTATATAAGCCTTAGGTTGATCTGATTAACTAAATAATACTATAATAATATTATGATATAACTTAATTAAGAGTTAAGATAGCCACAAGTTGACTATTCATAACCCTATGTAGACTAATATTAAGGGTGTAATATCATGGCATCACACAATCTATATAATTTTCAAATGGAACAATTAACATGATTGAGACCATAAAATTTAATTTAGCCCCAACATTCCTCCATGAGCCATCCATTGGATATAGAAAAATAGGGAGATGAGTCACTTCCCTTGGTGATACCTGCACCTTAAAGAAAATTTGATTGGCTTGTTGTCAAAGCATGGTAGAATTAGAAATAACCAAAGCTGAATCACCTAAGTCTTTTCCATCATAGTAGGCTCAATATCATTAAAATTCTCTAAAATATTATATCTATTGTGAAAATGCCAATTTACTGAATCTTGTTTTTGACATATCAAATTCTTCCCTTTATTATGAGAGTTTACAGAAATAAAATTATTTGAGTTAGACCTTTCCGAAGAAACTGGACTTTTCTCGTTTGAGTTAGTTTTTAACTTAGGGACCTTAATTAGGGATTGCAAGATATCTAAGACCTTCCTTCAACAATATTCTCTAAAGAAACGCATAAACCTGACCAACATGATGATAAAAAGAAACACATAAGCCTGACCAACATGATGATAAAAAGAAAGCACCTCATAATCTAATTGCTGAATCCAATGCATACCTCATAATCTCATTTCTATAAAATCATACAAAAGATTAATAATTACATTACTTACTATGTTCATTAAGCCTTTTTTAATAAAAAAATAAATATTTATTTTCCCTGGTGTATATATACATATAAACGAACAAGCGCTTTGTATTGCTGGTATATAATTTAGCATTCTATGAAACAAAACTTATCTTTAATTAATTTAACGTTGTAATTGACTGCATTTCTTATTTATACCTCTGCAATCTTCTTGCGGTAGTGCATTTTATTATTTGTATCAAATAACAATTTAAATCCAGGATACAAGGTGGATTTACTACTTAATCAACTCCATTTAGTTATTCTTAAAATTTTGAAGGATGATAAGAAAATTTACCTAACAGAAGTTGTAGGGACAAAAAATCAGATGAGGCATTGAGAAAAGACTAAGGTGGTCCGAGGACAAAGATGCGAGCTGGCAGTGGGCTCGACACGTTAATTTCTTAAGCTCGGAAGACCGTGCAGATAATATGGTTGTTGGGTGTCCGATTTCTGACGACCTAATTATTAGATCCGAATGCGAAGAAAATCTAGGAAGCTACCGACAAGTGCCATGCTTTGCCGGTCATTTCTCCCATCCAACCACATCCCTCGACCGGGACTGCCTATATTCCCTCTGTCAAATCATATATTTGGAGTAGGGTTTTGCTGTTGGTCGGCAGGTGCAGATTGCAGATGAGATCAAATCGCCATTGTTCAATTATTCACAAATGCACTAAATTTGCCTGGTCTTCTTCCTGTCTGTTATTGAGGATTATCTCCTTTCTTCGAACATCTGCTTTTGCGCCCTCTTAAAAAGAAGATGAATGCTTTTCCTCCTATGTTTTCTACAGTCGTTTCCAGTAGCGATGCGCAGAGCGGTGAGCACAATTTTTCGACGCCTCAATTCTGTCTGAGCGATGGTAAAATCGGGTTCGATTTTACACAACGGTCTGCTTTCGCCAAATTTAGAGATGATGGAAAGCAGTGGAAAAGACGAGAAGGCGTGGATAAGAAATTGCTTCACAAAGTGATAGAAAAAGAGAGGAGGAAACAAATGAAATCCCGCTATTCTGATCTGAGATCTTTAATACCACCAGAGAACTTTAAGGTATGCAATACTAACCCATCTCTCTCTTTTTTTATAATATCAGATGACTTTCTTTTTTATATGATATATCTTCTAAGCTCTCGGGAATTCTCAGTACTAGTACCCCTTCAAAGATGCATTTGTAAGAAGTTTAGGGATAAATATCAAAAAATCTATGGCCCGCATACTTTTTCTTGATTTCTTTATATTGATAAAAGAAGATTAATCAATGCCTTAGACAATTACATAACAAACTGGCGTGTCCTGCAAGTATTCTGTGTACGTCCCTTTGAGATTTTAACTCATTACCTAAGTTGATAACAGCGCAAATCAATTTAGAAGATAATGTAGAATAGTCTCGTGGATTCTTGCTTCTGAATTCATAGTTGTCTTGATGAACTGAGCTTGGAAAAACAGTAATGCTAATACTGGGATTCTACTTACAATAGTCCCTAGTGTCTCTAAAAAGGGCTTGAAGTCCAATTTTGAACATTTTAGAAGTTTTGATATAATATGTTTTTATTGAGGTGAAATTTAGTTTCAGTACCCATTATAGAAAAAATACCCAGATGAATATGTGATTGGAGATTAATGGATTGTGGTGCAGTGCAAGACTTCTATTATTGATCAGCTATCTGTGGCCACCGACTATATCTGCCATCTGGAGGAGAAGGTGAGGGAGCTTGCCAAGAAGAGAGACGAGGTGAAGATGAATGAAAGGCAAGACTATTACAAAGAAGACAATAGTACATCATTCCTGGAGTGTAAGGCGTTTCCTCAAGTGAATGTAAATCATGTGGATTCACTTGTACTAGTCACAACAAGTACTTTGAGAGGGCAGATGGCCCTCTCTAGGCTTCTTCTTGCACTTGAAGAAGAAGGCCTTCATATAATTTCTGCCTCCTCTTTCACCCCTGATGAGAAAGTTTTCCACAGTCTTCATTGCAAGGTGGTGTTTTCGTAGGGACTCACATTTTGAAGCATTCGGTCTCCAATTCCATTCACACAAGCAGATATAATTTGGCAATAAATTGTGAAAGTTTATTTGTTGATTTGCGTTGCAGGTGTTTGATAAGCAGAGGTTCACCAGCGGCGCCAAACTTGAGCAGAGACTTCGTCAGTTGATGGAGCAAAAAAGCATTGGAGATGTGTAGAAAGCTAGAGGCGATCTATACTTCAATGGCTGGCACTGCATTTCATAGTAATCCTGCTTTTAAGTTAAGTATTTTGGTTAAAAGGTAGTCCGAATATCTAAATTACCTAAGACACACTTACACTGAAGCAATATTCAACAGAAATGTCAAAATTTAATAGAAAATTTGTATAGAGTGATGCCCATAAATATAGCTGCACTGCAAAGAAAAACTATAATGATCTTACAAGTTCTATGCAACGCATGCTTTAAAAGCAATATGATTATCTATCTCCTCTAACTTCATCTTCCTTAAAATTTCTGATATTGATTACATCCACCTTTCCTTTAACTATCAGGTTCCATCTGCATACGGTGTTCAAGAGTTGTTACAGAATGTGAAATAATTACTTTTCCATACATATATCCTCACTGATATACGCTGAAATTAATCTGTGTTGAAATATAACAACGAAATTTACTCCAGTCGAGTGTTCCAACCCTTTGTGATCGGAACCCTATCACTTTCGACAGTCCCATGTGTTGAAAGTCAAGATGAGTGACTTGAAGTGAAGATTTGATGTATCTAATGCCTAGTGCTGCATAAGGTCTGGTGTGAGCTTGAATGAGACCACCTTTAATGCTTTTAAATTATTCTGGTTGACTAGAACTATAGGAACAGTATCTGTGAAGGTAGACTAATAATCCTGTTAAAGTGTTTGCATATTTTTGGCTATTCTTAATCATCAAACATTTACAGCAATAAAAGATAATTTTTTGTCAGTTATATTTAATCAATCATTTTTATGCATGAATGAGATGGAAGATTAATGTTGACATCTTTGATGCTTAAATAGAGGAGTACGTTACTGTAAATTTAAGAAGCTAATTGGGTGTTACTGCTGGCCATCAAAATTGAATAGTATGGTTGGAGATAAATTTACAGATCCCATCTCTGTTAGTCAACCTTCAGGATGTTTATACTCTTCGTTTATATTCTACAAATATTAACATAAATGTCCAGGAAAACAAACAAAACGATGTAATGTTGGAGGCGACTTGCTGATGGGAATGGGCATTAGAAACCTGGCAGGAGACTGCACTGATCTCTGTGTTGATCTTACAGATTCAATAATGGTGGGCCCTAGTCAATAATGCGGGTTTGGGCAGCAAGCGTAGGGCAGGCTATGCTTACTTATCTGTTATCTTTAATTTTGTATAAAATCAATAATTTTTTTAGTTTTCTTACTGACTTCTCAATCGCGATTTTAGATGAGTTGATACTATGTTGGATGATTTTCTTTTTGCTTTTTAATTTCTATTGTCAGAGTTAATTCTGTATAGATGTTAATTAACTATAAGTTTATTTAATTCAGGGAAGATGGAGTAATTTTGGTAGCATGTTTATGTATAAGATGACAAATTCTAATTATAATAGATGATATGTTTTTTTTTTATTTTGTGTAGATTAGAGAATATTTCTTTTTTATTTAATTATGTTAGTTTTTCAATTGATAATTTGGATCAAACACAATGAGTCATCATTAGGAAGAGGGGAGTGAAAGAATAGATTGTAGACGAAACCTTGAAATGATCTAGGAGAATTAGATAACAAGGCTCATTACATGAGGAAGTGGGGTATAAAGATGAAGAAAGACAAAAAAAAATGAAGTATAGATATATGAAAAATATGTAAAAAGAAAAGAAAGAAAAAACATAATAGCTAGAGTATAATCAAGTGAAAAAAATATGTGTAAGTGAATCTATGTATGTAAAAAACTATCTTCCCTAATCAAAACTTGAGTGTGCTTATGGAAAATATGATGTTTGGTATAGTGAGAGTATTCTACTAGATCTATTATAGAGAAATGGTTTTGCCTAATATCACCACAATGCTCTTTAACCCTAGTGCTAATGGATTAGGCCATTTATCTAATGTATTATCTAATGTATGACATCCCACATGAGAAAATGATCTTTAAAATCTTGAGAGGAGAATGGTTGGCATGGGATCTTTGCTAAAGGAGATGAGCTTTCTAGTAGTGGAGAAGGGTATAAAAGTACAAAAGATTCCCTTTCTCTATAGGATTTTGATCAACTTATTAGAAAGACCTTCTAAATAGGAGAGGGAAGCCAAACAAGAAGCAACATGTGAAATAGGTTAGGCTTAGGCTTTGGATGAACAAGATTCTTAGCAAGGGTAAAAGCTCTATATATGCACTTAGTCACCAGATCCTCATCTAACTAAACCTTGGGTTTGGTGCTGACATGACCTTATTTTGGTTTCTCTTCATAATTTTTTGTGGTCTTTATTTCTCTTATATTTATCCTTATCCTCTTCTTGTTTATTTCCACTCTCATTCTCATGGTCATACATATCCATTCCTTTACATAAATATTCTTCCTAGCATATAGTTTTATACATGTTTTCCCATTGTAACCTAGTCATTTTTCTTTTGTATTTGTATTGTTCATCTAATTCTTCATTCTTATTTAGCTACATCTTTTCACTTACCCTTACATAATTTATTTTCTATTTCTTACTCATTTTCTTCTTCGTTTAGGACTATTTACATACACATATATACAAATGGTGATATTTACATGTTGATGCATTTTTTTGTTTTCTTTTATGTATCACATTGGATTCATATTTTATTTCAATTTCAATCATTCTTCCTTCTCTCATTCTATTTACACATTTTTTACTTCCTTTTATTGTTCATTCATGCTTATGTTTAAACACATACATATAAACAAATATATGCATACACGTATATACATATACTTATTTACACACACA
Source organism: Sequoiadendron giganteum (assembly GCA_007115665.2). Taxonomy (NCBI): domain Eukaryota; kingdom Viridiplantae; phylum Streptophyta; class Pinopsida; order Cupressales; family Cupressaceae; genus Sequoiadendron; species Sequoiadendron giganteum. The sequence goes on along the minus strand of CM021107.1, from coordinate 117,195,915 downwards.
CATAGTTACACACACATGATTACATATAATACATATATAAACTCAAATATATATGCATATACATATATACATATACTTACACACATATGCACATTATTGTTCTTGACCTCATGCTTGGGCCTTTGTATACATAGTTTTCAATTTACATGTCTTATCATTTTTTCTTTCATTTATTTGACAAGCTCTCATATTTATTATTTTTATGTACATTTATCTACCTAAATACTCAAAGAATTTTGTATATATTTTTAAACATAAATGTGGAAATATATAAATATTTTTTCTTATAATTATATATACTTTTTCCCTATATATGCAAACTTTTGCATATATTTATTTTTCCATTGTACTTATTATTATTATTATACTTGTCTACATGTGTTTACTCTAGTAGCATAATCATTCATCTGCATTATTATTTTCTCTTCCTATAATTTTGTTTTCATTTATATTTTTATTTCCACTTTTTCTTCATATCCTTATTGTCATTTTATAATCCTATTTGGGTATTATGGACCATATTCAAGCTCATACCTTTTCCAATATGCACCTATCTTTACTTCTATGTTGATTTTAACTCTTGTTATATTTTTATATTTGCATGCATGTTTTTTTATATATTTCCTCATTGGTACATATGGGATTATAGTTCTATCCATTCTTTCTCATTCTAGTTAGATTATTTTATACCTTTTTTCTTTCTTTTTTGCATATCCATTCTTATTTGTAATGCTATATTTTCATGTATTTGTTATATAACCTCTCCACTCATTTATAAAATATGACATAATACATTCATATTGAAATGTGGAAAATTGTTTGGCTTTGCTTCTAAGGTTTAGGAACTAGAAGAATAATTTTCACTAAATTTCACTCAAGAACAAACCCTTGAGATCTCAATGCAAAGGGGAAAGAGATCTTGCAAGAGGGTTGTCGTAGGAGCTGAATATAAGCTAATAAGGGGTTCACCACCAAGTCCAGACTTGGAAAGATAAATGAAATGCAAGATGCAATACTAAACCCTAATTCAATGCAATCACCTACAAAATGTCCTAGAAAAGTAAATGAAACTGAATAGAAAATAGTAAGATGAATGGTGTGCACCTAGAAATCTAGAAATGATTGGAAGGAGCTTTGGAACACTAGAAAACTTGACTTTAATGCTAGCTAGGATTCATTCACCAAGCTGGGAAAATTAGTCTAAAATCTAGGTTTTTGTGCGGGAATAGGAATCTGCCAAATGGGTATCTAAATCTACAAAAATCTAAATTTTGACTAAAACTAGGACTCATTAGCTAGAAGTGGTGAATCAGTCAAGTTAAGGATTTTTGAAGCTTCAAAGTCTGAATCTGCTCTCCTCAGTCTGCTTAATCTACTTCAACAAGTTTCTGGATATGAGTCTCTAAAAAATTTATCTGTAGGTGTTTTACAATGCTCTTTAAGGCTTAATGACAACTTTTCTCCAATCTTGCTCCTTAGAAAATCAACAATCTAGACCTACAAATCACACATAAAGCAGAATGAAAAATATTGTTTTGTTAGTGGATAGGGGTTTTCCTTTGTCAAACCCTATTTTGAAAATTAATCCTTGAAATATAATGAAATATGAATGGCGAATGATGAATGAACAAAATATGATGTTGCAACTCACCAAAATCTAGCAATAAAGTGCTACAAACATGAAAGTGAGATGGTTCCAATGGATGTATGTCTTGAATCTTTCTTAAATAGGATAGATCTTAATTTGAATTCTAGCTTGAATCATAAAACCCTACATCACAATTGTTAGCTCTATAAAAAACATGATGCTTGAAGTCTTTGACATGATGATTGATGATTGGATGCTGCTCTAAAATGCTCGATAATCTACCCTTGAAGAGAATTGAATGTTCCTGTGAATGCTTGAATGCTCATTCAACTTGCTAGGTGTAAAATGAGTGAAAGAAACTTGTATTTATACTCATGCAAGAATTCTCGAAATTACAACACTACAAGCTGACATTAGATCTAGAAGGTTAAAATCCCACCAAGAATTTGAATTAATTTTTATTTTAGACCACACAGGACTCATTCACCCAAGGTGGCAAATGAGTCCCATCAAGCATAATGTATTAGACCAAAATTAAAAATTCTTAGAAATGTGTGAAACTAGGTTCAAGACTCGAAAACCTAGGTGGGACTCATTTGCTCAAGGTGGCGAATGAGTCCCAAATCAATAAATCTAGTCTATTCAACTCGAAACACCTAAATTATGATTGGCTAATGATTTCTATCAGGATTATCCTCAAAAATATGGAATAAATGAGGCTTGTGCATGTAAAATAAGGCCAATTAAAGCATAAGAAAGACCAATTATTATTGATAACCCTAGAAAAGTGTGAAAGTGTGTCACAACACTTTAAAAAGAGAGTTATTAGGCTTAGTTAATTAATAAAACCTTAGAAAAGTGTGGAAATGAGTTACAACACTTCACAACACTTTAGCAAGGTAACATTTAAATTCATTTGTTTACAAGGGCCCTGGACCTAATTTGAATGTGTCAACCACATTACAACACTAAATCAAGTCATCATTAAGATCAATTCAACAAGGAGGGCCCAAAAAAGTGTGAAAATGTCCTCCACAAAAAAATTTGATACTACTTTTAGCCGCCACTTTATTGAGAGGACGAACTTACTTGAAACTCACACTAACTAGACAAACATGCATCAAGAGGTGTCGAAGTGTACTAATGCCAGTAAGATAGGATGACAACGATCAAGAGGGGTGATCAAGCCTCCAGGATCAATATCCCATGACAAACCAACATAGGCACAAAAGAACACACATGGGAATGATATAGAGAGCAACAATAAAGCACAAGCATACACTGTCAAAGATGATTAAGCGAAAAGGTAAAATATAAAAGAGTTAGATCAAGCTTCGACCATTTGTCCATCATGATATGGATCAGATCTAGGTTGTTTGTACGAAAAAAAATGTAAGCTCACTCTGAGGCAATGTAACTCTTGGCTATCCACTAGGTGAGGATCCAAAAGAGGTGAGAGACATACACACACAACTAGTATGAACTCACATTCACACGTGGGTGGCTATGGGGAAAATCATGCCTTGGTTCAACATCCTGCTTAACCATACAAAAGTTATCCCTCCTGATAACTTTCATAAGGTGCCACAAAAAATGATTTTTGAGCTTCATGATACAAGCAAAACTTTGTATGCTTGGATCTCATGAACAATGAACTTTGAGCTTCATGAGGGAAGAAAAAATTCATATGCTCAGAACTCATGAACAACAAGATGGCTCCATAGGCATGCAAGATGTATTATGCAAGGTGGCCATATAAATACAAATGTAAAATGCAAAGAACATTCAAAGGAGTCTTTCTTAGTTCGTGTGAGGTCTTTAGCTTGGGGAACATTGTGCTTAATTTCTCCAAGAAAGGACCAATCAAAGAATAAAAGATTCACAACTTAGGGGATGTAGTGTGTCGCATCAAGCCAGTAAGAGGAATATGATATGCTAAGAGAGATCATGCTCTTGAGGGACAATACATCCAATTTTATCCACAAAGATAAAAACACATTGTATAAATTAAGAATATTGCACTAAGAACCATGAAAAAGAAAAAAAATGCAAAAGAATAATACCAATGTATGCCCCCCACTTTAAGGAAATTGCTAAACACCATACTGTGAGCAATTAATTTAAAGTATCAAATGAAAAATACAAAAAAAAAGACATGAGAGCTAACCTAGAAATCCTTATGCAAAGTCATATGTTTCCAAGTAAAGAGACATCATGTAAGAGAATAAGAAAAGAGAGGGGTTGCCCCCAAAATGAATACACCAAACACATAAGGATCTATGGATTTTGGGTCAGTATGTTCTTGCTGCAATGTTTTTAAGAGATCTTGGAACTGTCACCATTCCCTAAATACACATAGAGCTGGAAGAATGACACAAAGAGTGTGAAAACAAAGAGAAAACCTTTCGGCACAACATGGAAAAAACATGAATGTTTCAATGTCTTGCATCATCCCCAAAAGGAAAACACAAGACAAATGAAAAAGGGAAGGAAAAGCCTTTTGGGTTAACATGGAAGAGAAATGAATGTCTCGACACCTTGCGTCATCCCTAAAAGGAAAACACAAGACAAATAAAAAATAGAAAAAGGAAAAGCAAAGGAAAAGCCTTTCGGGTCAACATGGAAGAGACATGAATGTCTCAACACCTTGTGTCATCCTCAAAAGGAAAACACAAGACAAATGGAAAAGAGGTAAAGAAAATATTTTGGGTCAACATGGAAGAGACATGAATGTCTCGACACCTTGCATCATCCCCAAAAGGAAAACACAAGACAAATAAAAAAGATGAAGTGAAAGGATTTACAACATAGAGAAGAATGAAGGTACAAATAAAGGAATGTCACAAAGAGATACATACATCAAATCGAATAGCACCGAAGATCACAATATGCACATGAAATCACACAAAATAAAATGAAAAAGAAATAATGTAAAGAGACTAGTAAGGAAAATGTGATTCAACCTATGAGCAGGTCATCTACAAACCAGTAATGTTCATTGTATACCAAAGGTGGACAACTAGCTAAAGGGACAATCACAGATGTACTACCAGGAAAAGGACATCAACTTCTTACCCCCATTGAGTGCAAAACAAGAATGATCTGAGGTAGGTGATGGGAAAGATCATGTAATGGTGACAATACAAGATTCTACAACTACTACATGACAAGGGGTGGAAGGGTCTAGAACTTCTATTCAATGAAGTCAATGTTTTTGGGAACATAATATCTATCACATATACTTTGTAAGGCATGACAGCCATTAGTACTATGCCCAAGAGATCGATGGTATGCAGAATACTTTGTGTTGTATCTAGGAATTTGGCTCTAGTATGGGGTGGTAATTTTATGAGGCCATGACGGAGAATCAGTTGCAATGATTTCTCATTTTCAGATCTAGGACAGGGAAGGTTGAAGAGCTCGCTACTGTCAGCAATTTCTCGAATTGAATGTTGAGGGGGAGGACATAAGGTAATCCTATCATCCTTATTGTTGTTATGAGGCATTGGATATTCTCTAAGAAGAAGGACATTCATGTCAGGAGGAGGATCTTGATATCCTATGCCTTTAGTGCTTTCAATTGGTATTTTCTCTAGGAGTTGATGGATTTCATGCTCACTTGTTGTATCACATCCTTGCTTACTCAAGATTGTGAATCCTTTTCCTGAAAGGAGAAGGTGAGGGAGCTTGCCAAGAAGAGAGACGAGGTGAAGATGAATTAAAGGCAAGACTATTACAAAGAAGACAATAGTACATCATTCCTAGAGTGTAAGGCGTTTCCTCAAGTGAATGTAAATCATGTGGGTTCACTTGTACTAGTCACAACAAGTACTTTGAGAGGGCAGATGGCCCTCTCTAGGCTTCTGCTTGCAGTTGAAGAAGAAGGTCTTCATATAATTTCTGCCTCCTCTTTCACCCCTGATGAGAAAGTTTTCCACAGTCTTCATTGTAAGGTGGTGTTTTCACAGGGACTCACATTTTGAAGCATTCGGTCTCCAATTCACACAACCAAATATAATTTGGCAATAAATTGTGAATGTTTATTTGTTCATTTGCGTTGCAGGTGTTTGATAAGCAGAGGTTCACCAGCGGTGCCAAACTTGAGAAAAGACTTCGGCAGTTGATTGAGCAAAAAAGCATTGGAGATGTGTAGAAAGCTAGAAGCAATCTATACTTCAATGCCTGGTACTGCATTTCATAGTAATCCTGCTTTTAAGTTAAGTTTTTTGGTTAAAAGGTAGTCCGAATATCTAAATTACCTAAGACGCACTTACACTGAAGAAATATTCAACAAAAATGTCAAAATTTAAAAGAAAATTTGTATAGAGTGATGCCCATAAATATAGCTGCACTGCAATGACACACTATAATAATCTTACACGTTCTATGCGACGCATGCTTTAAAAACAATATGATTATCTATCTCCTCTAACTGCATCTTCCTTAAAATCTCTGATATTAATTACATTTATATTTTCTTTAACTATCAGGTTGCATCTGCATACGGTGTTCAAGAGTTGTTACAGAATGTGAAATAATTACTTTTCCATACGTACATTCTCACTAATATACGCTGAAATTAATCTGTTTTCAAATGTACAATGAAATTTATCCTGTCGAGTGTTCCAACCCTTTGTGATCAGAAACAGCAACCCTGTCATTTTCGACAGTCCCATGTGTTGAAACTTAAGATGAGAGGCTTGAAGTGAAGATTTGATGTATCTAATGTCTAGTGCTGCATAAGATCTGGTGTGAGCTTGAATGAGACCACCTTTAATTCTTATAAATTATTCTGGTTGACTAGAACTATAGGAACAGTATCTGTGAAGGTAGACTAATGATCCTGTTAAAGTGTTTGCATATCTTTGGCCATTCTTAATCATCAAACGGTTACAACAATAAAAGATAAATTGTTGTCAGTTATATTTATTTATGAATCATTTTTATGAATGAATGAGATGGAAGATTTATGTTGACAGTTTTGATGCTTAAATAGAGCAGTACATTACTGTAAATTTAAGAAGCTAATTGGGTGTAACTGCTGGCCATCAAAATTGAATTAATACTAGTGGTTGGAGATAAATTTACAGATGCCGTCTCTGTTAGTCAACCTTCAGTATATTTATACTCTTTCGTTTATATTCTACAAATGTTAACATAAATGTCCGGGAAGACACACAAAACTATGTAATGTTGGAGGCGACTTGCTGATGGGAATGGGCATTAGAAACCTGGCAGGAGACTGAATTGATCTCTGTGTTGATCTTCCAGATTTAATAATGGTGGGCCCTAGTCAATAATGGGGTTTGGGCAGCAAGCGTAGGGCAGGCTATGCTTGCTTATCTGTTATCTTTAATTTCTATAAAATCAATAATTTTTTTGGTTTTCCTACTAACTTCTCAATCACGATTTTAGATGAGCTGATACTATGTTGGATGATTTTATTTTTGCTTTTTAATTTCGATTGTCAGAGAGTTAATTCTATATAGATGTTAATTAACTGTAAGTTCATTTAATGCAGGGAAGATGGAGTAATTTTGTTAACATGAATGATAAAAAGATAATTATATTTTTTCTTTGTTTCTTTTTATTTGTTTGACAATTTATGTATAAGATGACAAATTCTAATTATAATAGATGACATGATTTTTTTATATTTTGTGTATATCAGAGAACATTTCTTTTTTATTTAAATTATGTTACTTTTTCAATTGATATTTTGGATCACACATAATGAGTCGTTATTAGGAAGAGGAGAGTGAAAGAATAGATTGTAGACAAAACCTTGAAATGGTCTGGGAGAATTAGATAACAAGGATCATTACATGAGGAAGGGAGATATAAAGAAGAAAGACAAAAAAATGCAAGTATGGATATATGAAAAATATGCAAAAATAAAAGAAAGAAAAAACATAATATCTAGAATATAATTGAGTGAAAAAAATATGTGTAAGTGAATCTATGTACGTAAAAAACTATCTTCCCTAATCAAAACTTGAGTGTGCTCAAGGAAAATGTGATGTTTGGTATAGTGAGAGTATTCTACTAGATCTATTATAGAGAAATGGTTTTTCCTAATATCACCACAATGCTCTTTAGCCATAGTGCTAATGGATTAGGCCATTTATCCAATGTATGGCATCCCACATGAGAAAGTGATCTTTAAAATCTTGAGAGGAGAATGGTTGGCATGGGATCTTTGGTACAGGAGATGAGCTTTCTAGTAATGGAGAAGGGTATAAAAGTACAAAAGTTGCCCTTTCTCTATAGGATTTTGATCAACTTATTAGAAAGACCTTCTAAATAGGAGAGGAAAGCCAAACAAGAAGCAACATGAGAAATAGGCTTAGGATTAGGATTTGGATGAAGAAGATTCTTAGCAAGGGTAAAAGCTCTATAGATGCACTTAGTCACCAAACCCTTATCTAACTAAATCTTGGGTTTGGTGCTCACATGACCTTATTTTGGTTTCTCTTGATAATTTTTTGTGGTCTTTATTTCTCTTATATTTATCCTTATCCTCTTCTTGTTTATTTCCACTCTCATGGTCATACATATCCATTCCTTTACATACATATTCTTCCTATCTTATAGTTTTATACATGTTTTCCCATTGTCACCTAGTCATTTTTCTTTTGTATTTGTATTTTTCATCTAATTCTTCATTCTTATTTAGCTACATCTTTTCACTTACCCTTACATAATTTATTTTCTATTTCTTACTCCCTTTCTCTATTTCGTCTTTTAGGACTATTTACATACACATATATATACATAAGGTTATATATACATGTTGATGCATTTTTTTGTGTTCTTTTATGTATGTACCATTAGATTCATATTTTCTTTCAATTTCAATCATTCTTCCTTCTTCTCTCATTCTATTTACATATTTTTTACTTCCATTTATTGTTCATTCATGCTTATGTAAAAACACATACATATAAACAAATATATGCATACATGTATATACATATACTTATTTACACACACACACATAGTTACACACATGATTACATAATATACACACGTACACTCAAATATATGCATTATTGTTCTTGCCCTCATGCTTAGGACTTTGTATACATAGTTTTAAATTTACATGTCTATCATTTTTTCTTTCATTTATTTCACAAGCTCTCATATTTATTATTTTTATATACATTTATCTACCTAAATGCTCAAAGAATTTTGTATATATTTTTAAACATAAATGTGGAAATATATAAATATTTTTTCTTATAATTATACATACTTTTTCCCTATATATGCAAACTTTTGCATATATTTATTTTTCTAGTGTACATATTATTATTATACTTGTCTACATGTGTTTACTGTAGTAGCATAATCATTCATCTACATTATTATTTTTCCTTCCTATAGTTTTTTTCATTTATTTATTTCTTTCCACTTTTTCTTCATATCCTTATTGTCATTTTATAATCCTATTTGGGCATTCCACTATATTCAATCTCATACCTTTCCCAATATGCACCGCTTTTTTCTTCTATGTTGATTTTAACTCCTATATTTTTATATTTTCATGTATGTTTGTTTATATATTTCCTCATTGGTACATATAGGATTATAGCTTAATCATTCTTTCTCATTCTAGTTACACTTTTTTATACCCCTTTTCTTGCTTTTTTGCATATCCATTCTTATTTGTTATGTTATATTTTCATGTATTTGTTATATAACCTCTCCACTCATTTATAAAATATGAAATAATACATTCATATTGAAAGGTGGAATTTTTTTTTGGCTTTGCTTCTAAGGTTTAGGACCTAGAAGAACAATCTTCACTAACTTTCACTCAAGAACAAACCCTTGAGATCCCAATGCAAAGGGGAAAGAGATCTTGCAAGAGGTTTGTTCTAGGGGCTGAATATAATCTAATAAGGGGCTCACCACCAAGTTCAGACTTGGAAAGATAAATGAAATGCAAGATGCAATAGTAAACCCTAATTCAATGAAATGACCTATAAAATGACCTACAAAAGTAAATGAAATTGAACAAAAAATAGTAAGATGAATGGTGTGCACTTGGAAATATGGAAATGACTAGAAGGAACTCTAGAACATTGGAAAATTTGACTTTAATACTGGGTGGAACTCATTCGCCAAGCTGGGTGAATCAGTCCAAAATCTGGGTTTTTGTGCGGGAATACGAATCTACCAAATGGGTATACGAATTTGTAAAAATATGAATTTTGACTGAGACTGAGACTCATTTTCCAAAAGTGATGAATCAGTCCAATTAAGGCTTTTTGAAGCTTGAAATTTTGAATCTTCTCTCCTTAGTCTGCTCAATCTACTTTTGCAAGTTTCTAGATCGAAATCTCTAAAAAAATTGACATGTAGGTGTTCTCCAATGCTCTCCAAGGCTTAATGACAACTTTGAATGACTTGAGAAATTTTTTCCAATCTTTCTCCTTAAAAAACCACCAACCTATTGATTTGTGTTTTATGCAATTCTCAACACAGGTAGTGCATAGGTGCATTACCTCTCTTGAAAGACAATCTTCCACAATCAGATTGCAGAACACTACCTGAAGGTCTCTAATGTGAGGTATTGACATTGCTTGGAATATCTCAGTTGTTTCATGTGATTTGTTGGAATCAAAAGGCGGACTTATAGACGAGTCACAAAGTGGGGAAGTTGGATCTACAAAAGGAGTTTTTAAGATGGGAAAGTTGTTGTACATTTGTTGTAGGGTAAAACAATAGTCTTGAACTCCATTTATGATTTGAGATTTGGCTTTATAATGTCCAATGAACCTTTCCTAAGGTTACTTATTAAAAAAAAAGGAAATGAGAAGGGAAGATAGTAAGTTCCTAGACCTGAAACTATGAATGAACAATGATCATGGAGGCTGCTATAGTAGACAAACTCCCCAAACTGGGTTTTGCTTGGCCAAGAGGATCCTATAGTTACAAAAAACCAGTGCAATCTTCTAAGGGCTATAGATTTTTAGATTGCGTACACACATCATGAACATGCAATTTGAACTAGGTTGCAACAATGAGTAAGGAAGCCCGTGCTAACTTTTTATAGCAGCTTGTCATCAACAAGTGCCAAAACTATGGGTTGGAAATTCATCAAATACAGTAACAACAAATACCATCATCACTTCCATTCAAGAAAATAACTACTAAACTAATAGGGGAGTAGAACCATGCACACATAATGAGCAAACTCAAAAGGAAACACCCATAAATCATGCAATGTTTATTTCTATTGTTGCAAAATGCCTTTACACCAGCTCTCCAACCATTTACAAATGAGGGGGAGACCCCTTTTTATAGTTTTGCAAATCCTGAATGAATGGCTATGATTGAATTACATTGTGTGGTCCAAATTTGATTGCACTAGGGCTTCACCTACCCCACAATATTCAGCAATTTAAAAACACATCTTTAGTTTTTCCCTATTTTGTCTTTTAGTGCCTAGGTACTATAGCAGTTTTGTCTTCCTGTTGATTTCCCTTTTACTATAGCTGAAACTGCCCAAAGGCTACTCTTGGAAGTGATACTTTATCTGGTCCTTATCCTCCTTCCTATAGGGAACTCGACCCGATTTATTTCCTTTGTCTTCCTCTCCAACTACCCTCGAGGGTTCTACACCTGATTCTGTATATCCTGCAAACAAAGACGAGACAAGTGCAATTAAGCATGAAGACACAAAAATCAGCCAAAATCCTTGCAAAACATTGTTAGATTGAATAGTTACTCATTTGAAAAAATCTAACATAGTCAAAATTTTCATCACTAGTTCACTGGAGGGGATTTGGATGGTCCAGGCCTCAGAGGCCAAACTTCCCCTATTAGAATGTTTTTATGAATGGAAAACAGAGTGGGGAGACCCAAATGATTTCTCTCAATCTTTGATTTGAATTTTTTGAAGTGATCAAGCAGGAGAGGGTCAAATTTCAACATGTGGGTCATCATTCATTTTTAGATTGGATGTCATTTGGGTCATCATTCGGGCATCCAAAATTAAACTGAGGGAAGGTTGTCAAAGGTTAGCCATTTGAAACAACTTTGAAGAAACAACATTCTAGAGGTGGAGTTCCGGAGTCCGAGACTCGATAGGTAGAAGGACATGAGAGATAAAGCCCTACAACATTTTCAATCATTTGAGTGTTCAGGCCACGAAGGTCGGGAGGCTACTGGACGTTGGTCGTTTGGAATGACGGATGTTGAACCGAAATCCGATGGAAGTGGCCCAACAGACTAGACCCAACATCGTGTTTGGCCCTTGGATTTCTTTCGCTAAGTTTTGGGCGACTGTGGCACCGAGCTTCAAGAGTTAGAAAGGCAGGCCCATCAAGATGACTATTGAGGATCTGAGATTCACATGGGAAACTATCGTCAGGCCAAGGAGCAGGGGAAGCTGCAGTTAGAATGCCAACAAGAAATGGTGTAGTCATGGTGGCGACCTGCAAGGAGTTCATCCGATGAAAAATCACAGCCTAGGCTCCACCCCAACCATGGATGCAGGGAGATATACACAGGAAGGTGCGATGGGATGGCTGCTAGGGACAATAGAGGCAACATGGAGTTCTACATAAGGTAACCTGCACTATTGGGTCCACAAGGAGCCCTGTCATGAGTCATATGTTCATCATTGTCTAGATGGAAATAGTAAGGTCAAGATCCGCATGGCAGATGGAAGGCTCAGGTCGGTAGTTAGGAGTGGCGAAGGCAGGATAGTAACCTGCAAGTTGTCACTCGCACTAGAATGTCTACATGCCACTCCTCCCATCTTAGCAATTTTCAATTCATGGGTGGGGAAGGTGAGCATCGGGGCCCGCTCATATCACTCTTACTCCCTCAAGGTAACTCTCCATACTCAGTTATATTTTGCACTTACTGGGAGCAGAGCAAATAGAGAATCAACACAGGAAGCCTCTTAACGTAGGCAGGGCCGGGTTCAGAATGGGAATGAGATCAGACCTAGGAACAAAACTAGATTCAAACTTAGAACTAACTAACGATCCCAAGTTCGTTCCCCACTCTAGTTCCTCTAGTTTATCACTAACACCAAGCGAGTCATCAAGAAGATCCAAACATAGAAGAACAAGATCCCCAAACACAAACAACACGACCAAAACAAATGAAAAGCAATAAAAGAAAGCAAAGGAAGACAAAAGTAGAACCAAAATAGGAGTGGAGGCGGAACCAAAACCAGACAAAGGCAAAACCAAAAATTGAAGTGAAGGTGGAACCAAAACCGGAGTGGAGGCGAAACCAAAACCGAAGTGGAGGCAGAACCAAAACAGGACTCATAACCTTTTGCAAATTTTTGAGTTCAATTCCCACCTCGGTTTCACCTCTGATGAAAGGAAAGGAGGCGAAGGAAAAAGGAAAACCAAAGAAGACCTAAGGGAGGAAACCAACCCAAAGGCAAAACAAAAGCAAAGCAACAAAGAAAACAAGAAGAGAAGAAGCGGAGCCAGAACCAGAACAGAAACTGAACCAAGAACTTTGTGAAGGTTCCAAGTTCAGTTTCATTCCATGCCCCAAACCCACAAAGCAATGGAAAAAAGGTCATAGGAGGAAAATAACAACTCCTAAGACCCAGAAAAAACACCAAGGACAAACAAAATACAAGGGGGACCCACCTCCCGAGATGACATCCCAAAGACTCCTCGACCACTTGGAACTCAAAATAGCAGAGACACAAAACGAGGCGGTGAAAAAATGACCCAACACGACGAAAGAAGGAGAATGTCCCCATTCCAAATGGGGTGTGTGTGCAAAACACGCACAACAAATGGCGACTCACTAGGGAAATGCTCCAAAGAATTAGATGAAAAACTAGAATAACGAACCTAGAATCTCTAGTTTCCATCTTCACACTGGGGAAAACAAACTAGATGTTTAACCAAAGGATCAAAACCACAAGCCAACCCAACCTTCAGTATGCTGAAATTCCTAGTGTGCAGTTGCGTTAATTCCCGTCCTTCAGTTGCTACAAGAACCCAAGCTCCGGCAAGTTAAGCTAGGTAGATTATTTTAACTCTAAAAGCATTTGGGACATTGTCTCGCTATCAGTCAGGCATCCATAGCCTCAACAAGGTTGTCGTTGTGATTCTCCCAAACATTGTTCTACTTCTGGCTGGGCATCCATAGCCCCAGTAGAGTTGCTCGGATACCCCTGAAAAATTGAATTTCTTCTCCTTTGATTTTCAATATTTTTCTTTCTTTCTTTTGTTTCTTCTCTTTGAATTTCAATTTTCAATTCTTTTCATTTCAACCCACAAGCATCAAAGCTTGTGTTCAGGGCTAAGAATCACAGTGGCATTGAAGCAGAATTTTAGATTTTTCACTCAACTAGACCTGACAAAGGACCTATAACGACCTCCAGATTCTTAAAATACGTGAGAGAAATAAGATTCCAGAATACATCAAGATCATACTAGCCAACAACTTATCCTCTTTGAATCAAACACCCAGATCACTTGACACTAACAAAAGATCCTCACCATCCACTTTGAAAACTTGATTAGAGTTTAACAAAGAAATACATAGAACAATCCCAGACAATAAAGATGGTCTTTTTATGCACAGATGTGCCCAACCAAAATGAATGGGACCCCAAGCAAATTAGCAACAAAGCAGCAACAAAATGGAAGCAAAGCGAATGGAAAACAAACACCAAAACTAACCAAAGCAGGACAACGAAAGAAAACAATGAATAAACTACTCTAAAGCAAGCACCCAATAGAAAATCAACTAACCTAAGGAAAGCAGGAAAGCAGAGTATTTACAGGAAACCTACACTACTCAAAAACAAGCTATGTACAAAGAGATATTTACAAAGCACTATGTTTAGGCAAGGCAAACCGACATCAACGCTCATTGGATTTCACAGTGCATGCACAAGCAAATGGGAACTCATTATCGTTCTTAACCATGCAAATTTATCTTTATATTCTGAAAAAGGAATTCAATGTTGCAACACTCAAGTTCAGTCACCTAATCAGGGAAAATCAGCCATTGAGGAGACTTGCCAAACTCATGGATAATCCATAAACATGTTTGTCTCCCCTCATTCCCATAATAAAAATGATAAGTACAACTATGACAATTAATGAGAGCAAGGAAGGATAGAACATGGATTTCGTTGTGCAATAGTGGTCATGTTTGACAATCGAGAGAGAGCAATGCATCGTCAGTCTTTGCATCAAAAACCTTGGGTGGGCATGGTGGAGGGTGCAGCATTTCAGGGATCAAGCATACATAAGGTAGAGAGAATGAGGCAACAAACACTTCCTCCACGTATTGTGTGGGATCGACAATCCCTATCAGTTTTTATTCAATAGATAGACTTCATCTCGTTGATCTTCTACAAACCTAGTGTCCTCTTGATTGTTGTCCTCAAAAGGCAAAATGTTGTCCCACTTCCTTTCCCAAGTTTTGTCCTTATTTATGTGGTGTTCACTGTCATGGGACAATGACATGCACAAATCTGTCATTTTGCAGCTATCTGAATATGAAGGAGGATCGACAACGATCATGGCAAAATGACTCCAACTTGCATCTTGTAGTCGACCAAGGCTTCATCTCTATTGGAAGCTATCTCAACACCCTCGCCTTTATCATCTTCTCTTTGTTGTTCATGCATCTCATCATGGAATTCACTCATTTCCCCTTGTTCACTATCGCTATAGACGGAGAAGGAACCCCTCTCCCAATCTGGAAACTCTAGTCCATCACCGTTCTGAGGCTCAAGGATTTTATCTTCATCACTACCATCTTCTGGGATGTGCTCTTCCTCGGCATGAACATACCTCCGCAGTACAGCTCCCAATGAAAAGAAGTCATCAATTGATGGCACCTCATCAAGGGGACCAAAATCCACTATGCGATTTTCCCCCAAGGACTCGTCGTAAAGCCTGTCATCCATGGTGCACAAATTTTCTTCAAGATGAATACATTCTCGATGATTGGTGAACAACATTCCTATTTGATCTATTTCATCGCTCAGAAGCTCAAGATTGTATTTTCATCCTTCCTCTATTGCTACCCCAACATCTTCTTGAGGACTACCTTAAGCTAGGTTGTCACTTGGCTCGGGCTCTTGATCCTCATGTTCCATCCTTGAAGCAACAACAGGAAGTGGTGTGCTTGGCTGCCTTGCTTGTTCTTTGACTTGGTTGATGGCTTCTTGGCATAGTCTGCATGTGAACTCCGAGTGCAATGAATCATGGATTTTGCACCAATTTGGTAGTAGAAATACCTCTAGATCCACTTGGTATTTCATCTCTAACCAATCCTTTGCTAATCTAGAGACGATCTGGTCATATCTTTCTATGATTGGGTCCTCATCGTCACTTGAAAAAGAAGTTGGATGGTAGGCAATCATGCCGAGTGGTTGTTCCCACTCCAAACTTTCATTTTCAGATTCTCGATCCTTGTCATTGACGAAGGAGAGGTCTTCTAATCTGATTTCACTTATACTCTCATCATTATTTTTTATTGTTCTGAAGTTGTCAACCTCTTCCTCTTTCTAATTTTCAACATCTTCACTAGCTGCTGCAACATACACTATTGCAGATTTTGTTTTTTCATCTTCCACTACCAACGGTTCTTCTTCCAGAGTAGAGGACTGCCCTTTATTGATGGAGATAAATCCTTCTGAATTAGTTACAATCAAATTTTCATCAAGGTAATTTTATGTTCCAAGACTTTCAGCCTCTTCCCCTTGACTTTCAACTTCAGTGTTTGTTGTCCTAGCATCTCTTTCTATGAATTTTCTTGGTCTGACTTGAAGGTGTTGTCCTCCAGATGCTGAAATTTTTTTTGCCTCATGGGATGACTTGTCCTTATTGAAGGTTGGTTGCTCCATATTTTTTGAAAAACCCTTGAATTGGGTGAGGATGTTTACACATAATGAACAAGTAAATTCTGAATGTGGTACATTGTGAAATTTGCAGCAGCTTGACATTAGTACTTCCTCCAATCTTGGTCAATCCTTGCTGCCCAAACATTCATGGATCAGCTCTTCAAATGCCTTGGTTGCCATGGTTGTCAATTCTTCCTCTGGGTTTGTATGGGATAAAGGCCAATAGATTTCCCAAAACAAAATTTCTCCCTACATGACTCTTTCAATTCTTCTCAAGAAGGTTAGACACTCCAATTCATTGTGCCTGCAAGTGCAATGGATCCTACACTTATCTACCAATGCAAATTGCTGCAATGGTCTCTTTAATATCCTATTCAAATCTGCATGTAGCTAAGTGATGTTGATTTGTAAATGCTGCTCCATCTCAACTCAACTTGGTTTGCCTTCAAAATTTTCTGATTTTAAACTTTAGCATTAAAAGAGATCTCCTTATCTCAGATTTCTTCTTTGAAAGTGTTCATTTCAACTTCCAACTTTCAGCTTTGAAGCCACAACATGTCATGCCCTCCTTCTAGCGCCAGTTTTGTTGATGTGTGTTTTATTAACTTCTCAACACAGGTAATGCATAGGCTCATTACCTCTCTTGAAATACAATCTTCCACAATCAGATTGCATAACACTATCCCAAGGTCTTTACTATCAGGTCTTGACAGTGCTTGGAATATCTCAATTGTTTCATGTGATTTTCTCAAATCACAAGGTGGACTTACAAATGATTCACAAAGTGGGGAAGTTGGATCTGAAAATGGATTTTTTAAGATGCGAAAGTTGTTGTACATTTGCTATAGGTTCAAACAATAGTCTTGAACTCCATTTCTGATTTGAGATTTGGCTTTATAATGTCCAATGAACCTTGCCTAAGGTTACTTATTAAAAAAAAAGGATAAGAGCAGGGAAGATAGTAAGTTCCTAGACTTGAAACTATGAAAGAACAGTGATCATGGAGGTTGCAATAGTAGACAAACTCCCCAAACTGGGTTTTTCTTGGCCAAGAGGATCCTATAGTTACACAAAACCAGTGCAATCTTCTAAGGACTACAGATTTTTAGATTGCGTACACATATCATGAACATGCAATTTGAAACAGGTTGCAACAATGAAGTAAGGATGCCCAGGCTAACTTTGCACAACAACTTGTCATCAGCAAGTGCCAAAAGTATGGGCTGGAAATTTATCAAATACATTAACAACAAATACCATTATCACTTCCATTCAAGAAACTAACTAATAAACTAATAGGGGAGCAGAACCATGCACACATTATGAGAAAACTCATAAGGAAACACGCATAAATGATGCAATGTTGCTTTCTATTGTTGTAGAATGCCTATACACCAGCTCTCCAACCATTTACAAATGAGGGGGAGACCCATATTTATAGTTTTCCAAAGCCCGAATGAACGACTAGGATTGAATTACATTGTGTGGCCTAGATTTGATTGCACTAGGGCTTCACCTACCCCACAATATTCAACAATTTAAAAACACATCCTTTTTTTTTTCCCTATTTTGTCTTTTAGTGCCCAGGTACTGTAGTAGTTTTGTCCTCCTGCTGATTTCCCTTTTACTATAGATGAAACTGCCCAAAGGCTGCCCTTGGAAGTGATACTTTATCTCGTCCTTATCATCTTTCCTATGGGGAACTTGAACCAATTTATTTCCTTTGTCTTCCTCTACAACCCCTGAGGGTTCTGCACCTCATTCAATATATCCTATAAACAAAGGCGAGATAAGTGCAATTAAGCATGAAGACACAAATATTAGCCAAAATCCCTGCAAAACATTGTTAGATTGAATAGTTAATCATTTTAAAAATTCTAACACATTAAAATTTGTCATAGTTCACAGGAGGGAATTTGGATGGTCCGGGCCCTACAAGTTGGACTTCCCCTGTTAGAATGTTGTTCTGAAGGGCAAACAAACCAGGGAGACCTGAATGATTTCTCTCAATCTTGGATTTTAATGTTTTGAAGTGCTCAAGTGGGAGACGGTCAAATTTCAACACATGGGTCATAATTTGTTTTCAGATTAGAAGTCATTTGGGTCATCATTAGGGCATCCAAAATCAAACTGAGGGAAGGCTATTAAAGGTTAGCCATTTGAAATAGATTTGAAGAAACAACATTCTAGAGGCAGCGTTCTAGAGTTCAGAACTTGGGAGGCAGAAGGACATGATAGATGAAGCCCTGCAATAGGTTCAATCATTTGAGTATTTGAGCCGTAGAGGTCAGGAGGCTGTTGAAAATTGGCCATTTGGAATGGTGGATGTTTAACCAAAATCCGATGGGAGCGATCGAGTAGACCAGACCTTAAATCGTGTTTGGCCCTTAGATTTCTTTCATTAAGTTTTGGGTGATTGTGGCACCAGGCTTCGAGAGTCGGAAAGACAGGCCCATCAAGATGACAATAGAGGATCCAAGACTCGCATGGGATACTGTCATCAAGCCAAGGAGAAGGGGAAGCCACAATTAGAATGTTGTTAGGAAATGATGTAGTCATGGTGGCAACCTTCAAGGACTTCATCCATCAAAAAGTCACAGCTCGGGCTCCACCCCAACCATTGATGTAGGGAGATATACGCGAGAAGGTGTGATGGGATGGCCGCTGGAGACAACGAAGGTGAAGCAAAGTTCCACATAAGGCGGCCTGCACTATCAGGTCTGCGAGAAGTCCCATCATGAGTCATACGTTCGTCATTGGCCAGATAGAAGTAGTAAGGTCAAGACCTGCATGGCAGATGGTGGGCTCGAGCCGACAATTAGGAGAGACGAAGGTAAGACCATAACCCGCAAGTGGCTGCCCACACTAGAATGTTTGAATGTGTAATGCCCTACCACGCAACCCTATATGAAGTTTCAATGCTACAAAAGTGTACTAATTTTTTTTTTTATTAAAGTGCATTATACAAACATGTTCACCTAAAATTGACAACCTTCCCTAAGGCTACGTAACCGAGATTACCTAATTCCCATTCACATACATCATCTAAATTAGATTGCAATAAACATCTCAAGTAATGACATACATCTAACATAAGTAAATACAAGATAGAATAGATTAACCATCACATAATTCCATTACATAATTCCATTACATAAACCATTACAAGATTACAGTCCTCATTCCCAGAATGAGTAAAAATACATAAATATAATAATTACAAGATCCACCTCATAACAACAAGAGGGGTAAATACAACTGATACTAGAAGAATTACAATTAACAAGAAGAGAGTAACAATATCTGCAAGCCGTCCAACTGGATATCTCGCTTCCACGAACTGAAGAACAATGGGGGACCCAACGATTTTGGTGCATGTTCCAGCCTACCTAGTGGTACCCGAAGGCCCACCCCCCATGCTAGGAGATAGTAAAAATACAACATGAACGAGAAATCTACTACCTCTAACCAAAGGCTGACTAACAGAACTAACTGACTCAACCATACATATGCACAATATAAATCTAACACTAACATGGTTACATTGCTTCCAGACATAATAAAATCAAGTATGCAAAAGAAAACATACACACAACATATAAACAAGGTTATCCTAGATAGAGTGTCATCGCAAGGTGCGTCATGAGATCTCCTCTGGGCATCCTTCATAGGTTCTGGTAATCCTAGTGACCTCAACCGAATCCCAGCCCTCATACTCACTCAAGCGGAATCAACTACCTCTCGTATGGACAAGCTAGTTGACCTTGCCATTCCAGGCCTTCTCACTCACCCCAAGTCTGAACAAGCCCTTGTGTCTGCGGGTGAGGTTAATTTTATCTTGGTTAATGTGAATGCATCATAGTAATCTAAGTACTTTACTTTAATTATCACTTCTTAAAATCACTTTCGAAGGTTACTCGGTTTACCTCTTTGGGCTCCAGCCCCTAACAAAAGCCACTCCTCTAATGGATAACTCACTACTCAAATCTAGACTCCAAGGGTGACTCAAGTGTCATAGAACTAATAACTCAGTCTCTCCTAATCTAGGAGACGACAAATACAAAATCTCACTCCAACACATGGAGGAAAATCACTCAAATAAATCTACCCAAGGAAACGAACATCAACTAACATGGGAATGACCCACATACACTGGAAGACTTTACAATAATTGCACAATTCACCCTTTCCCAAAGCATTTACTAACAAGGGAAGAATAATATAATAACACATTGATAAAGAAAATACACTATGTTTGGATATCTTAAATCCATCTTTCTACTTAATGCATCACGTAGAAAATAAAAAATTATCTTTCTAAATCTTCACTAAAACACAATAATTCCTTCATTAAATAAATAATTTTCTCAACCATATTTGTCCATGCACGTGATTCATTTCAGTTTAAATTGCTCTCCAAAACTTGTATGCAACATATGTCTAAATCATAATGTACAACACATAAATATATATATACTTAAATTTAAAAATCAACATACCAAATATATTTAAATACATATTTTCTATATATATATTTGAAACTATACTTACAAATAATAGCTTCTGATTTTGACCTCCTGTTTTACTAAAATTTTGACAGAATATTAAAACTGGTAAAATAGGGAAAATAATTTAAAAAAAAAAACCAGTATCATGAAATTGATGAATTTTCCAGAATATCCTTCTAAATTCAAAAAGGGTGTAAATTAAATTTCTTTTAACATTACTCAATAGATTTTACAAAAACAATTAAATATAGAATTTCAAACAATCATGTTCTCATACAGAAGGTTTTCTACAAGGGTTGATTTTCTTTTGAAGAACAGATCTGAACAATTAAAAAGGGTAAAACTTCATTCCAAAACCTAAGTGTTGAACACACAAATTGAGGTTTAATTTAACCCATGTTTCTTCAATTTCCCCCATTTATGGAATTTAAAGCTACAGTAAATTTAAACATTCTTCCCCAAATTTTAATGGATTAAATCCAGATTCAACAAACAATTTCCAATTTCACAAATGATAATAACAACAAATTTGCAACCAAAATAATATGAGATGAATCAAACAAGACAAAACCTGAAATCCAAAGCTACAGATGAAGATGAAAATCTGATGCAAGCTTTCTCCCAAGAATTCCTACAATTTCTTCAAACGTGCACGGATCCAATCCAAGAACTTGATAATTGCAAACAAATTATTCTTCAATCAACTCTACAATCCAAAATTGCTCCAAAACCTTCTTTGTGCCAGTTTTGCAAAAATTCCCCAAAAATTCTTCTCAAAATAAAAACCTTTCAAAAAAAACTTCTTTTTTTCCCAAAAAATTGAAACATGCATTCTTATTAAAACTAAAATATCTAATCTAACCCTAATTTCCTTTTGCATGCAAAGTGAAAATAGATATTTATTTCCTTTTCCCATTTTCGAAAACCCCAAATTGATTTTCAAATGTAATTTCATTATTCTTACAATTCTTTTAATTTAATTTAATTAAATTTAATGCAATAACTCACTTAATTAATTTTAATTATTTAATAATTAAATTCAACCTTTTTCAAGATTAATTTAATTAATTAAATAAATTAAAATTTAATTAATACAATTTCATAATCAACATATATACTTCATCTAAGCATAGATTTCACTTAATGTTAAAATAGACTCTACTTTCAACAATACAATAATTCTAACATAATGATTGAATAATAAAGCATCTAATAAAATCATATAACATTAAACCAAGTAGACACGACTCACAAAACATAAGTAATGACACACTAAGGCTAGGGCGTATCTAGTTACTATCTCCCTTTCAACTTAACCTTTGGATCGACACACTTAGACTTGTGAAACCAGGTGGAGTCAATGTCATGTACTTGCAACTTGCAACCAAGTAAACAACATAATACAATATATCTAGTATATAATACACACCGTGAAGAAGAAATCACGGATTCGCAGGGCACTCGCAAGCGAGTGATGCGAACCGTCCTCTTCACCAATACACTCATCCAAGACTAACATTACATCATAATCAAAAATCACGTAATACAATATCTCAAGCTAACTCTACTAACATCAATAATCCATAATGCATGTGAAACAATAGTCAGATAATCCACATCACACGATAATCAATGTTGCTCAATAGTAGTGATCAAAACACAAACAACCAGGTGTGTCCAGTATAATAGTAGCTGCATCCCAAACATAGCATAAAGCAAACACACAAGAAGCAAAACGAAGGGGTATTACAGAATGCCACCCCTCCCTTCTTAGAAGTTTTCAATTCATGGGGGGGGGGAAGATGAGCATCGAGGCCCACTCACATCACTCTTACTCCCTCAGGATAATTCTCCATACTTGATTAGATTTTTCACTTATTGGAAGCAGAGCTAGGAGAGAATTAGGTAAAGAAGCCTCTTAATGCAGGCAGGGTTGAGTTCAAAATGGGAATGAGATCGAACCCGGGAATGGAATGGGATCTGAACTTAGAACCAACTAACAATCCCAAGTTCGTCCCCCACTCTAACTCTGTCGATTTAACACTAACACCAAGTGATTCATCAAGATGAACCAAACACAGAAGAACAAGATCCCCCAAACACAAAAAAACATGACCAAAACAAACGAAAAGCGATAAAAGAAAGCAAAGATAGATGAAGGTGGAACCAAAATGGGAGCAAAAGAAGAACCAAAACTAGATGGAGGCAGAACCAAAATGGGATTGGAGGTAGAACCAAAACCGGAATGGGGGCAAAACCAAAACTGAAGTGGAGGCGGAACCAAAACGAGACTCAGAACCTTTTGCAAAGTTTTGAGTTCAGTTCCCACCCTAGTTCCACCTGTAGGGAAAGGAAAGGAGGCAAAGGAAAAAGGAAAACCAAAGAAGACCTAAGGGAGGAAACCAACCCAAAGGCCGAACACAAGAAAAGCAACAAAGAAAACAAGAAGACAAGAAGCAAAGCTGGAACTAGAAAATAAACTGAACCAACAACTTTGTGAAGGTTCCGAGTTCAGTTTCATCCCGTGCCCCGAACCTGCAAAGCAAAGGAAACAAGGTCCTAGGAGGAAAAGAACAACTCCTAAGACCTAGACAAAACACCAAAGATAAACAAAAGACAAGGGGGACCCACCTCCTGAGATGACATCCCAAAGACTGCCCGACCACTTGGAACTAAAAATAGGGGGGATACGAAATGAGACGGCGACAAAATGACCTGACATGGCGAAAGAAGGAGAGTGTCCTCATTCCAAATGAGGCGTGTGTGAAAAACATGCACAACACAACCTAGATTTGCAAATCACACATAAAGGAGAGGGAAAATGTTGTTTTGTTAGTGGATAGGGGTTTTCCTTGGTCAACCCCTATTTTGGAAATCAATCCTTGAAAAAGAATGAAAGATGAATGGAAAATGATGTTGCAACTCACCAAAATCTAGCAATAAAGTTCTATAAACATGTGTGAGATGGCTCCAATGGATGCATATCTTGAATCTTGCTTAAATAGGATAGATCTTGGTTTGAATGTTAGCTTGAATCATGAAACCCTACATCACAATTGTTATCTGTAAAGTGCGAAAAACTTAAATTCTAAACTTCGACAAATACTTTAAATAAAATCATTTATATTTAAAATAAAGTCGACAACTCATTCATTAGACATCATCAAAAGATGATCGATTCCAAAACATCGACATAAAGTCGATAAGATAGATTCGTAAACAATTCCAGTCTAAATACATACATGTGTCATAGTACACAATTTTGATAATAATACAATAGAAGATTATAATTTAAGTTACAATTCGAGACTTAGGAATTCAGTCGCCCTAAGATCTTCTATACATATTTCAAGAATAAATAAAACATAAAAGAAGATAACATATTTTGATCTTCAATCCAACAATTAATCTTCAATAATGGAGATGAGAACAAGGATTAGGCACTTTTTCCACCCAACCTCGAAGCTTACGCTTCCCCATAATTCCTTAGTCATTCAAGAAATACTTGACCCTGCATGAATTGCTTAGCAAAAAGTAGTCTACGAGCAGGATGGAATCTAGTGCATGCCTAGTATAACTAGTAAAACCACAAGCATTTTCATTTTTCTAAATCATTTTAGAAATAAGAAAGTTTGATACTAGGATATGCTAGAGAGTTCAATAATTCCATCTATTTCAATGGTCCTTAAGTTACTTGGCCAAGTAAAATGTCATGCATGACAAATAGTGTAGTTTTGGAAAAGAAAAACTACACTCTCTAATAACCCATATTCGACACCATCCCAGAAGGTAACTTTCCCAAAAACTTAACATGTATGTTCATTTATCAAGCATGCATGGTTCCAATCAGTCAAATACAATCTTTCACAAACAATTTATCGAAATTCATGATTCAATCAAAAACAGTTTAAAATATTGTTCTTTCATCATTTTTGACCATAGATATTAAATTGACATTTAAAAATCAAATAATTAATTAATCAAAAATAAGAAGGTGTATCTCCAGTATGCAGATTAAATAAATAAAAAAATAGTCATAAAAGAGAACACATTCTTTTGTTCTTTTGCTCATCTATTTAATATTGTTCAAGTTCGTTTTTGCTTCTAAGTAAATCGTATTTAAATTTAAATGGTTTATTTTCTGTTTTTCAAACTTTCAAAAAATAAATAAATAACTTAATACTTTTCAACAACAGTTTTTAAAATAAATCATTTCAGTTTCAGTTTCTAGATATTTTGAGTTTCAATGGCTAAATTTACTATTTAAAAACTTCTGTTTCGAAAACATGTTAAAATTTTGGAAGTTATTCTATCAAATTATTTTCAGTTTGAATTCCTTTAAACTCCAATTTCAAATAAAGTTTTATGTCAAAACAAAAGTAAATAAAGTTTTATGTTTAAGATCCTTTTTAAATCTACATTTAAATGATTTTTTCTGTTTTAAATTTCTTCCTAAATTTAATCACCTGTTTTTATTTCATGTTTTCAATCAAATTCTTCCTCAAGATCTTCTGTTTCTAAATTCAATAGTATTTTGGAAAAGAGAAATTTACAGTTTGATCATTTAAAATTTTCTACTGAATGTAATAAATAGAGTTTCTTTAATAGTTTTACCAATTCAATCTAGAGATTATTCTCATCTTAAATTGCTAAAAACAGAGGTTCTCTTTCCAATCTAAAATTAAATACCAAAATTTTAGTAAAGAATCTTAAGACTTATTGTTAAATTCTTAAATGGTTTCAAATTCCTACCTGGTAATTCCAGAAATGATTTTCTATGTTTTCTATTCCTCTATATTTTTCTTTGTTCTTTCTATGATTACGACCCTTGTTCTCGATTGCTATTTTGTTGTGTTTTACTCCTTCTTCCAGACTTATGTTCTATTCTTGCTCCCTAGTGCCTTTACCTCCCTGTCACTTGTGTCTTAGTATTGCTGCCCTAGGCACACTGTTCTTTTCCCAATACCGTGTGCTCTACTCTTCCTTCCTTCCTGTATGTGTGTGGAGAGTGGCTGGTTGCATGTGGTGTGTATGGAGGTCCCTGTGCACCTCTTACCAGTCCTTTAACAGGTTGCGTAGAATGCAAAGGAGACTCCTCTCCTTTAGGCCGTGCCTATACCCATCCTCTGGCCACGTGAATAATGGAGAGTCCTTCTCCCTACCTTAGGTGCCTTTCCTTTATTGGTTGGAAGAATTTTCTAACACCACACCCTCCCTGCTAGCTTTTTTGGAGATTATTCTCCCTACGCACCCTCTATACTAGTCTTCCCTTACAAGTGTGGGAAGTGGAAATACCTTTGGTGGCCGCATGGGGTAACAATAACTGCCTTCTCATAATCAGAGACCACTCTCCTGGCTGTGTATCACAGAGAAGAACCAGTGCGCATGGGAAAGACCTACAGTTTTTAAATTTCCTAGATCTCTCTCTCTCTAGGCCACACGTGGAGTATAGGGTGGATGGGAGATAAGATAAGAAACAATTTAGCATTCCTCTTCTACTGGCTGCCTCTCCAAAATATGATGATTCTAGATGAATCCATTTACAAAAATCAACAATACTTAGTATATTTTTTCTGTTCAATGCACATAAATAGATTTTCACCCAATGTCCAATTCTAAATTTTCTCTAGACCCCCCTCTTCTTTCTTTCTCATGCATAGATATTAACAATAAAATGAGATCCCCAATTTTAGGTTGATCTCTAGATCAATTCTTTAACTCTTAGTTCCAAATTTTGATTGCTTCTCCAATTAATTGAAGATATTTCTTCAATCTATTCAACTAAAGTTTCTTTTGAATGCAAATTTCAATGTTGACATGAATTTTTTTTCTAAGTTGTTTTCAATAACTCAATTTAAGATATTTGTTCAATTTCTAAAATTAAATCTTTTTCCTCTTTCATATTTTCAATTAAAAACAATTAAATTTATAAAACACAACTTTTATCACATATTGTTTATTTTCGCGATAAAAGTTTATTTGATTACATTTAAAATGCAAGCATCAATATTTTCAAACAATGTTAAAATATTGACATAAATCATTCAGTTATTTAATAGGATCTATTTTCTCACAATTTAATAAAATCGTCATTTAAATCAACATATTATTTTCACAAATTAGGAGAAATCATTTAAACTCAATTTTTAAATTTGCAAACATAGAATCACAAAATGCATTAAAATATTAACTAAGTGAGTGTGTGTGATTCCATCATACTCATAAATTTCTAATGGCTAAAATGACTCTACTTGATCGTTGTTCTCGCCTTCAATCACATTCACCTGTTCCTGTGTTCACTTGCACTCGAGTTTTCAGCAACAATGACAAACCCCAAATTAAATAAAAATACATTTCAAACCATTTGTAATTGCATTTCAATTTCAATTTAAATTTAACTTCGATTTAAATAAATAATTAACTTCCATTTAAGTAACGATATCATGATTAATAATTGCATTTAATTAATCCATAAAATCTTTACGTGACATCCTTCCCCTCTTTGAAGAGACATCCTCTCGATGTCTTATTAATCATTCAATAAGCATAACATCACAATCAATAAAACATACTATCTCAATCAGTAAGAACATAGTATCTCAATAGGTAAACATAGTATCTCAATCATAATGAAATAGTAACTAACAACATAGTTCTCAAACATAAGCATATAAAAATCATAGTAGCATCCACGCTATCAAAGTTCACAACATGTGAATCAAAAACCAGAGTATCAAGTATCTCCACATAAAACAAATACTAATCTATGAACGCAAATGAGGAAAATGATGGTCTATCATCTCAGAATCCTTCCATGTAGCACTATCCTCAGTATACTGGTCTCACTGGAACTTGTATTGAGTACTATCCCTATTAACGCTAGTCTATCAACAATTGGATTAATGACTTTGAGTACATTAAAGGGTCCCACAAATTGTAGAGCCAACTTTGATGATTTCCCAAAGTACGTAATATTTACAAAACATTCATCCTATCAGTAATCTTGTCCTTTCTAGACCTTGCTTCAAGTGTCCTTACTATCGCATAGGGAAATCTCATATTCTTCACACATACTCTCCCAAGAGCTTTATTCCATAAATACATCCTATATATAATAATAACTATTTAGTGATCAGAATTCATTGGTCCATGCATTTATTCTTAGTATAACCCAAATAGAAGAGGAATGTCGATGTATTGTACACTACATCGTGGGTCCAATCATTTCCTTTGAATTTACACTGTTAGACAACTCATAACCTGAGTCCATCCGCCACTTACACATTCATTATCCTTACCATAAAGTACTTTACCTGAATTACTTGTCTATCTCGAGCATAACTTTGCTACTAGACACTTATCAATTTTAAAACTGCTCCACACTTAAGCTTCGTTATCAATTAAGTTTAATCAATCACTTTTAACTATTATTTCCTTTTTAACATTTTATCAAGTCTATGATTATATCCAAGCCTTTTCAGCTTTAATAAAGTTTCCTTTGTTTCCATATAATAGTCCAAACGTCAATTTTAGAGTAACTTACAAATCATTCAAGATTTAGTCCACCATTTACTTATTTGACTAAAATAATATAAAACACCTTTATTCAAAAGAATGTCTCATGGTATGATTTTGGTTACACAATCCCTATCCTTATTTGCTAAACTGCAATAACCTTATAGGTTTACTAAGCAACTACTTACCCACAATATATTATTTAGGATCAAAATCCTATAAGTCGAGTTTCCAAAAACTGTATGATTCCTGATGAGTCTATCCACTAGAACATTATGTTAATTCTACTAACATCGATAGATCAATTTTTCTTGTGTTCTACCATTTTCCTTCAATATATCAAGAGGGTTATATGTCCTACCAATGATGTCTTCTGGTCTTCATTTCCTGGCATACTAGATATTCCTTGCTACATTTTGTGCAGCTTCTTACTCTTTCTTCTTCTGGATAATAGTGGATCCTTATCCGACAATTCATTTTGTTAATCTAATGTTCTAACTCTGACATTATTTTCCTCATTCCATTCTCAAATCTTCCAAATTTTGCACACATAGGTTCTTTTATATCCAACAATAGTCTATCCTTTGACTAAGTGATAACCTATTTTGATCTTACTCCATTATTAAGCCTCATGTAAATGGTTATGGGTTTTGCAGAGATAATTCCCATTCATCTCAAAACATCCATACCTTGGATTTTCTTTTCTCCTTGAATTATTTTCAAAGATGCAATTTATCTTGTAACTCAATCTAATTTCCTTGATTTAATCTGGTACCAATTTTTGAGTATTAATCCTCATTATATCACGTTGATCTCTAGATAATAAAAAATTTAATTGCATATCTAATCTTCAAGCATAAACATTTAACTCCATGATTTCTTAATTATATAGGAGAGTCTCAACTTCAATATTTCATTTTGAGCACAAGTAACAATTTTGATGTTCTTGCTAAGTGATAATTCTATTATGTTCTATCATGACAATAGATGCTTCCTTTTGAAAGTGTTTCTCTTTTAATATAAGCACTACTTAAAGTAAAGTCTTTTCAATAATACAACTTCCTTTAACTTAGAAGACATCCCTACTAGGCTTTTATCCTTATAGAGTTTCTTTAACTGTAATGATATTCAATCGCATGGGCAAATCTTAAACCCAATATTCCCTTCCAATTCTCAGGATGGAATTCTTAATTGTTGACTAGTCCGATTGTTTATAGATTTCTCCACTTTATATGGATATAGTCAAGACCCAATGTACAACTCATTCAAGTTTAATTTCTACTTATAGGTATTTAAAGAATAATCCAATACGTAACTCAACTTAGTAGGTTTTAGTCTCATCACAATATATTTCTCTTTATTGAATAAATTTCTTGTCCCACATAGGTTATCTTTAACTCAAGGTTCCATTAAAAATTAACGTAGTGATTAAATGATTAAATCATTCTCATTAAGATATTTTGGTGTGGTTAACCTAATGTCACATCTTACTTTATTTTTCACTTCATCTCAATGGCTTAAATCGCCCACCTTTTTTTCTCGTCCATAGGTTTCTTAGCTTAGTGAGCTTCAAATTCAATTTGTTTCATGACTTTAATACATTTCATATCAAAATAACATCGTTATTTAAATTCTCTATATAAAGTATATAGGAGTAATGAGACACTTTCTTCCAATCATGAGTCTCTAAGATCTTTCCTTTTCAATCCATAAACAATGATCTTCCTTATCATGATCCAGTTATCTGCATATTCTTTTCTAAGGCATTGATAATAATATCCTTGATCTTTAGATCAAATAATCATAAGGTATACAGATCATAGTTCTTAACCTTTCCCTTGTCATTTTTCCCTTATGGTCATAAAATGTATGACTTAATTGTCCTTATGACTTGCAAGGAAGTCATAACCAAGTTTCGTTAGGTGTAGTACTTAGCTTGAGTCAATTCACTCTCTTTCCTCCACCAGCTTA
Organism: Sequoiadendron giganteum; assembly: GCA_007115665.2. Classification (NCBI taxonomy): domain Eukaryota; kingdom Viridiplantae; phylum Streptophyta; class Pinopsida; order Cupressales; family Cupressaceae; genus Sequoiadendron; species Sequoiadendron giganteum. The sequence goes on along the minus strand of CM021107.1, from coordinate 117,165,476 downwards.
GGGTTTCCGCAAATTTCGTTCTTCTTATGTTGAACTTTTTAGTAATTTAATTGCTTTCTTGGAAAAAGGTTTGTCATTCCTTACTATTAACCTTTCATTGCCATATTCTTTTTTAATATCTTTTTCTTTAATGAAGGAATATCCATACTTACTAACCTCTTTTGTTGATGTACTTCTTAACTCATAGTGTTGCTTTCCTTGCAACTTCTAAGGTCCTAACACATAAAGCCATGTTGCATTCCTTTTTCCCTTTTGGGATCATTATTCATAAGTTATTTGATTCAAAAAAATTCAATAACCTAAGTGATTTTGGTTGGAGGAACCTTGCTCATATCATTGATTGATTCTTCTAACCGTTCTGGTCTTTTTCAATTCCTCGATACTGACTCTTTCTAACAAGGTCTTTATCTTAACACAAAAGTTTAAGTCATGAGTTCCCCAACCCTTGAGGATACTTTCTTCATTCGTATCCTACTTTTGAACAATCTAAAATTGTGTTGACTTTGCACATGTAGATTCGTAGTGTTTACACTAATCTGAGAGTTCCTGAATCTCTTACAATTGTAGGTTGCTACAATCCAATTTATCTCATTCCTAATCATTATCTTTTTCTTAGAGCCATGTATGTACAGGTTATTCTTCCTAACCTTCCTACATAACTTGATTGCATAATCTTCCGCAATTCTAGGTTTTATCATAAGTTGTTGGTTTAGGAAATCTAATTCTAGGGACGAATCTTTAACCAGCCCCAATTGACCCAAGTTACTAAGACTTACATCTTCCTTTTCACTTCCTTAAGTTCTTTCTCTTGCTGTTCTGGCACAAGAACTTTTCAACCTTTATCTTTTGATAAGGTTTACACATTATTGTGTAATGAGCTCATAGGTTGCAGTGCAGAACCTAGTTGCTCTGATACCAAATGTAAAGTGCAAAAAACTTAAATTCTAAACTTCAACAAATACTTTAAATAAAATCATTTATATTCAAAATAAAGTCGACAACTCATTCATTAGAAATCATCAAAAGATGATTGATTCCAAAACAACAACATAAAATCGATAAGATAGATTCATAAACAGTTCCAGTCTAAATACATACATGTGTCATATTACACGATTTCGATAATAATACAATAGAAGATTATAATTTTAGTTACAATTCGAGACTTAGGCATTCAGTTGCCTTAAGCTCTTCTATACATACTTCAAGAATAAATAAAACATAAAAGAATATAACATCTTTTGATCTTCAATCCAACTACTAATATTCAATAACAAAGATGAGAACAAGGATCGGGCGCTTTTTCCGCCCAACCTCGAGGCTTAGGCTTCCCCATAATTCCTTAGTCATTCAAGAAATACCTGACCCTGCATGAATCGCTTAGCAAAAATCAGTCTACAGGCAAGATGGAATCTGGTGCATGCCTAGTATAACTGAATGTAATAAAGTAAGATTCTTTAATAGTTTTACCAATTCAATGTGGAGATTATTCTCATCTTAAATTGCTAAAAATAGAGGTTCTCTTTCCAATCGAAAACTAAATACCAGAATTTTAGAAAAGAATTTTAAGACTTATTGTTAAATTATTAAATGGTTTCAAATTCGTACGTGGTAATTCCAGAAATGATTTTTTGTGTTTGCTATTCCTCTATATTTTTCTCTGTTCTTTCTATGATTTCGACCCTTGTTCTCGATTTATGTTTTGTTGTGTGTTAGTCCTTCTTCTAGACTTATGTTCTATTCTTTCTCCCTAGTGCCTTTACCTCCCTGTCACCCATGTCCTAGTATTTCTGCCCTGAGCACACTGTTCTTTTCCCAATACCGCGCCCTCTACTCTTCCTTCCTACCTATACGTGTGTGGAGAGTGGTTGGATGCATGTGGCGTGTATGCAAGCCCCTGCACACCTCTTACCAGTCCCTTTATAGGCTGCGTAGAATGCAAAGAAGACTCCTCTCCTTTAGGTCGTGCCTATACCCATCCTCTAGCCACATGAAGAATGGAAAGTCCTTCTCCCTACCTTAGGCGCCTCTCCTTTATTGGTGCGCACTTACCTTCCTATTGTCCCTTCCTTCTCCCTATTGTAGTTGTGCGTCGGAGGGAGGACTTCCCTTGTTGCTGCTACGTGTGGAGAGGTTGGAAGACTTTTCTAACACTGCACCCTCCCTGCTAGCTTTTTTGGAGAGTATTCTCCTTGCGCACCCTCTATACTAGTCTTCCCTTACAAGCTTGGGAAGTTTAAAGACCTTTGGTGGCCACGTGGGGGAACAATAACTACCTTCTCATAATCAGAGACCACTCTCCTGGCCACGTATCACAGAGAAGAATCAGTGCATATGGGAAAGACCTATAGTTTCTAAATTTCCCAGATCTCTGTCTCTCCAGGCTGCACGTGGAGTATAGGGTGGATGGGAGCTAAGATAAGAAACAATTCAGCTTTCCTCTTCTACTGGCCGCCTCTCCAAAATATGATGATTCCAGATGAATCCATTTATAAAAATCAACAATACTTAGTATATTTTTTCTGTTCAATGCACAGAAATGGATTTTCACCTACTATCCAATTCCAAATTTTCTCTAGACCCCCCTCTTCTTTCTTTCTCATGCATAGATATTAACAAGAAAATGAGATCCCCAATTTTAGGTTGATCTCTAGATCAATTCTTTAACTCGCAGTTCCAAATTTTGATTGCTTCTCCAATTAATTTAAGATATTTCTTCAATTTGTTGAACTGAAGTTTCTTTTGAATGGAAATTTCAATTTTGACTTGAATTTATTTTCTACATTTTTTTTCAGTAACTCAATTTAAGATATTTGTTCAATTTCTAAAATTAAATCTTTTTCCTCTTTCATATTTTCAATTAAAAACAATTAAATTTATAAAACACAACTTTTATCACATATTGCTTATTTTCACAATAAAAGTCTATTTTATTACATTTAAAATGCAAGCATCAATATTTTCAAACAATGTTAAAATATTGACATAAATCATTCAGTTATTTAATAAGATCTATTTTCTCACAATTTAATAAAATCGTCATTTATCAACACATTCTTTTCACAAATTTGGAGAAATCATTTAAACTCAATTTTTAAATTTGCAAACACAAAATCACAAAATGCATTAAAATATTGACTAAGTGAGTGTGTGTGATTCCATCATACTCATAAACGTCTAACAGGTAAAATGACTCTACCCGATCATTGTTCTCACATTCAATCACGTTCACCTGTTCCTGCGTTCACTTGCACTTGAGTTTTCATTAGCAATGACAAACCCCAAATTAAATAAAAATACATTTTGAATCATTTTTAATTGCATTTCATATTCAATTTCATTTCAATTTAAATTTAAATTTAACTTTGATTTAAATAAACAATTAACTTCCATTTAAGTAGCGATATCATGATTAGTAATTGCATTTAATTAATCCATAAAATCTATACGTGACATTATCTCTAAAATAAACACGATGCATGAAGTCTTTGACATGATTATTGATGCTTGAATGCTTCTCTAAAATGCTTGATAATTTTCCCTTGAAGACTCTTGAATGTTCTAGTGAATGCTTGAATGCTCTTGTGAGCTCAACTTTTCTATAAGAATGCTCATTCAACTTGCTAGGTGTAAAATGAGTGAAAGAAACTTATATTTATACTCAATTATACAATAATTCCCAAAACTACATAACTACAAGTCAACATCAGATCTAGAAAGGTAAAATCCCACCAATAATTTGAATTAATTTTGATTTTGGGCCATGGTGGAGCTTTTAAATTTTCCCCCCTTGTGAGTTTGTTTTACTTTTTCCTTGGCTCTAATTGGTTGGGTTTTGATTTTTTTACAAATGATTTTGGGTCATAGGTGTTCTATTCGAGCGATGACTTATTCTTAGTGATGGCCTTCATTTAAGTATGGTCCTAACCCCTTTCGGTTGTGACATTACCGGGCCCTCTTTACCTATCCTTTCGGTCTTTTGCACCCTGACTTTATTTTGTATTTCCTTAGTGTCAAGTTGGTAATATATTTTAGATTAATCTCGAAATAATCTTTTTGGCCTCGAGGGTCATTTCCCCATCCACCTAGTCAGTCCCCTTGTTATAAATAACCTTTTTGCATGTATAGACTACGTAGCCATCTGATGGAGTGATCTGTCTCTGGACCGTTCCGCATAGACCCTGCAAGGTTTCCTGCTGACATTACTAAAGTGGTGCAAGGCATGCGAGATGCTACCACCTATCGCATATGATTGTGGGGACTAGTTCTTGTTCGCTGACCGATGAAGGATGTTGATGCTGACAACTATTTGTTTACCAACGCATCATGGTCATTCCTCGCTGACCTCGCGCAATTAAAACATTAGTTTTAATAATTATGTGAGGTGTGCGAATTGTTGAAGCATCGAAGCCAATGCTGCATGAGGGATGATCGAGGTGGGGCCTGTTTTATGCTGAGGTGGTGTGCGTTAGGTGACTTTTTGTTCACCTAAAGACTGGTGAACATACGTGGCATTTTCAAACCATTTTGACTCAATCTGAGTCATTCTTTTGGATTGCATTGTTTTGAATCAACAAATGGCATTTGAAAGAGGTTGGTGTTGTACTATAGCCATTTTATCTCATGCGAGGGAGTAGTAATGGTCGATTTCAAACTGTTCTCACATAATTAAATGCTAAAAGATCAGTGAATTTCTATTTCTGTGTATATTTCCACGCTGAAGAGGAATCACGTGGTACCAAGTGAAGCAAGACGTCTTTGTAATTTTTCAGCCTCACTATCATTAACGTTGTGCAAGTGAAACCGTAAGTAACACATTTACCATTTCTTTTATTTTTAAAAGGTCTTTTGGTTGCTTGAAGAACAATTATTGATTGCTTCTTGTTCTGTTCCTCAAGGATTGTTTGAGTTGATTTTCTTTAAAGTATCTTAAAGCTTGTCTTGATAATTGTTGTGGCTTCTTGAAATGTGAAGCGTTTTCTGTTTAAGGCTATAGGGTGCAAGTTATAATTTTTAGACATATAAAAACCTTAGCTCGAGCTATTCTCTATCTTGTATAAATGGCACCCAAGGCCCGAAGCTCTGGCTCTGAAGCCGCTACTAGGTCCTTTTCCCAGGATATTATAGACTTATTAAAACCCTCTACTAGCAAAAGGCATGAGGGAAAGGCTTTGTTTTATGGGCCCTTACTCCTGGAAGGGTAAGCTGGCGGTTCCTAATCTCTAGTTGGATGTAGATTTATTAAAAGATGTTGCTACGAGGTATGACCCTATAACCAGAGTTGTCAGAACACACTCTGGCATAAAAATGGTAAAGATAACTAGGGGGAAATTATAGAAATATTCGTTCTACATGAATGGAGTCAGGATATGGTTGCCATTAATCTTGAGGCTTATAGAGAAGAGTGCAAAAATACAAAGGCTTTGTTTAGAACATCTCTTTTGATGCCTCATTTGGCAACCTCGGGAAGATGAAAGAATAAGAAGCAGGTAGTGATTGGTAAGAATGAGCCAGAACCTTTTCCTGTGGACTACTTCTCTAACTATTTCAAGAGGACATTTTGTGCCTTATACCAAGTTCTAGGAATTAGCTTGAAAACTACTCTACCTACAGATATCATGTACATGGCTATAAACCTCCAACATCTAGGTTTCAATGTGGTATATGATTTTTCCACTTACTTAGCAGAGAAAATGTATGGGTGTTTGGTGGCCCTAAAGGAAGGAAAGAATTGGGTTGGTTTCAGGTGATTTTCCCTATTCATCCACATGTTTTTATATAGGGGCTAGGCAGTGTTTGAAAAGGATATGGAACTAAAAAGAAAGGAGGATAATGTTGACATGCCTGTCCAATATTGGACTAGGATCCTTGATATGCATGATCACAAATTTGATTATGTAATGTTCCAAAATGTCTTTGTATCCAAGTTTGAAAAGGCTCTAGTTCGTGACCCCCCCAGGATTCCTAAAGAGATTCATGATTTCTTGAGGCCAATGGAAAGAAGGCCTGAATTAAATTTGACACACAATTGGGGAGATATCATCCCTTATCATAATATAAAAAAATTCAGAGTTTATGGCACTAATGCAAACCCTTATGTTCTGCCCAGGGAGGTGCCTCTGAGAATTGGATTTTTGGAAATCATGAGACAGTTGGGGTGTGCTCAAGAAGTACACCTACCAGTAGAACAAAAGAAAGGATCTTTCTTTCCTGAGTATACATCGTTTGCTGATTTTGTTATGGAAACGAGAGGATGGAAGGATTTATACACATTTCTTAAACCCTATGGCTTAAAGATTGTACGCCCTAGGAATCATGATCTTAAGGCTTTTATTTCTCAAATGAAGGCAAAGCATCGAACTATAACTTTTGTCCACAATTTCTATTTTCCTGAGGAAATTATCAGGAACATTTTTGATCTAGAGATAGAAGAAGAGAGAAAGACAATGTACATTGGGGTGAACACTTTTGTGGAGGATGGGACAAGTCATTTTTTCCCTCTACACAAAGTGAAGGGGTTCGGCCGAACCAAATTATTCGACCGAACCTTTAACATGGTTCGGTCAAACCACAGGGTTCGACTAAACCCTATGTTCACTCGAACCCCATTGACATGTGAGTGGAAATATTAAAATAAAGGGGTTCGACCAAACCCTAGTTCGGTCGAACCCCCTTAATAGGGATTTAAAAAAAAAAAACCCTATCATTTTTCCGGACCCCCTTAATTTCCCTCATTATTTTAAAGGGGTTCGAGCGAACTAGGTTTGGCCGAACCCCTTTAAGAGGTTTAGCCAAACACCCTTCTTCCCCTATCTCCTCAAAAAATTATTTTTTTTTGTAAAAAATTGTCGTTTGAAGCTCAATTTGAAAATGAAAATGCAGAAACCTTCAGAAACCCAACTAGACAATGATAGTCCTCAGAATGAGCTATCCATCGAATATAATTTTAGTATGATTTTCTTTTATTATGTATTTTATTTTTTAGTTTTATTAAACATAGGTTTTTCACTGAAAATCAAAATCTTTTGTCTGCACATGTGGAAAAATAGCAGATTATCAAAATATATATTTTAAAAATATGTTGAGGCTGGGTATTAATGTCCTCGATCCATTAAAAAATAAAAAGTTATGTTGTGTACAGTCCGCATATGTTTGAATTGCAATTGGTTTGACATTGAAACTTGATTAAGGAAAAAATATTTAATAAAAAACTATGAGACCAAATGCAAGTGCTAGATATCATAGTTACAAATCTAAATTTGAAAAAATTATAATTTTATCCTTCATACAAAATAAGTTATGTTGCATACGATGAGCGTCACTTTTTTAAAATGTTGTTTTCTGAAAAAAACTAGTTTTCATGGGAGATGAAAAAAAAAGTGCAATTTGATTCCAAAAATTTTGAAAAAAATATTTTTAGAATCTACAGACAAAATTTGATGAGACTCTAGTTTGCATCATTTTCAAATTCCTCACGGTTTAGCCGCTACAAGAGCCCGAAAGTGAATATTTAGTTAAAATTAATAATTGTAGTGTCCAGTTTGCCCAAAAATTGTAAACCACTATTGTGGGATCACCCATTGCCTTTACCAAGATGGTAAAAAAGAGGAAAGAAAGGATACTTTCTTTCAATCCCATACCAAATATCAATGGTGAGTTGAATAGAGCTATGTATTCCATTGACAATTTTGAGAGTTTGGTGGGAATTCTGAAGGATGAACGGGTTATGGAAGAAAGGGGAAAATCAAAAAGTATTGAGGAGTACCCTGAAGTAAGGTTGGAGGAGAGGCCTACTTATCAAACCCTAAAGAAGATAAAGGTTTTCTCTAGGAGAAGGGGAAGCAGGGTTGGAGAAGTTGCTAAAAATGTTGCACCATCTTCTTCAGGACAATCATTGCCAAATATTGTTGATCTAGATTCCCCTCTGAGGATTTCTGACCAGACTTGTCCATCATCACCAAAGAGACAAAAAATTGAAAGAACAAATGTGGTTGATTATGATGGTGATGAGGATGAAGAGATCATTGTCACTCCTGATGAGATGCATCAGGGAATGCCATATTTCCCACTTGACACTTCATCAAGTTCTGGGGCAGTTCATGCTTTGAGGTTGGGAAAAAGATGAAATAAGGGGAATAACAAATTATGATGACCTAAGGATGGAGGCCTGTAGAGATTTCATGATGGATGACTCTTTTATCTAGACCAATGCTTTTAAATATTTTGTATGGAGGGAACATGTCTCATTGTATGTTGAGAGGGTGGCACAAGAAATAATTTTGCACCCTAAGCTCCCAGAGCAAGTAATTCAGTCTAAGGTCAGGATGCAGATGAAGGAAAGGTTCAAAGAAATAACACCAGAGAAGGGATGAGCATTGGTATAGAAGAGTGTAGTATTGTTACTTCCTGAATGGGATATTGTTGATGTTGTGGTGTTTGATACAATAATAAGGGCTAATAGGCCACTTCTTGAAACTAATGAAGAAGTTGAATTGGCACTTAAAGGTTAAGCCTTTAGTGAGGAGTTGGATGTCTTTGTCAACTGGATCTAGGAAGCCATTAGTTGCAGAACCATCTGATTTCAGTGGTCACCTAGTTGTAAGAAGATTTGTTGATACCCCAACATTGGAGGCTACTGATATGGTAGTAAATGTTTCCAAATTCACCAGGGCAACTATAGAGTATTTGACCAAGGACTGGTATACTCTGAGAGGCCAATACAATGACATTATTATTGAATATAATAAGAGTCAACAAAGGGTTGCAAAGTTAGAAACTGAATTGGCCTTATTAAAGCAGCAAATAGATACATTGAGGTCTCAAGGGTAGGCTAGTTCTAGCCGCACTATCTCTGACCCACAAGTGGAGCAATCTCAACCCTCTTCACAAGGACAATCCTTAGCTATTGTTCCATATAATATGGGACATGTGCCTATTGCAGTTGAAAGGGCTAATAGCCCAGGAGGAGGACTCTCTAGGGAGAAATTAATTCAGCAAGTTGAGGAGTATAAGGAGATGGTGCAACAAATCCGGGAGTCAGCAAGGAAGAGATATTCAGTGATTGTGGACATTGTTTTGAAACACTTAAACAAGAGGTTCCAGGGAAAATTAAATAGTGTTCATGCAAAATATGCTCTAATGTTGCAAGCACTTAGAGTGTTCCCCAAAGATAGAGAGTTGGCCACCCCATTGTTGGACAGATGGTGCCCAAGAATTGAGAAACTGAGATTCATGGTAGTAGGGGAAAAACAACATGGGGATAAGTATCCTATGGTTATATCAACTTATCAATTTGTCAAGGGAGTCTTGGAGAAAATGTTTTAGGGGTATGTTTCCCCTATGGAGTTAAAGATTAAATGGTTAAAGGCCAAATATGATGGAATGGACTTAACTCCATTGCCACACATTCTACATAGTCAAGACGACGTAAAACCTTTGCAGGTTTGGAAAGATCAAATGAATAATATAATGATTGCTCAGACACATAAGATATGCAGAAATGTTGACATTGGAGAAATTGTCATTTTTCATTAGTTTCTTAGAAAACTTTGATAAGAAGACCACATCAGTAATGGTGAAATATGCACCCTACCGAGATAAGATTGATTAGGTTATGGCTTTTAAGTGGCCATTTGAGGAATATTTCGAGTTATGGAAAAATGCGTTCACCGATGAATTTGAAATATGAATACTACGAGTGAGAAATGCAACTTGGTCATGTGTATAATATAGGTCTGGCCTCATAAGTTATATTTTAAAATATGCATTCTCCTTTCAACTTCAAGTACGAGTTGCTGAGGTGGAATAAAGTGTTACAACGGTTAAATATGCTTTCAACGTGAACAAGTGGCCCTTTGAAGGGTGGTTTCTTTTCTTCCATAACAACTAATGATTATTCTCGTCTTATGATTTTTCAATCAAATGATGAAAATGTAACTGAATTAGGGATTAGTGGTCCAATGAAAAATAGATATGTGTACTCTTCGGCTTGAGGCTTTTTTGCTCCCTTGTTCTATAAAAGGGAATTCTGGGCCGTGAGAGGAGGTCTGCTAGAATATTTGAGATTTGAGAAATAAGAGTTTAGTGATACAAAGAGTATGAATGTAAGTCCAGGTATTAAGGTTTTGAGTTAGATAAGAGAACTTGGTCAATTATGGGGTTCTTAGGCATGTTTGTATTACACACGCAAATATTTTGAGTCTTTTTTATCTCCTATTGTGATACTTTGCATGAATTATTAATGAAATATTGGTCCAAGATGACTTTCATTGATCTTCATTGGTTTTTTACTATGAATTATGTTTAACGATAGCTCTGGTTCAAACAATTGATTAAATGCTTCAGTTAATCAATAAGTTCATGCAAGATAACAATAGGATTCATAAATTAGTTATAGACTTGGATACAGATATATGGATTGTAATGCGATTCATATAGATCATAAGTGCTTAAGATGAAATTTTCCCTATAGTTAAGTTTTCTCATTTGACTCCGTGCTTTAGGATATGGCACCAGAACTCTGATTGTGGTTATATTTTCTCATGTCTTGTGTTTTGACTTCAGGACATTTTATACAAATATTTCCTATCAATCTACTTTAGTCGTGTTTGTGATTCTCTGCTAACTAGACTCGAGCCTTTTTGAGGAATAGCTAATTTCTTGAAGGATTTCATCCTTTTAGCGTAAATGGGAATCTATCTATTGTTTATCAATGTGCAAGTGAATTGTTTAATGTTATATTTTAAGAGTACATTTTAGGGAGTACCCTCCTAGGTCTTACAGAGCCCGAAGTGTAGGAGAATTAGAATTATCGCTATTCTCGTCGAGCTGGCCAAATGCTTCCTAGAATTTTATCATTGAACATGGCAAGTTCATAGAAGCTCTCAGGAAGTTTGCTTGGGTTGTAGTAAGAAAAACCAACATACCACATGGGACTCATTCACCCAAGGTGGTGAATGAGTCCCATCAAGCATAATGTATGAGACCAAAATTAAAAATGATTAGAAATGTGTGAAACCAGGTTCGAGACCCAACACCTATGTGGGACTCATTCACCCAAGGTGGCAAATGAGTCCCAAATCACTAAATCTAGGTCATTCAACCTGAAAAACCTAAATTATGATTGGTTAATTATTTTTGTTGGGATTATCCTCGAAAAGATGCAATAAATGTGGCTTGTGTATGTAAAATAAGGCCAATTAAAGCATAAAAAAGCCCAATTATTAATGACAACTCTAGAAAACTATGAAAGTGTTTCACAACACTTTAAAACACTTTAAAAAGAGATTTATTAGGTTTACTCAATTAATAAAACCTTAGAAAAGTGTGAAAGTGAGTTATAACACTTCACAACACTTTAGCAAGGCAACATTTTAATTCATTAGTTCACAAGGGCCCAATACCTAATGTGAATGTGTCAATCACATTACAACAATAAATGAAGGCATAATTAAGCTCAATTCAACAAGGAGGGCCTAAACAAGTGTGAAAATGTCTTCGATGATATCTTTTGACACTACATTTAGCCCCCACTTTAGTGAGAGGATGAACCTGCTTCAAACTCACACTAAAGTAGAAAAACATGCATTAGGAGGGGTCCAAGTGTACCAATGCCACTAAGATAGGATGACAATGGTCAGGAAGGGTGATCAAGCCCCCAAGATCAAGATCCCATGACAAACCAACATAGGCACAAAATAACACACATGAGAAGGATATAAAGACTAACAACAAAGCATAAGCATACAGTGTCAAAGACGAAAAAGATAAAAGAGTCAGATCAAGCTTCGACCATTTTTCCATCGCGATGTGGATCAGATCTATTTATATTTAGTTATTCTTATTATTTATTATATAAGACTATGATTATATAATATATTTAGATGTATGAGTGATCCCACAATAGTGGTTTACAATTTTTGGTCAAACTGGACACTGAAATTATTATTTTTAACTAGATATTCACATTCGGGCACCTATAGCGGCTAAACCATGAGGAATTTGAAGATGATGTAAACTAGAGTCTCGTCACATTTTGTTTGTGGAAACTAAAAATATTTTTTTCAAATTTTTTGGAATTAGATTGCACTTCTTTTTCCATCTCCCATGAAAACTGGGTTTTTTCAGAAAACAACATTTTTAAAAAGTGACGCTCATCGTATACAACATAACTCTTTTCTGTCTGAAGGATAAAATTCTAATTTTTTCGAATTTAGATTTCTAATTATGATATCTAGCACTTTAATTTGGTATCATAGTTTTTTATTGAATATTTTTTCCTTAATCAAGTTTCGAAGTCAAACCAATTGCAATTCAGACATAGGCAGATTGTATACAACATAACGTTTTATGTATGTATCGAAATTCATATTTTATTTTTTTAATGGATCAAGGACATCAATAGTTAGCACAAACATATTTAATTTTTATTTTTTTTATAATATGGTATTTTTCCACATGTGAAAAACAAAGAGCTTGATTTTCGGTGAAAAACCTATGTTTAATAAAACTAGAAAAACACATACATAATAAAACCAAAAAATATTAAAATTATATTCGTTGGATAGCTCATTCTGAGGACTAACTGATTCTAGTTGGGTTTGTGAATATTCCTCCATTTTCATCCTCAACCTGAGCTTCGAAGTGCCAAAATTTAGGTTTTTTTTGTTTCAGATGGGAGATGAGGGATAAGGGGGGTTCGTACGAACCCATAGGGGTTCGAGCGAACCCCTTCAAAGAGCTTCACTCGAACCCCTTTCCTATGCACTTTTTTTTTTTTCTTGGTAGCCAAGATTCAAAGGGGTTCTCTCGAACCCTTGTTTGAACGAACCCCTGATTGGTTTGGTCGAACCAGTAGGTTTGTACAAACCCCTAAAATCACTTTTTTTGCCCTGGGGGTCATTTTTTGTGAGTTTTCCTTCCTCACCTGAATTGTAAACCACTATTCTGGCTTCACCTATATGTATATGTATATGTATGCATATATATGCATATGTACATATGTATATATACACATGCATATACATGTATTTAGGTATATGTACACACGTTCACTTATATATAGTTTTTTAGTTAGTTATATTCCAACTATTATATATATGTTATTTTTTACTTATTTTTTATTTTTTATATTTTTTCTTCTTTTTGTCCCACTTTGTCCCTCTCTTTTCCATGCAATGTCTCACTCTTTAAAAAGATTACTTAAAAAAAATCAAATCTCTACAGATTCTCTCATTCTTTTTTAATTTATATTTTTTTTAATGAAGCAAAGTATAATCATATAGCTTATTTTATAAATCATAGCTTACTTTCATTATAAATCATTAGTATTGTTTTAATTGTTCAAATTTTAAGAAATTTCTAGCTCTAAACTTAGTGCAATTATATATTGTAAATTATTAATAAATATATTATGGTTATTATATCTACTTTCTATTTAGATTGATTACAAATTGTTTTACATGATAGTATTCATACATTTTTTATTTCTATTGTTTAAATCAATAGTAATGTTTTAATTGTTTAGTTTTAAGAATTTTCTTTCTAAAGTTAATGTAATTATATATTTTAAATTATTAATTTAAATATATTATATTTATTATATACTTTCTACTTAGATTGATTACAAAATTTTTAACTTGATATTTTTTTCATTTTTAATTTCTATTGCTAATGCATAAATTTGACAAAAGGGAAAATACATGGAATCCCGTGGAAGAACATGCATAGTATCAATAAATAAAATATCTAATTTAAAAAGCTAAAAAATTTGGAGATAAAATCTTTACATGCTCTTACAAGCCTTTTTAAGTTATAATTACTTTTAAAGAAACAAAAGATAAAAATATAAATCATAGTTTTACTTTCATTGCAAAGAATTTTAATTTTTTTATTTGTAGTATTGTTTCAATTATTTAATTTTTATTAATTTTTTTTAAATTAATGTCATTGTATATTTTTAATTACTAATAAATATATTGTGCATATTATATTTACTTTCTATTTATATTAATTATAAGTTGTTCAACTTGATAATATTGTTAAATTTATTTATTTTATTGCTAGTGCATAAGTCTTAATATAGATCTAAAGAAATTCCATGAAATCTCATGCAAGAACATATAGAGGATCAAGACACAAAAGATGACTTCACTAGGGTGATGAAGAGATAAAATAACAACTTAGAAAACTATTTTTTTTGAGATCAAATATCTATATGTTCTTACATTTCTTTTTGAATTATAATTATTTTTAAGGAAACAAAGGATGGACATCTAACCTATAATATAAATCATAATTTTACCATCATTAAAAAATATTTGAAACTCTTCAGTTTGTAGTGTGATTTAAATTGTTTATTTTTTAAGTATTTTATTTTCGAAAATCAATATTTTAACTAAATTAAAATAATTGATATACTTAATCAAGGGAAAAAAATGTATATATATATATATATATATATATATATATATATATATATATATATATATAATTTATCCTATATATATATTAAATTTTATTTTTATATGTTAGATTATAATAGTCTAGGAGAGAATATATCTAAATTATAAGTTATCATTTGGTTAAACTATCACAACTAAAGTATCCAACCCATCAAAAGTATCTAGGTTTTAAATAAAGATCAATCATACCAAAAACTTAAACTTTGATAAGTGATATAGTACAAGATAAATAATCATTCTCGCTATTTAAATACATCTAATTTTCTAAAAGATAGACCAGGCCTACTTGAAAAAATAACTCCAACTCCCTACCATATAAAAGTAGAGTCGAGAGTTTTTTGAAGGGTCTCTTTATGAAAAAAGATAGAAGAACATGATTACATAGAATGGGTTTTATTGGCCTTTCAAATATCATTTATTACCAATTCATTGTGCAATAAATCCCTATGCTCATCAATCTATTTCTATTACTTAATGCATGATGGGCTCTAAGGATAATTTTTCTTTTAACAAATAAATGTTCCTCTCAATCTCCATCTCCATTTATATCGTTATCTTCCTCTCTATATCTATCTCCTTACCCATCTCTCTCTCATTCTTCTGCCTCTATCTCACCCTCTTTCTATGTCTATCTCTCCCTCTCTCTCTCCCTCTCTCCCTATTGCAAACATAACATGATCCTATTTTTAATCAATCCTGAATATCTTCTAGATTTAGAATTTTTATTTAAGTCATGTTTGGATCCATGCAAGTGGATTCGTATCACTTCTCCATTAATACCTTTTTTGGAACATATTATAGTTCCCTTTGGAAGCCAAATTCACTGGGAAATGTGTATAATAAAGATTTGAAATATTTGCTCCATCTCCATCTCTATCTCTATCTCCTTACCTCTCCCTACATCTCTCTATCTTTCACCTCTATCTTTCCCACTATATCTATCTTTGTATCTCTCCCTCTTACTATTCTATCTCTCCCCCTCTCTCCCTATCACTCCCTTTATATATCTCTCTACTTTTCTTGTATCCTCTCTCTCCCTCCATCTCTATCAATTTATTATCTCACTCCATTTCTCTCCCTCTTAAGTCTCTCTCTCTCTCTCTCTCTCTCTCTCTCTCTCTCTCTCTCTCTCTCTCTCTCTCTCTCTCTCTCTCTCTCTCTCTATCTCTATTTGGGTACGTACAGGATCATAATGGAAAAAATAGGCCCTTAAGTGGCGATAAAAATTCAAAAAATCAGAGTTAGGAAACTTGACATAAAAATTTGAATAAGTTATCTAAATTATTTCAAAAATATGTAAGAATTGAATCTGTAGAAAATTGAATGCAGTTTCTAAACTACTAAGTTTATTTTTATTTTTACAATCTATTTGGAGAAAATTTAAAATTTCAATGCAGTAGTACTTAAATTTTAGGGAAAAAATAAGAAATAGGTGTCTATCTAGCCATCCTAACCACAATAAAATGATAACATTTTCTATAATATTTTAGATATAAGTAGAGGACTCATGTCTCGATGTGATGTATATTTTTTAAAAAGTTTTTTCCCAGTAAATAATTAATTATGATTTTTTTATTACAACTTTTAAAAACTATAAAAACTTGTATATCTGACCACCTTAACTTGGTCAAAACTTCATGAAATCCATTTTTTTAATCCTATAGTATGTGAAGCATAGAATGTGATGCATGTTTCAAATTCAAAAAATGTGATACCATTCGAAAGTTATAGATGTTTTTCAATCAGCCTATCAATCAAAACTTTAGTCGTAATTCAAATAGAAAATGAATAATAATTATTTATTAAATTCAAAGTAAGGAATAATTTATATTGGTGGAAAGCTAAGAATATCCTTTAAAAACCCTTTTCATTTCATCAATTTTGGGTAGAAAAAATTCGTCAGCCACATGGGCCATCATATCACTTACATATCGCCACTTTTTGGCCCATCATGATCTTGTGAATACCCATCTCTATCTTACTCTCTATGTCTCTCCCCTATCTCTATATCCTTACCTCTCCCTACATCTCTCTATATTTCACCTCTATCTTTCCCACTATATCTATCTCTATATCTCTCCCTCTTACTATCCTATCTCTCCCCCTCTCTCTACCTCTCTGCCTATCGCTCCCTTTATATATCTCTCTACTTTTCTTGTATCCTCTATATTAATCTCACTCTCTCTCCCTCCATCTCTATCAATTTATTATCTCTCTCCCTTTCTATTTATATCTCATTCACACACACAATAAATGTTTCTCCATCCTTATCTCTATCTCTATATCTCTCACACTCCCTCACACACACACACTCCTTGTTTCTTCCTCCTTATCTCTATCTCTCCTCCCCTCTCTCTCTCTCTCTACATATCTCCCCTTCTCTTCCCATATATTACTATTTCTCTCACTTTCTCTTCCAATATACCTGGTTATCTCCCTCCTCTCCCCCTATATCTCTCTCTCTCTCCATCTTTATTTTCCTATATATACTTCTCTTTATTTATCTATCTATCTCTATCTCTCCATATTTATTCTTCCATGTCTCCTTCTATCTCTATCTTTTTATTTCTCCATCTCTCTCTACCCCTATAGCTCTCCCTCTCTCTCCCTCTCTCTAAAAATCACTTTCTACTCTATATCTATCTTCTTTATCTCTCCCTCTCTCATTCTCTCCATATTTGTCTATCCATCTCTCTTCTCTATTAATATTTCCCTCGCCTCCATATCCCTCTACCTCTCCTTCTCCATATTCATCTTCATTTATATCACTATCTTCCTCTTTATCTCTATCTCCTTACCCCTATATTTCTCTCAATTTCCCCCCTCTATCTCTGCCTCTTTCCATCTCTATCTCTCCTTATCTTTTCCTCTCTTCCTATTACAAACATAACATGATTCTATTGGTAATCGAGTCTGATTATCTTCTTGATTCAAAGGTTTTATTTCAGTCATGTTTGAATCTTTTTAAGTGGATGAATAGTTGATTTGAAGCTACAACTTCTCCATTGAGACCATTATTGCACAAACAAAATAATTTTCTAAATTTACTAACAATTGACCTCATGTACTACACAACTGTATACAAAAAATAGACCAAAAGTTTCCTTAATTGACCTTCCAAACCTCTTTAGCATACCCTTTGTACAACAAGTTGTGATTTCTAGTTAGATGATTTTATATAGATCATTCCCTTTCTAATATTTTCTTATATCTCAAGCCCTTGATCTATCAAATCTATTATGATAAAAAGGTGTAAAACTTGGTAGTACTTGCAAAATTTCTTGGTTCTTAGGTTTTTCCCATGTCCTAAGATCTAAAATAAGTCTATCCTTGCTAGGTTTTGTTATAAATACTATCACAACCCTTTGTTTAGGTCTTAAACACTAAAACCCTAAGTCTAAGTAGTGTTATAGTTACTTTTGTTATAATTTTACATTGACCATTGGTATCTAGTTGATCAGCCTTTTAGTTAACACTTAGGGGTTATCCCCTCACAAATTTACTAGTCCATCATGCCTAGGCTACAACACATACTTGTCACTTTAAATAAATCGTTATATCTCTAAGGTTTTATGTCCACACCCCTCATTTTTGTTAACACATCAACCCCTTCGTTCACTAGTCGCATAAGGTTGTTTTAAGAGCACATGCATTAGAAACCTTTAAGTTATCCATGCCCAACATGTGGACCCCACTACTCCTTTCTACAAGAATATGTTATTGTGAAAATAGTTCTCTATAAAACTAATGAAATATTGATAGGTGTCACCTTTTTAATTGATTCTACCTATAATGTCCCCAAATTTTGAAAACCCCTAAATGTTCCCTAATATATCAACTTCAATTAATCAATTTGGTTTTGGGAAATTTTATAACTTGATTAGGTCCCTGTAAGGTAGAATTAGAAAATATTTACAAGATAACACTATATGATGCTCTCATTTAAATATGTAAAAAACACAAGGAAAGTAAGGTTAGTGATACAAATACCTATTTAAGACCTGCAAATAGGTTAGTAAACAACTATAACAAGAAAAAATTATCATATCATAAATATAATGGAATCTTTTAGGTTTCTAATTCATACTTCATGGACCAAAATGGTTTGATAGGGTACTCAAGAAACCCTCTACCCTAGGCCCAAGAGTAGGTGCTTCACCCCTCTTAGCCCCATGTGGCCTCTTTCCATCCATATGTGGCGGTGTGCCTAGTGAGGCATCCTATCACCATACCCCTTATCAGAACCATTTTGCTTCTCCTTATGACTCAATTAATCACCATGATGGGAGGTTGGGGGTGTACCGACAACAGGGCTTCTCGTAAATCACTCCTTCTAAGCCCAAGAGCATCATCTTATGCCTATATGGCCCACATGTGGAAAACCTCAACCATCCACCATGCGGTTGTGTACTTAGAGGATGACCCCAACACCATTTTCTCTCCTTGTAGGCACTCAACTCCCCTATCATAGTTGGCTGACTACAATTAGATTATCCTATAATGTAGTATGTATTTTAATATTACATATTAAATCAGTGATATAGACACCAGTAATAAATCCATCATTTCACTCTTAGTAATATAAGATAACTCAAATTTATGCACATATTACTTATACTTACCTGGGTGTTATCTGTTGAAGCTTTCCCTGATCCTCCATTCACTAGGTCAGTAGAACTTATTTTCCTTTTATCCAATCATGATGCCTTCCTTTCTTAGTCTATTTTTCAATAGAATGATAGATCATAATTTCCTTTTGTATTGTCGGGGGTGCAGAGATGTAATTAGTCATTTTTTATTTTTTCTCCTATTCGATGCCTTCAACCTTGCATTCATGTCTCTTTTATCCCCGATCACGATCGCTATTATGGATGTGTCTCTTCATAGAGGCATTGCTCACTTGCCTGAATCATTCCATAACATGGGTCAACTCCCTTCATTAATTTAGTTAATGGTGTATTTGTTAGTCGTTGGGTTGATCGACCTTCTCTGATTTTATATGATGTATATTTTCCCTTGGCTTATATCGGGTATTTTATGACATCTATAAATTATATTTTTATCAGATATTTGAATCTTATCTATGATAATCACGTCTAAGGAAAATAATTATAAGACTATTTATAATTATATTTAAATTATAATTTCTCATACTTAGTTTTTATTTATTATTTATATTTTGGTATATTTGAGGTTATCATTTTGAGGGACATGATAGTCCTCCCCTCCTAATTTTTCTTGACCCCAAGAAAATTTAAATTAGGAGGATCAAATATCTCATACCCTCCCCAAGTTACATCCTTAGTGGGAAGTCCTTTCCACTTGATGAGGTACTCTTCAATAGTCTTGTTTCTCAATATTTTTTCTCACACATTAAGCATAGTTTCTAGTTCCAAGATCAATTTTCTTCATCATCTAATGGTGGTAATTTTGGGCATGGGATGATGTGTAGACCCAACACCCTCTTGATGCATGATACATGAAACACATTGTGAATTTTACTATTTCTATAGAGTTCCAATTCATAGGCCACCTCTCCTATTTTCCTCAATATTTTAGATGGCCATTAAAAATGGGGCTTAAGTTTGTCAACTCCACTGACTTTGATAGATGACTATTTATATGGTCATAGTCTCAAAATAAACATGTCCCCTATTCCAAATATCCATTTAGTTCTTTTCCTATTGGCATATATCTTCTTCTTGTTCTAGGCTTGGTGTAGGTTATCCTTAAGTGAATTCATGATGTCTACATTCTATTGTATGAGATCCTTGGCTCCTGGTACATGGCTCTATATGCTCGGATCAAGTCACCAAAAGATGTGGCCCTGTATCCATATAATGGTCAAAAAGGGATCATCCCTATAGACATACGATGGGTGGTGTTGTAACAATATTATTCCAAGTGTAACCACTTAATCCACCCACCCTATTGCCCTATGAAATAGTTCCTCAAATACCCTTCCAACCACTTGTTAATGATTTTTGTTTCCTCATTTGTTTTTGGGTGATAGATAGTACCTGGGGTTAATTTATTCGCTGCTAATTTGAACAAATCCTACCAAAATATGCTAAGGAAGCAGTTGTCTCTATTTCTTACAATATTTTTTGGAAGGTCATGAAGTCTAAAAACCTCCTTAAAGAATATATCGGTTATTTTGGGAGCTCTAAAGTCTATGGATATGGCTATAAAGTATGCATACTTGGTGAGATGATCTACCACCATATAAATGCAATCTTTTCCTTGTACCTTAGACAATCCTATTAAAAAATCCATAGAGATGATCTCCCACTTTTGATTAGGAATGGGTAGTGGTTGAAGTAGTCCTGTGGGAAATGTATGTTATTTATTCCTTTGGCATACCATATACTCATTAGTATGTTCCAATACATCTCCCTTGAGTCCCTTCCATTTGAACCTTACCCTATTTTTTTTGTAAGTTTTCAAGTACCCTTGGTCTCTAGATAATGGATTGTCATGATAAGTTTTCAAAATCTCCTTCTTTAGCCATCACTCTAGAGTGATGTAAGTTCTATCCTTGTAAAGAATGAGGTTGTCCATGATTCGGTATTTCTCATCTTATACTTTTCCCTCCATTAGGTCACTTGAGAATTTGTTTTTGGCATACTCAATAATTAGAGTTGTTCTCCACTCTATAAATATTGATTTCATTGAACCAAGGTGGGGTCTTTGACATAGGAAATCCGCTACTATATTTTTTTTACCCTCCATATATTCAATGTCAAAATCATATGCTTGTAGCTTACTCACCCATTTTTGTTTCCTGTCATTTAAGTCCTTTAGGCTTAGGAAGAATCTAATGATGTTGTGGTATATTTTCATGATAAACCTCCTGTAGATTAGGTATTGTCTAAACTTTGCAAGGGCATGCATAATGGCTAACATTTCTTTGTCATAAAAAAAGTATGTTTTTTCTATATCTTTGAGTTTCCTTCTTTCAAAAGCTATGTGATGTTTGCCTTGCATCAATACTACCTCGATGCCTCTCCTGAAGCATCATAATGTAATTCAAAGGCTGAGTTGAAATCATTTATTACCAATGCATGATAGGTACTCATTGCTTCCTTTAGTTTCTCAAATGTTGCTTGTGCCTTCTCATTCCAAGAGAATTCTCCCTTCTTAGTTAGGTCAGTGAGTGGTGTAGTTAGTTTTGAGAATCCTTTTACAAACCTTCTATAATAGTTGCATAGCCCTAAGAATCCTCTGAGGTGGGTTAAGGTCTTGGGTTTTGGCCTACTTCAGATTGCCTCAATTTTCTCTTCATCTGCTCTTACTCCAGGAGCACTAATTTTGTGCCCTAAGTATAAAATCTTCTCCACGAAAAACTCACATTTGGAAAACTTGGCAAATAAAGAATGTCTCTCAAGTATGCTTAGCAATTCATCTATATGTTTCAAGTGTTCTTCATGTGATCTTCTATAGATTAGTATGTCATTGAAGAGAACCCATTTGAACTTCCTTAGCTTCTTTCTAAAAATATGGTTCATGCAAGATTATAAATTTGTGAGTGCATTAGTCAACCCAAAAGGTAGGATGGGAAACTCAAATACCCATAGTGACATCTAAAATTTGTCTTTGGCATATTTTCCTCGCTTAATCTGATTTGGCAGTAGCCTGCTCTTAGGTTGATTTATGAGAAATAGATTGCTTGGTGGAGTTCATCAATAAGTTCATCAACTCTAGGAATAGGGCATCTATTATTATTATTATTTTAATTCCCTATAGTTGATACACATCCTCATAGTGAAATATTTTTTCTTTGCGAGTACAACAAATGAGGCAAAAGGAATAGAATTGGATTGGATTGGATATGCCCCATCTCTAATAGCTCCTTGATGGTTTTCTCAATTTCTTCCTTATATTTGTGGGGATGGCAATAGGGAGTGGTAAAAATTGGTTTATTCCTTCTTCTAGTTCAATAGAATGTTCAAAGCCTCTTTTTGGAGGAAGACAAGGTGGAATGTCATTGAAGACATTATTATGACCTTTTAGGATTGGTTGTATGTCTATGTGGATTAACTTTCCATTGGGAGTGGTTTTATCTAGGATTAAGCATTGAGCCACCCACTCAACTTGGTCATGTCTAAGGGCTTTATCTATCTTCTTTGATGAGATTATCCTAGGGGATCCATTAGATATTCCATGAAAAATAACCTTCTTGTAACAATCCCATTGTTATACTTAGTAAAATTATAAATATTTCACCTCATGTGAATAAACCATGATGTCATATCATAGCAATAAAAAAAATTCTTTCCATTATGTAAATTACATGCACATTTGAAAAAATACTATTTCCAAACTCCCATTGCATCCCAATGTAATCTTAAAAATATTTCCATAACATAGATGTCATATGGAATGATCTCAAGTATATCATTCATGATTACATCCTTCCATATAAATGGGTACATGATACAAACATAGCTCCCTTGAACTTCATACCAATAGATATAGATGGTCTAGGATTCACCTTTCAAATATTGGTCTTTTGTCACTTGTTGAGGAAGAGAAGCATCACTCAAGCACATTTTAACCAACCACAAACTTATATGCGGTCCCCTACACATATATCAATGATAGATGGCCCTGCCCTTCGATGAAGAGATTGGTGGATTAACCTCCCATGATAGCCACTTTGAGCTTAGCGTTGTGTCCTACAAACCAAAACCTAATCATACATTCGTCTTTCCTACGAGTATGAAAATACTGAATTGGCATGCACTATAGGGACACGCTGAATTGTTAGTGGAGCCAAAGGAAATCACACTACTTTGGCCCAAGTGTTCTAACTCAGTACTTTGAGTGATAGTCCTCCTATTCACTTACACTACTCAGGTTAATTTAACTTTTGACCACTAAAATTTATGCAGATGCATTTCCTCTAATGGGTAATCTTTAATGCCAAAAATAACCTATCCCTTTTCCCACAAACTCTATGATAATTCTACACATAAAGCACATGAAAAATTTCCCTCCCTTCATTGTACAATCAATCCCAAGGGTAATCCACTAGCTATCTAGTATAATTAAATAAATTTAGCTATGAATAACCCTTAAGCTATCCTTGTTTAATCCCCAGTCGTCTCCTGGCTGCCCTACCCTGGGTTTGGTCTCTGGTTTTAAAGGTACCTCTGTTATGAAATTAGTCTCGTACTCTAGGAATTCTATGGAAAATATTTCTGATAAACCTATGGTCAGTAAAGAGTCGGCCCCTGGTGCCCCTGCAGCTAGTAGTTTTTGGAATACCCCTAATGATTTCCCTAATCAAGATGAAATTAATTCTACCCTGAATAAGCTCAAGACTAAGGACATTGTGAGTGTGGCAGAAAAAAGTGTGGATGGCCTTTTCACTGTTCTCAAGTGGACCCAAAAGGAAGTTTGGGATTTGAAAGGCCATAATAGAGATCTCAGCAATAGAGTCTTGGATTTGGAGTAGAAGATTAGCTGGAGTCATAATGAGAATGAGGGACAGGAAACTCCCTTACCAAGGAAAAGACAACATTCACAGGAGGAAAGATTGACCAGGCTCGAGTGTAATTTGTCCAAGATTGGCCAAAACATTAGGGCCACTGTGGAGAATAATCAAAAAAATGTCAGGCATAACACCATTATCATCAATGCTATGGTGGAAAAGCTCAAAAAAAATCAAAAGGGCTCGCTGGTCGTGGATTTGGATGCAGATAGAGGTTGCAGCAGATATGTTGTTGAAGGGATTTCGACTCACAGCTGGGCTAATATGAAGAGGAAGACCCCAATTTCTTCACATATGGTTCAAATCCTCAAGAAGGGGTTATAGGATATGAGGGATGTTGAAAAGGAGACCAAGGAGTTGATGAACACCTTGGAGTAGAGCAGTGGTGTTTGTTTCTGGCTTTTTGACGGTCCTTTTTTTGGACCCTGTTGTCTCTTTGTGCTGTCATTTCCTTTTTGGGACAGCTATCTATTTGTTTGGACTTGTTTTGCTCTATCTTTTGGTGTTTTAACTTTGTGGTTTCAGGTCCCTGTAAAACCTGTTTTTTCCTTTTCAAAAACAACCTCTCCTATTATGAATTATTTACAAGCACTTTCATAGAAAATCATAAACAACTTTTATTTCATTTCCAAAGAAAATGTTATAATTCCCTAATGGAATTAATCTCAAGTAGTTCAAATAAATCATTCAAAAATCAATCTTTCATAAAAAAATAAGGAATATTAGATCCTCGTGCATGTAATACAATCAATCACTTGACTTACTTGATGCACAACTTTCCAACAATAGTAACTAGCTTCACTTTATCCTCTCAAACCAATACTTCACTATGAATTTTATCATAATTTGATAATAATCTCTCATAAATAAAACTATCAAAAAGTATATCTTCACATATACTCAAGGCTCTAACAATATACAATACAATGCAATTATAAAATAATGCAAATTAAAAGTGTTTCCCCAAATGAGAGTATAAGGGCCTCTCTATTTATATAACAAAATGAGATGTTGCAACCTACAAAAAAGTCATGCAAAATGGTAGCAAACTCCATGCAAGTCAACTCACTTAACT
Source organism: Sequoiadendron giganteum (assembly GCA_007115665.2). NCBI lineage: Eukaryota > Viridiplantae > Streptophyta > Pinopsida > Cupressales > Cupressaceae > Sequoiadendron > Sequoiadendron giganteum. The sequence goes on along the minus strand of CM021107.1, from coordinate 117,140,443 downwards.
TGGCTAAAATGTGGCAAAAAACTAATCATCGACTTAGTATGAAAAGCTACAGGTCGACCCATCTATTTGATAGTAGAAAATGACTTATTCAATTGTGCTCATGTTAAAATGATGATAGTTGAATTGCATCCAAAAATGGACTTCTACAACAATTAGAACATCATATTCTGGCACCAAGTATGCAGCTATCCACCTATTTTTTTAGCATGATTATTCTCATGAAAACATCTACTGTTATCAAGAAACACATTTCTATATCGACTAAGTCATAGCTTGCTGAGAAATAGAGGCACGATGAGGCACTTTGGCGCATAAATGGTGCTTTGACCAGTTCTTTTCCTTGCTATTACTTTTCCTATTATCATGCATTTTTCACTTTATGAGGTTGGCTTATATCTATCACTTTATCATTATGATATACGCCTTCTAAGTTTAAATAATTTTCTACTCATAAAGACAATGTTGCCTTTCTATAGTATCGACTTATGGTTTAGCCCATATCAACTTTTCATTGCTGTGATATTCTTTCCACATAGTTCAACCTTTATAAAATTTTAACATATCTATTATTCACCTTTAAATATTTTGCATATCTCATATGAAAATTGGGCTATGTTTATAGATATAATTCAGCCTATGTTTATATATCAATCGACCTCCAAGAATCACACACACACACATAGATATATATATATATATATATATATATATATATATATATATATATATATATATATATATAAATACGCCATGTTAATCGAGTATGTATACATTTGATATATGAATGAATATGAACAAGTTAACATTCAAATAATAGTAATAATATATATTATATATACACACACTCCTTTATATAAACATTAATGCTCATGTGTGTATATGTATATATATATACATATTGTTCAAAGAAATAAAGAAATAATCCATTTGATAATCAAACGGTTACGACGAAGTGATATATTCAAAATAATATTATATTTAAATGATACTTAGATATATATATGACGTGGTATATCATGGGCTATACATTTATAATAATTTATCTTCATTTATTAAATGAACTGGCCTTATATATAAAATAAAAATATATTATATATATATATATATATATATATATATATATGTAGTACCTATATATACATATATATAATATACACCTCAATATAAGCATTAATTCTTATGTGTAAATATGTATATTTATATATATACACACACTCATATATATAAATTTCATAGCAACACAATGATCAACTAGTCCATTCGATACTCTAATGATTACGACCATATGATTATGTCCTCATATTAAAATAACATTATATTAACATTTATACATGTATATGTATAATTACACATATTTTGACATACTTATATGGAAATTTTCATCACTTAACATGGGAAGCTCCTCGGGTGGTAGCGATGGCAGTGGCGATTTTTCAAATTTTGAAAAGACGGGAGATCAGGATGATGCTTCAGGCGGTAATGGCGGATGGTGTGCTGATGAGAGGGTGATGTCAGGTGAGACCCTTGCTATAGGTAAGATGAGTGGGTCCCCTCTTGTGGATAACATTTTTTTTGATGGGAAAGGAGCTTCAAAGAGTGTGTGTCTGATGCACTCCCCAATTCCTGGCTCTAAAAATGTGGTACCTGATTCTGAAAAGTCAAGGAATGCCCTATCCTCGGATGGGTGTGATGGGACTCCTAATGTGGAGGGTCTTGGGTTTGACAAGACTAAGAATGCTTTATTTTCGAGTTCCTCTCTTGTATGGACAAATCTGTTTGGTTCTAAGCCTAAAGGAAAAAGTTCTCCCCCTCTAGTGCCTTTTGTTGCTAATAAAAAGACTAGAGAGTACTCTGTTTTTGTTTCGAACTGTATTGTTGACAAAATAGTGTCTAATATGGACATGGCTTTGTTGGGTAAATTTTTTGGTCCTCGGCCTCACATTGAGCTGGTGCACAAGTTTACTTTAAATTGCTAGAAACCTAAAGGACAAGTTGATGTGGCTGCTATGGCCAAATGGTTCTTCTCTTTTTCCTTCAACTTTGAAGATGATATGGTGTTGGCATTGACAGGTGCCCTGTGGTTCCTTGGAAAGTCTTCTTTGATCCTGAAGAAGTGGGAATCGAGCTTCAATCCAAACTCGTGCTCTTTCTTGGCTACTCCAGTTTGGGTTAGATTGCCTAGCCTCTCGCTGGAATTTTGGGATGAGGAGGAGTTTAAGGGGATTGTTAGTACGTTTGGATATTTTTTGTTGATAGACCAAATGACTAATTCTAGGAAGTGACTGGTTTATGCTAGATTTTGTGTGAATGTGGAGCAATCAGCTAATTTTCCTTCTATTGTTAAGATTAACTCTAAACTTGGGGTGTGGGAGTAGATGGTTGAATTTGAGTTGAATCCCTTTGCCTACTTCCACTATAAAAAAATTGGCCACTAGGCTAAAAAAATTCCTCTCAAAGTACCTAAGCAAATGAAAAAATAATGGAGAGAGTTAGAGAAACCCCTAGCTCTGGAGGTGGAATCTGTAAAACCTCTTGCTCAGGAGGTGGAGCTTGAAGGTGTGCCCTCCTTAGAGGTTCATGAGGACACACATCTAGATGAGGTTGATAAGGTGGATTATTTTGAATGTCAACCCACTCAAGGGGAAATGAATCAGGATATGGGATAGGTGGAAAAGGAATGTTTGTCCCCTATGTTTAATGAGGTAAGGTCTATGATGTTGGAGGAAAATAATTCTTTTGTGATTGTTGAATCTAGTTCTCCTCCTAGGGGTGGATTCCTCAAATTATGGTGTTTAAAATAGAGGGGTTTGAGTTGAAGCCTGTTGTTAAGGAGTTTGAGAAGACGGAGGAACTGGAAAATCCACCTTACATTCAAGTTCGTGGGCGTAATAGGAAGAAACATTCAACTTCACTAGGATTTGTGACAAGGAATAAGTAGAGGATAGACTGTGGGTTTGAGTCGTGTGGTAGAGGTTGGCCTCCAACTAATGTTGCTATGGAGAAGGAGAGTCAGATGGATATAAGTGATGGAACACAAAGAACTCTGTTGGATATGTGTTGTAAGAGAACTTCCTATAAACTCCCATGAAGATTATCTCCTAGAATATGAGGGGTTTGAATCACCCTCATAAGCATGATCTCCTAGCCAATCTGGTAAGAGATCATTGCCCTGATATTGTTTTAATTCAAGAAACTAAAATGGGATTGGATAAACTTTCTAGGTTGAAAATGAAGCTTTTCAAGGAATGTGGTATGCATTGTTCTGAGGCGGTTGGTGCTTCTGGTGGGATTGTGAACTTTTGGAATCTTCAAGTGATTATAGGTTTGGAGGTGCTTAATGATAGTAATCATGTGGCTACTTCTTTTTTCCACCTTCATGATAATTTTTCCTGGACTTTGTCTAATATTTATGCTCCTAATTGCAAGAGTGCCAGAAAAAAAGCTTTGCGAGAATCTTTCTTCTTTTAAATTTTGTCATAACATTGGTAATTGGTTGGTCATTGGAGATTTCTATACTCCTTTGCATGATATTGATACGATGGGTGGCTCACAAAATGTGGATGATAGTAAATACACCCTAATGTAGTTCATTAATGACTCGACTCTTCTTGATTTGGATTTGAAAGGGGCTTCCTTTACCTAGTCAAATAGGTGTGTGGGTAATGCCCTTATCTAGGTTAAGCTACATTATGCTCTTTTAACCCTTGAGTGGCTTGTCCACTACTCTTGTTCCCTCTCAGCTCTTACTAGATTGGGATCAGATCACTTCCCCTTGGCTCTGTTTGTGGATTTTTGGGGTGGCAAGAAGAACTTTCCTTTTAGATTTGAGAAAATGTGGACTTGTCATCCCGATCTAGGTAATTTGGTAAAGGACTAGTGAAATATTAATGTGGATGGGTCGACTATGTATAGAGTTGTTAAAAAGTTGGCTAATGTTAAGCTTAATGTTAGAAAATGGAATCGTACCTCTTTTGGTCATATTTTTATGGAGAAAGATGAGGTTTCTAAGGAGATTATCTATCTTCAACAAGTCATTCAATCGTCTAGGTATGATTAGGATGTGATGTTGATGGAAAATGTTCTGCTTTCCAAGCTGCATAATATAATATGCGAAGGAGGAAGAGTTTTGGAAGCAGTGTTCGAGGATCATGTGGTTGAAAAGTGGTGATAGAAATACTAAGTTTTTTCATATCTCTAAGCTTAAACACAGGGCTTCTAATCATATCAATCTGATTAACTATAATAATCAAGCTCTGGAAAAGGATTTTGATTTGAAGATTACTATTGCTTCCTATTTTTCTCAACTTCTTTCAGTGGAGGGAGAGCTTGATTTGGCCTATCAAGAGGATATTTTGAGGGATATTCCCCAATTGGAGGATGAGGAGCTCAACAGGCACTTAGTTTGTATTCCTTCGATGAATGAAATTCGGTGTGATATTTTTTCCTTTGAAGGTAATAAGGCTCTAAGCCCTGATGGCTTTCCCATGTTCTTTTTTCAGTCTTTTTGGGAAACTATTGCAAAAGATGTTGTTGCGGCTACGAAGGAGTTTTTCAGAATGGGTTCCCTTTAAAAGGATTTGAACTCCTCCTTTATTGTTTTGATTCCCAAAAATCCTAGTGCTACTTCTTTTGAGGATTTCCATCCTATCAGTCATTGCAACTTGATTTATAATATTTTCTCCAAGGTTTTGGCATTGAGGTTGCAAAATTTTGAACTCTATTCTCATTATTCATGAGAATATTCACTCTCCTTTTGTCAATAAGGAGGTTGGGTTTATCCTCAAGCTTTATTCACTTCAAGCTTATGATAGAGTGAATTGGGGTTTTTTGTCTAAGATTCTTCTCTCCTTTGGTTTTGGGGAGAAAATGGTGGCTCTGGTGCATCAACTTATTTCAACTCCTTGGTTCTCTGTGCTCATCAATGGGTCTCCTTCTCATCTCTTTGATTTCTTTAGGGGTTTGTGGCAAGGGGATCCTATCTCTCCCTTCCTATTTATCATCATGGTTGATTCTTTGGGTCATCTTATCCAAAGATTTGTTAATTCTGGTCTTATGTTTGGGTTAGCCCCTTCTTCAGCTAACCTTGTATGCTCTCATCAACAATTTGTGGATGATTCTCTTTTTCTTGGGCAGTCATCTATTAAGGAAGTTAAGGCTATCAAACGGATTTTGCAAATGTATGAGGTTGCATCTGGGTAAAAGCTTAGCTTACAAAAGAGTGTGATTTTATTTTTCAACACTCTAATTCAAAGAAAAATTAGAATTGATAGAATTTTGCAATGTCAAATTGGTGAACTTCCTACTTATTACTTGGGGCTCCCCTTATGCTCTAAGGCTCCTAATTCCTTATGGACGGGGTTGATTGAAAAATTTAATTCCAAGTTGGTTGGGTGGAAGGGGGCTTTGTTGAGCCAAGCTGGTAAAGTTCAATTTGTTAAATCCACCTTTTAGAATATTATGGTATATTCTCATAGTCTCTTTCACATGCTAAGGAAATTTGTGGATATCTTAGAAGGAATTCAGAAAAAATTCCTTTGGATAGGTGTTGAAGATAAAAAATAACTCATTTGGTTGCTTGGGATGATGTATGTCGGCCTAAAAAGGCTAGTGGACTCGTAATTCACAAAATCAAAACATTTAACACTGCCCTTTTGGGTAAACACTCGTGGAATATTTTGTTAGCCAAAAGTGAGTGGGAAAAGATTTCTTGGAGAAAATACTTACATGGTGCTAATGGGATTAGAGATTTTTTATCTCATGAGTTTAATCCTTTGTATGGTTTTGTATTGTGGAATTGTATGTTGAAGGCTTGAAGGCTTGTAGCTAAGCGTCTCTTCTGGTAGTTGGGTAATTGGAGGAGTATTTTGTTCTAGGAAGATAAATGGTTTGGTAATGAGCCACTCAAGGATGAGCCATGGGATCAACCTTTTATGGACCTCTGTGTGCAACAGTTTGGCAGATTTTTTGTTGACTATATTGATGGAGGTTGTTGGAGGAAGTTGCATGTGGTGGACCCTAGTCTAGAAATTATTTATCAGGCTATTTCTTTGGTTCATATTCCTTCTATCCCTTCTCCTAATAGATAACTTCTCTGCTACTTTTTCTTTTCATTTCAATGAATCTTTTATTGGCCCACCACCTTTTTGGGCTTCTATTTTGGTCCTCAAGAATGATTTCGAAGGTTAATATTTTCTTTTGGCTCTTCTATCAAAACAAAATTTTATCTATTGATAATCTGATTAAAAGAGGTTTTGTTATGCCCAATAGATGCTTTCTTTGTGAAGAGGAAGCAGAAAATACTTGTCATTTGTTGATTGGGTGTGATCTAGATTCATGTGCTCTCGCTTTGGAATATTAGCTGGGTGTTTCCTGGTTCTGTCAAAGATTTATGGTTTCAATGGGTTGGCCCTTTAGCTAATCTAGCTCTGCAGATTTTGTGGTCTCTCAATTTGCCTCATTTGATTTGGGGTGTGCGGTTGGAGTGCAACAACAAACAATTTAGAAATTCTTCTCTTTCGGCTTTAGCTGTGGCCCATAAGATTTATGCGGGAATTAAGGAAAATGTTCTTTTTGGAATCTCCTTCTTTGGTGGTCAAAAGATTAATCTTTGTCCCTATGATATCTTTATTGCACAAAAGTGGAAGTTGCCTTGTGATATATCTCTTGCAGTCTCTAAAGGGAAATACTCAAGAGAAGATGTTGCTTGGAAGGCACCACTAGATGGTTGGGTTAAGATGAATTTTGATGGCACGGATAAAGGAAATATGGGACTTGTAGGATGTGGGGAAGTGATTAGAAATTCTAATTGTAGGCTCATCTCTACTATGGCGCTCCCTTTGGGAATCCAGACAAACCACTACGTGGAGGTGGCTACAGCCTATCATGGACTCAAATTGGCTCAAAGCAAAGGGTATAGGAAGGTCTAGTTGGAAGGTGACTCTCTGAATATTATAAAAAATTTGAAGAATGTCTCACATCCATCTTGGACTATTGAGGCCTTGGTCAGGGACTCCATTGGAATTATCAATTCCTTTGATAATGTTTATATCTCCCATATATTGAGAGAGGGAAATATGTTAGCTGATTTCTTCCCTAGCTTTGGTGTTACAGAAAGAAAGGTGTGGGATTTAAATGATCCTATCCCTTTTGAAGAAATGACTATTATTAATAATGAGTGCTAATATTAAGCCGATCTTAGTTTGCATTGAGGGGTGCATGTCCTTACTCACGTGCTTGAATGTTATGAATGAGGATGTTAAATTTATGAGTATGGGGGACAATTTTCACAAGGATCGGAGTTCAAATTCATTTTTGCATATTTGTCCTTTTTCTGGGTTCGCATAGATTTTGGGTCATATTCACCTTAGTTTCCAGAGTCTTCTGCTATTTGTTTCCACTTTGGGTGGTGTTTGTCTTACTTTCTTGAGGTTTCTGTTGTGTGCTTGGTTTCTATTTGCTAAGTCTTCTACGATGGGTGGGGATAGAAACTGCATTGAGCCTAAGTCCTGTGTTTCTACTAAGCAAAGGAAGGAGGTGTGGGAGGGGTATGTGCAGGATCATAATGGGCCAAAAAGTGGTGATATGTAAGTGATATGATGGCCCATGTGGCTGATGACTTTTTTTTAACCCAAAATTGATGAAACAAAAAGGGTTTTTAAAGGAGATTCTCAGCTTTCCACTAATATACATTATTGTTTACTTTGAATTTAATAAATTATTATTATTCATTTTCTATTTGAATTATGACTAAAGTCTTGATTGATAGGCTGATTGAAAAACATCTATAGCTTTCAAATGATATCACATTTTTTGAATCTGAAACATGCTTCGCATACTATAGGATTACAAAAAAATATGAATTTCATGAAGTTTTCACCAAGTTAAGGTGGTGAGACATACAAGTTTTTATATTTTTTAAAAGTTGTAATAAAAAAATGATAATTAATTATTTACTTGGAAAAAAATTACAAAAAAATATGCATCACATCAAGACATGAGTCATTTACTAATATAAAAAATATTATAAAAAAATATTATCATTTTATTGTGGTTAGAGTGGTTAGACAAACACCTACTTCTTATTTTTTCCCTGAAATTTAAGTACTACTGCATTGAAGTTTCAAATTTTCACCAAATAGATTTTATTTAAAAATAAATAAATATAGTAGTTTAGAAACTACATTCAATTTGCTACAGGTTCTATTCTTACATATTGTTGAAATAATATAGATAACTTATTCAAATTTTGACGTTAAGTTGCCTAACTCTGATTTTTTTTAATTTTATCGCCACTTAAGGACTTATTTTTCCATGATGATCCTACACATACCCAAAGATTTTAGAGAAGGGTGGCTTAACTCTATATATGGAGAAACTACATGGTAACAATCCCAAGGTCACCGATTTGGTTGCTCAAGGGTGGAATGAGAGAACCCAGAATTTGGGTGGTAGGGAAGTTGTGGTTGATGAATAATTCATAGCCCAAATTATAGGCTTGGCTATGCAAGGTATGAAGGTGTTCAAAGGAAAAAAAGAATCATAGGTTGTGATATCAATTTTCTTTAAAGGAAACGAGGCTTCTAATTTGAAAATGGTGAAGAGTGGTGGTTATCAAAGGGGTTCCTTGAAAGCATTGTGGCATGATGTAACTGAAGAGATTATGAGGTATGTCACCTTGGAAGGAAAGTATACGGTGATTTACACTTACCATTTCCTTTAGCTTAACCATTTCCAACATAAAAATGGGTTTCCTTTCCTTACTATTTTTTTATGTCGCTTGACTTGGGGATTAAGGATCATAGGAGAAACCCCAAGAACCCTATCTTGCATGTGGGGTTAATTCTCCTTATCTATGAAAATTTCAAAGTTCATGAGATGCATAAAACTCTTGTGTCTCCAAAGGAAAATATTGCTAATCCCCGGGAGGGTTATGAGACGGATTCGGGAGACGAAAGGGTTAGTAAGAACTCTAAGGAGAGGAGGGTTATTTTGAGAAAATATTATGAGTTTGATAGGGATGATGATGTTGATTATGTCCTAGATTCATATGCCTCTTTTGAAGAGGGCCCCACTTCCCCTATTCTAGGTAAGACTAGGAAAAGGAAGCTAGATGTTAAAGAGGGCTATATGACTTGCAGTGATGAGGTGGTTGTGAATTCTCTTTCGAAGGGGGTTAAGGACAAAAATGAACTTTATGGGGAAGCTTCCTCTCCTCCCCCGGTGACTAGACAAGTGCAAGAGACTAAGGAGGGGAGCCAGAAGAGAAAGGTGTTGAGAACTGATGGCCAACTCCTAGAGAAGGGTTTCCCTCTATCCCTAACTGAAGGTATCTTTAGCAAGGCCTCTTCGAGTGCTGACATTGGGATGTTGAAGTAGGGGAAGGAAAGGGTTGTGGGTGGAGGACATGTTGTGGTAACTAGCAAAGAGGATGTGGATAGAATGATGAAAAGGAAGGTTGTTGTGGAGGAAATCGCTTGCTCCATTCGAAATATGAAGACCCCTATCTCTGCTGGCAAATGTAAGGATATTTCTGCTCATAAGGTTCATGTTAGTTCTTTTGATGCAGACATTGTTGTGGGGAAACAGATTGAAAATTTTGATGAGGAGTTGTCTGATGTGTTGGGCTTGGCCCGTGAGTGTGCCAATGTGTTGTTTAAACTTTTTAAGTGGTTCTTCCATGAGAGTAATATGACCAATGTTAGAATTATAGGTGTTTCTAGTAAGGATGAGGACCCTTTTGTCCAAATCCAAATTGATAATCTGATGGATTCTCTTAATATTATGGCTAATACTATGGTGGAGGAAACCATCAATTTGAAACAAAATTTGGAAGGAAGAATTCCAATACCTTATCCTTGTGGGGTACTTAATCTGACTCAACATACTCTCTTTCTTCCCCCCTCAATGTTTCCCCAACATTCAATCAAATCAAAGTTAAACTCCTAGAAAACATTTGCTTTCTTGAAATGATTTATCACTCCTTGACGTTGGCTTTACTATTACCTTTTTATTGCCTCCATGGCATACCTTGAAGATACTTATTCCCAAAGTTAGATTCATCATTAATTTATAATCCCATAGATTCAATAATTGGATCATCAATAAAGAGATCTATAGTAGAATAATTAGTAACTTTACAAGCTAAGAGACACTCTGAAATTCCAATTCTCTTTATCTTATATACCAATATCCTTTTTGTCGAGGAATTCCCATATCCACAAAGCCTCTTTGGTTATTGTTTCCTCAAATTAGAGCATTGTTTCCTTATAACTTCTATAGTTTTAACACATGGTGTCACACTATATCCCATTTCCTTTTTCTCTTCCTCATCTTAATCAAAACTCTAAATTAATCTTGTCAATTTTGGTTGGTGGAACCATGTCCACTTCATTGATTACTTCTTTTTTGACCATTCTAGTATTTTCCCTTATTCCAAGGTGCTAACTCCATTCATGCAAAATCTTAGCCTTGGACAAAAAATAAATTTTAGTTAAGAGTTCCTCGTCCTCTCAAATACCTCCTTCATTGACTACCTACTTCGTTTGAAGTTTTCGGGCATGTGTAGGATCATGATGGGCCAAAAAGTTGTGATATGTAAGTGATATGATGGTCCATGTGGCTGGTGACTATTTTTTTACCCAAAATTGATGAAACACAAAGGGTTTTTAAAGGAGATTCTCAACTTTCCACTAATATAAATTATGCTTTACTTTGAATTTAATAAATAATTATTATTCATTTTCTATTTTAATTATGACTAAAATCTTAATTGATATGTTGATTGAAAACATCTATAGCTTTCAAACAATTTCATACTTTTTGAGTCCAAAATATGCGTCACATTCTATGATTTGTATAATATAGGATTAAAAAAGAAAAAAATGAATTTCATGAATTTTTGACCAAGTTAAGGTGGTCAGACATATGAGTTTTTATATTTTTAAAAATTTGTAATAAAAAAATCATAATTAATTATTTACTTGGAAAAGAATTATAAAAAAATATGCATCACATCGAGACATGAGTCCTCTACTTATATCTAAAATCTTATAAAAAAATATTATCATTTTATTATGGTTAGGGTGGTCAGACAAACACCTACTTCTTAATTGTTCCCTAAAATTTAAGTACAACTACATTGAAATTTCAAATTTTCACCAAATAGATTTAAAAAATAAACCTAGTCATTTACAAACTACATTCAATTTTCTATAGATTCAATTTTTTACATATTTTTAAAATAATATAGATAACTTAGTCAAATTTTTTTGTCAAGTTGACTAACTCTATTTTTTTGAATTTTCATCACCACTTAAGGGCCTATTTTTTCCATGATGATCCTGCACATACCCTTCCAATTTATGCCAATGATGCATACTCATAGATTAACAGTATCCTTACTATATCCATGGATTCTTGAATCCTTGCAACTATAGGTTGCTATCAATAAGGGAGATTATCTCAATCCTCTATATCCCTCAGAGTCATTCAAAAAATTTAGTAGGGTGAAGGTACATACTGGTTATCCTTCATAACCTTCCTACATAGCCTGATTGCATAATATTCTACAATCCAAGGGGATATAATAATGATTTGTTGGTTTAAGAGTTTCCAACTCTAGGGACGACTCTAATCTAGTCCCAAAATTAAACAAGTTGAAATATTATCTTCCTTTTCATTTCCCTTTTTTTATTTCCATGTGCCATCTTGGCATAAGAACTTTTCTACCACTATCTATTGATAAGGTTTACATAACACTTGCATAATGATCTCATAGGTTTTAGAGCTGAGTCTAGTAGCTCTGATACCACATATAACAACTTTGGTGTTCTACTTACTAAAAGTCCAAATATTTCACCTCAAGCGAATAAAAAATGATGTCATATCATTGCAATAAAAAAATTTATTTCCATAATGTAACGGTGATCCCACAATATTGGTTTACAATTTCTAGAAGATTCCAATTTTTGCTGAAATCACATATTTTTAGAAAATATAATGATATAAGCCTTGAAAATTTTGATTTAAAGGATTCCAATTGAAGAGGGTTTGATCGAACCACCTTAGATCCAACCCCCTTGGATAGAACCCTGCTATTTTTAAACCATACCTATAACAAAGTCTCCTTTACACCTATCAAAATGCTGATAAAAAACCACTTTTGATTTACCTTTTGGGGTTCAAATAAATTCATTTAATTTATTTTTTTAATATGTAGTCCTTATTATATGCTTCCCAAAAAGTATAATTTTAAATAGATTTAATTTAATTATTATATCTATTTTTTATTTCTTGTGAATGTAGGTTTTTCATCGAAAATCAAGCTCTTTGTTCTACACATGTGGAAAAATATCAAATTATCATTTTTTTTTTGAAAAATATCAGTGCACTAGATATTGAAGTCCTTGATCCAACAAAAAAAAATATGAATTTCAATACATACAAAAAACGTTATGTTGTATACAGTCCGCCTATGTTTGAATTGTAATTGGTTTGACTTCGAAAGTTGATTAAGGAAAAAATATTCAATAAAACACTATGAAACCAAATTAAAGTGCTAGATATCATAGTTAAAAATCTAAACTAAAAAAAAATATAATTTTATCCTTCATGGAAAAAGAATTATGTTGTATATGGTGAGAATCACTCCTTAAAAATGGTGTTTACTAAAAAAAACTAGTTTTCGAAGGATTTGGAAAAAGAAGTGCAATCTTATTCCAATTTTTTTGAAAAAAATATATTTAGAATCTATAGAAAAAATTCACAAATCACTAGTTTGCATCATCTTCAAACTCCTCATGGTTTAGCCACTATAGGTTCTTGAAAGTGAAGATTTAGTTAGAAAAAATTAGTTAAGTGTCTAGTTTGGCCAAAAATTGTAAATCAATATTGTGGGATCACTCGTAAGGGTATGTGTAGGATCATGATGGGCCAAAAAGTGGCGATATGTAAGTGATATGATGGCCCATGTGGCTAACGACTTTTTTTTCACCCAAAATTGATGAAACGAAAAGGGTTTTTAAAGGAGATTCTCAACTTTCCACCAATATAAATTATGATTTACTTTGAAAATAATAAATAATTATTAGTCATTTTCTATTTTAATTACGACTAGAGTCCTAATTGATAGGCTAATTGAAAAATATCTATAGCTTTCAAACGATATCACATTTTTTGAATTCGAAACATGTGTCACATTCTATAATTTGCATCTACTATAGGATTAAAAAAGAAAAAAAGGAATTTCATGAAGTTTTGACCAAGTTAAGGTGGTCAGACATATAAGTTTTTATATATTTTTTAATTTGCAATAAAAAATTCATCATTAATTATTTACTTGGAAAGAAATTACAAAACAATATGCATCACATCAGGACATGAGTCCTCTACTTATATCTAAAATATTATAAAAAAATATTATCATTTTATTGTGGTTAGGTTGGTCAGACAAACACCTGCTTCTTAATTTTTCCCTAAAATTTAAGTACTATTGCATTGAAATTTTAAATTTTTACCAAAATAGATTTAAAAAAAAAAAAACCTACTAGTTTAGAAACTAAATTCAATTTGCTATAGATTTTATTCTTACGTATTTTTGAAATAATAAACTTATTCAAATTTTTACGTCAAATTGCCGAACCTTGATTTTCTAAAATTTTCACCGCCACTTAAGAGCCTATTTTTTCCATGATGATCCTGCACATACCTGTAAATTACATGCATATTTGAAAAAATACTATTTCCAAACTTTCATTGCATTCCAATGTAAATTTATAAATCTTTCCATAACATACATGTCATATTGAATGAACTCAATTATATCATTCATGATTACATCCTTCCATATAAATGGGTACATGATGCAAGCATAGCTCCCCTAAGCTTCATAGAAATAGATATAGATGGTCTAGGATCCACCTTTCAAATCTTGGTATTCTATCACCTACAAAGGGGGAGAAGCATCACTCAAGTGCTTTTTCGCCAACCACAGAGTCATATGCGGTCCCCCTCACATCTATCAATGATAGATAGCCCTACCCTTCAATGCAGAGATTGGTGGAGTAACTTGGTATGAAAACCACTCTAAGCTTAGTGTTGTGTCCTACAAATCAGAACCTAATCATACATTTTTCTTCCCTACGTGTATGAAAATCCCAAACTATCATGCATTATAGCGACACAATGAGTTGACAGTGGAGCCAAAGGCAATCACATTACTTTGGCTAAAGTTTTCTCATAGTTTAGTACTTCCAATGATATTCATCCTATTCACTTACACTACTCAGCTTGATTTGACTTGAGGCCACTATAACCTATGCATAGGTATTTCCTCCAATGGATAATATTTAACCCCATAAATAACCTATCCCTTTTCCCACAAACTCTATGATATTTATACTCACAAATAATAAGAACAAGTTCCCTCCCTTCAGTGGACAATCAATCCAAAGAGTAACCCACTAGCTATCTAGTGTAGTCAAATAACTTTATCTATGAATAACCCTTAAGCTATCCTTTTTTAATCATTCCTAGTATCTTAATAATAATGACAAACAACCTCTCCTATTATGGAGTATTTACAAGTACTTCAATAGAAAATCCTAAACAACTTATTTTTCTTTTCCAAAGCAAATACTATAATTGGGTATGTGCATGATCATCATGGAAAATATAGGCCCTTAAGTGGCGATGAAAATTCAGAAAATCAGAGTTAGTCAACTTGGCATAAAAATTTGAATAAGTTATCTATATTATTTCAAAAATATGTAAGAATAGAATATATATAAAATTGATGTAGTTTCTAAACTACTAGGTTTTTATTTATTTTTTAAAATCTATTTGGTGAAAATTTGAAATTTCAATGCAGTAGTACTTAAATTTCAAGGAAAAAATAAGAAGTAGGTGTCTGTCTGACCACCCTAACCATAATAAAATGATAATATTTTTTTATAATATTTTAGATATAAGTAGAGGACTCATGTTCCGATGTGATGCATATTTTTTTGTAATTGTTTTCTAAGAAAATAATTAATTATGATTTTTTTATTAATTTTTTTTTAAAATATAAAAAGTTGTATGTCTGACCACCTTAACTTGGTCAAAACTTCATGAAATTCAAATTTATTTTTTTAATCCTATAGTATGCGAAGCATAGAATGTGACACATTTTTTGGATTCAAAAAATGTGATACCATTTGAAAGCTATAGATTTTTTTCAATCAAGACTTTAGTCATAATTCAAATAGAAAATGAATAATAATTATTTATTAAATTAAAATTAAATCATAATTTATATTGGTGGAAAATTGAGAATATCCTTTAAAAACCCTTTTCATTTCATCAATTTTGGGTAAAAAAAAGTCGTTAGCCACATGGGCCATCATATCACTTACATATCGTCACTTTTTGGCCCATCATGATTCTGCACATACCCAATTCCCTAATGCAAGTAATCTCAAGTAGTTCAAATAAATCATTCAAAACTCAATATTTCATAAACAAAGAAAAATAAAGGAATATTAGATCCTCATGTCTGTAATGCACATATCCACTTTACTGACTTGATGCACAACTTTCCAACAGAAGCAACTAGCTTCACTTTATCCTCTCAAAGGAATACTTCACTATGAATTTTCTCACAAGTTGATAAAATTCTCTCACAAATAAAACTCTCATAAAATATAGCTTCTCACATATACTCAAGTCTCTCACAATATATAGTAGAATTCAATTGTAGAATAATGTAGATTAAAAGTGTGTGCCCAAATGAGAGTATAAGGCTCTCTATACAACAAAATGAGACTTTGCAACCTACAAAAATGGCATGAAAAATGATAGAAAACTCCATGCAAGTTGACTCAATTCATTTGGATATAAGGTGGCAGAAAATTAATCATAGAATCAACATGAAATGCTACAGGTCGACCCATCTATTTTCCAATAGAAAATTTATTCAATTTTTCTCATGTTAAAATGATGACAGTCAAATTGCATCCAAAATTGGACTTCTACAACAATTATAACTTCATATTCTAGCACCAAGTATGTAGCTATCCTCCTATTATTTTAGTGCGGTTATTCTCATGAAAAAGTCTACTATTATCAAGCAACACATTGCTATGTTGACTAAGACAGCTTGCTAAGAAATAGAGGAATGATGAGTCGCTTTGGCTCATAAATGGTGCTTTGACTAGTTCTTTGCCTTGCTATTACATTTCCTATTATCTTGCATTTTTCACTTTATGAGGTTGGCTTATATTTTATACTTTATCATTATGATATACACCTTCTAAGTTTGAATAATTCATTGTTCATAAAGACAATGATGCCTTTCTATAGTATTGACTTATGGTTTAATCCATATTGACCTTTTATTGTTGCACTATACTTTCTGCATAGTTCGACCTTTATTAAATGTTAACATATCTATTATTCATCTTTAAATACTTTGCATATCTCATATGAAAATTGGCCTATGTTCATAGATATAATTTGGCCTATTTTTATATATCAATTGACCTCCAAGCATCACACACAAATATTTATATATATACCCGATAATTGATTATGTACATACATTCGATATATGAATGAATATAACAACTTAGGTTTCACATAATAGTAATAATATATATATTATATATATACACACCCCTCTATATAAGCATTAATGCTCATGTGTGTATATGTATGTATGTATAATATATTCTATCCAAACACACATATATACATATCATTCAAAGAAATAAAGAAATAATTCATTCAATAATCGAACAATTATGACTAAGTGATATATTCACAATAATACCATATTCAAAATGATACTTAGATATATATATCACACACTATATCATGCACTATACATTTATAATAATGGGTCTTCATTTATTAAATGAACTGGTCTTATATATAAAATCACACTATATATTATATATGTAGTACCTATATATACATATATATAATATACAATTCAATATAAGCATTGATTCTTAAGTGTAAATATCTATATGTATATATATATGCACACTCACATATATATATATATATATATCATAGCAACACAATAATTAAATAGTCCATTCGATAATGAAATGTCTATGACCATACTATTATGTCCTTATATAACATTATATTCACATCTATACATGTATATGCATAACTACACATGTAGACACTAAAAATTGGTCTAGGCCTGCGAGTATCATTTTCGACATAATTTCTAAATAACCATGGTCATGATTAAATAATATTAATTATTTAATTATTTCCTATACACCTCTTTCTTCTATTAATTATATAACTTTAATTATTTAATTAATTCATTATGACCTTTATTCAACCTTGATTAATTAAATAAATTTTATTTATTTAATTGTGTCGCTAATTAATTAATTCTCTTTCTAAATTAAATAATTTATTATTTAATTTACCCTTTATCATATTTTGAATATAATTAAATATTCATTTTGAATTATTTAATTATTCAATTAACCTTTTCGACAATCAATTAAATAAATCATTATTTATTTAATTAAATCCTTAAAATTCGAATGTTGAATTAAATAAACATTTAATTCATAAATATTATTATTTATTGAATATTCCTTCATTTAGATAATCACCCATTTATCTAAGTATTTATTCTCACTCGACTTGAGATCTATTTGAATCAATCAGTTATCTCCTAATTTTATATCGAATCATCTCTGCAAAGACACTCTCTATCATAACCAGTTAGTCATTTAGTTCTAACTCTTATGCATGAACATATTTATTAATTAAATATCTTTATTTAATTAATTAATTCATTTGTGCATTCGAACATATCGTTCTCCAAATTCTATCTTTATCCTTTTCATTCTAACTCTTATTCTTCTAATTTTCAAATACTTTCAATTAGAGATTAAATCATTTATTTAATCTTGATCTCTTATTCTTTCAATTTTTGAATAGTCTTAACATCAGATAAAATTATTATTTAATTTAATCTTTATCCTGTAGACTTTTCCAACTCACGTTCTAACTGACATAAATCTCAATTGCATGGCATTCATCAATCTCTATCATTGATCTCTCTTTTGAATCTGAGTTGATCGTTCGAAAACATATTTTCTATAAATTAACTTGGCTTTCATCATTATTCCTCCTCCTGAAATTGATATAATTTTGGAAGAAAATCGTAATCTTTGATATTTTTCTATAATCACATACATACAATGGCTATACTTGCACACTTATTGAAAATATAAGGGCAATTATGCTACATAAGGAAAAATGGAGAACGCCAACAAAGATAATTTGAAGAAGTGGACAATTATTCAGTGAGAAAATTTCAGTTATTTCTTTTGTTATTTCTTTGTTCTTTGTTGTTTAATGTAGGTTAGATTAATGTTTATATGCTTTAACTAGTTTCTTTCTAACAATTTTCCTATGTTACATTTGGTGAACCTGATGTGAAGACATTCATCTTTGCAAATTCGTAGATGTTTTTTGATTTTTTTGCAAGTAACATACAAAATGATGCATCTGACAAACGAAACAACACAACTATTATCACGAACCATAGCTGAAGAATCTTGAGATGCATCTAACAAAATTCGACGCATATGAGGATTTTTGTGATGCAATTGATTGATGAAACCCACAACGCATCTGCTTCGTTAAAGGATGCATATGACTAGTAAGATTCCTGAATTTAAATTCTGATTTTCATTTTTTCTTTTCGTTTTGTTTTAGCTAATTTTCAGTCTTCAGCATGTGTTTTAGGAGGATAACATAGTTTTTGTAGGATATAGCGTAGAAGACATCAATTCAAAACTTTTTTTTCGCAAGACAAGTGACGAAGATAAAGAATTTGAAAACTACTAATTCGTGGTTTTGCAGAACCTTTAACAAGGACAAATGAATAAAAAACTAACAATTTGCATGCATAACCGATTGTTGAAGACTAATTTAAAAAATAAAATAGATTGTTTGGTAAATTAGATAACTTTTCATTTGGGCTTAAAATTAACCAATGTCTTTCGTGCTTGTACATGTTCAGATTAGAACCTTGATTTGGTATATTGAGGTATCCTCTCCCCTTGCGCATTCATGTGATCCTGGGTGTAAGAGAACCGGTTACTAACTCTAGAAATTGGGCCTGTGTTGGTGGTTAAGAGTAACCAATGTGACTCAAAATGGTGATGAGCATTTTTGCCAAGATACTCCCAATTGGTATAGAAATTCTAATGTTGAGGAAACTCTGCATTACAGGAGCTCCCGTGAACTAGCTATTCATTCCCTAGTACCCTTGTGGTGCATCGAAACTTGCAAAGTGTACCTTTGCAAAATGGGATGATATTGCCTCTCGTATGGCCTTCTGAACGAGTGTCCATACTAAAAAGCCAATTTGTTGTAGTTTAATCCAAAACCCTTCTATTTATTGGTGCAGCGGGTTGGACCTGTGAAGCCGTCTCACATTTTTACAGTTCATTGTAGAGATGAGAAGTATTTCATGGGAGTGTCATGGGTATTGTAGGTTCCCTACCCTGAGAAGTGTGTGTTGTGGAGGGGAGCCAGTGGGGTCAAGCTACTAGACATCCGCCTTAAATATACGTAGCAAGGGAAACCCATGTAAGAACTTAGTAAATATTGTCATTGCCAACCTTAGGATTCGTACATGTCTTCTAGTTTTAACATATTCATACACATCAAAACTTAAAACACATTTTATTTTGATTTTATTATTTATTTCCCAAAACGTGGTCATGAAACATAGGCAGTTTATACTATCATTCACCAAAAAACCACAATTGAAAACTAAGTTGCATTTGATCAATAGAAAAACCGCATACACGGTATTTTTGAGTCACAACTGTTAAATAGAAAACTGCATGTGTCTATCAAAAAATTCAGTCTTCACAAAGAATACATTACCTATTACATCTAAATTGTGAGTCGCATCTTTCAAACGTTAAACCACATCTATCTATGAAGTCGCAATTTCCTATCAACAACCGAGACTAAATATCATCAATTAACTACATTTGCAAACTGAAACACATCTATCAATTTTAGAAACGCTCTACAAACTGAACCGCAATTGCCTATCAACAAAAATCTCAAAATTACAATCACAGTTTGAAAACCACTATCATTTTCACCTTTGTTTCTTACGATCAACCTTGGACAAAAATTGGAAAATTGCTCAAAAACCTTGCATTGTTTAGGTGTCATCTAAGTTTTAGAGATAGTCATCTTAGTTGCAAAGCTTAATTACCTCATAGGAGTTTGCATATCTTAGAATAGGGAAACTTTCTACATTATTGATAAGTTCATGCTTCGATTGTTGTTATCATTGAACCTAGTCACTTTTGTCTTTCTAGTGAATCCTTCCAACTCATTAGTCTAGTTTGGAAATTCACCTTATTAGTTTTTCCTTGTCGTACATCAGGTTCCTTGGTAAGGTTAAGTCATAGCTTTGGATTATTCCATAGGTGGTAGGTAATATCCTCTTAGAATAATTTACTGTCATAATCTACTCAAAATTTTGTATATTGTCATCCTAGCTTATGTCATCCTAGCATACGTCATTCTAGAAATCCATAATTTTTAGTGACTTCATTTATATTCAAAAAATAACAAAAACATAGACTAGATCATATCATTTTAGGCATAGTTCGCATCACCTCATCTTGAGCAACATTTTAATGGTCGACATAAGGTCTAGAAAGAAACAAACAGAAATGGTAGACTCACAAGACTTCATCAATCCTTTCGGAAACCAACCATTAGGGATAGAAAGACCACACCAAACTTTTCTTGAAAAACATGTCACTAGAGATACAAATGGAAAAAATTATTTTGAATTCATAGATGTTGTTGTTCAAGATCTTGAATTCACATCCTTCATGGATGAGTGTTTGGAAAATGATCCTCAATGATATCTGGCAAAGCTGCTAGTAGAAGGTGCCACATTACCTCCAAGATTTGACATCCACAAAATAAAACCTTCATCTGCCCAACCAACACAAACCACAACATCGAGTGTCTCTATTCCTCATATTACTGTAGAAATACCAACTAGCATACCTACTCAAACATCTTCAATTGTAAACACAACCCCATTCAATATAACATAAGGTTTACAATTTATTGTGAGAGCATCTTCATCAAACCCCTTTGGCACAAACACCACTGGTAAAAACCCAAAATTGGCATGAACACAACATAGGCTATACCCCGTATCAACACCAATAATACCATTCCACACATAGGGGCTACAAATAAGACATATTCCTATACCAAATTAGAACATTCAGACAAGACATATTCTTATACCAAATCAGAACATTCAGAAATAACATATTCCTATACTGAATCAAAACATTCAAACAGGATATATATCCTCACCAAATCACAACCCGTCATAGAATATTGCATTTCAAAACACTTACATTGATCCAAACAACACAACCAATATACAAGTAGATGTTCTCCAAAACCAAATGCAAGCTCTCCAACAACAAATGGACACTATGTCAATGTCCGGAAAATGAACTATCTTAGTGCAAGATTAATGTCCATGTCCTTTTTCCAAAGCACTATACATGACACCCTTCCCACACATATACATTATACCAAATTTTCCTAAGTATAATGGGAAGAGGAATCCTCTAGAGCACATCAGATAATTTTCCACAGCATGCATGGACATCTCATATGACCCCACATACCTTATTAGACTTTTTCTTTGAACCCTTGTCGGGATAGCATTGGAATGGTTCTCTAAAATTCTGTATGGCATAAGATCAAGGGGTGAATTAGCTGAGAAATTTGTGGAACACTTTTCCTTCAACATAGAAAATGAAATCATGATAGCTACCTTGTGTCATACCACACAAGAAGACAGAGAAAACTTCACCACCTCTTTCTAGAGATAGAGGAGCTTAGCTAATCGTTGTCTTGTTGAGATACTAGAGAAACAAAAAGCCATGATATTCCTTGAAAATCTTCACCCAAAATTGCGAAGTGAATTATGGGTACATTTTTGTACCTCTTTTCTGGACTTGGTGCAAAAAGGCATAATAATTGAGAAAGCCCTTATTGAGAAAGGGGAAATTAAGACACTAGGTAGGAATTTGGTCGTTCAACACCAAAACCCTCCAAATGATAGTATTGTTGATGCTAAGACCCTACATATAAGACCTATCATCACACTTAGAGGTTACAACCCCTCACATGACATGCTTAATGATGTTGATCAAACCGCCAACATTGTCCAAAATTTGCAACAACAACAATCACAGAGGAGATTTCCTAAACATGAGTTTACCCCCTTGGGGGAACCAATCGAGACAGTTTTAAAAGAACTGATTAATCATAACCTCATAAAACCTCTGGAGCCAAAATAATATGATCCTGGATAGTTTAAACCCTCATGGTGGGATGATAACGCCTATTGTGAGTACCATCAAATAAATGGAAATAACCTACAACAATGCCGACAATTGAAGAATATCATACAAGATTTTGTTGAAGACAGAACCATAGAAGTGAATGGGCAAAAACATACCAAAAAAAGTGATCACAAGTTTTGCACGGATCCATTACATGACCATGGGAAAGGAAAGGCCTCTAGTTCAGGAACTAAGAATAATACCTTGACTAATTATAATAGTGCTAAGTACGATTATAAACTAGGTACCATCATCAATCATATCCAAGCTGCTAATGAAAATATCCATACCATTACCATAAAGAAGCATCCTAAATGTGTTGTCAATACATGCAGAACTAAGATAACCCTTCCAGGTCCTTCATCAGAACCACAAACAGAGTCTTCTAAGCTTAAGTATAATTTACTTGACCAGTTGGGGAAGACCCCAACATAGATATCCATCTTGGAACTATTGACTATATCACCAGATCACCGAGCCATTCTTGATAAAGACTTGCAAAGAACAACAATCCCTACCAATATAGATGTCAATTGTTTCGAAGAAATGGTAGGATACTTAACCAATTACCATCATGCCACATTCTCTCAATAGGATTATTCAATTGAGAAGACCAATCATAACAATCCATTACACCTTCAAGTTCTTGTCCATCAAACCAAAGTTAGACGAGTCTTGGTAGATGGAGGAGTAGGGTTGAACCTCTACACCTTGAAATTGGTTAAGGCATTAGGTTTCTTAGAAGCATGCGTGGACACCACTAAGAGTATAGTGATTAAGGCATGTGATGATGAGGAAATATAATCTAAAGGAGTTGTCACACTCCCTATCAGGATTGGCCCTACAATTATGGACACTAGTTTCCAAGTCTTGGATCTCACCCTTCCCTACAACCTTTTTTTGGGTAGACCTTGGACACACGCTATGAAATTCATCACTTCCATATATCATCAGTGTCTTAAATTCCCTTACAATGGTATAGAGATCACAATTGATGGTGATCCAGATCCTTTTAAATAATGCACAAGCCTACACAAAATACCACAATAGTAGGTGCCAGTCAATCAAGAGGCTTCATCCTCCACCTTATACCTGTACGTTGATCCATCAACTCTTACCAAGTCCATTCCATCACAACCACTATCATCCACTCCTAAGGTCGAGATCCAAGATAAGGGTTGTGGAGAATATCACATGAATTCATCTTATTGTGTCAGTCAAATGGTTCCTCCTAAGTCATATGGTCTATCCATAGCAAATAGGAGACAATTCATTGTCGCATTCCATGTTCCTCCTACAATGACATTGACAAAATGGGGAGAGTTAATTAAAGAAGTTATAGACCAAGAAGATGTCACCTCCTAGTTGTATACTGAAGACAATGAAAACCCTCCACCATTTATACATATATCAAAGGATAAATATGGAAAAGGCTTCATGATTATGCAAAGAAAATGATATGATAGGAATAGTCATTTAGGGCTACACCAAAATGGAAGGACTAAACCAATCATTGTCTCACAGAGATCAAAAGGACTAGGCCTAGGTTTCCAATCGATTAGAATTGGTATTCTTGGTACTTCGTTATCATCACAAGAGGAAGTAAGTTCTTCTAAAGACATTGAGATATCCCATGAACCATTTGACCTATTTTATGATGAATCCCTTGACTCAAATGAATATGAGTGGGATTAACTTTCGTCTACCAATATGATGGACTTAGATAAGTTATTTGGGGAACTTGATAAAATGCTACAACCTTCACCAGATCCATCTAGCCCCCATCCTAAAAATTCCTTGTCAAAAGAAGAATGGATTAAAATTTAGTATTGGGAAATCCTGGATCCTAAATATTGGGCACCTAATGAACCCTCTTTTGATGAATTGGCCCTTACAGTAATCCCACCCCAAATTCTACCTATCTATAGGAAAAAGAACAAAAGAGGAGTTAGTCCAAAAATCTTGTGACCATGTTAACCACTCTATCTTCACCTTGTCAACCTCCACATTTGAAAACTTTGATGATGACATGCCCCTCGTATATCCGCAACTTATCAATTGGGATCAACAAGGTACACCCATCTTAGATATATTCAAGAATGACAAAGCGATAGCTGAGTTCATGGGACTTCAAGAAGGCATACCTAGAGGGGATCATAAAGCTAGCTTTACCATAGAATTGGATGACATGAAATATTTTGGGGAGTGTGTTCACACCTCTAGTCACAAAAAATAAATCAAAAAGAAAACCAATGAAAATGATGAAAATGACAATTCCTTAGATGAAAACTAAAAGGCGCCTTTGGACAAAGAAATACAAAAAGTAAAGGACGCATCCAAGGGCAAAAAAATATTTGAGGCACCCAAGGATGGAGGTTTGAACATTCTCCCAGTTGCTCAAGAAAAATCACAAATGTTAGGAGAAGACTATGTCGAGATCAACATAAACACTGAAGAAAAACCTCAGGTAATATACTTTGTAGCATCCCTGATAAAGACAAAGCAACTAGAGTTTTGAGACATCTTTACTAAAAGATAGATAAAATTTTCATGGTCATATGTAGACATGCCTAGGCTGGATCTAGACCTTATATTGCATCATCTACCATTATAGCTAGGTGTTAAGCCTGTCAAATAGAAACTAAGAAAGATGCATCCACAAATTGCTTTACTAGTCAAAGCTAAACTTAAGAAGCTATTGGATGTCAGATTCATCATATCCATAGACTATGTAGACTGGATATCTAATCTTGTTCCAGTAACCAAACCATCTGGGGGCATCCACATTTGTACAAACTTCAGAGATATCAACAAGGCATGTTCTAAGGAGGACTTCCCTTTACCAAAAAATGACATGATAGAAGACCTTACAGTAGGATATGAGATGCTATCCCTCATGGATGGTTTCTCTGGGTATAATCAGATCAAAATTGCAATAGAGGACCAACACAAGACAACCTTCACATGTCCATAGGGAACATATTGTTGGAATGTTATGCCTTTTGGGCTCAAAAATGCAGGAGCAACATATCAATGTGCAATGACAACTATTTTCCATGACCTTGTACATAATCTAATGGAAGACTATGTCGACGATATAATAACCAAATCATTGACAAGAGCAGGTCATTCAAAATTCTTAGACAAGCTATTCTAGAGACTAGAAAATTACAAAGTAAGGCTAAATCCAAAAAAATGTGTCTTTGGCCTTAAATCAAGAAAACTTATAGGATATATCATTTTTAGAAGAGGCATTGAAGTGGAACCTACAAAAGTAAGAGCTATAATGGACATGCCTCCACCAGCCAGCATCAGTCAACTAAGAACACTACAAGGAATACTATAGTCTATTAGACACTTTAGAGTACAGTTAGCAGACAAGATACATGTGTTCCAACATTTTCTCAAGAAGGGGGTAGCGTTTATATGGACACCCAAATGCTAAGAAGCTTTTCAAAAGATAAGGGATTACCTACTTACATTTCTCATGTTAATGCCACCTACAAATGAAAAAACTTTGATACTTTATGGGTATGTGCAGGATCATCATGGAAAAAATAGGCCCTTAAGTGGCAATGAAAACTCAGAAAATCAGAGTTAGGAAACTTGACGTAAAAATTTGAATAAGTTATCTATATTATTTAAAAAAAAATTAAAAATAGAATTTGTAGAAAATTTAATGTAGTTTCTAAGCTACTAGACCTTTATTTATTTTTTTAAATGTATTTGGCCAAAATTTGAAATTTCAATGCAGTAGTACTTAAATTTTAGGGTAAAAATAAGTAAGTGTCTGTCTAACCACCCTAACCACAATAAAATGATAAGATTTTTTTATAATCTTTTAGATATAAGTAGAGGACTCATGTCTCGATGTGATGCATTATTTTTAATAATTTTTTTCCAAGTAAATAATTAATTATGAATTTTTTATTACAACTTTTAAAAAATATAAAAACTCGTCTGTCTAACCACCTTAACTTGGTAAAAAATTCATGAAATTCAATTTATTTTTTTAATCCTATAGTATGTGAAGCATAGAATGTGACACATATTTTGGATTCAAAAAATATGATATCGTTTGAAAGTTATAAATGTTTTTCAATCAACCTATAAATTAGGACTTTTTTCATAATTTATATAGAAAATGAATAATAATAATTTATATGGGTGGAAAGTTGAGAATCTCCTTTAAAAACCCTTTTCGTTTCATCAATTTTTGGTAAAAAAAAGTCGTCAGCCACATGGGTCATCATATCACTTACATATCGCCACTTTTTGGCCCATCATGATCTTGCACATACCCTTATATTTTAGCAACTCATTCAGTACTAGGAGCCTTACTGGCACAAAATGATGATGAAGGTCATGAAAGGGTAGTGTACTACATCAATCGTACTTTGGTGGGATATGAACTAAGCTACAATAACATAGAATGTTCCTATCTTGCAGTAGTTTTTGCTAGTAAAAAACTTAGGCACTATATGCTAAACCACCAAACCATGTTGGTCGCCAAGATAGATCCTCTTAAATATCTCCTAAGTAAAGCAACATTAACAAAATGATTGGCTAAATGGGTAATGATACTTAGTGAATATGACATCCAGTATGTAGAAAGGAAAGCGATAAAAGGGAATATTATTGCAGATCAGTTGGCAGACACACCAATTAAGGTCGACCATCCTCTAGTGGTAGATTTTCCTAATGAGTTCATCTTCAAATTTGACACCTGAACCACATGGAAACTATACTTTGACGGGTCACATAATAATCGTGGTTCAGGAGCAGGTATACTATTTGTTACACCTGAAGGTGATACTATCCCTAAGTCATTCAAAATTGCTTTCCCTTGCACCAACAACATAGCAGAATATGAAGCCCTTGTGATAGGATTAAAAATGGTAGTCCAATGGAAAATTAAGCATTTACATGTTTATGGAGATTCTCAGCTAGTAGTCTAGCAAGTCAATGATGAATATTAAACTAGAGATGGCAAACTTGCCCCCTACAAGCGCATGGCAAACAGTTTTAAGCAATAATTTGATAACATCACTTTTCAACAAATTCCTCGCATTTAGAATAGGGTAGCAGATGCTATGGCAACCATTGGTTCATTATTGGATATTCCTAGCAACATGCCTAAATTTGAGTTTTTGGTTGAATAGATTTTGGTCCCTGCCTATGATGTCCCCAATACTGTGATGGTGTGTAAAATTATTTATCCTACTTCCCCAAGGTACAAGGACATATATAATTACCTCTATGCCCAAATACTACCCTTAGACTTCTCAAATAACCAACGTAGGACATTCATTCGTAAGTCTTCCAAATATAGCATCATCGGAGATACCCTTTATAGACATGCCTTAGATAATACCATATTGAGATGTCTTAATGTTGAAGAAGCACAAGAAAACTTACGTGTGATACATGAAGGTATCTATGGATCCCATTCTAGTGGTCCTACCTTAGCCAAGAATATTATGAGATTAGGTTATTATTGGCCTACAATGGAAAAGGAGTCATATGTCTTCATCAAGAAATGTTGACAGTGTCAGGTACATAGAGATTTGATACATGTTCTAGCACAGGAGCTCTGACCCATAACTTCACCATGGCCCTTTGCCCAATGGGGAATTGACCTCATAGGTAAGATACACCCTCCATCGTCCAATGGCCATAATTTTATCATAACCACCACTGAATACTTCACCAAATGGATTGAGGCTATTCCTATGACCTATATTAGCTACACACAAATTTCCAAGTTTATCCTAAACTACATAATCTGTCGATATGGTGTTCCTCAATCCATTGTCACAGATAATGGCCTTCCATTCAAAAACCAGGAATTCCACCATCTCTGTGAAGAATTCCATATTCAACATCACTTTTCCACACCATATTATCCACAAGGTAACGACCAAGCAGGGGCGTCTAAAAAAATAATGATCAGAATCCTCAAAAATACTATCAATGATGTTGGTCGTGACTGGCATTTACAACTAAATCCTGCCTTCTGGGCTTACTGCACAAGCATCTGTACTCCCACTGGCACCACTCCATACTCTTTGGTATTTAGTTCTGAAGCTATCTTACCTATTGAGGTTTAAATTCCTTCCCTAAGGGCATCCTTGAAAGGCCATATAGATGATGAAGAGTACCATGTGTCATGACTACATGAGTTAGAATTCTTAGATGAATGAAGACAAAAGGCATTAGATCATCTTCAAGCATACCAAAATCGTCTTCATTGTAGTTATAATAGGAAATTTCTAAATCAACATTTTTACATTGGTGACTTGGTCTTAATGGTGCACCCTAAGAATCAAGTTGAAAGAGAAAAACTAGACAAGTTTGAACCAAACTAGTTGGGGCCTTATATTGTTACAAAATATTTTGGATCAGGAGCATATCAACTCTCTACCCCTGAAGGAGAACCACTCTCATCACCAATCAACAACCTTCATCTGAAGAGGTTCTATGCATAGCTTTTGGGAACCATGTCTTAATCATAAAAATACAAAAAAAATTAAAAAAAATTTAAAAAATTACCTTGTTGAAAACCTGGCAAACAGGCATCTTTGTAACACCAAAAAAAGTTAAAAAACCAATAAAATAGTAAAGATAAATAATTTTTCCAATAGTGAGAACCATTTCGGTGGCGCTATGGATAAGTACCATGGTGAAAACCTGGAAAAAAAGTGCCATGTGTAGTCAACTTCGCTCCTTCGTCTACCATTATTCCAATAAGAATTTTCCACCATCACCCATAATAAATGGTTGTCCTATCTATAACTTTTAATGATTGACATCAAGTCCACTCTGTCTCCCCACTCCATCCCATAGGTCCTATACAAAACTAGGGGAAAATCCTTGACCTGTGTCAATTAGCCCTTGTACATATCATCCTAACATAAAACAATGTTCTGAAAAAAATCAAAAAACATCAAAAAACTCCAAAAAGACACAAAAATCAAAACATGACAAAACTCCCCCCAAAACAAAATAGTCAGAGTTAGTGTGTCAAGTCAGTTGTAGACATAGTCAAACTACGTTGCCTCTATGACTAGCAATACACAAGGCCATCACTTGATGAACCCCCGAGGCATTAGGTTTGTCACGTATCACACACATCATATCAAATTCATTGGTCATGTCGAACTATGAGGTCTCTACATGTATAACATAGGTAAGGCCATCAATTGATGAGCCCCTGAGGCTGCACTAGGTCAGTCCATTAGGTTTTATCACATCCATTGTTCACACACGTCACGTATCATTAAGTTGAGTATATTTTTTTCAATCATTCATGTGAGTCAAACTTAGTCGAACTATGATTTCTTTGCATGTACAATGTAGGCAAGGCCACCAATCAATGATCCCCCAAAGCTATACTAGGTTAGTCCTTTAGGATACATTGTGTCATACATTGTCAACACACACACACTCATAACAACCAAAAAATCAAGAAAAGTCATGCATCAACAAGACAAACAAGTCAATATCAAACACATTGTAAAAATAATCAACTTATGTCTTATACAAGATATGTATTTCTTGATAATGGACATTATCAGTTATCATAGCCTTATGCAACTTGTCGCATCAACGACATCAAGATCAACCTCTTATATGACATGTGTCTTTCTGAAACTAGGCTTTGCCATGCCTTATACAGATAGTCACAAAGTCGAAACCAGACTCAACGTCCTATATGGAATGTGTCATCCTTGAAATCAGGCTATGTCCAACAATCAAACAATCACACAAGATCAAATTTGGCAAATACATTTATTGGATTTTTTTATAACTTATTTTGTCTTATCTTTTTATCAATTTGTATTTGAGTCTGGTTACTAGCTTTCTCAAGGATGTCTCAAGACTCTTTTTTCTTTGACAGCTATCTATCAACTGTCTTTTAAAACTTTGGATTTTGAGTCATGTTACTAGTTTCCTCGAGGATGACCCATGAAGGATTTAGAGGAGCAATGACATTTCATGACCCGCATTTTATTTGTTTGATGTTTGTGGTTTGTCTGGACAAAAATATTGGGGCAATTTTTCCCTTAGTATGAGTTAAGACACTCCTTGTCTGCGACTATTTGTTTTCGCAATTGGATGCCTTTGTACACTATGGTCTATCTCATATCATGGTGTGTACTATCCATTTGTGTCATGTCTTTCCCAATGATGATTTAATGCAAAGTTTAGTATATATATGGAAATATATCAAAGATTATATGTTCTTCCAATAACCATTTTTCAATACTAACATTTTGAGTCATCCACGCTAACATTTCTTCTATCTTGCATAATGACAGAGTCCTGTGACACACAAAAAAAATAGATAATCTGCATATGCATACACTCTACAATCATTATGTAAACATTGTCATATGTCTATATATAGTACATCATTTAGTTATGTTGCATTTTAAACAAGTACAAACAAATATGCATATCCATCACATTTAGATAATCATGACATACATGTGTATAAATTATGCATCCATCCACATGGAATTATAAATAGTAAAATCACATTGCATCTCATTTTCATAAACCTAGAATGCATTCATAACATATAAATACTGTGCATACATCAAAATAGGAGATAAAACATCATGAGTAAACATCATACTCCATGATCATATAGAAATAAACTACATAATCATATAGAAATAAACAACATCATCATATAGAACATATGCAAATCATATAAATGCCACCAAATATATATATATATATATATATATATATATATATATATATATCACTCAAAATAACAAGTGTCACAGTACAATGTTAGAATGTATCAATAAATAACAAGGAGCTCATAGGCTCTATGATCAAAATAACAATACTTGTCCCTATCCAGAACTCCCACTGCTCCCATGTGGAGACTGTGAAGATGACTAATGATGGGAACCTAATGACCTGTGTGAAGGAGGCATGTCATATGGTCTATATCTGTGAGGCCCCTCAACCCCCTCTATACTCACTATCCTCATATGAGTCCTGCTTTGTGACCTGCTACTATGTTTCTATGAGTAGATAGGAGCTCATCTCTCAAGAGGAACCTCTTCCTCATATAATTCCATGTAGTATCTCTCTCTATCACCAGCTCAGACTAACTCCCGAGTGAATGTTGCAGTTGGTCCTATGCATAATACTCTTAACTCCACAAACTGACCCTTTGTCTCTTGTCTCCTAGCCACTGCATAGTCCCTCTCCAATAGAGAACTATCCCTCTCCATCTGTAGAGAATCTCGCTCTACAGTTAAAACCCTGACCCTCTCCTCTAAGGCCTCTACTTGGGCCTACAAATCTATGTCGGTGCCCCTAGGAGCCTATGCATCCTATCCTTGTCTCTCCTCTACCGAGACATCCCAACCCTCCACTGTCCTATCTCGAAGCTCCCTCTCTTGCTCCCCCATCACTGCCTCCCCATCATCATCCACTTCATATCATGCTAGAATCCCAAGGACATCAATATCCATGTCCTCCCTCCCAACCTCTACCTCTACATGCTCCTCTGCTTCTACCTCCTTGGTAGCATGCTCAACTACAATCTCTCCCTCTCAACCTTTGCCAAGGTCCAACATGGGTATGTTCTCAATCTTAGTCTCAGCCTCCCAGATAGGTAATAGTCCGCCTACCCAACCACATATCTTCCCCTGTTGACCTCATCAACCACCTCTACCACCACCACTTCTCCCATCATCCCCACCTCCTCTACCTGCACCGCTATCTCCAACCCTTCCCCTGCGTTGACCTTTGGTCCCTAGCCCCCATCTCTCCTTAGGTGCTAGCTGATCTGGATCTATGTAAGGAATGGGATGGTGCTCTACCCACCAATCATCATATGATGTCGTGGTTCCAGGATCTACAACCACACCCCTCCATCCCCACTATATAGGTTGCAATGCCTATATGTTTTCCTCTATTGTAGCAATAGGAATCATAGGCCCCCATAAGGGAACCTCTCTGGAAGATTGAGAAAACTTTGCTCGTCCTCGAGGCACATCCTGCACCTCTGCAAATTTTCTCAACACTCGATCTGGAAAATGCCTCTCAATGATGTGTACACTAGAGACTGTCCTCCCAATCAAGTACTGTGTCTGCCGACAAAAAGGAAAGTGTCTATCCTCATCTGACCACCGCCCACAATCCATGTGTAAGCATGGAAAATGTACATTTTCGGTTCAACACACTTGATCCTGATTACTAACAATATTTCCTCCTAAATCATACTCTCATCATTTCATCATATTTTGTCTCTTAATTTAATAAATCATTGTTCAGTTGATTAAGTCTTTCTCCTCTGTTGATTGAATTTATCAATTTAAAGTAATCAACCTCGTGTCTCTGTTTAATTAAAAAATAAGATTTTATTTAATTAACCCCTAAAGTCTTCTCATTAAATTAAATAAATAAAACCTTATTTGATTTAATCTAACATTATTCTCTTTAGTTAAATAAATCAAATCATTTATTTAGTTAATCAATTCCTCTCAATTCTGATTTAAATTACTCAATTTAAATATATTATCACATCTCCTAAATTCCTCATTAAATTAATTAAAATTTGATTGATTTAATCTTAATCTATGTCACATTATATAGAGAATGCAACTTACACAATAAGTCAATTACTTTGATTTATTAATTCATCTATTTTCTCTCACATGGCATCAAAAGGGAATATTCCCTCAAATTTGAGTTCAAAAAGTCCAAGTGGATTTGTACATCCAACAAGGCATTCACTCCTCTTACATGTCCTTGTGCATTGAGCCAAGTGGCATTTATTTCATTCATTTTTCCCTCACACATGTCATTTCCTCAAATTCAAATTCCACCTAATTGCATTTATTGGCACTTTGGCCAAAAAGTGCACAACCATCAACCATTCACATGGTGACATGTGGCATTTGACCATTAGGTGAGACTTAGTCCCACATTGCTCAAATATTGCCTCTTCTTCCAAATTCAAATCTATAAATGAGAGACTCTTCCTCTCATTCTATCATCCGTAAATTCATGCAAAGTTACTCTCTTAACATTGAGATCAAATTTTGCGCACATCACTCTATACTTCATCATTTTCATAGATAGGTTATCCCCAAATCTCATCATGGAGATTTGATCAATCTACAACCTCACATTGCAACTAAAGAGTTGGGAAAGGGCCAATTTCAACATTCAATTGGCACCAATTCCCCCATGGGATCATAAGTTTATTTGCTTAATTATGATTTACATGCATTTTCACATTTTGTTCTTCATTTTCCTCGTTTAAGTTTTAATAGATGGATTTCATGGGCAATCCTTCATTCTTATTTGCATTTGATCTAACACTCTAATTTGTTTGTTGTTTTTGTGCAATTACAGGTTTAGGGGTTCATATTTTGGCGCTAGAAGGAGGGATTCTATCTTTTCTAATCACATTTTGTTTTGCAGGTTACAGGTCCGCAGCTTCAAATTGCGCCACATTTGCAGGCGCAGCACTATATTGCATTGCATATTTTTTTAAACTTCATCGCACTTGTTCCCGTGTTTAACTTTTTGAATCTGCCAACTCGACCGCAAACTCACAGTTTGAAACTCCGCCACACCCAATCCCACGGCTCTATATTGCATCACATTTGCAAACACGACAACCTATTGCACTGCATCATCCTCTAGATAGCACCGCACCCGCATTCCTGCCTAAAATTTTGAAATTTGACAAACTTGGCAGTGTAATTTTAGTTTCAAACTGTGCCACCTGCAAAAACTGTGTTGCACTCATAGTCTTTATTTCTGCAGAGTGCCACACCCAGTCAAACGCACAGTGCTATATAGCGTCGCCTCTATTCCAAACTCTGCTACACCCGCTAACTCCGCCACAGGCAACTATCAGATTTTAAATTTTAACATGTGCTTTTTAATTTTGGATTTTTCTAACTTTTGACCTGTTTGTTGTTTCTTATGCTCTCTATTTTTTGTCATTTTTTTTGTAGGTTGGAAAAAGAGAGAAAGAAAAATAGGTGGTTCATCATGGCATCATGTTCACTATACACAAAGTGTTTTTAAACACTAAAGTGTTGTTCAACACTTTTTAGGATCTTTAAAATTCTTTTTTCTAAAAGGAATTTGTTTACTTTCATGCCTTAGAAACACTAAATTTCTTTTTGGGTTTTAAAAAGAACAAAAAAATTTCTTTCAAAAGTTTGCAAATGGCGAAAAAGAACCTAAAAACAATATACTAGATTTTGTTTAAAGGTTTAAGAATTGAACAAGGCAAACTCTCACACTTCAAAATTGGTGCTATAAAAATAACTCATTTGTTGCTTTAAGGATTAAAATGAACATGTGTGTTTTTTATGTTTTGTAATCCTTTTCACAAAGTAATATCATTTAAAAGGCGTATGCACTTCTCTCACACCTCACGGCGATCTTGAGAATCAAAAGCCTTTTTATGATATTAAATTGTCAAAAGTATTACCTCCACACTTCATTTTTTTGGGGTTTAAAATTGAACAAAACATCTTGCGAGTGTGAGTAGGCTTATTGCGTGTGTTCTCTCTTTGTTTCTAAAACAAAGGTTGCTCAAACTATGAATATGTTTACTCGCTTTTGTTTATCTTAGTGGGCCTACCTTGTGGGAAAAAGTACTCACCCAAAGGAACGACCCAACCGGTAACACTCTAAAGCCAAAAGTATTTCCAATCGGGATATAAAAGTGAGTACTAGAACAAAAGCAAGTATCACGTGGTTGGCTCCAACGAGAAGGGCGTAAATGGTCTCTCGCCGCATGGGTCAGCCTCCACGAATAAAAATTCAAAATGAAAACCCTTGTTTAGAAGGCCAAATCCTTATCTATTTTGTTGGTGCAAAAGGTCATGTCCTTTGAAGCCGCTCCATGTTAGACATGCAGTTTAGTTGTAGAGATGAAAAGTATGCCATGGGAGATTCATAGGTACTGATGCTTGGCTGACTCGAGAAGTGTGTGCACTATAAGGGGAGCCAATTTGGTCAAGCATCTAGTCATCCACACATAATATGTGTAGCTGGATTCGTTCAAGTGGGAACCCAAAAAAATATTGTCTCTTCATCCTATGGTTTTACATGTGCTTGGAAATGAAAAATGCATTGATTGGTTCTCAAAACAATTGAATAAAAAACATTCACAAAGATATTCAAATTTCAAACCCCTTGGAGGAAAGAAATATCCTTGATGAATTCAAGTACTCTTGCTTTCCCTAGGGATCATATCCTTAGAGGTTTCTAAGTGCTTGGATTTTATCATCATTTGTTTTCACTAAGGTCAAGCTAAGAAACTTTTTCCCTAATTTCCTTGATTTCCACATAATGGACCTTGCAGGATGAAAAATAAAGTGGGACATTAGACATGCAGTTTGAAACATAATCAAGCAAGTGATTTTGATAAAAATAATTCACTAAGGCAAGATAAAAGACAAATTGGACCTCATATGTGTTGCCTCAAATGATTTCTTGAAAGGTCAAAATCCCAAAACCAAGATTCAAAAGGATAAGTCTAAAAACCCACAAACAACATCTTGAAATGCTCCTTGAAGTTAGAGAAAGACTAGTGTACAACTTCTATAAGAAGGCTTCAAGAAACAACCCAACTTTGTATGCATTCTACTATCAACAAAATCCTAAGATTTTTGAAATATTTTCTTTCCTCACATAGGAAGTGTAGCATGTTCTTCAATACCGAGGTTTTGTAAAAAAGAGTCGTGTCTAGGTCAAGGTCTAGGATCAAAGTCTTTAGTCTCCTCCATCTCTCCATCAATAAAATCTCATCCCATCAACAAAATTTTGTGAGCTTTAAAAATCATTCATGCTAAACTTAAAGGCTAAATCAACATCACTCTATTTTGGCTTAACACACCTAGCCAAATAGTCAATTATCTTGAACAAATTTGCCTCTAGGATAACACAACTTCCTGAGGTTTACTAGTTCATAATCACCTTGGTTGGCTTAACACACTTAGCCAATCCATTCTCTTGTGCGAGTCTTTCCTAGGATAACACAACTTCCTAGGATTTACAAGCTCACTACCATCTTGTTTGAATTTACACACCTAGTCAAACCATCACAATCAATCAAAGCCCTAAAGTTTAGCATAACTCCTAAAAGTTCTTCAAAGGTTTCACTCATTCACTTCATCCATTTATTTCATCGTCATCACCACCTTTTTTTTTTTTTGATCTTGTGCTTTCCCTAGTTCTTCTCTTTTGGTCCTAAGGATTAATATCACATGATCCCTATTTTATGGTCCAAAAAAGATCACAATACAAGAAGAACATTGAAAACATCAACAAAATATCAACTTACAGTGACTTGGGTCAACTAACCACTGAAACAAACCTTGTGGGATGAAGCAATCCTCCAAGTGGCTCTCCTATACCATTAAAAAATAAAAGCTATGAGAAGGACATCACAAATGAGGACGTGGGGATGACACAATCAAAAATGCTAGAAATGGTTCAAAATCCAGAGAATCATAAAATTGTCAATGCCATGTTTAAATACTTATGCACATTAAAGGAAGGAGGGATCCAAATTGCTTCTGACCTTGGCATGCCTATTATAAGCACATCCCCAGTGTCAAATCTGAATGTCACTCAATAAATGCCTCAAACCATATCGAATATCACACCAACCTCACCAATTATGAACAAGGGAAGTGCAATGGTTCGTGAGTTACAACCGCATCACCTTGTAAATAACAAAGAGGTAAGTGTTAGCACCACACCAAAAAAAATTGTCCGATGAATCCATCACACCCATACTTCCCACTCACCTTCTATAATCATACAGATTCGCCCTCATTCCATGCAACAATGGCTTATCTATTGGACATACACTCTTCTCCATCACAAGGAGAAGGTGGTTTGTTTTGAACACCAGGAGTCGTTGACCCGTTCTCCTTCCAAAGAATCATGTCATCACTCCCTCCATTACCATTCACATTCATATCACCTCTGGGGTTGGGTCTTCCCCCCTACCCCTCACCAGTTTCTCAAATCAAGGAAATCTGAGCATCACATTGAATCCGCTCCTTTTTTTGGTAATGTCACAACAACAAGTGGCAACCGCTCAAGTCACCATGGTCAACGCATCAGGCGGTCATCAAATCTCTCAAAGAATACCTTCTCAGGGATTGAGCATCTAAACCACACTGTCAACAACCCAAATCCCAACCACCAATGCCACCAACCCGCACATCACAATAGTTGGCATCATTCCCAATCCACCCCCAATCCCACCAAGAGCTAATGAGGAAAATTCATTCATCACCATGATCCAAACCATCCAAAAATCTAATTATCAAAGGGTACAAAAACAAAACCAACAAGCCGCACAGTAGGTTTCTTAGCAAGCACAAGCACAACTACCTTCCCAAAAAGCTACACAAGCCCAACAATCTACACAAGCTATGCAAGCAGCTCAAGCAGCCTAACAAGCACAAGCTCAAGTCGAGGCCCAGCACTAGGCTCAACAAGCACAAACACAATACTAAGTGCAACTGCAAGAAATCCATTAGCAAGAATACCAACAAGCCCTACAAGGTTTTTAGGCACATCAGCAAGCTAAACAACAAGTTTTGTTGGTGCAACAACAGCTAGACCAGCAGAAGGCTTTATGGGAACAACAAAAGATGGACCAACAATAGAAGGATCAACAACAAGCATTGTTGATGCAAATGTAGGCATATTAGAAAGCCTTGAATGCATAGAAGAGCTTGCAAAAAACTCCCACTAGTGCTCATCCCACCAATCAGACACTCCAAACAACTCAAAAAAAATCCATCCCACCTCTTGATCCGCACAACAATGTCGCAACACAAATCAAGATGCTCTCGCAGCAAGTGTTGGACCTCCAATAAGGGAAAACAACCAGAACATCGAGAAAATTGTGTCCCTATCCATTCAACAAATATCTCACAATGGTACCATTCCCAAAGGGATTCGAAATCCCCAAATTCAATAAGTACAATGGAACGAGAAACCCTAAAAATCACATCAGGGAAGTTCAGGTGCATTGCATGGAGGTTGCATATGATGACACATATCTAATGTGACTTTTCCCCCAAAGTCTGATTGGTTCTGCCATATAATGGTTTTCTCACCTACCTATAGGCATCAAAACATTCCAAATTGTGGAAGCATTCCTTAAAAATTATGCCTTCAACATGGGTGCAGATGTTAGTTTGGAAGAACTATGAACACTCAAACAAAGAAAAGGAGAGCTATTTGCATCCTTCTTGCAAAGATGATGATACAAGGCCAATCAAAGCAAGTGGACCATGCCAGAAGAACAACAAGTTTGCACGATCACATCTAATCTAGATGAAAACTTGGTGTTCTACTTAAAAATGCAATGCATTACATCATATGATCAATTGATCCCAAAGGCTCTCAGCATCGAAAGAGCCCTTACTACGTGAGGAGGCACCTCAAAATTTACTCCACCATAGGATAACCGCTTGTCCAAAAATTATAATGATAAACCTCGAACGTGGTCGAGGAACAAAAATATCATGAACGATGGCGTGGTCGATGCTAAAGTGTCATAAATTCTCCCAAACCGAACATCCAAACTCATCACCAGCCACAAAATCACAATCGCAATAATGTACAAACTAATGTTGTAGTGGCACAACAAAAACCACTTCCCACAAACCAAACCAATAACTTGGGCAATCTAGGAGGACCACCTCCCCGAGGCAAATACCCTCCCAAGTGAAAGTTCACAGCTCTTGGAGAATCCATTGAGTCCATAATGAAGAAGTTGGTCAAGGAAAACCTAATCAAAGTCTCCAACTCTGAGCAATATGTGGAACCCATGACCAAACCACCACGGTATAATGAAAACCTCTTTTGTGACTTTCACAAGATCAAGGGACATACCATCGTAAATTGCATGAGGCTGAAGAATATCATCCTAGACCTCATTGAGGACAAGATCATCAACATTGAGCAACTAGTCGGTAACCAAGATCTAAAAATATACACAAATCTGATGCCAAACCATAATCAAGTAAATAGCCAAGGGAAGCAAAAATATGCTAGTGCTAATCTAGTATATGAAGAGATAGTCGCATGTGTCGATGAAATGGTCACAATCATTAATGTCAAAGGCACCAACACTGATTGTGGAGTCACCACACGTGGTGAAAAGGTCACCATTGTAGGGGCACCATCTAAGAACCCCACTTCAAGTACAAAAGCAATTCCCTATGACTACAATGTCATCAACCAGCTAAAGAGAACCCCCACACAGATCTCCATCATGGAACTATTAAAAATTTCTGCTACCCATAGGAAAATTCTTGATGAAGCATTAGCACCATCCACCATCTCTACCACCCTTGACACATAATAGTTTTAGGATATGGTTGGTAATATCATTACCCTAAATCTCCTTACATTCTTTGACCAAGACTTCCCTCCGCAACCATCTCATAACCGCACACTTCACCTTCAAGTGCTAGTCCACAAAAATAAAGTTAAAAGAGTCCTGGTGGATGGAGGTGCAAGCCTCAACATTTTATCTCTGAAACCTATAAAGAATTT
This sequence comes from Sequoiadendron giganteum, assembly GCA_007115665.2. NCBI lineage: Eukaryota > Viridiplantae > Streptophyta > Pinopsida > Cupressales > Cupressaceae > Sequoiadendron > Sequoiadendron giganteum. The sequence continues at coordinate 117,100,412 of CM021107.1, read as the reverse complement.
GGGATTCTCTGAGGATTCCATTAAAAAGAACAAGAGCATCACAATAAGAGCATATGATGATCAAGAAAGAGTGTCTTAGGGCACTATTAAAATCCCAATCCAAGTGGGACTAGCAACCATGGATACTACCTGTCAGGTCCTCAAACTTGACCTACCATACAACATCCTCCTAGGATGTCCATGGATCCATAGAATGAAAGCAGTGGCCTCGACATATCACCAATGCATCAAGTTCTTGCACCAAAATGGGGAGGTCACTATACACTAGGATCCCAAACCATTCGCCTACTGCAAAAAATTGGAACCCAAGATTTATAAAATCCCCCAAGTGCTGAAAAATGATGAAGGCCTATCCATTACATACATAGACACATCTAACTTGGCCTCCACCTCTATGACAGAGACACTTTCCATCTCTGATATATCCAAAATCAAGGTCATGATCCGGGAAAATAGATGCAGAGACTACATAATGAAGAAGAGTGCATTTGTTGTAGAATAGTTACCAAAATCTCCTAGGTCACATTGGCAACCTCAATCAGCCGAAACACCTGTCCACACCCTTAGGGCATATCCTTCTGGATTCTGCCGTTGGGGAGACCTAAGTCAGGAAAATGTCGACAAGGAATATATTTCAAGCACAATATACCATGATGAAAGATCCACACCCACATTACCTATAGATGAAACCAATAGAGGGCTGCAAATAATGCTCGACATGGGCTACAATTGAAACCAAAGCCTTGGACGAAATAGTCATGGACGGCTGGAGCCCATCATTGCAAAAACAAGAATGTAGAACCTTCACCTTGGATGTACTCCCCCAAGTATAACCATATGTGATAGAGGTACTCCCAATGAGGTAGTCAGGTCCTCCCCTCAAGTCTCAGTAACCACCCTTAGACTACCCGTCTACATAGGTCTTGCTCTATAAAATTTCACTTTCGATGTAATTGATGTTTGCTCTAGTAGTTATGATGATGATACCATAAATATATTTCCCACACTCTTTGAGGATTCCTCCTTACTAATGATTAGTGCCTCACCCATAGATTCAAACCAATGAACCCACCAAATCACCTTAGTATACCCTCAATTCATTGACTATGACCAACGAGGACCGCCAATTCTAGACTCATTCAAAAATGATGAGGCTCTCTTGGAATTCATGGGACTAAGGGATACAATTCCATGTGAGGATCACAAGGCAGGCTTCGACATCACTTTAGACACCCAAGCATATTATGGGGACACGATTGAATCCTTCAGTCGCAAAAGAAAAAGAACGAGAATAAGCTCAGAGTTATTGAATGAAAACCACACTGTGGCACTCTCTAACCACAAAATAGTAAAAATAAAGGACGCATCCAATGGTGAAAACCTCTCTGAGGCACCGAAGGATGAAGGATTCAATCTCCCCCCTACTGCATTACATCAAGAGAAATCAACAGTCTTGGCAGAACAGTGTAATCTTGTCAACTTGGGAACAAAGGTAACGCCACACATTACATTCTATGCTCAATCACTTCTGACAGAAGAAAAAAAGAGTTGGCTAGATTCTTAAGAGAAAGGAAGGAAAAATTTTCATGGACCTATGCTGACATGTTGGGTCTTGATCCGGAAGTGGTGGTTCATCATTTGGTTGTTTGCCTTGGGGAAAAGTTGGTTAGACAAAAGTTAATAAAGATGCACCCACAGATAGCTTTTCTAGTGAAGGTAGAATTCTAGAAACTCTTAGACGTTGGCTTCATACAGTCAATTGACTATCCAGAATGGGTATCCAACCTTGTACCAGTCTCAAAACCAAATGGGGGCATCCACATTTGCACTAACTTCAAAGGCCTCAACAAAGCATGTCCTAAGGATGATTTTCCACTACCTAACATTGATATGATAGTGGAAATGATAGCCAGACATGAGATTCTATCCCTGATGGATGGCTTCTCGGGGTATAACCAGATAATGATCACAAAGGAGGACCGACATAAAATGAAATTTACATGTCCTTGGGGCACCTACTACTGGAACATGATGCCATTTGGGTTGAAGAATGCAGGAGCTATGTTAGCTCTCAAAAATGCAGGTTGAATGCCTCAAGAGGCTGCCAATCTCTTGATATGCTTTATGGTAATAGATGAGGCTAAGAGAACTCAACCTTCTACTCTTTAGGTGCTACTAAACCTAGGTGGGTGTACCTTTTGAATTGAGCAGACTTATTTTATGATCAACTTCCTAAAATGCTTTGTCCACAATGGCAGACAACAGTGAACAAATGAAACCAAACTTGATAGCTATCTTCTGATCTAAATCCTAGAATGCTTAATTAACTAATAAAAAGAGATTGAATGAATTCAAATAATGAAATTGCAGAGACCGATGCCTTATTGGGTATGCAGAGTCAAATGAAACAGAAGTGGGCAACTTGTTCTGGCAGAAAATCAAATTGCAGGAATATGATCTGTTCATAACTTGTATAAATGATGCAAGATTATGACTACTAAGCTCTACTTTAATAATCTAGATGAATCTCCCTAATTACTATGATCAATGAAAAGGATTTAATCTCTACTTGAGAGAACCAGTTAATTAAACACAGTAATACAACAAATGTGCATTGACAAACTAAACATAAACTTGTTATGCCAATTTAAACAACCAGAATAATCAAATTGGAGACAGCTTCAGCAATACTTTTTAATAAACTCAACAAACAATTGATACCAAAAATAACCTGCCACACTAGCTCATTTCCATTGAATTTTCCATTTTAAAACATGCACATAGTCTCCAGAATGGTAACTTTATTCTATTGTGCCCATTCCTAATCTACCCTATATATCTATTCTAAAATCTGATCATCCCTGAATTACAATCGAGGTGCATATGTATACACCAACACTTAGAAATCATATCATTTCAAATTCATGTCAGCCATCGTAGAATTTGGGAAATTCTCACATGTCGGCCCAGCATAAAAATCAGGCTCCAATCGAGCTCGCAAGCAACGACTCTCAAGCATTATACATGTCGGCGTTAGTGTTTGAAATTTTGTTATTTACTTGTGAACAGTCGGCAAGATGTAGTGCAACATCCTTCCGAAGGCAATTCAATCATTATTCGCCGTGACATCCACCATTTGGGAAGATGCCATGCCCGACAATTCTACCTCCCACCGATGAACCCATTCCTCCACCTTATTCACTGAGACCTATCCTGATGTGCTATGTCGGTGAAACACCCTGATTTCATTGAAACTCTCATCGAAGACCACCCTTATTCCGATGATAATCCTTTCCATGCATGAGTCGGGGTGATACATCTAGTTCATGAAATGACCCTTCATGTATAAGTCGGGGAGACACATCAAAATTGTTATCATACTCCACCAAAGGTTAAAACCTTTGCCGATATGCCCAAAAGCACCTGTCACCGAGACACCTTCATCTCGGTAAGACATTAGCCCAATAGCCTTAACAAATGTTGATAGATGACACCACTGTTGCCAAAACAATAGAAACGTCTTGTCAATAGGCAACAGACGTTTGCAATAGAAAAAACGGATTGGGGAGACACCCACATTGTCATGCTGATATGGACCACAATATAAAAAATGCATGACTCGAAGGATCCAATGGGACAATATGGAAAAAAATGAAAGGAATATGCATATGATAGGACCAAATATGGAAGTCTATGAGTAAAACAAACATGTGGAAACATCAGATTTTTACAGTTCCAACAGTGGTTCCATCTAGGGATGAATGATAGTAAGGTCATTGCAAGGATCCAGAATCATGGGTGAGCAGACCAGATCAAACACAAAACGAGTAGAATGGAAACAGACCATAAGCATGATGGAATGAATGCAAAATGAAGGTGAACCACCATCCTAAACTACTGTGCATGGAAAATAATTTTAAAAAGAACAAGTAAGAATTGTCCATGCACTAGCAACCCTCAATCCTCAGTGTGTTAACTTCTCCTGTCTTGAGCTATTACAATTTGAAACTCAGATCATACTTTCCCCTGTCAAATACCTGGTTTTGTTTTGAGTTCATCATATTTCTCTTGAAGACACAGATGCAATCTTTCTTGTCACTGAAAGTTTTTAGAGAGTCACTATGCTTAGCTTGGCCCAAAATCCATACACCATTCTGTAATTTATATTCTTCATCATCAGAAAAATCTTTGCTAGTATATAAAATGCATACATATTTAATGCAAAATTTTGTATTATCTCTCTCACTGTTATGTATTATGAAACACTCTCCCAGCTGTATTAAAAATTCACAATCAAAGTGCTTCTCTTGAAAGACAAAAAACTCTGCCATATCATTGTTGTCTAAAACACAAATATCTAAAACCATTTTCACTTCTTTGATACTACCATTTAGATACAACACTGGATCATGACTCATGTCTTCAATATCATGCATATGTGAACCAATAAAATCTAGACTTCTATCACCCTTGGTATGCAAACAAATTTCTTTTCCACATGAGTTAGAAATTTTAGAATCACATACCCCATTTTGAATGAACACAAACTTTTGATCAACACCAAAAGTTTCACTATCACTCCAAGAAATGCACTGGGAGTCATAAAAATATTTACACAAAGATCTTTTACTGTCAAAACAATTGTAAGCTAGACACAAAAATTCAAGATCACCTTCATGAGCACATCCCTGGTATTTAGAAATTAATAAATCTGAAATTTGTTCACTGACAAGTGAACAAGTCTCAACATTTTCATCACTACAGTTATACTCTTCACCTTTGTCATCATCAAGAAGAAATCCAAGACCATCAGAGACTGGGAAATCAGAAACATTATCAGTGCAATCATTTATTCCATCAATTTTCTTGTCTGAAATTATCTCCTCTCTTTCATAAAGTGGGTTTGAAAATTCCTGAAGTTCATTCATGGGGATACCTCCGCAAAATATCATCTGATCTTGATTTAACTCTTCGTCATACAATGGGTTTGAAAAAGTTTGGAAATAAATTTCAAATGTACAAACCTCATCATCATCAACTGTATCATCATAATAGGTAGAAGAATCCCTTGATTGCAAATCAAAATCCTCTGGTTCATCAGAATCAGAATATTCAATGGATTCTTCACAACATGCACTGCTTTCCCTGTCACAATCTGTGATGCAAGAGAAATCTCTTGTACCTTCATCTTCCTCATGCAAGCTATCACATGAATCATCTTGATTTGCACATGTCTTATCTTCTATTGGATGCATCATCTGATCAACTTCTCTATACTCATCAGAAATACAACAATTGGATTCAACATTGATAGTGTTCTTATACCTTATTTCCTGGGACAGTGCCCATATGAAGTTAAAAGAGGAGCCTTCTGCCTCAACCCTTTTCTTTTGCTCTGATGTATCTCCTTCATTCTCTTCCTTTTGATCAGAAACAATTAGTCTCTCTATCTCTTCTTTAGTAAGTCTCTTCATGCTGTATTGAGCAGGTACCTCAACATAATGTGGCTCTTTATAATCTTCTTCAGATTCAGAAAGGACCTGTTGTTCAGGCATATGAGCATTGTATTTCTGATTTGAAACATCATGTTGATAACCTTCATCCTCTGAAGATGAATACCTCTCCATAACATGGTGAAAATTATTTGAAGTCAAATATACTATGTGATATTCTCTATTGTTTCCCATCAACATTCCCTCTTCTTGCATTCTCTGGACTAAAACACAATAATCTAGGGAATGTGGCATATTACAAACTCCACAAAAATAATTGGTACTTACCATATAGGTTCCCCTCTTTGTCAATGGATCAGGAGCTTCTTTTTTTCCAGGCCTAGCTGTTATAGGTTTCTCATCCTTCTAGCCTATGTTATAAGGCATGTCATGCAACCTCTTACTGATAACTGCTACTTTGTTGACGAACCTTAGGATTGTCTCTTTTATCCATTATCCCTGTAGCCCTCCTATTGTTTTCAATTGTTTGTGCCATCTTTTGAGCTTCAACTAAGTCTCTTGGGAATTTATTTCTCAATTCATACCCCGCCTTAGAATCAAAAGCATTCAAATAAATACTTAGTGCTATAGAATTTGGCAACTTTGATCCAAGAGGTATTTTATTCCGCAACTTATTGAATCTATGATTAAAATCATAGACTATATCACTTTGATATTTCTAAATGTGTATTAATTCATGAAGAGCAACATCTGGTGCACTTAGATTCCCAAATTTCTCGAGGAACTAATCATGAAATCCTTGGAGAGACTCAATAAAGACCACTGGCAAGCTATTGAACCAATCCCTAGCATCTTCAATAAGTGATATCATGAATAGCCTCATGTGTAAATCTTCATATGGCACACCCAAATCCTAGATGAAAGCATTGAAACTTCTTAGATTCTCTTCAGCAGTGATTGCATCACTCCCTGTAAACTTAGGAACAAGACCTCTCCAACTACCATCCATTGGAAAAGGGTATAATTGAATCCCTGACAAATCAAACTGTCTGATCATTGTTGTGTATTGATGAGGGGGGGTGTTAGGTGGGTACTGATGCTGATACATCAGACCACAGTATTGTGTATGATGATATGGCATATACTACTGACCATGAGGAGCTGCAACATGACCTCCCCTGAACTGAGATCCTCCTCCATTCATCTTTGAACAGCTACAAAAATTCTTTTAGAGTTGCCACCTACTTTTCCAAAAGTAGGAAAATCATTATTTTTGATCTTTTCCCCAACGGAATCACTCTTTCCGAGACTTCTAAAATTACAAATTTTCTACACTGACTATATTTGATGGTCTTCAACCGAATTTTTTGATGTACTCCCTAGTAGATTCGCCAATTTGTTAGCTCTCAAAAACACAGGATGAATGCCTCAAGAGGCTTCCAATCTCTTGATACGCTTTAGGGTAACATACAAGGCTAAGAGAACTCAACCTTCTACTCTTTAGGTGTTGCTAAACCCAGGCTGGTGTATCTTTTGAATTGAGCAGACTTATTTTATGATCAACTTTCTGAAATGCTTTGTCCACAATGACAGACAACAATGAACAAATGAAACCAAACTTGATAGCTATCTTCTGATCTAAATCCTAGAATGCTTAATTAACTGATAAAAAGAGATTGAATGAATTCAAATAATGAAATTGCAGAGACCGGTGCCTTATTGGGTATGTGGAGTCAAATGAAACAGAAGTGGGTAACTTGTTCTGGTAGAAAATCAAATTGCAAGCATATGATCTGTTCATAACTTGTATAAACAATGCAAGATTATGACTACTAAGCTCTACTTTAATAATCCAGATGAATCTCCCTGATTACTGTGATCAACAAAAAGGATTTAATTTCTACTTGAGAGAACCAGTTAATTAATCACACAAATATAGCAAATGTGCATTGACAAACTGAACATAAACTTGTTATGCCAATTTAAACAACCAGAAAAATCAAATTGGAGACAGCTTCAACAATACTTTTTAATAAACTCAACAGACAATTGATACCAAAAATAACTTGCCACACTAGCTGATTTCCATTGAATTCGCCATTTTAAAACATGCACATAGTCTCCAAAATGATAACTTTATTCTATTGTGCCCATTCCTAATCTACCCTATCTATCTATTCTAAAATCTTATCATCCCTGAATTACAATCGGGGTGCATATATATACACCAGCACTTAGAAATCATATCATTTCAAATTCATGTCGGCCACCGTAGAATTTGGGAAATTCTCACATGTCGGCCCAACACAAAAATCAAGCTCCAATCGAGCTGGCAAGCAATAGCTCTCAAGCATTATACATGTCGGCCTTAGTGTTTGAAATTCTGTTATTTACTTGTGAACAGTCGGCGAGACACATTGCAATGTCTTGCCGAAGGCAATTCAATCGTTATTTTCCATGACATCCACCATTCGAGAAGACGCCATGCCCGACAAGTCTACCTCCCGCCGATGAACCCATTCCTCCACCTTATTCGCTGAGACCTATCCTAATGTGCTCTGTCAGTGAAACACCCTGATTTCATTGAAACTCTCACCGAAGACCACCCTTATGCCGATGATAATCCTTTCCATGCAGGAGTCGGGGTGATACATCCAGTTCGCGAAATGACCCTTAATGTATATATCAGGGAGACACATCAGAATCATTATGACACTCCACCAAAGGTTAAAACCTTTGTTGATATGCCCAAAAGCACCTGTCACCGAGACACCTTCATCTTGGTAAGAAGTTAGCCCGATAGCCTTAACAAATGCCGATAGATGACACCACTGTTGCCAAAACAATAGAAACGTCCTGTCGATAGGAAACAAACATTTACAATAGAAAAAATGGATTGGGGAGACACCCACGTTGTCATGGTGATATGGACCACAATATGAAAAATGCATGACTCGAAGGATCCAATGGGACAATATGGCAAAAAATGAAAGGAATATGCATATGATAGGACCAAATATGGAAGTCTATGAGTAAAACAAACATGTGGAAACATCATATTTTTATAGTTCCAACAGGCTACATATCAAATAGACATGAAACTGATCTTCCATGACATGATCCATAAAACAGTCAAAGATTATGTGGATGACATGCTAGAAAAGAAAAAAATGAGACAAAACCACATAGCATCCCTAAGTGAAAGATTTGATAGACTGGAAAAGTATAAGGTCAGGCTCAACCCAAAGAACCGTGTCTTTGGGGTACAATCTAGAAAGCTTTTGGGCTACATAGTGTCAATGAGGGGGATAGAGGTGGATCCCGCAAAGGTTAAGGTGATCCTTGATATGGAATCACCAAGAAAACTAAAACAATTAAGAGGATTACAAGGAAAACTCCAGTCCATCCGGAGGTTCATAGCACAGTTGGCAGACAAAAAAATTGCCTATTCACATCTACTCCACAAGGGAGTAGCATACAAGTGGGATGAAAAATGTGATCAGGAATTTAGAAAAATCAGAGAATATTTGCTCACACCGCCTATATTGATGCCACCCATTGCAGGAAAACCATTGATCTTGTACATCTCAGCAACAACAGCAGCCCAAGGTGCTCTTTTGGCTGAGCACGATGAGAATGGAACCGAAAGGGCTATCTATTACATCAGAAGGACAATGGTTGGCCATGAGGTAAATTACACATTCATTGAGAAAGCTTTTCTGGCAGTAGTGTTTTCTTCACAAAAATTTTGACACTACATGCTGGCACATAAAATCCAGCTCATTGCCAAGATAGATCCCTTAAAATATCTACTATCAAAATCTATGCTGACAGGAAGGATGGCTAAATGGGCCATGATACTATCAGAGTATAACATTGAGTATGTGGAGTGAAAGGCAATCAAAGGACAAGTGATTGCGGACCAGTTGGCAGAAGCTCCCATCTACGCAGAGAACCTGCTCATATCAAATTTTTTAGATTAGTCTATCTTCAATATCAGCATAGATGATCACTAGAAACTATACTTCGATGGTTCCCACACACAACATGGATCAGTAGTTAGTGTGTTCTTCATCACCCCATAGGGGGATTGCATACCAAGATCTTACAAATTGGCATTCCCATGTACCAACAACATTGTAGAGTACGAGGCTTTAACCATAGGTCTCAAAATTGTGGCACAGTGGTGAATCATGGCATTAAAGGTCTATGGGGAATCAAAGCTTATCATCAACCAAGTCAATGGCGAATACCAAAGGAAGGATGATAAGCTCACACCTTACAAGAAGCTGGTGGAAAACCTCAAAGAATCATTTATTGACATCACCTTTGAGCAGATATCGAGGGCAAACAATAGAGCAGCTGATGCCATGGCAACAATTAGATCCTTGTTAGATATCCATTGCAATGTCTTGAAACATGAATTCTTGATCAAATAGCTTCTCGTACCTACTTTCGAGGTACCAGAGTCAGAATATGCATGTGAACTCATTGGTCCTAGTTATATTTAGTGTCATGACATTTACACCTACCTGAGATTAGGAATCCTCCTAGATGACATTACCTTGAACCTCAAGCGAACCTTTGTCAAGAGATCCTTATGCTTTGTCATCCTAGGGGAAACCCTCTTCTAAAGAAGTATTGATAGAACCATATTATGTTGCTTAAAACCTAAGGAAGCCCTGACTGCTTTCACTGAGGTACATAACAACATGTGTGGTTCACATTCAAGTGGTATGACCTTGGCCAAGAAGTTACTAAGAACTGGGTACTACTGGCCGACAATGGAAAGGGAGGCACATGAATTTTTTAGAAGGTGTCTACAATGCCAGTAGTATGGAGACCTCATTCATGCACCTACTCAAGAAATACATCATATTGTTACACCTTGGTGCTTTTCCCAGTGGGGGCTCAATCTCATAGGTAAAATCTCACCCACCTCATCTAATAGCCACAAGTTTATTATTACCGCCACAGAGTATTTCACAAAGTGGGTCAAAGCAATTCCCATGACCTAGATCACTGAAAAGAAGATATCCAAGTTCATCCTAAACTACCTTATTTTCTGATATGGCATCCCACAATCCATTATCTCTGATAATGGGACAACTTTCAAGAATTAGGATGTCCGTAACTTGTTTGAAAAATTCAAAATCCAACATCGCTTCTACACTCCATATTACCCGCAAGGCAATGGCCAAGCAGAAGCTACCAACAAAACCATTCTGAAAATCCTTACGAAAACAATCAATGACTCTGGTCGTGACTGGCATCTGTAGCTAAATCCTACCTTATGGGCCTACCATACCAACATCTACATGCCAATAGGCACCACCCCATTCTCCCTATCGAGATTGATCTCCCTTCACTAAGGATATCATTGAAGAACCTCATCACAGATGAGGAATACAGGGTTACAAGACTAAATGAGTTGGAGTTGCTAGATGAATGGCGCATGGATGCCCTCAATCATCTACAGGTCTATTAGAATCACTTGAAACACAACTACAACAAGAAGATCAAGCAACGCACCTGCCAAGTCGGTGACCTTGTGCTAAAATAAAACCAAAGGAATGTGTCGAACCGAGATAGCAAAGGAAAATTCTAGCCCAACTAGCTGGGACCTTTCATCATCATAGCCAACTATAAATTAGGAGCATATCAATTAGCAACACTAGAAGGTGAGCCTCTGCAGGAGCCTTTGAACAACTCTCATCTCAAAAAGTTTCATGCCTAAATCTTGCAAGGTATAGAACCAAAAAATACAAAAAAATTAAAAACCATCCTGAAAAAATGGTTACCTTGATGAAAACCTAGAAAATAGGCATCTTGGTGGCAACAAAAATAAATAAAAATATAAAAATCCAAACAACAAAAAAATCAGAAAAAGGATTGAAAAAAGAAAAGAAAAATCATCCTCTAGTGAAAACCACTTCGGTGGTGCTTTGGACAAGTACCTTGGTGAAAACATAGTAAAAAGGTGCCAAGTGTAAATAAATCACTCCCCATCCACCAGGATCTATGCGACTCATTCATCCATTCCATTACATTTCATTAATCCTCCATACCCCCGTTCACTCGCATCCATACCATAGCCTGAGTTGATGACCATATCATATTCCACCATAGTACTACTTGGCATTTTCTTAAGGTCAATTTTTCTTTCCTTTATCGAAGTAGTCTATCTCTTAAATGTTGGGGGTATTTCCTTGAAACTGGTGGTGGATCGGATTTTTGTATATCTTTTGTGCTCTTAATCAACCAAAAAAAAAAAAAAAATCAGAAAATTCATCAAAAAATCCAAAAACATGTCAAAATCTCAGAAAATCTTCAAAAAAATTCATAATTAAGTCTTGTCAGTCTTTCACCTTGTCCGAACTACGTCATCTTTGATCTTGAACATAGGAAAGGTTGATATTTGATCATCCCCTGAGACATTTAGGTTAGTCCTTTAGCCGTTCATCACATTGGCAATATGTTTGCCTGTCTAGTTTACATTTAGGTTAGTCCTTAGGCGTCTGTTGCAATGGCATTTTTTTTCCCCATCCCATCATCAGGTATGTCGTCGGTCAAACTATGTGGTCTCTATGTGTATAACGTAGGCAAGGATAATCTATGGATCAACTCCTGAGACCCCTAGGATAGGTCTTTAAGTCAGTATATCCATCGTAAAATCTCGAAAATACCAAAAAAATTTGCAAATCATCTTCAAAAATACCAAAAACAACCTCAAAATATTTGAAAAACCCAAAATGGTGCACTCGTCTCATCTCACTTTCACCCACAATAAGCATCGCTCATAATAAATCATCGTCGCCTTCATCCTTAAGTGAAGCAATCAGAAGCAAGTTTAGTAGGTTCAAAAGTGAATTCCCAATCGTCAAGAGTCCTAAAGTCTAAGTCAGAAAGCATGCAAGTCGAACAACTCAGAGTATCAATAGCTTATCACCCAATCAGTCCCACCCAAAACCCTAATCACTACATGTCCTAGGATGAATCCTTCTCACAATGGATATAAGCATCAAGTACCGCATAGTAGTTTAGCCTTGGCTAGCGGTATGAAGAAAATTAGTTTGTTTGTTTACTTTATCTGGTCTTTTTGACTTATCTTATGTTGCACTCATTCCAAGGACCTCTCGATGATGCCTAAACAAAACATTTTTAGAGAGAAAGGAATGGAGCAAAAGTCATTATCTTTTTTATCTGTTGTGCTTGTGGGATACACTTGTAAAATAAATTAGTCATATATGCTTTGTTCGATTTGTGGAGAGGATGTTTTAGACATCTTTTTGACCACATAAGAAAGCTCGCTTTCCTATGTTTTGGTCTGAGGTGTTTAGAATGTCTAAACTACATCCTAAATAAAGTATGCAAGCTAAGTGTGAACAAGAATACTCCTATTTTGATTGTCAAGTAAAAGTCCGTCACACTAGGTACCACGCCATCCTGATTCTTTATACTTTGATGCATCATACCTAGGTGTGTTAGAAAACATAATGTAATTGACCCTTTGAAAATCCTAACTCCTGGAACACAAATCACCATCATTGTAACTAACTCCTAAATTCTAAATTCTTCTATCTTATTTGTATGCTAACATGGTATCATGATAGTAATCAAAACATCGCCAATACATACACTTTGCATCCACTAGATCATTAGTATAAAAGGCATATTGCATCATATCATTACCTTAAAGTTATGAGGAATAATATAAATCTGTTATTCTAAGAATCTTAAGAAATCATGGCATACATACATCATACATAATCATTAAGCATCCATTTACCATTGCACCATCATTACCATACATTACATTCATAGGATCATTATTAAAAGACATGAAAAAGATACAAAAAGAAGTGCATCCATTAGAAACATACATCATATCACATAAGAAATAGGAACATCGCATAGCATCACATGAAAATTAGAAAGCATCCATACATGTCATAATGGTGAATCATCTCATACATATATCATCAAAAAATACACTGTTATGATACAAAATCGGATCAAGTGTACCTCGAAAAATATGGTACAATAGGGGCAACAAAACAGCCCATGAATCAAAAATGAAGAATTTTTTGTGATCAAAGGAGCCATCCCTACTAGCTGCTGCCCTCTCCCAGCTGCCTCTCACCATGATCCTCTAGCGGCCGCATCCTTGTCTACTGAGAGAAGTCTAGAACTCTATTTGTTCCTAGCACTGCCTACCTATAGTGTTGTCGATAATACTCGACCTCCCTAACCACCTCCTTATATGCTCGTAGATCAACTGACCGACCTCTAGATGTGGAGGTTGTGTTCTCTAATTGCCTTTGTTGACCAATCTCCTGATCCCTCTCGGATCGTGCTTGATCCCTCTCGACAATAATTACTGCAACCTGCTGCCATGCCTAATCTCTCTCTGCTGTCAGGACCTGTACTTGACCCTATAGTTGTTGAATCAATGTATCCCAGTGGTCTGGCTGTGCTACTGGCTAAGCTACTGGCTGTACTATTGGATTTTGTTGTGGGACCACCTGGGGCTACCCATCCTGTCCTGTTGGTTGTTGCTATGCCTGGTCTCTCAGAGGTGGTCCTCCTCCTTGTCCTCGACCTCTGCCTGCTACCCTACCCCTGGCTCTCTAGCATGGAATCACTACCCTGGGAACTATCAACCTCATTGGAGGTCGGAACCATGCCCTGTATGTTGGAGTCACCCCTACATCTGCCGATCCCTAATCATATGGCCACGGTCGGGCCACTAACTGCCTGAATGAGGACACTACCTCAGCTGTTGGGATGGGCTGACCCCATGATGTCTCTCTTGAGGTATGGATGATCGCCATGTACTGATCATTAGGCTTGTCCTGCATCTCGCCAAATTGTCTGGCTACCCTATCAAAGAGATATCGCTCTATCATGGTATGCTCCCGGCCCTGCATAAATCTATCCTGTCGAGCGAAGAAAATTTGTTGTGCATCATCATACCATGGGCCTATTCCCAGCCATAGTCTCTAGATGAACTCTCTCATCTCATCCAAAAATCGCCACCAATAGGCCAGACCACCTATGCCAGTATGGGTAAAGCAAATACGTGCCCCGCCATATCGCCACACAACGAGATCATCAATGTCGAGAATAACTAGTGTAACATCTAGACAAAGCACTGAGATCCGCTCCCATCCTCAGACATGTAATAAAGTAACTCTGACCTCGAGGGCCCAACTGTCCAAGTAGGCAAACTTGTGCAAATCTCTGTATAAGGAGGCCAACAATATTGGTCCCTAGGCAAAACAATCTCGACGAACGCACATCTGCTTCCATGTTAATCCCCAACCCAGACTAAAGTATCGGCCATGCCAATCAAGTGCTACAAGACTAGAAATAATGGTGGCCACAATCAATCTGTAAGTGGGAGCCCTACCCCTATATCCCTCCAAGTCTATTTGTCCATCACAAAGGATAAGCTCATCAATGCCCATAACATCAAAACAGGCCTCCCTACCCTCCTTCGGATCATAGATCACTCGAGCTCTATGGATGGATAATCGAAGGATGCACCAGACATCCTCAAGGGTAATGGTGGCCTCGCTCATGGGAAGATGGAAGGATGATGTCTCACTATGCCACCGCTCGGCCAGGGCAGTCATCATACCTAAATGTTCCCAAATAGGGGGGCGTACGCAACATGCCAAACACCAACAAT
The DNA here is from genome assembly GCA_007115665.2 of Sequoiadendron giganteum. Lineage (NCBI taxonomy): Eukaryota > Viridiplantae > Streptophyta > Pinopsida > Cupressales > Cupressaceae > Sequoiadendron > Sequoiadendron giganteum. The sequence continues at coordinate 117,085,265 of CM021107.1, read as the reverse complement.
CCCAAGCTACTCCTAGAGATACACATGCATACCCTGTAGTCTTTGGAGTATTGGCCACTAGTGCTCCCTTGAATGAAGTACCTCGAGATCCTCCTACACAAAGGAAAGTATCGCGTCAGTTTCCCTGAAGAAATTTGCTGCCCGGGCCATATTTTTTGCATTTTGAATAGGAAGTGCGGTGTTGTTTGCAAATGCGACGCAATTTGCAAAGTTCCAAACTATGCCACATGACGGACATTGCCAAACCTATTTCACTAACTACACCGTGCAATGCTATTTGTGGACACAGTCGGGTTTGAGGGAAAAACCCTAATTTTTCTAACAACGTCGTGCAACGCTCTTTGCACATGTGGTCCAGTATGGGACCGCGTGACCCCGACCAAGAATTTTATGTGGCACTATGTAGTGTCACATAGCCTAAACCTAAATGTAGACCCTATTTAATGCATGCATAACAAGAAAATTAAAAGTCGGATAGGGGTACATACCACGAGTCCTACAGTGACTGGTCGTTGGTGCACATGTGCATGGGAAGCTGCCATTGCACCATTTTGACCAAGACTCGGAGCTCAAATTGTCAAATTTTCAAAGGGCTAAGATTGCAAATGCATTGAAAGTGACCCCAAAAGGTCTATTGAAGCCTGAAAATTAGGGTTTTTTGACCTAATTTGACCATCTAACTAGGCTTTTGGTTCCCCAATCCCATTTTTGTCCAATCAAGGGTCATTTTGCATCATTTTTGGTGTTTTAACGCGTTTTGTGGCAATCTGGGGCATTCTGAACCTGTCAGGCACCTTGTCCACCTCTTTTCGCGAGATCATCCAAAAAATTTAAATTTTCGTCCAATCTCTCGAGGGGGCAATATACCAGCATAATCCTTTCGCTATGGTAATAGTGGGGAATCTAAAAAAATTGAGAAAATTCTGAATTTTGATCAACGCAGTTTATTCTTTGAATCAATCTAACAAGTACATTGCTTCAAAGAGGGGCAAAATGTAGACATGGAAAATGTACATTTTCGGTTCGGCACACTTAATCCTGATTACTAACAACATTTCATCATATTTTTTCTCTTAATTTAATAAATCATTGTTCATTTGATTAAGTATTTCTCCTCTATTGATTGAATTTATCAATTTAAAGTAATCAACCTTGTGTCTTTGTTTAACTAAATAATAAGATTTTATTTAATTAAACCATAAAGTCTTCTCATTAAATTAAATAAATAAAACCTTATTTGATTTAATCTAACATTATTCTCTTTAGTTAAATAAATCAAATCATTTATTTAATTAATCTATTCCTCTCAATTCTGATTTAAATTAATCAATTTAAATCTAAATTGTCACACCTCCTAAATTCCTCATTAAATTAATTAAACTTTGATTGATTTAATCTTAATCTATGTCACATTATCTAGAGAATGCAACTTGCACAATAAATCATTACTATGATTTATTAATTCATCTATTTTCCCTCACATGGCATCAAAAGGGAATATTCCCTCAAATTTGAATTCAAAAAGTCCAAGTGGATTTGTACATCTAACAAGGCATTCACTCCTCTTACATGTCCTTATGCATTGAGCCAAGTGGCATTTATTTCATTCATTTTTCCCTCACATGTCATTTCCTCAAATTCAAATTCCACCTAATTGCATTTATTGGCACTTTGGCCAAAATGTGCACAACCATCAACCATTCACATGGTGACAAGTGGCATTTGGCCATTGGGTGAGACTTAGTCCCACATTGCCCAAATCTTGCCTCTTCCTCAAAATTCAAATCTATAAATAAGAGCCTCTTCTTCTCATTCTATCATCCACAATTCATGCAAAGTTACTCTATTAACATTGAGAGCCAATTTTGTGCACATCACTCCATACTTCATCATTTTCATAGCTAGGTTATGCCCAAATATCATCATGGAGATTTGATCAATATACAACCTCACATTGCAACTTAGGAGTTGGGAAAGGGCCAATTTCAACATTTAATTGGCACCAATTCCCCCATGGGATCATAAGTTTATTTGCTTAATTATGATTTACATGCATTTTCACATTTTGTTCTTCATTTTCCTAGTTTAATTTTTAATAGATGGATTTCATGGGGAATCCTTCATTCTTGTTTGCATTTGATCTAACACTCTAATTTGTTTTTTGTTCTTGTGCAATTGTAGGTTTAGGGGTTCACACCATGTATGGTCACCAAATGAACTAAACCAATGTGTCAAGTGCATGTCCCCAAAGCCTAGTATCTCCAACATGGCTCTGTGTAATATTTCCCACATAACAAAAAACATAAGGGGATCTAGCATCCGACTTAGCAGTAACTGGGGGATGGAACACAATAATGTGTTCCCACACCCAGATCATGAAAAGAGTGGTGCCACAACTCATCGACTATGCATCTCTATATGCAATATCATGTAGATGGAAGTACAACATGGCTAATAAACAAGTTCTATAGGCGTAGACAACCTCCCTCTCTAGCATACCCACTAACATCTCCCCCCACCCAACAGGAAATCCATGACCTCGATGGTCAGGAAGAACTATGCTAGTTATCAATGTACATAACATGCAGTCTATCCTCTCATATCTATCAGCCAAAATCTGCAATCTAATCTCGTAGTGCTCTATGCCTAGCCTCCTAATATCATCATATACATAAAATATAGTGATCTCACTATAAACTCTTTGTGTATCATACATCACTCTCTCACCTCTAATGGGAAACCTCAAAATCCTATATACATCCTCCAATGTGACAGTTGCCTCACTAACAGGAAAATGAAGTGAGGTCTTTGAATGCCATCTCTCGCAAAGCGCAATAATCATACCTTTGTTCATCCGAATGGTGGGCATAGTACAAACATGATGTAATCCTAGTCTCCATAACATTCATGTTTTTGTGCTCTGTAATCTATCTCTGAGATCATATGTCTCTGTTCATGACTCCTGGGTATAAATTGGATCTAATACAACCTACAAATGCATTAAAAACCATGTGTCAGACAACAAATCATTCACCTTTCCATAAAAAAAAAAATTCAAATTTTTTGATAGTTAGATGCATCGCTTCAAAAACAAATGTGGTGCACATTATCAAATGCGTCATTCTAAAATGAAAATGTGGTGCATAATAAAACATGTGTCGTACAAACATGCATATGCATTGCATAAACCAAATGCATCCAAGATCAAGGCATCTTTATAATCAAACAAATGCAACACATAAATTGAAGATGCAATGCGAATTAATGGCCTATCTATAATGAAAATGTGAGAAAATAAGAAGATGCATCTTCAGAACTAGATGTGACTAAATAAATCTCATATGTGATGCATAACTACAAATGCGGTGAATAAATTGTCAAGTGCATTGAATGCCTAGATGTGTTTTGACATATGTGTCATTCTGCGAGAAAATGTATTGCATACGAACGCATATGTGTTGAAATAGAAGCGACGCATCTGATAAATTAAATTTCAAGGCCTAGAAAAATGTGCAAATTTTTTTTTCAAACTTTCGTTCAAGGGTACGTATCAGGGGTCCCGCATTGACAGGGCGTTTGAAGGTCCAAATCCTATATCTGCGGTAATCGGTGTAGGGAACTGGACACATTTTTTTTATTATTAATAGGTAGCTATCTTTATTAATTGAAAGGTAAGAGTAGATATTCACAAAAAAATGTAGGTGGCAAAAAGGAACACCCCAAAAGTCACATTGGCAGCACCCAGAAATAACAAAATATCAAGTCACATGGGCCTAGCCCAGAAGTCTAAAAGCATGAGAAATTAAAACAAACAGGGAATTAAATGACTAGAGCACTGCCAGCAGAGCCAGGAGGGTCTTTTTCATCCATGTTTTTCCCCCATACATCAGCGGGGTCTGGAGTTACATCAGGAGGAGCACCCCAACCATCGTCATCTTTTTCCTTATCTTTATCTTCTTCCTCGCACTAGGGCGAGATTGCAAGCGCCAGTCGTGGAAATATTTTACCACTAGCAAGCCATCCAGATAAGGAAATATTTTTCCTTATCTTATGTTCCATCCGCCAGTTGAAGGGACTATCTATTGGTTGGGATCGAATATTGGAGGACATGATCCTCCATTAGGCTAGATATGCCTAGGGTTCCTGTATGTTGGCCCATCCATACCACAATCTTCATCAGGTGGTATATACATATGGGAAGAGTATATCTTCTAGGGTCACACTTCTACAAAATTGGGCATGGGAGCATATCGCCATCACCCACCCTTTTGCAGGGAGAGATCGTCCCATCGACCATCCTTATGTTTATGCTTACACAGGTCCACTTGTCCAACCTAAGCTGGGCAAGTTAGAGTACTAGAGGAGAGTGTTGGAGGATATGGACACGGTCATTTACAGGCCATATGTTGATTGCAAGGCCTGGGATTCTGATGATGTTGAGTTTCCCTATTGCAGCATATCCAAATATCTAATTGGGAGGACCCTGTTCATTATTGAGAGATTTTTGGTCATGCAGGTACTCAGACAGTTCAACCGAGTGCAGGTTATTCCTCAAGGTGTAGCCCATTATGCTAGATAGTGAGAGGATGTTGTAGAGTGGGACCCCTTTATACCATACGAGGTAGCTTAGGTAGAGTATTTGGGTTTACAACTAGAGTTTTGGGATTACCATCCAGAGGTTACAGATGCTCGTACGACAGAGGAGTATGCCACATACTTCTATACACATCCATTCCCTAGGTTGACCAATCCAAATGAGCCTACCCCATTATTAGATGGTCTAGCATTATAGAGGGCACAAAGGCAGCCATAGGCACAGGTAGAGGTAAGGGAACAGGTAGGAGCATAGGCATAGCAGCCCACCGAAGGAGGAGGAGAGGATGTGGGTGGTGTTCAATATATGGATATAGACAAAGATGAGGGGGAGGAGGATAGTGATGACAATGATGATGATGATGATGATGATGATGATGATGATGATGATGGGGATGATGAGGGTGGTGGATGGAGAGTCTTCTTTGATGTCCCATTTAGTACTAGGCCCAAGATAGTGAGAGTGGTGGAGCAGCCAGCTATAGGCCCTTCACATATTACTATTAGGGAACCATCACGAGAGTAGCAGGGATAGATCGATACCCTACAGACATAGGTATAGGCTCTTTAGAGCCAGCTAGCATAAGCACAGGCTACCATCATAGGATTACAGGAACACATGGCACAACCACCACCCCCAAACCCATAGATAGCCCATCTGATGGTCGAGAGAGATAGCTTTAGATAGTGATGCCTACAGGTGGAGGGGATAACAGAGAGGTTTTTGAGGTCAGTGTAGGGTACCTCCATTGGATAGGTTGTCGCAGAGGGACTGGAGAATGCCAATGAGTATTAGTTCTACCAACAAAGATATCATGAGGCAGTGCCTCTTGAGTAGAGGGTAGCCTATACATAGTCAGGCATGAGATATTGCGCCCAGTCCCATAGTCACACTAGGAGTTCCACTAGGAGTGTGGGTCAGCTTGTTAGATGAGAGATAGGGGGCACTAGAGGTAGAGACTCAGTGAGACCTACTACCTTTGACGAATCAGACGCCATGGTCCTCACACAAATGCTCCCTAGTGATGATTTTGTATACACCATTTTTGTCACTTTTTATGTATCTCTTTTAGACATTTGATATCATTGTACCCTTGGAAATTTATTTTGATGAGATTTATATGATATGCAACGGCAGTTTTGACATGCATGTGTCTTTGATTATGCTATGATGGATGTTTATGTGTGTATTTTATATTCTATATGCCATGTTTGTTGATTATTATGATGATGAATTCATATGGATGATGATATTTCCATGATGCTATGATGATTTATGCACATGATATGAATAATGATGATGATGTTTTATGATTTTTTTTATATGCTCTATGATTGATAAATATACAAAATATGTTATAATGGATGATTAAATGTTACTGTAAATTATTTCTATGATATTGTATCATGTATGGAAAATGTATTTTATGATGGATGATGATGAAATGAATGCAATGAAGCCATTTAATTATTTTCGATGTATTTTTATGAAAATGATGTAATGATTTAAATGCAAAATGAAGATGATGATGAAAATGCCATGATAATGAATGAATGATAAAATGATGTGAAAATATGATATGGATGATAAAATGAAATGAAAAAATGAAAAATGATATGCAAGATTGATATGAAAATGATATGCAACTATAATGATAATCCATATGAATGTGAAAATGATAATACGCATGTGATGTAAAATGATATGAAATTATGAAATTATGTGCAAGATAATTATAATGAATGATTGATAAAATGATGTGAAAATTATACTGATAATGACATAAATATGAAAATGGATGATATATGATAATGAATGATACATGTTATGAATATAACATGAAAAATGAATCCTAAATAATATGAAAAATAAAAATAAAAATAAAAATGATAATGATAATAAACTGATATGAAAAGATGTGAAAATGGTATGAGTCCAATACTAATAAAGATATGGCATAAAAAAATGATAATATGTGAATGGTAATGCAAAGATGGTAATGAAAAATGATAATGCAACTAATAATTATAATGAAATGAATAAAAATGATATGAAAGTGGATACTAAATGATATGAAACTAATGGTGAAAATGAAAATGAAATGATATGCAATAAATGGTCATGACAATGAGAACTCAAATGATAATGCAAGATGATATAATGAATGATTGATAAAATGACATGAAGATGATATGATAGTGAAATGAATTGAAAATGATATGAAAGTGATAATGCAAATGATGTAAAAACATGAAATGCAACTGATGATGATATGAAGATGAAAAACAATAATTTTTGCCAATGTCCGAGTGTACCAAATCTCTGTTTCAAAATATATATGCATCTTTTCCAACCTCCCAAAATCTATTATACAACCACTAATGAATACAATTTATATGTATCAAGCAGTCCTAAAAATGCCAAATGAACCACTCACTATTGTCATTCTGTGAACCAATTTTGTGCTTGAGTATCATCATTGAGCCTTTTGATACATTGAAAGTTAGTACAAGCATCGGAGGGGATATTTGCACTGATGATGACCTAAGTACAACTTTCATGATGTTTGATATAGTAAGTTAATACAACCATCAAGGTATAATCGAACCAAGATGAAATGAGTATTGCTTGTGTAAACAAACATAATTTAATCATTTTCCTATGCAAATTCTGAAATGTCATCAATGCTACTTTTGAAAATCATGTATCACGACAAATTTGCATAGTACTAATGATTAACTTACAGACAATAATCAAAGAAAAATCATACTCCTTCCTTGCGACTCTAGTTTACTACATCATTGAGTCACTCCAGAAGTATGATGTCATCAAATTTAAAAACAATAGTTCAACTTATGCATTAAGTTTTTCATTCATTTTATTCAAATTAAGATCATCTAGTTTCATTCAATATCATGTCTCATAGTTGTTTTGACCAGGCTTGATTGGATATTTGATTGCTGATCTAATATTCTGATACTTGACACATGTTGTCGTTTATCTACCAAAAAGTTCAAAAGTTGATTGCCCCCAATGAGTTTGCACCTTGACTCCCGATTAGACACAACCTACTGTTAGGAATATAAACAATGATCATCTTGCCATAATGAAATCCTTATTCTCTTTAGGAAATATTGTGCACATGATGTGGATGTGATGGCAAGGGATGGATTTGGTGCTGATACAAATGGTTATGAATGAACGATGCAGAATTAACCTAATAGATGGGAGAGCCAACTAAATCACAAATATCGCCTATTTGCCAGGTTTTCACCATTTTTTTTTATTGCACTTTTTCAGATTTTGTGATTATTTTGTTGTTACCAAGATGCCTATTTGCCAGGTTTTCATCAAGGCAACAATTTTTTTGATTTTTGATTTTTTGATTTTTTTTGTATTTCAAAAGGATGCCTACTTTCCAGGTTTTCACCTTGATAATGACTTTTTCAAGACTTTTTCTGATTTTTATGGATTTTTTCATGACTTTTTTTTTTGTATTTTTCTAGGACTTTTTATGCTATTTTTGGTATTTTTCTAGGACATTTTATACTATTTTTGTATTTTTAAACATAAAACTTCTTCAGATGGATGTTTTTTGTTGGATCTTCAAGAAGGTCCCTAATAGGGAAGGGTTGGATGGAACACTCATTGTTCCATGCTCTAGGTCCTTGTTCTCAAGAACTCCAAGGTGACTCTCCCACCTTAACCACTAGGCCCTATCTCATGTATAGGTACCCCTGGTTCTACTGGCCAACCCCACTATCCTCAAGCTCTCAATCTACCAAGCCAATCTTTGTGCCTTACCACTAACTCTCCCTTAGCCCTTAATCTTCCCTAAAGGCTATTTCTCTCCATTAACTCAATTAAACTTTCCAGGGGTGTTGATATGTTTCCAAGGGCTTCTACTCATCTGCCTAGGGTTATTGACAGTTCCCCATACTCCATTTAACATTCACCACCTCCAAACCCTTAATTAGGGTTTTTAGGCTACTAGCCCAAGAGTCCCAATTAGGCCTCCAACTCCGAGAAAATTGGCTTTCATTCCCAAATTCTCCAAAGGACCTCCAATATTTTCTTGGGATTCATGATACCCTTGCCCACACCTCGAATATTTTTGGGGTTTAGACCCTCCACTGTCCTAACCCTTGGTTTAGCAATTTTAGGCTTGTTTAAGCCGTTTTCTGACCTCACTGTGATCAGTCAATTTGTTTTGTCTCCTCCTAGCCTATTGAAGTCTTCTCCTTCCTTCAAAGCCCTTGCAAGGCAACCAACATACTCTCCACACCGTGGTTTTCCAAGAGATGGGCACCCCTGCAACCTTAGTGCTCTGCACTCTTTGTCCTTCCTAGTCGGGCACTGCTAAGCTCACCTAGGAACATACTTCTTTCATGAATTCCTGACCCCTAAAGACTCCTAACTCTACTATATATATAGGCATAGAGCCTAGCCATCATTTCCAAGAGCCCATACACTAGGTACAAGGGAAGAGTGGACTAGAACTCCATTTTTAACGGTCTGCCAGTCAGAACAACAAAGGAAAGAAACTAGCTACTTACAATCCAAAATCTTGAAACGATGAAAACAAACTACCTACAGACCCAAAAAATTCTTGGAGGAAAACTACATTACATTCCACATGTATATCAATGCCTGGTTTATACCATTAACACACTAATAAGAGCAAAACACAGAAAATTAGTCAATCTTCTCACTGTCCATACTTGTCATTCATAAAATTTTAAATTACCAAAACTTCCAATGCCTTCCAACCTTTCACACAGGTCAAGGAACACCTTGTAAAGGTTTCCCAAGGTAGTTAACTTTCCCCTTGGTCAGACATGTTGGTTACAAAGCGGCAAAGGTGCAAAATGTAAAATTTTGCCACTTTTTCCTATTCAAACAAAACTTAGGAAAAGTGAGTTCTTACACTCACCAACTTTTCCACTACTGATAGCTCCTGACCAAGGCATTTTATTAATTCTCTAACCTTCTAACTCAATTTCAATGGTCAACATGACCTCATAACTTCAAAAACAAAATTGCATCCTATGCCTAGTGTTTCCTAGGTGTTTCTTCCTAGGTGCTCCTGCACCAGTCCCCTTCTGGCATATATAGTTGATATGCTCCTGAACCATATGTTGCAATGATGATGAATGGACCTAGCCAATTGGGCTTGACCTTTCCTTTCTTTTCCTAATCTTTTTGGTTGCAAGAGTTTTCTTTGAGGACCAAGTCACCCACTTGAAATGTGTGTGGTATGACTCTATGATTGTAACTATGGGACATAAATGTTGATAACCCTTCAAGTGATTGGTTGCACCTTGTCATCTCACATCAAGTAGCTCTAGTTCTTGTTGTCTTGAAAATCTATAATCCTCATCGGTTATGAGTCCCTTTAGTGAAACTTGAAGCGAGGGAATCTCAAATTCTAGTGTAAAAATTGCTTTTGCTTCATAAACCAAGGCATATGGGGTAGCATTTTTTGGCGTGCGAACGCTAATTCTGTATGCCCACAAAGCTGGATTTAATTGGACATACCAATCATGGCTGACATCATTCACTATCTTCTTCAGGATCTTCAGAATTGTCTCATTTGAAGCTTCTGCCTGACCATTTCCCTGTGGATAATAAGGTATAGAGAACTTGTGTTGGAAGTGAAATATTTCACAAATTTCATCAACATCTTGATTCTTAAAAGGTCTTCCATTATCCGTGATAATGGAGATGGGAAGGCAATACCCACATATGTTATAATTCATGATGAAAGATGTAATGTTTTTGTCGATCATTGTTGTTAGGGTAATAGCTTCAATCCACTTAGTAAAGTACTCGGTGGTCGTGATAATGAACTTGTGCCCATTTGATGATGGTGGGTGTATCTTGCCAACTAGATCCAATCCCCACTGAGCGAAAGGCCATGTTGTAGTAAAGGGTTGTAGTTCTTGAGTAGGAGTGTGGATGAGATTTTCATGAATCTAACATTTCAGACATTTCTTCACAAAGATGAAGGATTCCTTTACCATGGTTGGCCAATAGTAACCCATTCTAACAAGTTTCTTAGCCAAGGTTAGTCAACTTGAATGAGTCCCACAAATACCACCATGAACCTCTTATAAGGCCTTTTCAGACTCATCACATTCGAGAAATCTAAGGAGGGTACCATCAAGACCATGTTGGTATAAGGTATCAACAATTAGGGTATAGTGAGAAGATTGGCGTATGAAATTTCTTTTCTAATTCCAGGACAAATCCAGGGGTAAGATAGTATATTTTAGATAGGCATAGATTCTACCATATAAGGGGGAATCAAAACCAGTCAGGTGACAAATGTTATGGGTTTCAAGATTTTCATAGGTAACAAAAAATAGTTGTTCCACCAAGAATTTATATCAAACTTGGTTCTCTGATAATTGTAGTAGTGACACAATTGTGGCCATGACATCTACAACTTTGTTGTCAATCTGCAAAATTTACATGAACTTGATCTCAACAAAATACTTCTTGAAATCATCAACCATGTTTTTGTATGACATTAAATTGTCATCTTTAGTCTGATAGTCATCATTTATCTGATTAATAATAAGTTTTGAATCACCAAATGCTTGCAGCTCTTTGATTCTCCAGTCCAATGCTATTCTCATTCCAATGAGAAATGATTCATACTCGGCTATGTTATTAGTACAAGGAAACATCAACCAATAAGATTTTGGATTGGTATGTCCTTGAGGTGTGACAAAAATAATGCATGCCCCCAAGCCATGTTGTGTGTAGGAAACATCAAAATAAAGTGTCCATGATTGCTTGGTAGTTGCTATGAACACATCTGCATCAAGAATTTTGATGTGCATTTGATGTAATGTTTGTAAAGGTGCCTCTGCTAACTAATCTGGTATAACCTACCCTTTGATTTCCTTTTGATCCACATAGTGAGTTTAAAACTCACTTAGGATCATTACCCATTTAGCTAACTTGCCAGTTAAGTTTTCCTTGCTTAGAACATATTTTAAAGGATCAATTTTAGCCACAAGTTTTATTTGACTGTATGAGCTAACATATAGTGCCACAAATTTTGAGAAGCAAAAACTACTTCCAAACAAGCCTTTTCAATGAAAGTGTAATTTAGTTCATGGCTTGTCAATGTCGTGCTACTGTAATATATTGCTCGCTCTTTTCCTGTTTTTTCCTCTTGTGCCAATAATGCCCCCAGGGATACTTTTGTGGCAAAAATGTACAGTATGAGTGGTTCTCCTTGTACTGGTGGGATCAATATTGGTGGTCTCATTAGATAATGCTTGATCTGATCGGATGTTTCTTCACACTTGTCTTCCCATCTGAATGGAACATTTTTAGGCAAGAGATACGTAAACAAGAAACTCTTGTCTATTAGCTATGTGATGAATCTCCTAATGGATTATAGGTGTCCTTGTAGTGACCGTAGTTGACTAATGTTCCTTGCTGGTGGCATTTCCAGGATGGCTTGAACCTTTGTTGGATCCACTTAAATTCCTTTTTTTGATACAATATAGCCTAGGATCTTTCTGGATTTTACCCCAAAGACACATTTCTTGGGGTTGAGTCTGAGCTTAAATTTTTCCATTCTAACAAAAATCTTAGATAAGATATCTAGATGTCCTTCTCTTGTGTTTTATTTTTCTAAGAGATCATCTACATAATCTTCCATGAAAGTGTGCATCATGTCATGAAATGTTTCTAGTCATTTCCCATTGATATGTCACTCCTGCATTTTTTAGTCCAAACAAAATTACATTCCAACAATATGTACCCCAAGGACATGTGAATGTTGTCTTATCTTGATCTTTAGGTGCGATTTTTATCTGATTATAACCATAAAAACCATCCATCAGTGAATACATAGCATGCCCAACTGTAAAATCCATAATCGTGTCTATGTTTGGCTAAGGGAAATCATCTTTTGGACACGCATTATTTAAATCCCTAAAATTTGTGTAGATTTTGATCCATCCATCTAGATTTGACATAGGTACAATGTTGGAGATCCATTGCAGATAGTCGATAGATCGAATGAATCCTACATCCAACAATTTCTTTAATTCCTCTTTGACTAGTAATGCAACATGTGGATGCATCTTTCTGAGTTTTTGTTTCACCGGTTTTGCCCTTGGTATGATGGAAAAATGATGCATGATAAGATTTGGATCTAATCCATGCATATTGACATATGACCATGTAAAGTTGATTTGATTATCCTTGAGGAATTCCATGAATTTTGGGACTTCTTCCTCTGTTAGCGATGCAACAAGTTGCGGGATTTTCAGTTGTTCCATAGTGCCTATATTGATTGCTTATGTTGGTTCTATCAAAATAGAATATCTTTCATGATAATTCTCAGGGAGAGTGTCAATTTTCCCATCTTCCAGTTCCTTTGAAAGGTTTTCACCGTTAGATATGCTCTTTATTTTTCCCTTTTTATGATCTAATACTGTTGTTTTTAGGTTTTCACCATTAGATCTATCTTTTATATTGTTAATTTTGTAGTTGAAAAACTTGGCACTCTACTGACTAAGATTTTGATCTTGAAATTCATTGGTGGAACTTGTTTCCAGGTTGGAGGAACAAAGAAAATTTACAATGGTTTTGTCATCCAAGAAGATTGAAATACCAATTGGTTCAGTTTGTTCCCAATCAATGAGCTCGGGATAGACCAAGGGCAAGGGATCATTAGGTTGGGTAAGGTCACTGACTATTAATGTCATAACACGGTTATCATTCTTGCTTTGGGGAAGATCTATGATGGTATTCCCCCTATTGATTATCCATCTCACTTTGAATCAAATCGTCATCACTTGAGTCATGGTCACTTTGAAGTACATAGTCAAGTGGAGGTTTTGAGCTTTCCCCTTGTGTGAGCATGGGTGCATATTTTTTTATAACATCCACCTGTTTGTCTCTCAAAAATTGATCATTATAAATGGTATCCCATTCATACTCATTGGAATGGGTGTCATAATTCTTCTACAATCTCAAGATTGTTTTAGCTATCTCTTCATTGGATTTCTTTTGAACTACTTCTTTTTCATCGTCACCATATCCAAGTCCGGTTTAATCTTTTTGATGTGTGGTTTTTGGTTGGATAGGTTCAAAAATTCCATCTTTTATCTTGCCTATGGGGCCATTTCCTTAATAACCCATTCTTTGCATTATTGTATAGCATTTCCCATATTGTTCAGTAGGTAACTTGACATGTTGGATAGATTCATCCTCATATTTATCTAGCCAATCAAGAATAGCTCTATCTTCAGCTTCATTTTATTGAGTGTCTCCCTTGACGATTCTTCCATCAAACTTGGTGATGGGAACTGAATCTTGTTTTCCTGACATGGAAGTTGTTGCAACTTTTTGTATTGATACTATAGGTTTACCATGTGACCTTGGAGAGATAGGTAGGTTAGAGAGACATAGTGAATACTCTCCTACCCCATTATCTTTTAATTGCAGCTTGGTTCCAAAATTCTTTATCAATTCCCTTGTTTGATCATTGTGTTTAGAAGGAGAAATGACCAGAGCCTTTCTATTATGCAAGACAAAGGCGTTCTGAGTTTCTTTAAGGTCAGAACAAATCTAACTACTAAATTATGGTTTGCTAGTATGGTTATTTCTTGTCTGTGATCTAAAAATTTTAGACATTGATGATATGTAGATGGTACTTCTTGCATCTCATGGATCCATGGGTGACCCAAAAATATGTTATAGGATAAGTCTCAATCCAAAACCTGACAAAAAACATTCTTCACAATAGGTCCCACTTTGATAGGTAGCATGATGAGGCCCTTGGAAGCTTGTTCCTAATCATCATATGCTTTGATTGTCTTTTTTCTTCTCGGATCAATAGACTCTTCTGAATATCTTAAGGCAAGAACCAATTTTAAAGTACAAATATTTAGACCAGCTCCCCCATCTATTAAGACACGTCTGATTTGGGTTTTGTGAACCATGACTTGTAAATAAAGTGATGAATTATGTGGATGGGTCATGGAGGAATCATCCTTCTCAGAAAAGGATAGGCATGTGGGTGAGGACAAGTGTCCCACCATGGCTTGAAATCTATTGATATCCAAATCATGAGATACAGTTGTATCTACGAGAGTCTTTTCCAGAATGTCTTTGTGTGCCAATAATATTTTAAGAAGATCCAAGATAGAAATTTGAGCTGATGTTTTATGTAGTTGATTGACTAAATTGTATTGCCTTGGAGGGAGAACAATTGACCTAGATGAACCTCCTTTAAAAATAATTTTGGCATGTCCCCTTACTGTTACATTAACTTCCCGATATTCTTGCTTTCCTTTGATTTTGATGACGTTGACTTGCTGGTTATCAGAATAAATATGATTGATGGTGGTGTCATAGACATGATTCACATTTTTTCCTTTGTCACCCGAAGATTCTCCTTTTTGATAATTGGGGAGAGGGTCTTTGAATGCCTGATGATCTTCATTGGAATTATGTCCTTCAATAGTTATGGTGTAGTTATCAATCAAATCCTGGACCAAATTCTTCAACCCTTGGCAATTATTCATCCTATGACCTTTGCATCTATGATAACTGCAATAGTGCAAGTCATTCCACAATGGTGGTTTAACTCGTGGCTCATAATATCTTTGCGGTGGAAATGTGATGGAATTTTGATTCAAAATCTCTTTGAGAATTGATTCAAGAGACTGGCCTAAGGGAGTGAAACTCTACCAATTTGAGAAAAATTGTGATTGAGGTGTAGTTGAGTTTTGATTGCTACTTCAAGATTATTTCCAAAATTATTGGCCATATTTCCTTGGTTGGCATTGTTTCCCTGATTGAAATTATTATTGCCTTGTTTAGTGGAATTTCCAAGATTATTGTTGTTGCATTGGACACCTGATACATTGAGAATGGTTGGATTTGTATTGACATTGTTGGCATCTACCACCCCATCATTTACAACATTCTTAATTCTAGTCCAAAATCATGATTTATTATTATTGTTGTTATACGAATTTGGACCATCTTTCTCAAGCTTCAGAACTCCTTGCTTGACCAAGGCTCCTTCAATGGTGATCGCGTTTTCAGTCAATTTCTCAAATGATTGAGGACAATGAAGATTGAGTGTATAACTCATTTCTTGATTTAGACTGTCAATAAAGATTTCCATATTTTCCTTTTCAAGAACAAGATGGGAATATCTTGCAAATGACCTTCTCCATCTTTGTAGGAATGTGATGAAGGGTTCCGAAGTCTTTTTCTTTGCTTTGCACAAATCAAGCATGGTTATCTGATGCTATATATTGTAGGAGTATTGAGATATGAATTTATTGATTAACTCCTCAAAAATTTTCATGGGGGGAGTGATTTTGGAAAGCCACTCTATGGATTTTCCTTCTAGACTTCATGGAAACAATCGCATCAGGTATGTATCTTCATGAGAAAACTCTAGTCTCATATTTTGAAAGTCTCTCACATGATCAATGGGATCCGTTTTTCCATTTTATCTGTCAAATTTTGGGATCTCACAATGCTTTGGAAAAGGAATCACATTGAGATTCCTATCAAATGAATATGGGTACATATCTTCCAAAACATATTTATTGGTTGCACTCCCTTGTATTTCTTTAATTTTTCCTTATAATGCTCTTATTTTTTGAGTAAGAGCACTAAAATCATTAAGGGGGCCTTCATGATCCTCTCTAATCTTTTCTGTATCAAAATCATAGGGTAGTTTAGCTCCTTGGTTTGCTAGCAAAATAAAGTATCTTTCTTTATTTCTCTCTAAAATTTTGTCCAAGAGAGTATGAAATTGTGGATCATGTTCTACTTCTTGAAGTATTTCCTCCGTTACTTCATCATTATTTGAATTATTCCTAGTGTAAAGCTTGTGAAAAGGATTTTCTTCCTTATCACCCAAATTGCAAAGTGGATTTTCCCTTTCGTCTTCTTCTATGTGCTTTCGAGATCTTGTGACAACAGGCATAAGCTTATACCAAATTTTTACTAGCTTTGATCACAAATGGGAGAGTGAAATTTTTTTGATATCTTAGTCAGAATAGAATGAGGATTCTATTGATATGACTAAAGAAAATTCTAATTTTTAGCTCATGATTCCCTAGTTTGAAGGATCATGATCCTGTAATGGGAATTAAACTAGAAACCAGAAATGGAGGTGATGTTGCACTTTGCGATGTTTTGATCTTAGTTTGAGAAAATAAGGATTTTGCAAAAGCCTAATGCTTCTAAGTTCTCTATTGAAACACTTGATCGGGATGATTGGAATAATGAATTCCAAGTTGCGGGATGAAAGCAAGATGAATGGGTTGACTACGATTATGCCTCTGCAAAAGAGCTCTTTGTTGGAAGAAATCTCATGAAGATAATGGTTCTAAAGAAAAATCGTCAGTAAAACCCCTATCAAATTCATTATATCGATGGATGAAAGATCGATGCTCAAGCAAAACTTTTTCACTTTGGTATAAAAATTGTCTCATTTTTAATAGCTTCTTATAACTAAGGGAAATTTTTTATTTTTGATCCTCTTCTCAAGGGATTTCTTAACAAAAGTTGCAAATTTCCAGACCCTGAGCATAGAAAAAGACCATACATAATGGAAGATTGCGTCAGAAAACTCTCTTGACTTGAAACACAGATGCGCTACTCTATTCAATGTATGCACTAAAATTTTTAATGAATGCGCTAAAAGATCAGATCAATGTGTTGGACTATTGCATGGATGCACTGAAACAAAACATAGATGTGCTATAACAAAGCATAAATGCACTAAAAAAGAGCATGAATGTGTTGAAATAGAAAAAGGATGTCCTAAAACAGAGAAGGGATGCACTAGAACAAAGTAGAGATGCGCTAAAATATCCAATCAATGCACTGAGACAAACATGTTTTGATAGTTTTTTGGATTGGATGATCTTTATCTGATTTAATGTTTGAAAAAATAAGCATACAATAGAAAACAGTTGTTTTTAAAGTCCTAAAATCTAAAAAAAGAGTGTATTTTCTTGAGATTTCCACGGGTATTGAAAAAAAAGAGCACTTCAGATAGACTCACTCTTAATTATCAAAAAGGTCATCATAATAACCACAACCCACATCTTAGAATTGCGTTGACTCACACAGTCGTGTCACCCCCTAGAGGGTGCCCATGTTTTTGTCTTTTCCAGGTGTGTACTCAAAGTTAGATTTATCGATCCCTTGAGCAAACAGTTTGTGGAAATTATATGGTGAGTGTCTTGGGGGAAGATTCTTCCCTCCCCTTGCACTATGATTATTAGGATGTTCAGAAACTGACACGGTTAGCTTCTACACTAAGGTTTGTAGTAAGTGTTTTTGTCCAGTGTGGAAAATGATATACTCCCTCAAGAGACCTCCCAACCTTTAAAACAATGGCTTTGGGGATGGTTATCTTGCACACTACTATCGAGTGGATTCTCATCAGCAACTCGCTTTTGTTTAGAGTGGGTTAGAATCCTTGGCTTTAAGTGAGTACTTTTTCCCACAAGAGCAGGCCTTCTAAAGAATGCAATAAAGCATAAAATACATGAAATGAAAATATGAGTCTGGCGTTTTGATCACCCAGTTAAGGGGAGAGCATAAGCCTATCACCTGACAATCACAACAAACAATTTTGTTCAAATTTTAATCTGAAATGAAAAATTTGCTAAGCTAAGTGAAGATGTTTCTTCACAACAAACATGGGATTCATTTTAACCAAGATAAATTAATTGTTTGGTGACTACCCTAGGATTGGTTAATTTTAGATTGAAATGTCTACCCTAGGATTGCGTCATTTTAACTTTATGCAGAAAGTAAAAATCTATGTCCATGGACATGTCAGAGTCAGGATTAAAATTTTATAGTCCCCTAGATGCGCTAAAAGAACACATAAATGCGCTAAAACAAAGTATAAATGTGCTAAAATAAATTCAGGTATGCGCTAAAACAGAGCATAAATGCGCTAAAAGAACAAGGATATCTACTAAAATAGAGTGTCGAAGCATTGAAACAGTCCTTGTAGGCACTAAATTTCTACAGGGATGCGCTAAAACATGCCTGGTATGTGCTAAACCACGATTCCAATTTGTAACCTACCAAAAAACCTACAATAAAAAAAATTTAAAATAGGGCAAGGGCCCCACGGTGTGCACCAAAAATGTGTGTGAATATGTGGACTAACTAGAAGGATAAAAAAACACACCAATGTGATATTATATTAAAGAAAACTAATTTAAAGATAAAACAATAGTTCCTTCAAAGACATCCCATTGTCCTCTATCTCCAAGGATTCGATGTAAGTTGTTGGCTCTCAGTTGGTGTAAGCAGTAGCTTGGTAGAATGACAACTTAGAGAGTGAGATTATGCTACATGCATGTCTATTATGTAATGATTAAGCTAAGATATGAATCTATAATACTATGAAGGATAATATGCTATGCTTAAGAAAACAAGATGGCTAAATGTTGGATAAAATGCAACTATAGTAATCACACTATATTCACCAAATCTAGGATCCTTTTCAAAGCAAAAAGAGGTTGTATTTATAGAGTTTTGGAGGCAAAAGTCTAGTTGGCACAGATTGACGGTTGAAATCAAGCCTATCCAGATGAACGGTGAGAGATTTTGGATGTTGAGAGAAAGATGGAAGCTAGAGAGAAAAATGGGAAATGTTTCCTCCTACAGAACCTTCTCCATTCAAAAATGATGGAAAGTTGCCATTGGTGCATTTCATTTATGAGGAGTTAGTTGGTAGTTGAGGATAAATTTATAATTAAATAATTAAGTTATTTAATTATATGTGACAATGAATTTAGAAGCTTCCATAATTAATATTTAATTATGTGTGAGAGATGAAAAATGAATTTAATTAAATATTTAAAATATTTAATTATGTGTGAAGTGAGGAAAGTGTTTAACTAAATATTTAGAATATTTAATTAAATGTGGCATGAAGATTTAGAAATAATGAGTTTAGAAGAATATTCTTTTATTTGAATTTGAAATTCAAACTTAAAGTAATATGATAATTAATATAAATAAATTATGAAAATTATTTAATAAATTAAGAGGAAGATGGTAATAATTAAATAAACTTATTTATTTAATTAAAGTAGAAGAATTAGAAAGTGAATGATATAAATAAATAATTAAATTTATTTATATGCATAGATGACTTTAGAAGATTAATTAAATAATTCATATTTATTTAATTATCAAGCTTGATTTAATGTAACCATTTTTAGATGTATACAGAGTGCAATAATAATTCTATGAAAATCAAGTTTGTGGGAGAAGTGAGGGTTTCACCTTCAGCAGATGGTCATGGATTTTTGGTACCCAAGGGTGCTCTTTATTCTGAGACAAAGTTACTTTTGGAGAAAACTATGTTATGGCACTACAGACTTGGCCACATTGGAGAAAAGGGTCTAAGGACCTTGAAAAATAAAAACCTTGTTGAAGGTATGTTTGATTGTAATCTTAAATTTGAATTCTATGTGCATTGCATTTATGGAAAACAAAATCACATTCAATTTTACTCAAGTTCTCATAAATCTTATGGTGTATTGGATCTTATTCATTATGATGTGTTTGATCCTATAGATGTTCCTTTGATTGGTAAATCCACATATTATGTTTCATTTATTGATGATTATAGTAGAAGGACATGGCTATATTTCTTAAAGAGTAAATATGAATTTTTCAATTGATTTAAAGAATTTAAAGAAATGGTTGAGTTGGGTGATCCCACAATAATGGGTTACACTTTTTGGTCAAACTTGACATTTTAATCAACATTTTTCACCAAATCTTCACTTTCTTACACTTATAGCAGCTAAACCATTAAAAATTTGAAGATGAAGCAAACTAGTGATTTGTGAGATTTTGCGTGTAGATTGTAATTATATTTTTTTAGAAAAATTAAAAATAAATTGTGAATTTTTTTTATGTAATTTTTAATAACTTGTTTTTTTTACAAAATAGCATTTTTAAAAAGTGATGTTTACTTCGGCCCGTATAACTTTTTTTATATAAAGGATACAATTCTAATGTTTGAAATACGAATTTTTCACCCCAATATCTAGTGTATGGATATTTTTTCATATTTTTTTGTTGCATTTTGTTTTTTAAATTAATTTTCCAAGTTAGAGTAATTATAATTTGGACAAAGGTGTACATCAGCCCACATAACTTTTTTTGTATGAATTTGAATTAACTTATTATTTTTTTGTTTGAATAAGGACATCAATACCTAGTGCACATGTATTTTTTAGAATTTTTTTGCTCTATTTTCCTATTTTTTTGTATGTGTGAAACAAAGACCTTGATGTTCATTGAAAATCCTAAATTTAGAAGAAATAATAAAATAAATATAATAATCAAATTAAATATATTTAAAATTATACTTTTTGGGAAGCTTATAATAAGGGCTACACTCTTGCAAAAAATAAATTTTTAATGACTTCATTTGATCCCCCAAAAGTTAAATCAAAAGTGTTTTTTATCAACATTTTGATAAGTGTAGAGGAGACTCCATTATAGGTATGGTTTAAAATTGTCAAGGTTCTATCCAAGGGTGTTTGATCTAAGGGGGCTTGATCAAACCCTTTTTAATTAAAATACTTTAAATGGAACCTTTAAAGGATTAAATCATTATATTTTCCAAAAATATGCAATTTCAGGCAAATATCAGGATGTCCCAAAAAGTGTAACCTATTATTGTGGCAGCACCCGGTTATATACTAGAAATAAAATAAAATGTTTGAGGACTAATAATGGTGATGAATTTTTCTCTAATGTTTTTAAAGATTATGGTATTCATAGATAGAAGACAACTCCATATTATCCAGAACAAAATGGAATTTTAGAAAGAATGAGCAAGACATTAGAGAAGTATGTTGAGTAGTGCAAGTCTAGAACAAAGGTTTCACACTGAAGTTGTTACCACTACCTGTTACTTGATTAATAAGTCTCCTACATCAACTCTTATAGATAATATTCCTATAGAGGCATGGTTGGGTCGCAATAATTCATTGAGACATATTAGAGTTTTTGGTTGCAAGGCATATGCACATGTTCCAAAGGAGAAGTGAAAAAAGTTGGAGAATAAGGTTGTGAAATGTATCTTCATCAAATATAGTTATGATGTGAAAGGATAAAAGCTTTGGGATCCTGTTGCATAAAAGGTAATACATAGTATAAGTATGATTTTTAAAGAAACTAAGCCTTCTTCTATTACATTACAACCAAAACAAATTAAATAGGAAGATGTTATTCAATTTCCTCCTACACCTGAGAAAGTTGAATTGAGGCCCAAGGATAGACAAGAAGTTGAGGAGATCTCATCTAGCTCTAGATCTTCAAAAGAGGAGGAAGAATCTCCAACTCAACCTATTCGTAGGTCTATAAGGAATAGACAACCACCTAAAAGGTATTCACCTTATGATTGGAGATGTATTTTGTCTTTGAATACTAACATGGATGAACCTAGATCTGTAGAAGAGGCACTAGTTATGAATGATGTGGAATCCTAGAAGATTTCTATGGATGAAGAAATGGCATCTTTGAAAAAGAATGATACATGGGAACTTGTACCATTTCCTGAAGGATGAAAAATTGTTGGTTGTAAGTGGGTGATAAAAAAAAAAATTGGTTCAGATGGAAGTATTTATAAATATAAAGCAAGGTTGGCTGCAAAGGGTTACTCTCAAGTTGAGGGTGTTGATTATGGTGAGATATTTTCTCTTGTTACAAAAATTACATCCATTAGATTTTTTCATTCTATTGCCACTACTTTGGATTTAGAGGTTGAGAAAATGAATGTGAAAACTTATTTCCTTCATGGTGATTTGTAGAAGGATATTTATATGATATAGCTAGAGAACTATGTGGTGAAAGGTAAAAGTAAATTGGTTTGTAAATTGAAGAAATATTTGTTTGGTTTAAAATAGATTCCTAGGATGTGGTACAAGAAATTTGATACATATGTGTTGAGTTTTTGATTTGAGAATTCTAAATTAGATCATTGTGTTTATTATAAAATTGATGGTGATTGTTTCATGTATATTGCATTATATGTTGATTATATGTTATTTATTAGCAAAGGGAAAGGTATGATTTTAGAATTGAAATCTCAACTTGTTGCTAAATTTGAAATGAAATATCTTGGTGCAACTAAACACATTCTTCGGATGGAAATTAAAAGATATAGAGTGAATAGAAAGTTATGGCTCGACCAAAGTAAGTATGTGAATTCAATTTTACAGAGGTTTAATATGTAGGATTGTAGACCATTATGTGTTCTTATTTTAGTTTGAAAAAAATTATCTATTTTATATTGTCCTACATCTCCATTAGAGATGGAAGACATGAGCAAAGTGCCTTACCAGAGTGAAGCTGGAATTTTGATGTTTGTTATGGTTTGTACTAGAATAGACATTTCCCAAGCACTGGGAGTTCTTTCTAGATATATGTCTAATATTGGTAGAGTTCATTGGGATGTAGTTAAAAGAGTCTTCAAATATTTGTGGGCTACCTCAAATAATTCCTTATATTATCATAATAATATGATTGGAGATGAGATTTCCCTTGTTATTCCTAGTAATGTGGATTCAGATTGGGTAGGTGATGTTGATAGCAGAAAATCCATGAGTGCTTATATTAGCTGGATGAGTAAGCGAGATGATGTGGTTGCTTTTTCAACTACTGACATAGATTATATGGAAGATACTCATGCTTGTAAAAAATCCATTTGGCTTAAGATACTGTGTTCAGACATTGGTATAAAACAAGGTCTAGTGACAATTTATTGTGACAGTTAGAGTATGATATGTCTAGCCAAGAACATTGATGTATATTATCATTTTGTTAGAGATATGGTTAAAGATGGTAGGGTGAAGTTGGTTAAGGTAGAGACTTTGATGAATGGTGTTAATTATTTAACTAAGCCTATGAGCACAAATAAGTTTAGATGATGTTAAGAGACTATGGGCCTTTTGGCCCCTAGCAATTAAAGAGATGATGTTTACACCCTCACGTTGTTATTGCAAGGTGTTCAACAAGTGGGAGATTTGTAAGAAAATGTGTCTCAACCTTGAAAATATATGTGGTTTATTGTTGATAGGATGTATATATATTTATAAATATGCTTCCTAGTTACACTGATAGGTGTATACAATGGTAGCACAGAGTGAAATGTGAGTGTGTTAACTTTTTAAGGAAACTTCTAGAATGACCAACATACATTAAATAAAGGATATATATTATAAATTTGGACTATTCATTATTAGGTTTTAGATCTAATGGTAGATATTTTTTTGGCCTATTTTCCCTAGAATGCTTCTCTATTTTATGAGGGCGTTGTATTACGACTATGGTAGAAATTGTGATGATTTCTAAGAGTCTACTAGCGGTTGTGTTGTCTCTTGATCTCTGAGTGGTGATACTCCAGTGAGAATATTTCTCTACAAGTATATTGTAATCTTTGAGATTTACTGAATAATATATTAGGAAGCTTTTGAAATGTGGGGTTTTTCTCCCGAAAGGGTTTTCCCCATGTAAATCACCGTGTTGTGGTATACATGATATTTATGTTTATTTCTATTTAAGTTTCTATAACTGTTAAAGATCTGTAAAAGTTTTGTATTATTCTCCTCTCAAGATTAGTTAGGAATTTGTTCTACTACCTTAGCTTCCTTACAAAGAAAACAAGGAAAGTAAAGTGAGAGATAAAACTACCTATTTAAGACCTGTAAATATGTTAGTAAACATCTATAACAATAGATAAATATCATATCATAAATATATTGGAATGTTTTAGGTTTCTAATTCATTCTTCCTAGAGAAAAATGGTTTGATAGGGTGCCCAAGAAACCCTCTACCCTAGGACCAAGAGTAGGTTCTTCACCCCATGTGGCCTCTTTCCATCCATATGGGGTGGTGTGCTTGATGAGGCATCCTATCACTGTACCCCTTATTAGAACCATTTTGCTTCTCCTTATGACTCAATTAATCACCATGATGGGAGGTTGGGGGCGTAACTATATTAGGGTGTCCAAGAAATCACTCCTTCTAAGCACAAGAGCTGCCTCTTATGCCCCCTTGGCCAACATGTGGTAGGCCTCAAGTATTCACCATGGGGTGGTGTACATAAAGGATGACCCCAACGTCATTTCCCCTCCTTGTAGGCCCTCAAATCCCCTATCACAGTAGGTTACTATTATCAGATTAATCCATAATTTAGTCCATATTTTAATCTTACATATTCAATCAGTGATATAGAGATTAGTAATACATCCATCATTTCACACTTAGTAATATAGGATAACTTGAATGTATGTAGGTATTAATTATACTTACTTGGGTGTGATCTACTGGAGCTTTCCTTGATCCTCCAATCACCAGGTTGATAGAACTTATTTTCATTTTATCCAATCGTGATGTCTTCCTTTCTTAGTTCATGTTTCAATAGAATGATAGATCATAATTTCCTTTAGTATTGTCGAGGGTGCAAATATGTAACTAGTCATTTTCTTTTTTTTCTCGTGTTCGATGCCTTCAACATTGCATCAACCTCTATTTTATCCCTGATCGGGGTCTTTGTTGTGGACGTGTCTCTTCATAGAGGTGTTGCTTCACTTTCCTTAATCATTCCATAACATGGATCAGCTCCTATCATTAATTTAGTTAATGGTGTATTTGTTAGTCACTAGTTTGATCGACCCTCTCTTATTTTATATGATATATATTTTCCCTTGGCTTATATGGGGTATTTTTATGACATCTACAAATTGCATTGTTATCAAATATTTGAATCTTATCTATGATAATCATCTCTAAGGAAAATAATAATAATAGTATTTATAATTATATTTAAATTGTAATTTCTCATACTTAGTTTTTATTTATTATTTGTATTTTGGTATATTTGAGGTTATCATTTCAAGGGACATGGCAATCCTCACCTCATAAATTTTCTTGACCCCAAGCAACTTTAAATTAGGATGATAAAATATCTTCTACCTTTCCCAAGTTACATCCTCAATGCGTAGTCCTTTCCACTTGATGAGGTACTCTTCAATAGTATTTTTTCTCAATCTTTTTACTAGCACATTAAGTATAGTTTCTAGTTTCAAGATCAGTTTTCCTTCATCGTCTAATGGTGGTAATTCTAGGCATCGGATGATGTTTTTCCCAAACACCATCTTGAGGTGTGATACATGAAACACGTTGGGAATTCTACTATTTATGGGGAGTTCCACTTCATAGGCCACCTATCCTATTTTCCCCAATATTTAATACAACCCATAAAACTGGGGCTTACGTTTCTCGGCTCCACTAACTTTGATAGATGATTTTTATATGGTTATAGTCTCAAAAAGGCCATTTCCCATATTTCAAATGCTCATTCAATTTTTTTCCTATCGGCATATATCTTCTACTAGTTGTGGGTTTGGTGTAGGTTATCCTTAAGTGAATTCATGATGTCTACATTTTGTTGTATGAAATCCTTGTCTTCGGGTACACGAATCTTTGTTCGGATCAAGTCACCAAAAGATGTGGTCTCATATCCTTAATGCTCAAAAAGGGATAATCCTTATAGATAGATGGTGGGTGGTGTTGTAACAATATTCTCCCAAGTGTAACCACTTAATCCACTCACCTTGTTTCTCTATGACATAGTTCCTCAAATACCCTTCCAACCACTTGTTGATGATTTTTGTTTTTCCATCCATTTACGGGTGATACCTAGTACTTGGGGTTAATTTTGTCCTTGCTAATTTGAAAAACTCCTACTAAAATATGCTAAGGAAGCAGTTGTCTCTATCTCTTGCAATATTTCAGGGGAGGTCATCTAATCTGAAAACCTTCTTAAAGAATATCTCAGAAACTTAGGAATCTCTAAATTCTATGGACATTGCTTAAAGTGTGCATACTTGGTGATAGGATCTACCACCACATAAATGAAATCTTTGCCTTGTACCTTAGGCAACCTAGTTATAAAATCCATAGAGGTTCTCTCCCACTTTTGGTTAGGAATGGGTAGCTGTTGAAGTAATCCTATGAGAAATGTATGTTCTTCTTTATTCCTTCGGCATACCATACACTCATTAGAATGTTTTAATACATCTCCCTTGAGTCCCTGCCATGTGAACCTTTCCCTGATTCGTTTGTAAGTTTTGAAGTACCCCTAGTGTCAAGATAATGTATTTTCATGATACATTTTTAAAATATCCTTCTTTATTCGTGACTCTAGAGTGATGTAAATTCTATCCTTGTAAAGAATGAGATCGTCCATGATTCAATATTTCTCATCTTGTACTTTTCCTTCCGCTAGGTCACTTGAGAATTTTTTTTTGGCATACTGAATAATTAGAGCTATTCTCCACTCTATGGATATTGTTTTCATTGAACCAAGGTGGGGTCTTCTTGATAGGGCATCTACTACTATATTTTTTTTACCCTTCATATATTCAATGTCAAAATCATATGCTTGTAGCGTACTCACCCATTTTTGTTGCCTGCCATTTAAGTCCTTTTGGCTTAGGAAAAATCTTAGGCTATTGTGGTCTATTTTCACAATAAACCTCCCATAGATTATGTATTATCTAAACATTTCAAGGGCATGCATAATAGCTATCATTTCTTTGTCATAAATTGAGTATGTTTTTTCTATATCATTGAGTATCCTTCTTTCAAAAGATATGGGACTTTTTCCTTGCATCAATAGTGCCCCGATGCCTTCTCTTGAAGTATCACAATATAATTCAAAGGGTCGGTTGAAATTGTTGAAATGCACAAGAAAATTGAGAGGGGTGGGGGGTGAATCAGTTGTATCTAATTACTTTCACTTCTGACCTTAATCAATTCCATATTCACTTTAATATGTTATTAAGTATAAACATGAAATGAAGATAACAAAAATAAAATACCAGAGGAACCTTATTTATGTGGAAAATCCAATGAGGGGAAAACCACAATGAGTTTTAACTCACAATATAGTACTAATGCAAAACCGGATACAAAGGCTCACTGCTAGAGGGCTCACTACCCAGAAAGGACTCATTGTCCAGATAGAAAGGCTCACTACCTACTATAGAGAATGGGGATTCGCTACTCACAATTTATCTTCACTTAGAGATCCTCACAGGGCAAACTACCCTAAACTACCTCATGGAATAGCAACGAGAGTTCTAGAATCAGAAAGACCAGGTCACAATTATTCTCTAGATAAACTAACAAGCTCTCAACCAAAGGACGAAAACACTACACGCTAGCATCTCAGAGGTGCTCTAGGATCTCATATGGACCAAAGAGCTAGTTTATCATAGAGAATGACTGTGTGACTACTTCTACTCTGAATGGTAAGAATATACAAAATGCAATAAAGTAACAAAATACAACAGAACTGAAATGAAGTAAAGTAGATGATAAAGAGAAAGAGAAGAAAGGAAATACTTACAACCATGAATGTGATGAAGCCTCTAGCATGTGAATTTCTTCAATACCTGCATGCATGATATTTGGAGAATGTTTTGGGGCTGTATAGGGGTTTGCCTCAATCAAACCCTTATTTTGGTGTTCCAACCTCCACGGATAGCCAGATAGCAAGAGAGAGAGAGTAACTAAAATGGACAAAGCGCATGGTGAAAGAAAAACCCGCTTTGGAGTAGAACCCACACCATAAAATAAGAGTGATAAAAGAAGACCCCGCTCAAGGAGGATAGCCTATATCATGATATGTAATTTCAATAGATAGAGGAATAGAATCCCAAGATGCTTAGAAGCATAAGGTAAGGGATAGAGATGTGAGAGCCAAGAGAGCTACAAAGAGTGTTTCTAAGAGAGATTAAAAGAGCTTGAAGCTATTGTGAAAAGCTATATGAAGCTATGTAATCAAGAGAAAGATGGTAGAAGGCTAAAACCAAATCAAGAGAGAAGCTAGAAGTAGAAGAAGAGTGGAGATAGAAGTTAAAGAGACAAATGAATTGAAAGAATCACATTTAATGAGGGAAAATAAGCTTCTTTAGCCATTACAAGGCATCTCAGGCCATTACCACCGAAAAAAGGTGAGGAAAAGTAGAAAGCATGCTCAAAAATGGTTGTTTTTATGTTGAAACATCACAGGATGCTAGTGTGTCATGCAAACATCCACACACCATGCTAGTGTTTGGACACGTCACACTACAAAATGACAAAAATGGGAAAGTTGCTAAGTTTGATGCAAAGATGACACGTGAAGGTAGATATTGAAAAGGGGTGCTAGAGAATCTTGAGAGGGGAAGAAGGACGATGCAGGGGCTAAAATGAACCTACACAAGATGCTAAGGAAACAAACACTAAAGTGAATGCAAGAATGTATGTGAAATTGCAGGGGTGCAATTTTATGACTATACACCTGCAAATAGGACTCACTATCTAGAAGAAGGCTCACTAACTACAGACAAAGAAGGACAATAGAAAAATTCACCACAAAAAATTTCACACATTCACAACTTTGATCAAAGAATCACATACACCATTAGCTCACTGCTTTCAATAATCTAACACATTGAAGTACTATTGCCCTGATTTGCATTTTCACACACTATGCTCTTCACATTTGTTTCACACACTTTTTTGTATCTAATTTACAACATCTTGACTTGCATTTATACCATCTTCAATCTTAGAAACTTTCTCCAAGGTCGACTACACATTCTTCATTTTACAAATTCAAATTAGGTCAATGACCTAACATTCTTGTGGTTGATAAGAATGAGAGTGGACCAAATACATACTTAATTAAGACCAAACCAATATCTTGGATAAATCACATGCTTTCTTAATTGAAGCTTATCCTCCATTTAATGTGTAGACACTAGGTCAGCTAAACCCAATGAAAACACAAATGAAATTTGAATTATGTGCATTCACAACAAGATGATGACATGTGTATCACATAATACACTGCACTAGACACTTGAAAATCTCTTAGAAGATTTCAAATACATCTACAACAACTACAACAATCTTCATACACAAAACACTCTTTAATAGTCCAACTGGACCATGTAGACGCACACAATAGCTCTGGAAAAAGTCTTTCAAAGCACCAAACCATGAGCATGTTTTCCAGATCATAGATAATATCATTATCAACCATCTTCTAGATCCACAAGATCTGAGACAAACCACCAAAAGACTACAAAGTAGAGACATCTCTCCCAGTCCACAGACAAATAGTTCTGCCAAACCGGTTCACACACCGGTGAACACAAATTTCACTCTCCATCAACCCATAAGCTATAACTTAGGATATATTGTCCAATGAAGCCTATAAACAATAATACATATTCACACAAGTATAAGACCAACATAGAAGAAATGCATAGCACATTCAAAAAACACACACAATTTTGTCTTCATTGATTATTAATTTTCTCAAAATCACTTGATATCAACACACTTGCAACACTATAAAGATAGATCCATGTACTCTCAACATTTTTACAGTATCTGAACTATACATGTACCACCTACAATGCTTGATTACTTTCTCTACAACAACTTGAACTATGTTGAAATCAATCACAACATTAATGACAACACCACCGAACACATTCATACTTGCAACATAAATCTGGTATTACCAATACAGGACAGGTACTCATTACTTCCTTTAGTTTCTCAATTGATGCTTGTGCCTTCTCATTCCAAGAGAATGCTCCCTTCTTAGTTAGGTCAGTGAGTGGTGCAGTTATATTTTAGAATCCTTTTACAAACCTTCTGTAATAATTGCATAGCCCTAAGAATCCTTTAAGGTGGGTTAAGGTCTTGGGATTTGGCCAACTTTGAATTGCCTCAATTTTATCTTCATCTACTCTTACTCCTTGCGCACTAATTTTGTGCCACAAGTATAAAATCAAACTCACATTTGGAAAACTTGGAAAATAAAGAATGTTGTTCAAGTATGCTTAGCACTTCATTTATATGTTTCAAGTGTTATTCCCACATTCTTCTATAGATTAGTAGGTCATCGAAGTAAACCAATAAGAAGTTCCTTAGTTTCTTTCTAAAAATATGGTTCATGCAAGATTGGAAAGTGTTAAGTGCATTAGTTAACCCAAAGGGTAGGAAAAGAAATTAAAAATTCCCACAGTGGCATCTAATATTTTTCTTTGGTATATCTTCCTCACTTAATCTAATTTGGTGGGAGCCTGATCTTAGGTTGATTTTCGAGAAATAGACTACTCTGTGGAGTTCATCAATAAGTTCATCAACTCTAGGAATATGGTATCTATTCTTTATTGTTTGTTGTTTAATGTGCTATAGTCGATACACATCCTCATAACACGCCATATTTTTTCTTTGAGAGTACAATAGATGAGGCAAAAGGACTAGAATTGGGTTGGATGTGCCCCATCGCTAATAACTCCTTGATGGTTTTCTCAATTTCTTCCCTATATTTGTGGGGGTGGTGGTAGGGAGTGGTAACAGTTAGTTTTGTTCCTTCTTCTAGTTCAATAGAATGTTCAAAGCCTCTTTTTGGAGGAAGGTCAGAAGGAATGTCACTAAAAACATTTTTATGCCCTTTTAGGATTGGTTGTATGTCTATGTCAGTTGAATTTTCATTGGGAGTGGTTTTATCTAGGAATAAGCATTGAGCCAATGACTCAATGTGGTCATGTCTAAGGGCTTTCTCCATATTCTTTGATGAGAATACCCTAGGGGATCCATCGGATATTCCATACAAAGTAACCATCTTTTCTTCACGTACAGAGAATATTTCAAACTTGGGGAGGTCAAAGATAAAAGGACCCAAGGAATGCATCCATGGGGTGCCCAAAATTATGTCTATGTCCCCGATAATATCCATAATTGAAAATTTATCTTTAACTGAATGTCTTCCCAAGGTAATGTTATGTTGCAAGATCTTCTTCCTGCTATGGATGGTGGATCCATCAACCAAGGTTACCTTTAATCCTTTGAAGTCTTCTATTTCTAGTCCCCAATTTTTAACTGGGTTTTCATCAATAAAATTGTGAGTAGCCCCACTATCTACTAGGGTTGTAAACCACAAATTTTAGGTGGAAAAGGGGGTTCTCTAGAACTTCTAGGTTTTTCACCTAAAAGGAGAGAGTTCTTTCACACCCAAAATCTGAGGGGTTCATTCAAGATTAAGTGCTAATGTGTTTGGATTGTGTCTAAATCCAATAATCTAATAAATGAAACTAACTATTGAATGAAACATAATGAAATGCAAAAGTATTGAAAAAACTATGTAAAATGACCTAAAATGCAAGAAAAATATAACATAACTTAATGAAATAAAAGGGGTGCACCTAGAAATTGAAGCTTGATGAAGAGCAACTTTGAAATCTTCCAGATTTTGCTATTGAAGGCCACTAGGACACATGCACCAAGTTGGGCAACTTAGTCCTCCTTCGGGGAGACTTTGCTAGAATAGGTTTTAGGGAAATGGTTGTCCAGAACTACAAAGATCAATTTTTCAGGCTTGATAGTGGGACTAATTCGCCAATTGGCGACTTAGTCCACTTGTAGATTTTGGGAATCTCGAGGCTGGAATCTATAGCTCTCAACTTGTACTTCTACTCCTGATAGAAACCCGAATCTTAATATGTGGACTTTGACCTATGGGTTGTCTTCAAGCTCCTTTTAGGGTTTGTTGAATTTGAATGATGTTGATGGGATGTTGACACCTTTTAGCACCTTTCTCTTTGAAAAATCTACATACAAAACCTACAAAAAACACATGCAAAGAGGGGGAAAAGGGTTAGGGTTAGAGAATAGGGGTGTGCCTTAGTCAAACCCCATTTTGGTAATCAAACTATAGAAAATGAAATAAAATGAAAAGGGAAAGATGATTGGAGAACATGCAAGTGCCACAACTCACCAAACCCTTGATGTAAAAAGTTTTAAGATATGTAAATGATCAGCTCCAATGGATTGATTCTTGAAGTTCTTTGAGTGCTTGAATGCTTGATTGTGAAGAATGAATTGTTAGGAGGATGAAAATGAAGGAAAACCCTTTATTTATACATGATTTTCCCTAATTTCCCAAAAATACCTCATCACAGGCCAACCTTAGGGTTTAGAGGACAATATCCCACTAGAATATTAAAATAAATTTGATTCTTATTCCTAATGAGACTAAGTCTCCCAAGGTGGAAACTTGGTCCCACCAAGACAAATTTGCTAATTGTCAGTAATTAAAGTGTGATTAATGATGCTTAATAGGATTGTCTTCTGAAACACACTTAAGTAAGGCCTATAAGTGCATAATGGGGTCATTTAAACATAATAAAGGGTCAAATTATTGATGACAAGCCTAGGAAAGTGTGAGAGTTTGTTACAAATCCTTATAATACTTTGAAACAAGGCTTGGTAAAGGGTAAAAAGAGGTTGTTTAGATGAATTATAATAGAAAGGTCCTAGAAAAGTGTGAAAGTGGGTTACAACACTTCACAACACCTTTGTAAGACATCATTAGGTTTTTATTGATTTACAAGCATTCAATGCCTAATGCGAATGTGTTGACCACATTACAACATTAAATCTAGGAAAAATCTAGCCAAAATCCATAGGAAAGGCCCACATGAGTGAAAAATGTCAAGGAACATTTTTTTGTGATACTTTAAGCACCCACTTTAGTGAGAGGATGCACATGATTAAAAATCACAATAAAGTAGCCAAAACATGCATATTAGGAGGGATCCCAATGTACTCTTGCTGGAAAGATAAGAAAACAATAATCAAGAGGGATTATCAAGCCCCCAAGATCAAGATCACATGTAAAACCAATCATCAACACAAAATATCACACAACAAAGTGATGTGAAGGAATCCAAAGAAAGGGAATTTCAAATCAAGCTTTGATTATTTTTCTGGCTAGTTGTGGATCAAATATAGGTTGTTTGTCCAAAAGGATGTATACTCACTCTGAGGTGACAAAATGCATGGTTTTCCACCAAGTGAGAATTCCAAAAAGGTGAGAAACATATACTCATGGCTGGTATGCACTCACACACACACACATGTGGTTATGGGGAATGTCATGCCGCTAGTTGGGCTTCTTTCTTAACCATACCAAAGTTATACCTCCTAATAAATTTGATAAGGTTCCATAAAAGAACAATTTTTGAGCTTCATGAGATAGGAAAAGCTTTGTATGCTTGGAGATCATGAAAAAGTGCAAGATGGCACCATAGGCATGCAAGCTATGTTATGCAAGGTGGCCATATAACAAATGCAAAATGCAAAATGTAAAATACAAAGGATGTTCAAAGGAGTCTTTCTTAGTTCATGCAAGGTATTTTAACTTAGGGAGCATTATTTCTAATGTCTCCAAGAGAGGACCAATCAAATAATATAAATTCACCACTTAGTGGATGTAGTGTGTCACATCAATCCACCAAGGGGAATGTAATATGCTAAGATAGATCGTATTCATGAAGGACTTTACACCTAATATCATCCGCAAAGTAACAAAATTATCATATGAAATAATAAGGTTGCACTAAGAACCAAGAAAAATAAAAATGCAAAAATAAATAATGCCAATATATGCCCCCAATTTAAACAAATTTCTACACACCGTTCTATGAGAAATTACTTTAAAGTAGAAAAAAAAAATGCAAAAAAAAAGAAAGGACATGAGAGCCAACTTACAAAGCCCATATGCCAAGTGATGTTTTTCCAAGTAGGGATACATCATGTAAAGGTAAAGAAGAAAGAAAAGAGAAGGGGTTGCCCCTAAAAGGAAAACACCAAACACATAAGGGATCCATAGATTTGGGGTCAGTATGTTGATTTCTGCAATTTTTGTATAGAGAGCTCGGGGCTGTCATCATCCCCCAAATACATAGAACCAGAAGAATGACACACACAAAGTGAAAAAAAGAAACAAAAAGGAAGTCATTTTGGGTCAATATCGAAGAGACATAGGGTGTCTTGACACTTTGCATCATCCCCAAAATGACAACAAAATCCAAAAGAAAAAGACAAAGAAAAAGATCCTTTTGGTCAACATGAAAGGGAAATTTTGGTCTCCATGCCTTGCATCATCCCCAGAAGGAGAACAAAAGAAAGATGAAAAAATAAAAGGAAAAGGGGCCATTTGGGTCAACATGAAAGGGACATTTTGGTCTCAATACCTTGCATCATCCACAAAAGAAAGGCAAAAACAAAAGTGAAAATTGAAAGAAATGCATGACATATAGAAGAATGAAGGTACCAATAGAAGGTCACAAAGAGAAGTAACATCAAATAGAATAGTATGAGGGAACACGTTATAGAAATACACAAAAGAGAAAGGAAAATGCACGTCAATCTTCTAACAAGTCATCCGCCTCCCAATCTTGTTCAGTGTAAAGTGAGGGTGGGCAACTAGCTAGAGGGACAAAAACAATTGCAAAACTAGTGTCAAGGTCAATGCTTGTCCTAGGAGAATTGTCATGCAAGGTCATGGAAGAGGAAAACAATGTGTTCAAATTTTTATGCACCTCTTCATCTATTTTAGCTAACTCATCATCATCTTCATCTAGATTAATGATAATAGGAGGATGAATTATGATGTTAGTTGAAGCATGTAACTCTGGTTGTTGTTGTTCGGTATGATCATGTTGTAGTGGTTGGGGAGGAGGATCATCATGCATTACTTCTGTCAGGTGTGAATTATGATTTTCTTTATTTTCTTCTTCATGTAACTTGTTGGAAAGGGTACGACGTTGACGACTATGCTCCCTAGCTTGTTTGTTTCTTTTGATCTGGTTATCAAGTTGTGTTTGTGAAGGAGTGAGTTGATTAACCATTGGTTTATTTTCATCCCTAGGGGGAGGAATAGAAGGAACCATGGAAGGATTTTCATCCACTTTCTCCTTTGCTTTGTAAACTTGTTTTATGCTAGGAGGCATGATAGAGTTACTTTCACAATCTCCAAGTCTCTTGGACCATGTAGGTGAAGTGTTAGGTGTTAGTTGAGCTTGATTAGGTGGGTTTTGTTCAGGTTGAAGCATCATTTAATGTAAGATGGGATTATCCGAGGTGGATGGGGACATGTTGTGGAGAGATAGATCGGTTATTTTCTTTGCTTTAAATTTTTGATAAGCAATGAAAAATAAATCTCTTCAAGGGGTGATGGGTTCCATGGGCTTGGGCCAAAAGGATTCTAAGGAAAAGTTTTCTTTGGAAGACAAGGGGTTAAAGACGCTATGGTGGATAGTGAATATATCATTTTCAAATGGAAACTTTAAGCATTTTTGAAGAATTGAAGGGACAACATCCATTGAGCAAAGCCATGGATGGCCTAGCCTCAAACGAAACTGGTTTGATTGTGGGATGATAGAGAATGTAACATCCAATTTTTTAGGTCCTATTTGTAATGGGAGGATGATCGATCCTATGGTAGGGAAAGAAAAACCATTGTGCATTTTGATTCATGTTGTAGGTTTATCATAATCATCTTGATAAAGATCATGCAATACCAAAAATTCCTCAATGATCACATTCTCGCCACAGGCAGGATCTATTAATATCTCATTAGTGGGATTATCATAGATATGACTGACTATGTAAAGAGGACTATTGGGGATTTTTTTAAGTGTGTCTTGAGAGGAGAAATTAATATCAAGAGATGGCTTGGGTTGGCCCTTACAAGGGATAACATTTATCGCACCTACCATTTCATCCATAGGATTAACATGGATCACATGTCAAGTAAGATCAGAATGTTCATCATTTGTATCAACATTCATAACATCATTCTATGGAGTTTCACTAGCTTTGACAAATGAAATATTGTGTTTGGGAATGTGATAGTGAAAATGTGCATTTTTTGATTGGGAGGGGCAACAAACTTATTTCCTTGATCATTAACACTAGCAATGGATAGATGGCCAGAATCAATGAGGTATTGAACAAGATGCTTAAGACACTTGCATTTCTTTGTGTCATGTCCATTTTGTATATGAAAATTACAATAAGATTTGAAGTTAAATTTTGGAGGTAAAGGTTTAGTAGGATTAGGTGAATGAACATGTAAGGTAATCATTTGTTGTTGCAAAAGTTGAGAAATTGTGTTATGGAGGGTGTCAAGTAAAGGTGTGAAGTGTCATTTCAGATCTCCATAACTAAAAGGTACCATGGTTTTAATAGTTGCTACCTGGTTGTTGACAGGTGGAGGGGATTGTTGAGGAGGGTTGAATTGTAAGAACCCTTTTTTTTTCTTTCTAAATGGTTGGGCATTGGTTTGGTTAGAATTTTAATATTTTTCAATATGACTAGAAGTGGATCGCGTATCTCAACTAATAATCGAATTGTGATAATCGCAAAGGGTTGTGCATAAATGCATGAAAGAAGGGAATTTCATCATGGTGAGTTTGTATTGAAGGGGAGTGAGAAAGTTTTCTATAAACATCATTTGAAGATGTGGTTCAAGAATCTTGACATCGATTTGGGAATAAAGCGATTGATAGCATGAGATAAAATTGGTTATCTTTTCATCATTTTTTTGCTTACATGGCATCAAATCGGCCAAGGTCTTCTTGGGAGTCATATGCACTTGGAAATGATTGAAAAATACATCAATAGGTTCATTTAATGAATGAATTGAATTGTTTGGTAAAGAATAAAACAACTCCAAGGAAGTATCTTTTAAGGTCCTGGGAAACAATTTAGCTAAAAATTTATCATCAAGGATAAAGTTACTACACAAAAGGGTGTATGCATTAACATGGTTAGAAGGATTTCCCTTCCCTCAATATTTCTCAAATCTAGGCATCTCTACTCCTTGTGGCATCGAGGTTTGCAAGATTTCCAAGGACAATGGGCTACTGCGAACATAGTATGTGGGTGGGGCATTCTGGTTTTGATTGATGGTAGAAATATTTTGTTGCATGGATGAGACAATTTGGAAAAGTTGTGTTATGATAGGATTGGTGTAAATGGTGTGAGGTGGAAAGGAAAAAAGTAATGGGGTGAAGGTAGTGGTAGGGAAAGATAATGGTATGCTAATGGATGGTATGGGAGAAGAGGATGAAGCATGCGATGCCACATAGGAGGCAAAAATACTGGTAAGAACACCAAGGGAAGGAATCACATTGCTAACTAGTTGCATTGTGGTTGTGACATTAGGAGAAGCATAGGTAGGTATGGAGGCTATTGTTGAGGGAAGAGGATCTTGAGGTCCTCCTTGGATAACCACAATGTTTTCCGGATGAGAGACACTAGAGGTGGAAGGAACATGTTTTTGATATATCTCAACTATTTTCTTCACATCATCTAGGCCTTCATCACTGTCAAGCATGTGGTGGATGTTGTCTATAGTGGAAATGGTTTCAAGGCTCACTTGATGTTGCAAGTGTGCTAAGTCCGCATGAAGGTGAATGATCTTGTCTTGTGTGATGTCAATAGTTTGATGGTCAATATGCATACTACCTGAATGCAAGGAGTTACTAAGGGTGGTTTCCAGGCCTAGTGTACTATTATCAATACTAGGAGTGGAAGCTCTTGATAACCCAAGATATAAAACAAGTGTGTTGTCATGAGATTCCATGAATCTCAAACTTCTTCTCACTAAGATATTAGCAATATGACACCAAACA
Source organism: Sequoiadendron giganteum (assembly GCA_007115665.2). Taxonomy (NCBI): domain Eukaryota; kingdom Viridiplantae; phylum Streptophyta; class Pinopsida; order Cupressales; family Cupressaceae; genus Sequoiadendron; species Sequoiadendron giganteum. Next base: position 117,047,057 of record CM021107.1, on the reverse strand, counting down.
CTCATGCATTTTTTTCTAAATGCGGGACGAATGCAAATGCAATGCAAACAAAGAGCACTAAAATGCTAGAAAATAAGATAAAAATGTAGAAAAAGAAAATAGAAATGTAGAAAATGCTTTGAGAATGCAAAAAATTACAGTGCAAAATGTGTAGGTGGACTAAGTCACCCAATGTGGTGAATTAGTCTCAACAGTGATTTTTTTAGCAATTTTTAGAGTTTTTGAATTATTTTTTATGATTTTTATTCTTTTCAAATGTAGATACAAAATTAAAATGTTAATTTTTTTGAATTTTGTATGAAATGCAATGTAAGAATGCAAGCTAAATGAGCTTTTCACTAATGTCATTTTAAAAACCCTAATGCAATGTTAATGAAAGCTTTTCCTAGGATGCAAATGCACTTAAAATTAGAAGTAAGAAAGTTTTATAAAGATGGGTTCACCAAAATGAACCACAAATTTTAGGGGAAAAAGGGGGTTCTCTAGCACTTCTAGGTTTTTCACCTAAAATGAGAGAGTTCTTTCACACCCAAAATATGAGGATTTCATTCAAGATTAAGTGCTAAAGTGTGTGGAATGTGTCTAAATGCAATAATCTAATAAATGAAAGTAACTATTGAATGCAAACTAATGAAATGCAAAAGTATTGAAAACACTATGTAAAATGACCTAAAATGCAAGAAAACTATAACAAAACTTAAAGAAACAAAAGGGGTGAACTTGGAAACTGATGCTTAATGAAGAGGAGCTCTGGAATCTTCTACATTCTACTGTTGAAGGCCACTAGGACACTTTCGCCAAGCTGGTTGACTTAGTCCTACTTCGGGGAGACATTGCCAGAATAGGTTTTTGGGAAATGGGTGTCTAGAACTGTAGAGATCACTTTTCAGGCCTAGCAATGGGACTAATTTTCCAATGATGGTGACTTAGTCCACATATAGTTTTGGAGAATCTTGAGGCTAGAATCTATAACTCTCAGCTTCTACTTTTTCTCCTGATAGAAACCTAGATCAGAATCTACAGACTTTGACCTGTAGGTTGTTTTCAAGCTCCTTTTAGGGTTTGTTGACTTTGAATGATAATGGGATGTTGACACCTTTTAGCACCTTTCTCTTTGACAAATCTGCATACAAGACCTATAGAAAACACATGCAAAGAGGGGGAAAAGGGTTAGGGTTAGAGAATAGGGGTTTGCCTTAGTCAAACCCCATTTTGGTAATCAAACCCTAGAAAATGAAATGAAATGAAAAGGGAAAGATGATTGAACAACATGCAAGTGCCACAACTCACCAAACCCTTGATATAAAAATTCTAAGGATATGTAAATGATCAGCTCCAATAGATTTATTCTTGAAGTGCTTTGAGTGTTTGATTGCTTGATTGTGAATAATTAATTGTTAGGAGGATGAAAATGAGGGAAAAACCCTTTATTTATACATGATTTTCCCTAATTTATTGAAAATACCTCATCACAGGCTGACCTTAGGGTTTAGAGGATAATATCCCACTAGAATATTAAAATAAATTTGATTTTTATGCCTAATGGGAATAAGTAACCCAAGGTGGTGAATTGGTCCCATCGAGGAAAATTTACTAATTGTTAGGAATTAAAGTGTGATTAATGGTGTTTAATGGGATTGTCTTCCGAAACACACTTAAGTGAGGCCTATAAGTCCATAATGGGGTCATTTAAACATAAGAAAGGGTAAAATTATTGATGACAAGCCTAGGAAAGTGTGAGAGTTTGATACAAATCCTTAGAATACTTTGAAACAAGGCTTGGTAAAGGGTAAAAAGAGGTTGTTTAGATGAATTATAATAGAAAGGTTCTAGAAAAGTGTGAAAGTGGGTTACAACACTTCACAACACATTTGTAAGACATCATTAGGTCTTTATTGATTTACAAGCATTCAAGGCCCAATGTGAATGTGTTGACCACATTAAAACATTAAATCTAGGAAAAATCAGGCCGAAATCTATAGGAAAGGCCCAAATGAGTGAAAAATATCAAGGATACATTTTTTTGTGACACAGGTTATTACCTTTTTTCCTTTAATTACTCCTCAAATTCTAAAAGGATGATTTTTGGATGTTTTTGAAATTCAAGCTAGGGTTCTACCCTCCTCATCATTTTCATCATCTTTTTTCCTTTTTGCATGGGTTCACCTTCTCTTCTACTTCTTGGAGTATTTCCTCAATCCCATGATCTTGACTCTTTTTTCCACACCTATGTCTTGGTTCCCAATTTTCCTTACATTGGTAGGATAATATTTTTCTCCTAAGATCCCTTCGATCACAAACATGACCTAGGCCCAATGAGTCTTTGCACTTAAAGCATAATTTTTTCTCTTGGCCTTCCTTTTTCTTACATATATGATCAGGTTCCCATTTTCCTTTGCAGTCATAAAATAGTCCTTTCCTCTGAAACTCTTTTTGGTCATTATGAGAAAGGAATGTTCTTTTGTGCTTGTCCTTCCCATAGAAGTTTTTTTCTTTTGATGTTGTTTTACTTGAAGAGGTTTTTCCCCTTGTCTGAGTGGTATCAAGTCAAGTAGCTTTGAGGATTTCCTCTTGGAGTGTGGAGGGATATAGGGTGCTTACTAGGCCACAGGTGGCATATTACAACCCTTCTATAAAATGGAAGGTGATTCTTTCATAAGATACTTCTAGGACCATGACTACTAGTCTTTTGAATTCAGTAATATATTCCTCAAGGTCCCCTCTTTGTCTTATTCTGGTTAGCTCCTTGAAGTGTTTTTGGGGATGAGTTTGGTCAAATATTTCAATGAGTCTTTTCTTAAAGACCTCATATATCTCGATATTTTTGTGATCTTGGAAAATTGGGCCACGATGCTGCAAGTCATGTGCCCCCCCTTCTATACATAATATGGTGAATGTAATGGAATCTTTTTCTATCATGGTCCAAAGAGTTAGGTATGTTTCCAGTTTTTGTAACCATGCATGGGCTATAATTTTTCCTGATGCATCAAAGTTATGGATGGATAGTTTTCATATCTTATTTTTTATGTCTTTATTTAGGTGATTATTTCTACCCCTATAATCATTTATCATCACAACCTCACAATATTTTGTGAAAGGGATGCTTCTTTTGACTTCGGGATCAAGTCTTGCATATTCTAAGGAGAGTTCGTGTACATTTAGATTGTTAATTCCTTTATTTTCCCATAAATCACTCTCTTCAATTAAGAAATGGAGTCCATTGGTACTTGGGTTAGAGCGTATTATAGTGTTATGCTTACTTTCAGATTGGATAGGGGTGATTTCCCTTTTATTTCTTGTGCTAGGTCTAAGGTTGTTGTTTATGTTTCGAAGAGCTTAGAGCATGGCCTGATTTGTTTGTTCATTTTTTTTCCATGAATTCCCTCAATTCTTGCTCCATAGTCTTATTTTTTTCTCTTTCTAGAGCCCTTAAAGTTTGTTGGCTTGGTTGCATCAAGTATTTTACCTTAGGCTGACAAGATGATACTCTAATACCACTTGTAATGTCCCCAAATTTGAAAAACCCCTAAATTTTCCTTAATATATCAACTTCAATAAATCAATTTGGTTTTGGTAAATTTTATAACTTGATTAGGTCCCTACAAGACAAAATTAGAAAATATTTACAAGATAATATTATATGATGCTCTCATTGAAATATGTAATGAAAAAAAACAAAGTATGGTTAGTGATACAACTAGCTATTTAAGACTTTAAAATAGGTTAGTAAACATATATAACAAGAAAAAAATATCATATCATAAATATATTTGAATATTTTAGGTTTCTAATTCATTCCTCCTAGAGAAAAATGGTTTGATAGGGTGCCCAAGAAACCCTCTACCCTATGCCCAAAAGCAGGTGCTTCACCCCTCTTGGCCCAATGTGGCCTCTTGCCATCCATATGGGGTGGTGTGACCAATGAGGCATCCTTTAACCATACCCCTTATCATAACCATTCTGCTTCTCCTTATGAATCAATTAATAACCATGATGGGAGGTTGGGGGTGCAACTACAACAAGGTGTCTAAAAAATCGCTACTTCTAAGAACAAGAGTGGCCTCTTGTGCCCCCTTGGCCCACATTTTTCAGGCCTCAACCATTCATCATGGGGTGGTGTACTTAGAGGATGACCCAAATGTTGTTTCCCCTCCTTGTAGGCCCTCAACTCTCCTATCACAATAGGTTACTATAGTCAAATTATCCCATAATGGATTCCATATTTTAATCTTACATTTTGAATCAGTGATATAGAGATCAATAATACATCCATCATTTAACACACAGTAATATAGGACAACTCAAATCTATGTGGTTATTACTTATACTTACTTGGGTGTGATCTGCTGGAGCTTTCCTTGATCCTCGAGTCACCAGTTCGGTACAAATCCTTTTCATTTTGTCTAGTTGTGATGCCTTCCCTTCTTATTCTATGTTTCAATAGAATGATAGATTGTAATTTCCTTTAGCATTGCTAGGGGTGTAGAGATGTAATTAGTCATTTTGTTTTTCCTCTTCGATGCCTTCAACCTTTCATTGACCTCTCTCTTATCCCTAATTGGGGTCGCTACTATGGACATGTCTCTTCATAGAGGTGTTTCTTCACTTGTTTACATCATTCCATAACATGAGTCGAATCCATTCATTAATTTAGTTAATGGTGTATTTTTTAGTTGTTGGGTTGATTGGCCCTCTCTTATTTTATATGATATATATTTTCCCTTGGCTTATATTGGATATTTTTATGACATTTATAAATTGCATTGTTATGAAATATTTGAATCTTATCTATGATAATCATGTCTAAGGAAAAAAATTATAATATTATTTATAATTATGTTTAAATTGTAATTTCTCATACTTAGTTTTTATTTATTATTTGTATTTTGGTATATTTGAGGTTATCATTTTCAGGGACATGACACTACCATTCTAGAAGGTTTAATACTAAGGAGAAAAATGGTTGGTGGAATTATAGAATGAATGACATATGGCATGTTGTGCATCACTCATTACTATATGACCTTTATGAAGACGATATGAGTGCCACATGCCATGTTTTAGGGGTATGTTGAAAGGGACCTAAAGGCACTTTGTGCAATTGTGGAAAAGGGACATAACACAATCTTGAAGGGATCTATTAAATGTAGTAGGAAGTGGAAATGTGACATGATTTTATAGGAATTATACAATTTTGCGAGACATTTTAAAGGAATCCTAAATAAATTCCATGTGGAATCATGGAAAAGGGGCACATGTCATGTTTCAAAGTTATTAAAGGTGGACATGTGCCTTGATCTTATTATTTATGGCATGTCTCAGATCAAAGGCTAGCTTATAATGTACAAATTGTATGCCACGTGGCATAATCTCAATGAAATTACACAAGTTAATAAACTCTTTGTAGTGGTACAATTTTTAAAGCCGTGAAATTGTAGAAAGCTACCATGTGGCCAGTATGTGGTGTTAGTTGCTTTTGTCTCTTTGTTGGCAACATGTTTCTTGATGATGTGTACAGGTGGTCCCATGTGGATCAATCCTATTATTTGAAGATCTTGTCAACTCACATCAAATTTTCCAAATTGATCAAATCATTGGTGACTATCAGATCTTGTCCTTCTACTCAATGATCAATAACCTACATCCAAACACGGAAATTAGAAACCTAGGTGGAAGCTCCGACTTATGTGAGTTGAGAGTAACTATCAAAAAATGGATTTCTTCTAGATATTTAGTGAGATTTCTTCTATAAATTTCATACCAGCTAGTAAAATGATTCACTTGGTATTCAAAGCATCCAATGAGAGAATTTTTAGAGCTCCAGAGCATTCTATAATGATTAGGGTTTCTAGAAGTGAGGAACAAGTAATTATGTATATGTCCAAATTTTTACCCTAATTATTATTCTAAGGTTGTAGTTAAGGTAGTATAAGCCATAAAGTGCCATGAATTACTACAAATTTCCATAAAATACTATCTAAAAGCATCAAGAATTTTTAAAACCCTCCTTAGAAAACCCTAGTTTTAATTCAAATTGTAATCATGAGCCCTCCAAAGGAAAAACCTTCTGATTCAAAGAGAATTTTCAGTGAGGACCTAATTGCCCAACTTATGGGTTTGATAAAGAGTCCCATTATCATTCATGGTCCTGGTGTTGTGTCTAGAATGGTAGATCTAGTTCATTTGAATGTAGAGATGTAGATTTTCCTCTATTAGGGTGGCAATTATTTTTTCATTGGTATGGGAAGAGGAATTCAAAAGTCCCCATTTTGAATTTATAGACCTATGACTTGGGGAAATTAGTAGTACCCAATTTTTTTTATGGATTTTGAATTTCTTAGATTCATTGCATCAAATTGTGAAGAAAATGTGAAAATGATTAGGGCTACTAGTGGTGGTGAACTGATTAGAATTGACAAAGCTTTCATCTCAGAATTTTTCAAGTTGAATTTGGATACCAATAAGACAATTGAATCTAGGTCATTCAAATAGAAGTACCAGCAAGATAGGAGTAGCTTCAAGGCTCATTGGAGCTTCCCAAGTACAAAGTGAAGGGTTTTGATAGGAAATCTATCAAAATACCCCCAAATGAGATAGAGCCTTTCAACTTGTAGTCCTTTGAAGATTATTTCATTATGACATATTATTCTTCATGTCAAGACCTTGGAGGGGATGCACAAGCAAGAGTTCCAATCCACCTTATGTACATGGTAGTGGATATTCAAAACTCCCTTGTTAACATTGAGTTTTGATTTTGCATCTTCTATTACAAATGTCATTCACAAGCAATTAGTTGAGATCAAAAGGAGTAATAAGGTGATTAAATTCACATGGTTATCCTTTTTGTGCCATATGTTCTTGTATGAAAGGGGTGGGGAATGGGATAGTGCCTTGCAAATACATTCAAATGATGGAAAAGGAAATCCCATCCATGTCCAATGTTGGACACATAATTGGGACAAGTAGTATGAGGGTGCAATTTTTTTATTTTTAAAAATAAATTTATGAGAAAGGTGCTCACACATTTGGGAGTGGAGGAAGTCAAACTACAAAACAAAATTCATAGATTTCTTAAGGCCTAAGAATAGGAGGTCAGACTTGGGAGTGCAACATAGTTGGGGAGATTATTATCTCTGTACAAATTTTGTAATTTTAAGGGTATATGCATGCGCTATTTGACCACCTATTGTACCAAGATTTGTGCCTTTTAGGATAGAATTTCTACAAATCATGTGGTAGCCAAGTGAGCAGAGAAGTTTTATCTTAGAGGGTAGAAGAAGGGATAATTTTTCACATACTCCACATTTTTTGTCGATTTCACTATGAATAAAGAGGGATTAGATAAATTTTATCCTACATAAAATAAATTTAGTATGGCTCAAGAAATATAAAGAGTATTTGATCCAAAAGACATCATTAATCAGGTCAAAGTAAACATTAAAATATTAGCTTATCAGTATAAGGTTTACTTTAGTGAGGATGCCATTAGAAATTGGAAAGATGGCAAAGAAGTAAATGACATAAAAATAAAGTGGAAAAGATTCAAAAAGGTTGAGGAAGCTAAAGGGAAAAATGATTCCAATTGTCAAGGTGCATTTGTAGAGATAAGGGATCCAATTACCAGAATATAAATGATTGTATAGAATATTGATAGGATAATTGGGAAGGCCCTAGTACTTGAAGAGATTCCTATCTATTGACCCCCCATTCAACCATTTTTTTATTCTTTCAAGATGATTCCAAAAGGGAAAGTAATAAGAGAGCCAACTTAGTCCTCCTCCCTCATGTACCACCACCACCATCTCCCCCACAAGAACCTTTATCCCCTCTAGATGTGATTATTTTAGAATCCCCTCCATAGGAGCAACCATAGAAGAAGAGAAGGATTGATGAATATTTTTTGGTTGATTACCCCATTGGACTTGATGAGGAGCATGAAGTTGAGGTGACCAGTGAAGTGGTTAATAAAGAAATGTCCAATCCCCAAAGGGAACCTAAAGTTAGAATGCCTCAAATCAGGCTAGGCATTAACATCATAGGTGGAAGGGATAATGCAAATGATATGGGGGCATTGGCTTGCCGAAAATTCATTGAAGATAATGATTTTTTTAAAACCTAAGAGTTATTTTTTGTTGTTTTAAGATCTAAAAGGGAAGATTATTTAAAAAGGATGGAGTGAGTAAAATTTGTACCTAGAGAGAGATACAAGGAAGCCAAAAAGAAGGTACTAGTAGAGATGAACTTTGATTCTAGGAATATTACCCTTGAAGAGGGGAATAAAATGGTTAATTAGAGTGGTTTTTTTCTACTCCTTGAATGGGACATTGCATCTTCTATTTATTTTGAGACAATTAGAAAGAAAGATCAAGAAGTTTTCTCTTTAAAAGATTAGGCACATTTTGTATTGACAGGGTAAGAGTTTAACCCTAAGTGGGAAGCCCTTTCCCCCAATATTAAAAAGCCTTATACATTGCAGAAGTAGCCCAAGATGTAAGATGAGGGATTGTAATAAAGATGGTGTGTGATACTTCAACCACTGAAACTATTGCATTGACAATTGATATTGTTAGGTTTAGTGAGGCTATCACAAAACCTCTACAAAGTAAGTATGACAAATTAATACAATATTATTTCACACTTATAATAGAGTATAATAAATTTAAAATAAAACAAGCCTAGGAAGCACCCCCTCCTCCCGATACACAAGAATCCATCTCTTATTTAGCACCACCAACAAAGAATCTGATCTAAGAGATTTTGGAGTTTAAGGAAAAGTTGCAAATGTTGGAAGAGAAGTTGAAAATTATTTAGAGTGACCCATTTGAAGGCATTTATCATGTTGTGTCAAAAAAATTGGGATATTTTATGTCCAATTTTTTTAAGAGGATAGAGAGTGTTCACAAGGAATATTCAAACATTGATAACACAATAAATAGGGTGGCAGGGGATAAGGATAAAAATAGGGAAATAATTAATAAGTGGATCCCTAGAATAAAGTCATTGTAAGGAATGCATAAGAGATCAATACATGAGCCTCATCCACTTGAGAATATATTTCCTACAAGTAATATGGCCAAGCTAGCAAGAGAAAAAAAAGAATACATGGATCAATCGACGAAGAAGGAGAAGAAAAGGTTGAAACATTTTTAAAATATAGAAATAAGGATCATACCTCATATTAGAAATGAGGATGGGTAAATAAATGAATGAATTCAATGGAAATATGAATTGACCACTAACTCGTACCTTGTCTTTCTTCATTTGTGATGATAATAAAATTTATATAGAACTTCTTAAGACTTGGATGGATAAATTGATTGATACTAATCAACTTCTTGATGAATTTGAGTAGACTTGTTCAATTGTGTCTAGATATACTTGATATATGTATAATATTGATCTAATTCTTACATTACAATTTCCATCCAAGGGAATATATCAAAAGAGGGATAGTAAATACAATGACTTTTTTAGGATTTATAATATTTTATCATCCAGGTATAAGTTGTAACAAATCCAGCTCACATGATGACTTAGAACTCAATTGTCTCAATGCATGTGGAAGGTTTTGGCATTCTTTTTGTCCTTTTATGTTTCACTCAACATCATCTCCAATAACTTCAAAGGGAATATTATTTCAACTCGATAAGTGAATCCTTAATGAATATGCATTCATCTCTTCACCATTGCAACATCACTGGATATCTTTTTGATCAGTTCAAACAACCCTTTGGTCTTCTAGTGGAATGTTCCTTTATCTTTTAAAAAGGGGTTGTTTGTCTTTTGTCTGATTATAGGAAAATATTTTCAAATGAAAATGTGACATTTGTCCATGGCCCAGAGCTTGTTTTCTCCCTTATTTTTAAAAAAGGGAATTCAAGGCCATTATGAAGGTTCTTGAAGTTTTTTGTAAGTAGAGCATTTTGTATTTTAGTTTGTATATGTCTACTCTAGGTTTTGATAGGAAAGGATGTCAATGTAACTGTTAATCTTGTATGATAGTACTAGCTCATAGTATCAAATATAATAAAAATTTTGCAAGTAATTATCTCCTAATTTTATGTGTCTTTAAAATTTATGAGTATAAATTAATCAAGGATATTTTTTTGTTCATCTTTACAATTTTTATGTGAATGAATGTTTCTTTCCTTGCTTTCACTCAAATAGTAAACTAATTTTCTTTCTAATAAATGTTAGGTGTATAAAAGGATTGATAATTAGAGTTCATTGGAGAATTCTAAAGGTGTGATAGTGTAAGACATTATCACTCATATTTTATAGAGTTAGAATGATTATTATTGTATAAGTTTTCAATTGCATCTCCTTTGACTTCGTGGCTTAGGTCTAAGGCACCAATATGAGAAATTATTTTGGTTATGTTATTCATTATCATCAAATTTAATAACCAAGTTTAATTTAACATGATATTTATTATATAATGTTATTTTCATACTCTCATACATGTAATTGTATTAAACTCCAAGAATTTATCACCTTCAATTATCTATCTATAAATCTTGGTCATAAAAAAGAGAGTATATCTATTTGGAGCAATATCATATAATAATTATATGAAATCCTAATTGATATTGGATAGGACTACCCTCCTAGGTTCTATAGAGCCAAAAGTTGAGAGGATAAAATTGTTAAAATCCTTCTCCTATTCATTGGCAAATCCCTAGAATAGTCGAGCATAAAAATTGGCTATTCATTTAGATTATTCCTAGGAACTAGTTCGATCTTATAGAAAAAAAAAAAACCAACAGAATGATGTATCCACTAGGAATGAATTGTTATTTCAAGTATCTTTGATAATTATGATAAGAATATTTGTTGGAAGTGTTTATGTTATTCCAATTTTTTTATTTCTTCTATTCTTACTATCTTCTCTAAAAATGAACCATAAATTTTAAATCCCCAAGTAGGTGGTGACTCTAAGAGTATCCTTACTGGTGAGAGTTAAAAAGAAAGTGTATCAATAAGTCAAGGATGAAAAAATATCTATGTTTAGAGATAACCCTGGAAATAAGTTGGAATTAAAACTACATCCTGCAAGACAAACATGGAAACCCAAAGATTCAAATACGTTAGCTCATCCTCATGCTACTCATAATTCTTATGAAGATAGTGTGGGTAATTTGGAAAATTAATCTGTTAGATTTTTGTGACCGGGGATCCCTAAGCTAAATGAAAATAATATAAGGAATAAGAAACTCTAGATGGATTTAGAAGAACAAAAGGATTTCCTATAACAAAATGAGAGATAAATTCAACAACATAAAAGTAAATATGACATTAGACAAAGTATCTATAAATGAATTGATGACCCTAATGTGTCTAAGCCAATTTCTCAAGAAAAAAATCAATTTTCAAGCCCCCTTGTCCAAGAGAAAACTCATTTTTCTTATGGAAATCTTTCCTTATTTAATGTTACCATAGATACCTCCCAATTTATCCCACAAAATTTAGGATCTAGAATAATGCTTGAGGCTAAAGATGAATTACTAAAAGAAGTAAATAATTTGTAACAAGATTTAAGTAAACTTGAAGAAATGAACATTAGGGATGCTATGAATGAAAGAGATGAATCAAAGAATAAGATTGATAGCATGAAAAATTCTTACCATTTGTATAATGCCTTTCCCTTAGTGCTATCAAATCCTACTACAATTAACAATACCTTTAATGTGCCTCTTGATAATCCCCATTAAAATACTTGTCGTGATCCTAAAATAGCTAGTACTTTATCAGTTGATTCACATTTAGGTACCTTATCAAAAGGTTCCAATGGAGGAAAATTCTCATCAAATGTTAATGCCATGTTGAACATAAATATGTCATCTCAGAAACATTCTACATCTAGATTACCAAATAAAAAGAAATTATAATTACAAAAGGAAGTTGGACATCTCATAATAGAACTAGAAAGAATGGAAAACAATAGAATTATGGATGATATGCAAAAGAGATTTGAATTTTTGAAAGAAAATTATGGATCTGGGAATTCTTCAACCTCTAATCCTAATTCCCAAAATCCACCTATCAATTCTCTTCAGAATACCTTATTGGTTGATTTATCTCCCTCAGTCCCACAACCAAACTCTATTCAAACACCTAATACACAAGTTATCTTTAAAATAGATTAAAATTTACTTGTCGTCAATTTACAGCCTCAAGTGAGTATTCCATAATAAAATCAAGGTTATGGGATATGTATAAATTATCAACAATATAACCCTAATGTGAATGTTCAACTAGGAGGATAGAATGTTGTTAATTAACATCAAAATGCTCAAGGAAACACTCAAGTGAATCTTGTTGTAAGAAATTTCCTTGCAAGAAGGCCTCCAAAATTTGAAAGGTATAGGCAATTGGATTTCATTGGTTTTCCTAGATACCCTAATCCCATTCCAAATCATATAAGAAATGTGTTGTTTAGATTCTCTATAAATAATGTAATTTCAGGTCAAGATCACCTAAGATGTTTTTTAAATATGATTGATTATTTTGAGGTTGAAGATGAGGATTCTTTTATGAAGTTATTCATGCAATTTCCGATAGATGATGCTAGGGATTGGTACAAAATGTTATCTTAGTCTAGTATTGGGTTTTGGGAAGAATTCAAGAGGGTATTTAGAGAGCAATATGGTAAACATTTGATCCAAGGTTCATAATTAGTTATTCACCAACATTAAAAAAGGACATAATGAATTGGTTTTATATTTTAATACTAGGTTCATGAAATTCATGAATAAAATAAATCCCTACATGATACCTACTGAACCTATGTTCTTGGTATTGTATTGTGATGCTTATGATCCCAAGATGTGTTATCAATTCAGAGATAAAGATCCTTAATCTCTGAGGGATTCTTTAGAAATTGCAATACACATTTAAAACATTAGAAATTTTTTTGGAAAGATCAACAAGAGGGATGATGTGAAAATATTGTAGAATTTTAATGTACGTTCATCTAAAATTGCACCTTCTGAGGAAAAACTTGAAAAAGTTATAAATACATTTTAAAGGATCTTAGTTACAAGGTTGTAGATAATAAGAAAGGATTTCCACAAGATAAGACTAATTATAAAAGGAAAGATAGAATTCTCAAGTTATCAAACTAGCCATATAATATAAATTGGCATAATGGAAAACCAGTGTAGAACAACCAAAGGACAATGCCTAATAGAGAAAAACCTAATCCTCTAAGGAAGAAAAATACAAATTTGACTAATGACAGTACCTAGTGTTTAATTTGTGAATTTCCTCCTTCCCATCAATAGTGTATGGTAGAAAAATCTTTGGAAGAATAAAAAGAACCATGTGATAATTGTGGCATTCCCCATAGTGAGGATCAGGATGTGAATATGATATACCATAGGTTGTCTTTCACTAAGCTGATAATTATTATTTTGATGATGGATGCCCTGACATATATGTTGATGAAAAAATATGCAAGTCAAGTTACAACCACATAAAACTATACTTTGAGGATGAAGAAGAGGAAGGTATGAATATTCATAATGTTGAAACATCAGACTCAAATATTAGATTGAGAAGACCTTTGTAGGAAGAGATTCTAGCAACTGCTACCATTTCTCAAGTCAGGAGAAAATACAACTTGAGGAATAGAGTGGTCAACAATAATCAAGGAAATAGTAGTAGTATCTTTATTAAAGAGTAGAATAATGATGAGGAAGATCAACATCCTTATAAGTAGAAAGATGAGCTTAAAAATTAAGGTAGTGATATACCTTGCAAAGGGAAAAATTATGAAAATATTGTGAATCAAGTTGTTTCTCCTCTTGTAAATGCTAGATATCAAAATATGAAAGAAGAAAAAGAGAAGAAGGATGTTGGATGTTCTCAAGAGGTTAAATAAAATGATAAACAAGAGAAGACTAGTGATGAAGTTATAACAATTTGTGATATCCCAAAATATAACACAATTGACATCATTCAAATATTCTCACAAGTCAAAGTATTTGTTCCTTTATTAGAGATGATGAGGATTGAGGAACATAAAGAGAAGTCCATTGAAATGAAAAAGATAATTGAGAGGGGGGAAATCAGTTGTTGAAAATTAAACCTTCAAAACCCTCAACAATAAATAGATCCACAAGCATTCATTAAACCCTTATTCTATTAGAATGATTAAACGTGTAATGCAGATAACATAAACTGAAATCAAGACACCATACACCTAAGAACACTAGATTTATGTGGAAAACTCAATGAGAAAAAAACCATGGTGAGGATTATATCACAATATAAGTAATAGAAAAACTAATACAAAGGGGCTCACTTCTAGAAAGGACACACTATCCAACAAGACACATAGTTAGCACTCACTACCATGGAAAGAATACAAGAAGGTACAAGAAGAATGTTACATGGAGAAAAAATTCTCAATGCAACAAGGAGTCCACCACAATTGCTCACACAATTTTTCAGTCTCAAATGAAACATATCGGATGCCTTCAACTCATTGCCTTTAGGAACCCTAACATGAAATTCACACTGCTCTACTAAAAATTTTATCACACACATTACTTGAGACAATCTCACATCTATCTTACTTCTCATTCTTTCCATCTGTTGAACATCTAGAATACTGAGAGGGGGGTGAATCAGTATTCCATAAAACCATTCTATTAAAATCCATCTAACCATTATCTCAATTTTGACTAAATCAGAAAGAGAAAACATAGAAACAAATCTATGCAATCACACACATGAACACTAGGATTTTTATGTGGAAAATCCAAAAGGGAAAAACCATGGTAAGGTTTAACTCGTAATATATTATATACAAATAAAAAATATTACAAGGCTCACTACGAGGACTTAGTGTCCTTGAAAGGCTCACTACCTGAATAAAAAAGATGGCTAACCACCAAGATACAAAGATAGTGGCTCACTGCCAAGAGTTTGAACTAAGAGAATTCACCTTCAATGTGTAGGGTTTTGTTCCATTGAAGCTCATAATATGAAGTATTGCCTCAGACAATAGTCGCTCAACAAAATTTCTCTAATCCCAACCAATTAATAATTTAGGCTTGGATCTTAACATACACCCTAATCCTTTTCACACCTTTCTTCCACTTCCCTTCATCAAACCTCTCACCTCTTCTTATCTCATATATATATATAAAAATATCTTATTCATCAATTAAGTTGGCCTAATTAGATGAAAAAAAAAGTAATAAAAATATTCTTGTCATCCCTATATATGATTTAAAATATTTTATCCATGTAGAGCATTATAACAAGTCGACTAACATCCATAAACCATAACTAGTATTCATAGTGAATTACATACATTAGGTCGACAAAGACTTGACCTAATTCACATAATCTTCAAACCAAAAAACAATCCTCAAAGAGAACACCTTCTGGGTCTAAGACCACATCAAATTTTCATCATATTACCAATATAGATACTATCGACAAAACCACAACATAAGAATGTTCTCCTTAAGAAAATTTGGAGTCTCCCACATTGATATGCAAAGCAACGAACAACAGTAAGATACAAAGTTTAACTTTGTTAGAGATAAAAAATTTCTCACAACCGAAAACTTATCAAGATCTAAGATATAGCTATTTGAATGATATGTGATATCATGGCTAAGAGATTACAGTCATATCAATTCTTGCAGTGAATTTCAAACTCAAATACCGATGCATTGATTCATCACAAAAAATATCACAAAAAACTTCCAATATAGTTGTTATCATGTTGATATCAATTAAAACATAGGAACAAATAACTAAAACCATCTACACTTCATGCTCATGTTGGAAGGCTTCAACAATCTACCCCTTTGGCATTGATGGCAACATGCATGACAAAAATAAATCAATATACTACAACTGAATACTCCCACTATCAAAATTGTTCTTCACATTAATTTTTTTCCTTCACTAATCTCTATCTCTACCCCTTAGACATCAATGGAAAATGATGGGGTCCAGAATATATGTATATATGTATCAAAATGTAACCAAAAAGATATGAACACAAAATTGAATGAACTTAAAGAAGAAGAATAACCCTTGAGATTCTTCATAATTACCTTCCATGATGCTTTACCTTCTTCCCATGAACCTTTTGCACTTACAAGAGTCTTATGAAATAATTCAATCTTAGTTAAAGAAACTATACTATCTGGTAAAGTATTGGGACAAAGATTAATCTCTGATAAATCACCAACATTGTCAAAAGTGCTAGAGATAGAAATGTTCCTGAGTTTAACCACGTCTTTGAATGCTACAAACTTCTTAATAACTTATATTATTTGGTCCTATAGGGAAAATAACTTATCTTGAAGTTGCACAATGTAGGACCACCTCTAATTGTCTCTATATTCTACCAATATGTATGGATTTGATTGAGTGCTCATCCGGGTTTCACTATTCTTCATCTCATCTCTTATGTTCAATGTATTGCAAGACCAATCTAGGTAAAACTAAATTAATTCATGTGCCTCTTTCTCACAACCTTTTATACTCTCCAATTTCTTCATCACTCGACTATGTGAATTTTCACATTTCTCCTTGATATCTTCCAAATTTTCTTCAATAGACCCAATTCCAATATACACTTCTAGTCTGAAGATGTGGACCTTCAAAGAATTAACCATGTTTTTTAGATCCTCGACAACAAAAATAGATGAATCAAAATTAGCACTAGGAATAACCTTCTGCAATTATTCAAAAGCTCCTTGAATATTTATTCTTTCATGCTCATATTGAGATCTCTCTAACTCACTTCCTTCTGCAACTTCTTGTTTGACAACACTCTTCCTTTTCTTCCTTGTTTTGGTTGCACCACCATAGGTACCTTATACGTTAGGATTATGCGGGCTTTCCAAAAGAATTTTTGTATAATAATCAAATTTAGCCTCTGAAACTTCATAATATAACTCAGATATCCAAACTAACCTTGATTCAAATGCTTCCATATGACAAAAATATTTAGACACTAGAAAATTGATATTTCTAGAATACTTTTCAACAACACTTACTAGAATCCTTGATCTTCTGCTCATCTTCATTTGAAATTTTCCAAACAATGTAGCAAGAGAAGTCTCTTGAGCATCCAAATTACCAATAATTATCATTAAGTTCTTTATTTGATGGGAAATAGGCTCTGTATTTGACCATTCTATTCTTCCTCTCACTTGTAATTCTCTCAAAAAGTAGAAAAGTAAGTAGACAACCAAATTTCCATACTAGAATGTATTTTTATTACTCTTCTTAATTTCCTTTAAATTCTTCAAAAGATGTATTCAAAGTAATTCACATACATCATAATCCATACCTATTTTAACCATATCAATAATACTATGTATAGCAGTATTAGAAAATGTGAGATCATTGCTAGATAGGAAAACTTTGTGACCAATGGCCATAGCAACATACCTGATAACCAAATCCATAATTGATCGCAAATCAATTTCATTTCCTTCAAAATTTGCACTGGTTGCCTCAATTATCTCTTTCTCATTCACAACCTTCCATTTGTTAACTAGTCAAGAGGAACACAAACCAGTTACATCTTTGATTTCTTCTCTGGTGATCAAATGTGCTTCATCAATCTACAAAGATTCATTATGAATTCTACTCAAAACTATTTGAACATACTTCCTATCAAATTCAAACATAGGGGCTTTCCTCTAAAAAATATAACTTCTTCTCAACTAAAACTTTGTAGGCATCATGATTTTATTCCAATTCATTCTTCCATATAATGCTCAATTGGAATGGTGAATTTTCCTCAACCTTTCTATAAAAAAATGCATAGATATCTTTTGTGGGCAACACTCTAAGAGGGATGCAAGAGAATGCACCAATAGAATCTTCTGACACATTCTTCAAATATATTCTCAAATTAACTTGCACTCTGTCTACACTATTCACAACCTTTGAATTATCCATACCAATAAAATTGAAAGATTGTGAAAAAAGGAGTACCTTTGTAAATTCCAACAAGGAATGTATAGATATCCTGCTTCCAGGGCTCACTTCGAATCCACTTGATTTATCCTTCAAACCTTGAAACTCTTAATTACTCTTTAAAATTCCTTTGCATGCTTCTACAAAATACATATGCTTCCTCAATTATTTGAATTTAATTCTTTCATTTTGAATTATTTCACAATAAATACTTCAAATTGTAGGTAGATTACCTCGAAAATTGTGTGCACCTCCATTCTTTCAAATTTTGAAAACTTCATTCCTTATACATTCATTTGAGAAATTCATTAAATTTGTTACCACATTAAATATACTTCTATCATGGTGTGACATAAGTATCAATGAGGGGTTTTATTAGAATTTTCAATAATTTCTCCCCCTTAGGCATTTCTCGACTCAAAAATTGATGAGTGTATTTGCACCAGAGGTCGACAGAGATAAGACTGATAATTATGATTCAACTTGCTTGAATTATTCTTCCTTTCTCTAGATCCTTTCCATCTCTTTCGTTACTTCTTCTAGAACAATGATTTGTTCACGATTCTTCGCCATATAAATATTTTTTCTTTTTTTGTAGATATTAACCTGATGTTCCAGATTGTTGTAGTTATAGAAAACAACATTCTTCCTTCCATTCTTTCTCTTATTCAACTTATTTTCATACTGATTAGCTTTATGTCCAACCTTCTTGCACTTGAAACATTTGTTGGAGAATGCTAGAGTATCATTCATTTTACTTTTATAGTCATTTTCCTTATGACCAACTTTCTTGTGGGAATGAAAAACACCATTGAAGGATAAATACCTTTTAGCATCAGATTGTTTGAAAGGATTTCTTCGGGAAATTGTCATTTAGATTCTTGATTCATCCATCTTTGCACAAAGTCTTCTTATCAACAGATTGCTTCACTTTAGAATTTTGACCTTCTGCAAACCCTAAACCACTCATCCATTTCTAGTCTTTGAGAAGTAATTAACTCATCAAGCATTGTAGAGCTTACCTTAAGTTTGTCTCCAAAAATTCTTTCCTTTTCCAGACCAAATCTCAAGATTTATGCTTCTTCCTCAAGCTTTGTGCATTCATCCATCTTCCTTTTAATTTCAATTTCCTGACATTCTCCAGTTCTTTTCTTTTCATGTAATTGCTTCAGCAGGCCAAAGACAATTTCATCTTCCTTAGCCAATAGATCATAGGCTTCAACACATTTACTTTTCACTTTTTCATTCATCAACTTATCCTTCAAATCTTCCATTTCTTCTAAATATCTAGTAGAGATCACTTACGGAGGAAAATTTTTCTTATACACAAATTTTGGGACTTTCCTCAAGTTGTTAGGATTCTTTCAAGGAGTGGAGCTCTAATACCAATTTTTGAACATCTAAAATACTCAGAGGGGGGGTTAATTAGTATTTCATGAAACAATTCTATTAAAATCGATCTAACCATTATCATAATTTTGAATAAATCAGCAAGAGAGAACATAGAAAAAAATCAATGCAACCACACACATGAACATCAAAAGTTTTACATGGAAAACCCAAAAAGGGAAAAACCATGCTGAGCATTAACTCATAATATATTATATCTGGAAATAAAATATTACAAGGCTCACTAACAAGATTCATTGTCCTTGAAAGGTTCACTTCCTAAATACAAAATATGGCTAACTGCTAAGATATAAAGATAGTGGCTCACTGCCAAGGATTTGAACTGAGAGAATATACCTTTAGTGTGTAGGGTTCAATTCCATTGAAGCTCAAAATATGAATTACTACCTCACACAACAGTCACTCACAAATTTTCTCTGATCTCAACTAATAAAGCATTTAGGCTCAAATCTTCACATACACCCTAATCCTTTTTGCACCTTTCTTCCACTTCCCTTCACCACACTTCTCACCTCTTCTTATCTCATATATAGATACAAGTATATGTTATTCATCAATTATCTCATCCTAATTAGATGAAAAAAAGAGTAATCAAAATATTCTTGTCAGCCCTATTTATGGTTTAATTTTTTTTATCCATGTAGATAATTAAACCAAGTTGGCTAACATCCATAAAGAATAATAGTATTTATAGTGAATTGCATATGTTAGGTCAGCCAAGACTAGACATAATTCAAAAAATCTCCAAACTATCAAACAATACTCAAATAAAACACCTTCTAGATCTAAGACCACATCAATTTCTCATCATTTTACCAACATAGAGACTATCAAGAAACCATAGCATAATAATGTTCTCCTTAAAAAAATGTGGAGTCTCCCACACTAGTACCTAGAGCAAGGAACAACAATAAGATATAGATTTGAACTCTGTCAGAGATAAATTTCTGCTCACAACCCAAAACTTCTCAAGATCTAGGATATAGTTGTTTGAATGAGGCATGATAACATGGTTAAGAGATTAGAGTCATAGCAGTTCTTGTAGTGAATTTCAGACTCAAGTACAAATGCACTGATTCATAACCAAAATAACATTACTGACAAAGAACAACTTCTGGTAATCTAATAAACATCCAATATAGTTTTTACCATGTTGATATCAATGAAAACATAGGAACAACTAACACAAACCATTTACACTTCATGCTCATGTTGCAACGCTCCAACAATCTCCCCCTTTTTCATTCATGGCAACATGCATGAAAATTTTTGTTTTCAATATACTACAATTCAATACTCCCCTATCAAAATTGTTCTTCACAAAAAAAAAATTCATTCGCCAATCTCTATCTCTTCCCCTTTGATATCAATCGAAAAGGATGAGGTCCATAATATATGTATAAATGCATCAAAATGTAACTAAAAATATATAAACACAAAATTGAAGCAACCTGAAGAAGAAGAACCCTTGAGATTATTGAGAATGACCTTCCATGACACTTTTCCTTCTTCCCATGAACCTTCTGAAAAATTAATTCAAGATTAGTTAAAGACTCTATACTATCTGCTAAAGTATTGGGACTAAGATTAATATTTTATAAATCATCAACACTATCAAGAGCACTAGAGACAAAAATGTGCCTGAGTTTAACCATGTCTCTGAGTGCCACAAACTTCTTAATAGCTTATGTTTTGGTCTTGTAGGGAAAATAATTTTTCTTGAAGCTACACAATGTAGGACCACCTTCGATTGTCTCTATCTTCTACCAATTTGTATATATCTGATTGAGTGCTCATTTTTTTTTCATTGTTCTTTATCTCATCACTTATGTTTAATGTACTACAAGACCAATCTAGGAAAAAATAAATTAGTTCCTATGCCTCTTTCTCACAACCTTGTACACTCTCCAATTCCTTTATCCCTCGACTATGTGCATTTGCACATTTTTCCTTGATATCTTCCATATTTTCTTCAACAAACCTAGTTTCGGCATGCACTTCTAGTCTGAAGATGTAGACCTTTGGAGAATTAACCATGTTTCTCAGATTCTCCAAAATAGAAATAGATGAATCAAAATTAGCACCAGAAATAACCTTCTACAATTATTCCAAATCTCCTTTAATTTTTATTCTTTCATCCTCATGTTGAGCTCTCTCTAACTCACTGCATTCTACAACTTTTTTTGACAAAACTCTTCCTTTTCTTTCCTCTTTTGGTTCCACTACCGAAGAAACCTTCTACATTAGGATTATGTGGGATTTGCAGAAGAATTTTTGCATAATAATCAACTTCATCCTCTGACACTTCGTAATCTAACTTAGATATCCTAACCAACCTTTATTCAACTGCTTTCATGTGAGAAATATGTAGACACTAGAAAATTGATATTTCTAGAATACTTTTCAACAACACTTACTAGAATCCTTGATCTTTTGCTCATCCTCATTTGAAATGTTCCTTAGAATGCAGCAAGAGTAGTCTCTTGAGCATCTAAATTACTAAGACTCATCATGAAGTTTCTAATTTTATGGGCAATAGGCTTTGAATTTGACCATTCTATTCTTCCTATCACTAGTAATTCTCTCAAAAAGTATAAAAGTAAGCAGACGACCAAATTGCCATACTAGAATGTATTCTTCTTACTCTTCTTAATTTCCTTTAAATTATTCAAAAGATTTATTCGAAGTAAGTCACATAGGTCATAATCCATACCTCTTTTAACCATATCAATATTAGTATGTACAAAAGTAGTAGAAACTGTGAGATTATTTCTAGACAAGAAAACTTTTTGACCAATGGCCATAGTAGAAAACTTGATAATCGGATCCATAATTGATTTCAAATCAATCTCTTTTTCTTCAAAAGTCGCACCGGTTACCTCAATTATGTCATGCTCATTCATAACCTTCTATTTGGGAACTAGTCCGGAGGAACACAAACCAGTTACATCTTTGATTGCTTCTCTGGTGATCAAATGTGCTTCATCAATCCACATAGATTCATTAGGAATTCAACTCAAAACTATTAGAACATACTTCCTCTCAAACTCAAACATAGGGGGCTTCCTCTCAAGGAATATATAGATATCCTAATTTCGGGGCTCACTTTGAATCCACTTGATTTCTACTTCAAACCTTGAAACTCTGAATTTCTCTCTAAAATTCCTTTGCATACTTCTCCAAAAATACATATGCTTCTTGAATGATATGAATTTATTTCTTTCATTCTGAATGATTTCACAATAAATGCTTCAAATTGTAGGTAGATTACCTCAAAAATTGTGTGCATCTCCATTCTTTCAAATTCTTCAAAATTCATTCTTCACACGTGTCTGAGAATTTCCTTCAATTCATTACCACATTAAATATAATTATTTCATGATGTGGCATAAGTATCGATGAGGGGTTTTATTAGATTTTTTGATAATTGCTCCCCCTTAGCCATTGTTAGACTCAAAAATTGATGGGTGTATCTACACTGAAGGTCAACATAGATAAGACTGATGATTTTGATTCAACTTTCTTGAATTCTTCTTCCTTTCTCCAAATCATTTTCATCTCTTTCTTTACTTCTTTGAGATCAATGATTTGTTCACGCTTCTTCACCAGATAAATATTTTTTCTTCTTCTATAGATATTAACTGGATGTTCTAGATTTCTTCACTTATAGCAAACAACATTCTTCCTTCCATTATTTCTCTTATTTAACTTATTTTCACACTGATTAGCTTTATGTCTAATATTCTTGCACTTAAAAAATTTACTGGAGAATGATAGAGTATCATTCATTTTACTTTTATAGTCCTTTTCCTTATGACCAATTTTCTTCTAGGAATGACAAAGACCATTGAAAGCTAAATACCTTGTAGTATTAGATTGTTGAGGGGAGTTCTTTTGGAATTTCCTTTTATATTCTTGATTCATCGATCTTTATGTTCAATCTTCTTTTCAGTACATTTCTTTACTTTATAATTATGACCTTCTTTAAAACCTAAATGACTCTTATCCATTGTCAGTCTTTGAGAAATAATTAACTCATCAAGCATTATAGAGCTTACCTTAAATTTATCTTGTCTTTCCCTTTCTATATTAGATCTCAAGGTTTCTGCTTCTTCCTCAAGCTTTGCACAGTCATCCATCTTCTTTTGAATTTCAATTTCCTGACATTCTTTAGTTCTTTTCTTTTCATCTAATTGTTGCATCAGGCCAAAGACAATTTCATCTACCTTAGCCAATAGATCACATGGTTAAAAATATTTAATTTGTAGTTTTTCAATATATTGATTTGCTTTCATCAACTTATCCTTCAAATCTTCTATTTCTTTTGAATATCAAATAGAGATCATTTTCGAAGGAAAAAAATTCTTATACACAAATTTCGGGACCTTCCTCAAGCTTTTAGGCTTCTTCTGAGGAACCAAGCTTTGATACCAATTGTTGAACATCCAGAATACTAAGAGGGGGGGTGAATCAGTATTCCATAAGACTATTCTATTAAAATCCATCTAACTATTATCACAATTATGACTAAATTAGCAAGAGAGAACATAGAAACAACTCAATGCAACCACACACATGAACACCAAGGTTTTTACATGGAAAACTCAAAAAGGGAAAAACCACGATGAGGGTTAACTCACATATATTATATATGGATACAAAATATTGCAAGGCTCACTTCCATGAAAGGTTCATTGCATGAATAAAAAATATGGCTAACCACCAAGATACAAATATAGTGGCTCATTGCAAAGAGTTTGAACTAAGAGAATACACCTTTAGTGTTTAGGGTTCAGTTCTATTGAAGCTTAGAATATGAAGTACTACCTCACATAATAATTGCTCAGCATATCTGCTCTGATGCATATTTATAAATCATTTAGGCTTATATATTCACATACACCCTGATTATTTTCACACCTTTCTTCCACTTTCCTTCACCACACTTCTCAACTCTTCTTATCTCACATATACATATATATATATATACAACTATATCTTATTCATCAATTAGGTCAAACTAATTAGATGAAAAATAAAGTAATCAAAATTTTCTTGTCAGCCCTATATATGATTTAAAACATTTTATCCATGTAGAGAATTATACCAAGTCAGGTAACACCCATAAATAATAACTAGTATTCATAGTAGGTCAACCAAGACTAAACATAATTCACAAAATCTCCAAACCAACAAACAATCCTAAAAAAAAAAACCTTCTGGATCTGAGACAACATCAATTTCTTATCATATTACTGACATAGAGACTATAAAAAAACCACGACATAAGAATGTACTCCTTAAGAAAATGTGGAGTCTCCCATACTAATATGTAGAGCAAGGAACAACAATAAGAGACAAAGTTGAACTCTGTCAGAGATAAATTTTTGCTCACAACCCAAAAATTCTCAAGATCCAAGATATAGATATCTAAATGATACATGATAACATGGTTAAGAGATTAGAGTCACATCAATTCTTGTAGTGAATTATGGACTCAAATACCAATGCACTGATTTATTACACAAAACATTATTGGTAGAGAACATCTTCTAGTAAACCAAGTAAAATTCCAATATATTTGTTACCATATTGACATCAATCATAACACAAGAACAACTAACAAAAACCATATACACTTCATTCTCATGTTTCAAGGCTCCAACACCATCCTCTTCCTCTTGCATCAACACCATAGATATTTATATCAAGCTCTACCTTAAAAAAGTTTTCCAATGTCTAGCTATTAAACATTCAAATTTGAAATAGGATGGCACCTAAACATTCCCATGGTGGAAAAGAAAAAAATAAAACATATATAAATCCTTAATTAGGACCCAAATAGATCCAACCACACTTCAACATGCTTCCACAATCCTTGCATGTAGTGTTAAACTCAAGGTCGGCCAACACCCATGCAAAACATCATAGACATTAAGTACACACTTTCTTAAATAAATTTGAAAGTTCCAAATAACCTCATTCACTTGAAATAAATCAAAAAAATCCACCAACTACATAAGATTCATCAAACACTTCATTCAAGCTTGCATAAAAAAAAATTGAACTCAAGACAACTGGAACACTTAATTGCAAATTGATAAATGGAACTCTCACTGTACTACACCAAATCAAGTAAAATATTGAACATAGAAAGATAAAAGCATTATAAGAAACTTCCTAAAATCTATACAACCAAAATCGAAATAGTGTAGAAATGCGAAGAAAATACATTTCTCCCAGACCACAAAAAAGATCATTGAACAACTGGTTCACACACTAGTGAAAATATCTCACACTGTACAATGATCTAGAAACCCAAATTCTAAATATAGAAACCTCTATCAACCTTAAATAAACTATAATATCTTCATAGGCATAACATCAACACAAAAATAACATGGATCAAAATACTGGAGCACGTTATGAACACTTGCACAACACCGTTTACTCTGTTTATTAAATTTTCTCAAAAGCACTTGTAAAACCAAGTACCAGAAACATCATCTCATCTTCAGACTCTAGAACAAAATAATAGCTCCATGTACTCACAACACTTCCTCTAGGTCTCAACTATACATGCACAACTTTTTTTTCTCTTTGCCACAATTTTGTCAATATCCTCAACATCTTCATCCCATAGTTGATATAAATGGCAACACTATCATTCTTGCAAAAATATCCCCCTTTTTCATTGATGGCAAAAAGAATGTGAAAAGCCACCAAAGACCACACAACAATTCTAAAAATTCTCTCCTCTTATTCCTGAAACTTCTCCACCTTACAAGAGTTTCTTTATTTCTAACAACTTTCTCTAATTTTTCACATGATTCTTTCTCTCTAAGCTCTTTTTTTTCACATGATTGTCTCTGCCCCTTTGACATCAATGGCAAAGGAAAAAATGTTTTACATTATTCTCCCTCTTTGACACTGAACCAAAATTAACTATTCTAATTACTCGCCCTTAGGAGTACACCCAACTAAATCAGCAACACAATTGCAACACACGACACTACCTACTCCCCTAGAGAGGTAGCCACCAACATCAGTCCATAAAAGAGATAGATCCATAGATACACTATACTAATGCACCTCTATATGCATATAGCTCAAAAAAGGAGGGGCAATAACCCCCAACTTCTCCCGAAGATACTCAAAAGTATCCTTAGGAAGAGCCTTAGTAAATATGTCAACAATTTGATCCTTTATAGGAACATACTCAAGATTCACATCATTCTCCATTACCTTCTCTCTCAAAAAGTGACACCTGATATATATATGCTTTATCCTTGAATGCATCATTGGATTCTTTGAAATATTTATTGCACTTGTATTATCACAGAAGATAGATATAGGTTCGGCATATATAACTCTGATATCCTTCAATGTTTGTCTCATCCATAATACCTGTGTATAGCATGATGTTGCTACAATATACTTAGATTTTACTATGGATAAAGAAACTAAATCCCATTTCTTACTCAGCCACACACCATTCTATATCCAGGAATGAATATATCACCACTTGAACTTTTCCTATCATTAACACAACCAGCCTAATCTGCATCTATATAATAATTTAATGTGAAATAAATATCCTTAGGATACCAAAAACCATAATTCGGTGTGCCTCTTAAATATCTGAATATTCTCTTCACTGTTGCAACATGTGTTTCTTTAGGATCTTCTTGAAATCTAGCAACAAGACAAACTGCATGCATGCTATTTGGTCTAGTAGTATTCAAATATATAGTAGTCCACCAATCATAGATTTATACTTTCTCTGGTCAACCTTAGGTGAATCGTCATATTTTCTCAATTTACAACCAATGTACATACCTGTTTGGATTCATTCATTCCAAACTTCTTCAAAATCTCTTTTACATACTTAGACTGTGAAATGAAAATTCCCTTATCTATTTGATTGAGTTGTAGCCTAAGAAAGAGATTCATCTCCCCAAACATTGAAATCTCAATTCTTTCTACATTTCTTCAAAACAATTCTTGCGCATATCCTCATTTTCACCAAAGATAATATCATCCACATATACAACCACTATCAAGATTTTATTTTCCTCAATTTTAAAGTAAATATTGCTATTTGTGGAGCCCTTATTGAATCCTTTCTTTGTCAATTACTTGTCCAATATTGCATACAAATCTCTCAGAGCTTGCTTCAAACCATATAGTGCCTTCTTCAACTTACATATCATATCTGGTTTAACTGAAAACTGAAAAACTTTTGGTTGTTCCATGTAAACCTCTTCTTCCAATTCACCATTCAAAAAAGAAGACTTCACAGCCATATGATAGACCTTAAACTATTTATGTCTTGCAAATACCAAAAACAATCCTAGCCATAGGAGAAAAAATCTCATCAAAATATATACCTTATACTTGTGAGTAACCCTTACACACAAGTCTTGACTTGTTTCTTATTGCTTCTCCATTCTCATCCAACTTGTTCTTGAATACCCACTTAGTTCCAATTATGTTCTTGTTTCTCATCTAGGTTCCAATTCCCAAGTTTGATTCTTCTCTATCTGCATAAGTTCTTCCATTTCCTTCATCCAATATTCATATTTACATGCTTCACTCACTGATTTAGGTTTAAATTTAGAAATTAAATACAAATTTAGCTCAACTTCAACAACTTTTCTTCTTTTCAGTACACCTTTCCTCTTATCTCCAATGATCTGATTTTTTGGAATGATTCTTAAATTGCACATACTTAGGGGTTTTATGGGTCTTCTCCAGAGCTTCTTCATCTTTATTTTATACTTCTTTTTCATTGACCATTCCTTCTACTTCTCTGCAATTAGGTTCATTTGACACATGTCCATCTACTATAATAGAATTCTACAAGTTTTCATAAACTTTAACATTTGCACTTTAAACTATCTTTCTCAACCTTTTGATGTAACATCTATAAGTTTTTGTTTTAATATAATATCCAAGGAAGCTACCTTTGTCAGACCTTGCATCAAACTTTCCTAAGTCTTATTCTTCTCTTTTTATGTAGCATTTTCTTTGAAACACTCTAAAGTACTTTACAGTACGAATCCTTCCATACCATAGCTCATAAGGAGTCATTGTGTTGTTAGTTTTAGCTTGAACTTTGTTAATTATGTAAACAGTAGTATGAATAGATTCTCTCTAGTAGACTTGCGATATATTTTCCTCTTTCATCATATTCCTTGTAGCTTCTTGAATAGTTTTGTGTTTCTTTTAAACAACTCCATTTTCTTGAGGAGTTCTAGGGGTAGACAAATGCCTCTTTATTCCATGAACTTCACAAAAAATGTTAAACTCATTGGAGGTGAATTCACCACCTCTGTCAGACCTCAAAATTTTTATTTTCAAATCCATTTCATTCTCAACCATAGCCTTAAATTCCTTGAATTTATCTAATGCATCAGATTTCTCTCTAAGAAAAGTAACACATATCATTCTAGAGAAATCATCAATCAAAATCATAAAATGCCCATCACCTTGTAAAATGATCACCCTTGTAGGACCACAAAGATTTGTATGCACTAATTCCAATAGTCTTATAGCATAGTATCCCTTTCCCTTAAAGATACACCTTGTTTGTGTTCCAAATTACCAACTCTCACAAATAACATTGATAGGTTTTGTGATTCTAGGTAAATATCTCACAACACAAACTGAACTAATTCTTGAAAAACTATTAAAATTCATTTGACACATCCTCTGGTGCCATAACTAGGTATCATTAATTTGTGACATAAAGTAATGATCATCAACACCCTTAAGCTGATAGGTTTTTCCATCTATTCTCTTACCTGTAGCAATCACCATTCCAAACCCTTTTCGGATCTCACATGCTTCATCCTTAAATAAAAGATTGTATCCTTTGCTACACATTTGTCCAGCACTTAAGAGATTATGTCTTAACATCTTAACATAGTAAACATTGCCAATAATATGCTTTCGATCAAATTTCATTGAACCAATTCAACAAATCTTAGCTCTTGAATCGTCTCCAAATTTAACTAATCCTCCATCATGATTTTCAAGTTTAACAAACTTTATTTTGTCTCCAATCATATGATATGAGTAGCCAATGTCAACAACCTAATAATTCTTATCCTCTTTGACATGAAAAGTAGATATCAAAGTACCTTCAACCTTATCCTTCATCTCTTGAATACTTTCCCTTACACAAATTTTAGGGTTAGCAGAACAAAATTATTATTTTATAGCCAAAAAAAAACATTCATTATTGTCAAAATCTCCACAATCAAATTCATCATCAAAAATACCAACATATTCTTTCATAGAGTAAGCTTTCTTAATCATGCTTCCTTTATTTTCCTTATTCTTATTGTTTGAATCTCTTTTTGGACATCTAGAAGCATAATGACCTATACCATGATAGCTAAAACATTTGAAAGGTAATTTACCTTGATACTTACCGATGCCCACTTTCATCGTCTTCACGAAGTTAGCTTCCAAATCATCAAGATATTCATCACATGAATCTTCAACCTTCTTTGATTTACCAACCTTGAAAACATTCCCAAATTTTGAACCTTTCTATAGTTTTCTCATTTTAAATGCAGTTAGAATACCAATAAATTGATCTCTGAATATTTTTCAAAATCAACTGTTTCCTCAATAGAAAATACCTTTTCAATGTAGCTATCCAGAAGAGATCTAATAAATTTCTTCACTACTTTAGATTCTTTAACTATTGCACCAAGGCCTTTCATGTTACTTACCAATTTATCAACTCTTTGTATGTAGCTTTTTATTATTTCATCTTTATTCATGTACATCATTTCAAATTACGTCTTCAATTTTTGCAACTTCGCTTGTTTGAACTTCGGATCTCCTTCATAAATTCTTTCTAACTTATCCTAGATTTCTTGAACAGTATTGAAACTCATAACTTTGATTAATTTAGTATTTGAAAGAATATTCATAATAATGTACCTTTCTCTAGCATTCATCTCATCTGCCTTGATTTTTACACTTGTACTCAGACCATTCAGAGGTGGAGTGTATGTATTTTGATAATCCTTTTCAATATCATATCCTTGAGTGCACAAATATCCTTTCATATTTGTCTTCCAAAGTGCATAATATGATCCATCAAATCTAGGATATTCCAATGAAATATTGTTTGTCATCTTGGTGCTATCTCAAGTAGTTAATCTCTTCTTCAAGGAACCTTGCTCTGATACCAATTGTTGAAATGAACAAGAAAATTGAGAGGGGGGTCAATCAGTTGTAGAAAATTAAACCTTCTAAACCCTCAACAATAAACAAATCCACAAGAATTCATTAAACCCTTATTCTGTCAAAATGATTAAACATGTAATGTAGATAATAGAAACTGAAATCACAACAACATACACATGAGAACACTAGATTTACATGGAAAACCCAATGAGGGAAAAACCACGGTGAGGATTAGCTTACAATATAAGTAATAGAAAAACCAGTACAAAGGGGATCACGACCAGAATAGGACACACTATCCAAAAAGGCTCACAACCACAAAAAGAATACAAGAAGATAGAAGAAGAATGTTACATACAAAAAAATTTCTCAATGCAACAAGGATTCCACCATAATTTCTTGCACACTTTTGTAGTCTCACATGAGGGTAAGTGCACCAATCTGTGACACAATTTTGATGCCAAATTGCAAAAAAAACCCGTAATAGGCCATATTGCGCTCGCCAAATTTGGCGCTCGCCAAATGGCTTTACCATTTGATGAGCACCAAATTTGGCGCTCGCCAAATGGCTTTACCATTTGATGAGTGCCAAATTTGGCGCTCGCCAAATGGCTTTACCATTTGATGAGCGCCAAATTTGGCGCTCGCCAAATGGCTTTACCATTTGATGAGCGCCAAATTTGGCGCTCGCCAAATGGCTTTACCATTTCGTGAGTGCCAAATGGCTTGTATTTTGCAATGACTGAACAAGTGTGAGTTCTCTTTCTTTTTGCAATGAATTTTGGAATGCATTTTTCTAAACTCTTTTATTTTCGCTTTCTCTTCCAAGGAAACTATATACATGAAATAAACATTTAAGTATAAGTTTACATTTACATATGGACATTTACTTTCTTATACTTTAAGTTATATTACATGTATAAAGGCAGGATGTTAGAGAGTGGTTTCAGATCTCTAGGAATTATAATGCAAATTCTTATTTTTGGAAGATCTTAAAAATTTCAGACTTAGTCAAATTTCAGTAATCAGCAATTCAAATTTCAGTAATCAATAGGTCTTATTTTAGTAGTCATAAAATTGTATCAAATTTCTCTCTCCTTCTCTCTACTCTCTATCTCTCCACTCCCTCTCTCTCTCTCTCCCTTTCTCTCTCTCTCCCCTCTCTCTCTCTCTCTCACCCCTCTATCTCCTCCCTACATCTGCCTCCCCCCCTCCCCTCTCTCTCTTTACCTACCTCTCCCTCCATCACTTTGTATCTCACTTATGTCTCCCTCCCTACCTCTTTCCCTCTCTACTCCCTATCTCTCCTCTCCCTCCCTCTACCTAAATCTCTCTTACTCTTTATCCCTCTCTTACCCCACTTTCTCTCTAACTCTCTCCTCTCTATCTCATAATTCTCTCTCCCTCCCTCTCACTCTCCCCTCTCTATTTCACCACTCTCTCTCTCTCACACACACACAAAAACCTCTATATCCCTCGCTAACACTCCCTCCCTCCATCCTTCCCTCTCTACTTATCTCTATCTCTCCTCTCCCTCCATCTCTCGACCTCACCCTCCCTCCACTTATTTTTATCTCTCCTCCCAATCTCTCTCACTATTGTCCCTCCCTCTCTCCCCCTCTTTCTCTCTCGATCGATATTTTTCTCTATCTCACCATTACCTCTCTCTCCCTCACACACACACCTATATATCCCTACCTATCCCTCCCCTTTGTACTCTTTATCTCTCCTCTCACTTTCCCTCTCTATACATACCTCTCCCTCCATCACTCTCTCTCTTCAATCCTCTCTCAATTATGCCTCCTTCCCTACCTCTTTCCCTCTCTAATCTCTATCTCTCCTCTCCCTTCCTCTACCTACCTTTCTCTTTGTCTCTCCATCCCTCTCTTTCTCTCTCACTCTCTCTTCTCTATCTCACCATTATCTCTATCTCTACCTATCACCCCCTCCTCTCTAAATCACCATTCCCTCTCTCCCAGTTTCCCTCCTTCCCTCTCACTCCCTCCTCTCTAAATCACCATTCTCTCTCTATCCCACTTTCCCTCATTCCCTCTCTATGTCTCACTTATCCCTTTCTACCTCTCCCTCCCTCCAACCTCCCTCTCTCTCTTTATCTCTATTTCTCATTCTCTCCTTACCTCTCTGCTCTCTATCTCACCACTCTCTCCATCTCTCTCCCTCCTTCCCTCTCTCCCTCCTATCCATCCCTCTCTCCTTCCCTCTCTACCTACCTCTCACTCCACTACCTACCACTCTCTCCCTCACCCATCTTTCTCTCTTACTCTCTCCTTCCCTCTCTACTCTATATCTCTCCCCCCTTCCCTCTCTAATCTATTTCTATCTCTCCCCCTTCCTCTGTCCCCTCATTTTCTCTCCTCTCACTCTCTCTCCCTCTCACACACACTCACCTCTATCTCCTCCTTTCCTCTCCCACCATCCCTCCACTCTCCACTTCTCTCTATCTATCATCTCTCTCTACATCTCCTTCCCTCTATATTTATCTTTATCTCCCCTCTCCCTCTCTTTACCCACTTCTCCCTCCATCACTCTATATCTCAATCATGTCTCCTCTCTCTCTCTCTCTCTCTCTCTCTCTCTCTCTCTCTCACACACACACACACACACACACACCTCTATCTCCTCCCTACTTGTCCCTCCCTCCCCTCTCTAATTTACTCTATCTCTCCTCTCTCTACATCTCCTACCCTCTCTACCTATATTTATCTCCCCTATCCCTATTTTTACCTACCTCTCCCTTCATCACTATGTATCTCACCTATGTTCCCCTACCTACCTAGGGTTGAGGTATTAAGGGTCAAGGGTTGATAATTGAGGATTTAATTTATATGGTAGAGGGTAGAGAGTAGAGGGTTTAAGGGTTGATGGTTGAGGGTTGAGGGTTGAGGGTATAGGGTAGATGGTAGAGGGTAGAGGGTAGAGGGTAGAGGGTAGAGGGTAGAGGGTTTAAGGGTCAAGGGATTAAGGGTTGAGGATTGAAGGATTAGGGTATAGATTTTACTTGGGTTCAAGGGTTTAAGGGTTGAGGGTATAGGGTTGATAGTAGAGGGTATTGGGTTTAGGGTAGAGGGTATCGGGTATCGGGTTGAGTGTTTAAGGTTTTAAGGGTTCAGGGTATAGGGTTGATGGTAGAGGGTATTAGGTTTAGGGTAGAGGGTATCGGGTATCGGGTTGAGTGTTTAAGGGTTTAAGGGTTGAGGGTATAGGATTGAGGGATTAGGGTAGAGAGGGAGGGATGGATGGAGGGAGAGATGGAGGGAGAAGTGAGATAGAGAGGAGAGAATAGGAGAGACAGATAGAGATATATGAGGTTTGAGAGTTGAGGGTATAAGATTGATGGTTTAGGGTATTGGGTTCAGGGTAGAGGGTAGAGGGTATAAGGTTTAAGGGTTTAGGGTATAGGTTTAAGGGTATATGGTTGAAGGATTAGCGTTGAGGGTCTAATGTATAAGGTAGAGGGTATAAGGGTTTAGGGTTTAGGGTTTAAGGGTTGAGGATTAAGGGTTGAGGGTTAAGGGTTTAATGGTTTAGGGTTTAAGGGTTGAGGGTCAAGAGTTTAAGGATGAGGGTAGATGGTTGAGGGTTTAGGGTTGATGGATTAGGGTTCAAGGTCCAACATATAGGGTAAAAGGTATAGGGGTTGAGGTTTTAGGGTTAAGGGTTTAGGATTGAAGGTAGAGGGTTGAGGGATGAGGGTTTAAGGGTTGAGGGATTAGGGTAGAGAGTTTAATTGGGTTCAAGGGTTTAAGGGTTGAGGGATTAGGGTTGAGGGTATTGGGTTGAGGGTAGAGGGTAGAGGGTTTAGAGGTTTAGGATTTAAGGGTTGAGGGTTTAGGGTTTAGGGTATAGGGTTGAGTGTTCAAGGTTTCAAGGGTTGAGGGTATAGGGTTGAGGGATTAGGTGGGATGGAGGGATATTCTTGAGAGAGAGAGAGAGGGAGAGGGGGTGGGAGGGAGAAACCTAAGAGAGAGGGAGACTTGAGCGAGGGAGAGGGGATAGGAGGGAGAGTCTTGAGAGAGAGAGGGAGCGACTTCAGAGAGAGGGAGAGACACAAAGTGGCAGAGAGATAGAGAGGGAGTAGGAGATAGAGAGGGGGGAGGGAGAGGGTGTGGGAGGGAGAAACCTAAGAGAGAGGCTAGGAGGGAGACACCTGAGAGAAGGAGAGGGAGTCAAAGTGGGAGAGAGGGGGTGGGAGGTACGTGAGGCTTGACTGAGAGGGATTGTGAGATAAGTGAGGCCTAATCCATCAACCCTCAAACCTCAACCCTCAACCCTCAACCCTTAAACCCTAATCCCTTAACCCCTATACCCTCTTAATCCCTCAACCCCTATACCCTTTTAATCCCTCAACCCTCAACCCCTATACCCTCTTAATCCCTCAACCTCCAACCCTTAACCCTTATACCCTAATCCCTCAATCCCCATACCCTCTTAATCCCTCAACCCTCAACCCTTAACCCTTAATCCCTAAACCCTCTACTTGAGAGAGAGAGGGAGAGGTGGTGGGAGGGACATGCTTGAGAGAGAGGCATAGGGAGAGGGAGAGAGAGGGAGTGAGGGAGGGAGTCACTATGAGAGGGAGAGGGTATAGGAGGGGGAGGCTTCAAAAATAGAGAGAGGAAGATGGGGTAGGATGGAGATACTTGAGAGAGAGAAAGAGGGAGATAGGGTGGGAAGGAGAGATATTAGAGACTTGAGAGAGGGAGAGGGGGTAGGAGGGAGAGACTTGAGAGAGAAACTTGAGAGAGAGAGAGGGAGACTTGAGAGAGGGAGAGGGGGTAGGAGGGAGAGACTTGAGAGAGAGAGAGGGGAAGGGAGTTGGAGAGAGATACAGGGTAGAGTTTTTAAGGGTTTAGGGTTTAAGGGTTAAGGGTTACGGGTTTAGGTTAAGGGTATAGTGGAGAGAGATAGAGGGAGAGAGATAGAGGGAGAGAGACAGAGAGGGAGGGAGTGAGTGAGAGACCTAATATTCCCTCTCTAGTTCTCTTTATCTCACTTCTCTCTCCTTCCCTCCCTCCCTCTTTAATTTTCTCTATATCCCCCTCTCTCTCCTTTCCTTTATACTTCTCTCTATCTCACCTTTCTTTCTCCCCCTCTCTCTCTCCCTCTCTCTTCCTTTCACCCACCTTTTATCTCACCTCTCTTTCTCCCCCTCTCTTTGTCCCTCTCTCTTCCTTTCACCCACCTTTTATCTCTACTTCTCACTATCTAACCTATCTCTCTATACATCTTTCTCTCTCCCCCCTCCTTCCCTCTCAATCTCTCCACGTTCCTCCTTTTCTCTCTACTTTTCAGCTCCATCACACATCTCTCCACCTAGACCTCTCTCTATTTTTGTCTCACCTCTCTCTCCATCCCTACCTCTCCCTATATCTCTCCTTTCATATCTACTTCTCTCTACCTAGTTGTCCCTCTATACCTATTTCTCTCTCCCTTCTTGCCTCCTCTCTCTCAATATGTCCACCTTCTTTCCCTCTATGATTCTCTCTCTATCACCTCTCCCTATCTCTCTCCTCCCTCTCTACTCTCTCTATCTCTCCCTCCCTCCCCCTCTCTCTATCTCTCCTTTGTCCTTCCCCCTCTTTTTATCTCTCTTTACCTTCTCTCTACCTATATCTCTCTCCTTCTATCTATCTCAACTATCCATCTTTACCTATCCCTCCACTTCTTTTTGTCTCTTCTCCCAATCTCTCTCACTATTGTCCCTCCCTCCCTCCCTCCCCCTCTTTCTCTCTCAATTGATATTTTTCTCTATCTCACCATTATATCTCTCTCACTCACACACACACCTCTATCTCCCTACCTCTCCCTCCCCTGTGTACTCTTTATCTCTCCTCTCGCTTTCCCTCTCTATACATACCTCTCCCTCCATCACTCTCTCTCTCCATCCATCTCTATCTCAATTATGCCTCCTTCCCTACCTCTTTCCCTCTCTACTCTCTATCTATCCTCTCCCTTCCTCTACCTGCCTCTCTCTTTGTCTCTCTATCCCTCTCTTTCTCTCTCACTCTCTCCTCTCTATCTCTACCTATCACCCCCTCCTCTATAAATCGCCATTCACTCTCTCCCAGTTTCCCTCCTTCCCTCTCACTCCCTCGCCTCTAAATCACCATTCTCTCTCTATCCCACTTTCCCTCATTCCCTCTTTATGTCTCACTTATCCCTTTCTACCTCTCCCTCCCTCCAACCTCCCTCTCTTTATCTATATTTCCCATTCTCTCCTTACCTCTCTACTCTCTATCTCACCACTCTCTCCATCTCACTCTCCTTCCTTCCCTCTCTCCCTCCTATCCATCCCTATCTCCTTCCCTCTCTACCTACCTCTCACTCCACTACCTACCACTCTCTCCCTCACCCATATTTCTCTCTTACTCTCTCCTTACCTCTCTACTCTATTGAGGGTTGAGGATTGAGGGTTAAGGGTTTAAGGGTTGAGGGTCAAGAGTTTAAGGATGAGGGTAGATGGTTGATGGTATAGGGTTGATGGATGGTTAGTGGGTGGTGAATGAATGCAACCAATAGTTTTCAGAGTGGCTACCGTGGTAGTGCGGTGGCAGTGAGAAAACCATAGCGACGTCGGTCGAAGTGGTTACCGCGGTACCGCACGTGGTTAAACCATAGACCGTGGTGACTGTGGTAATGGTAGCGGTCAGTGAAGGTAGTCAATGGAGGACAACAGGGAGTGGTTAATGGTTGGCACTAGTAGTTAAGGGTGGCTACCACGGTACCGATGGCAGTCATCCCAGTGACCGCGGTAGTGTGGTAAAGGCTCATTGAGGCAATAAATGTGGGGAGTAAAAAGGACACCATGATACCGCATGAAGAAAATTCAAGCTCGCAGTAGAGTGGTAACAATAAAGATAATAAGGCCATGAGAAGATAAAAATAAAGGAGTAGATAAAATGAAATTTAAAGGGCGGGAAAGGATATAAAGGGAAAAATCAAATCGATGATATAGTTAAAAATATTTAATTTTTCGAAAGGAAATATAATTAAATAGAGAGAAAAGGTAGGTGAAAGGAAGAGAGAGGGAGAGAGAGAGGGGGAGAAAGAGAGGTGAGAAAGAGAGATCTGAGAGAGGGGGAAGGGGAGAGAGGGTAGGAGGGAGAGTCTTGAGAGAGAGAGGGAGGAAGTGGGAGAGGGATAGAGGGTAGAGGGTTAAGGGTAGAGGGTTAAGGGTAGAGGGTAGAGGTTTTAAGGGTTTAGGGTTTAGTGTAGAGAGGAGAGAGAGGGAGAGAGAGGAGGGAATGAGGGAGACAAAAATAGGTAGAGAGAAGTAGATATGAAAGAAAAGATAGAGGGAGAGGTAGGGATGGAGAGAGACGTGAGAAAAAAACAAAGAGAGGTCTAGGTAGATAGAGGTGGGAGGAGATAAAGAGAAGTAGAGGGTATAGTTAAGGGTAGAGGATAGAGTGTTTAACGGTTTAAGGGCTAAGGGTTTAGGGTTTAGATTTAAGGGTAAAGGAGAGAGAGAGGGAGGGAGTGGAAAAGCAATAGAGGGTTAAGGGTAGAGGGGAGAGAGATAGAAGGACTGAATGAGTGAGAGAGAGACCTAAAATAGGGAGAGGAAGTGTGAGGGAGAGACTTCAAAGAGAGAGAGAGAGGGAGGAAGGGAATTGGAGATAGATAGAGGGTAAAGGGTAGAGGGTAGAGGGTTAAGGATGGAGGGGAGATAGATAGAGGGAGTGAGTGAGAGAGAGAGACTTGAGAGAGGGAGAGGGGGTAGGAGGGAGAGACTTGAGAGAGAGAGGGGAAGGGAGTTGGAGAGAGATAGAGGGTAGAGGGTAGATGGTTTAAGGGTAAAAAACATCCATACCCTCTTAATCCCTCAACCCTCAACCCCTATACCCTAATCCATCAACCCCCATACCCTCTTAATCCCTCAACCCCCATATCCTCCTAATCCCTCAACCCTTAACCATCAACCCCCATATTCTCTTAATCCCTCAACCCTCAACCCTTAAGGGTTTAATGGCTTAGGGTTTAAGGGTTAAGGGTTTACGGTTTAGGGTAGAGGGGGAGAGATAGAGGGAGTGAGTGAGTGTGTGAGAAAGAGAGACCTGAGAGAGGGAGAGGGTGTAGGAGGGAGTGGGAGAGAGATAAAGGGTAGAGGGTAGAGGGTAGAGGGTTTAAGGATATAGGGTTTAGGGTAGAGAGGAGAGAGAGAGAGAGGGGGGGGGGAAATAAGGTAGAGATATTGAGAGAGAGGAGACAAGGAGGGAGAGAGAAATAGGTATAGAGGGGAAAATAGGTAGAGAGAAGTAGATATGAAAGCAGAGATAGAGGGAGAGGTAGGGATGGAGAGAGAAGTCTAGGTAGATAGAGATGGGAGGAGATAAAGAGAAGTAGAGGGTAGAGTGTTTAAGGGTTTAAGGGCTAAGGGTTTAGGGTTTAGAGTTAAGGGTAAAGGAGAGAGAGGGAGTGGAAGAGAGATACATGGTAGAGGGGAGAGGGAGATAGAGAGAGAGAGAGAGAGAGAGAGATGAGGGAATGATATATATGTAGGTAGAGATAGTTGAGATAGAGATAGAGCAAAGATGGAAGGAGAGAGGGGAAGGGAGGGAGAAGTTAGAGAGAGAAGAAGGAAGGTGGATAGATTGAGAGAGGGAAGGATGGAGAGAGGGAGAGGTAGGTAGAGAGAAGTAGAGAGGTAAGGAGAGTTGGAGGGAGAGGTAGGGATGGAGAGAGAGAGAGGTAGGTAGAGAGATTAAAGGGAGATATAGAGAAGTGGAGAGGGAAGGAGAGATAGATGTAGAGGTAGGGATTGAGGGAGAGATAAGGATTTAGAGAGAGATAGGTAGGTAAGGAGAGGGTGGGGAGATAAAGGGAAGTAGAGAATTGAGGAGAGAGGGAAGAAGAGGTAGGGAGGGAGAGATACATGAGATAGAGACAGAGGAGGGAGGGAGGGATCTTTAAGGAGAGAGAGGTGAGATGGAGAGAAAAAAAGTAAAGAGGGAACTGGGAGAGATAGAGGTGATAGAGAGAAGTACATGCGTAATGAGAAAGGTAGATAGATTGAGAGAGGGAGAGAAATGAGGTATATAGGGGTAGGCTAGACAGAGAGATGTAGAGTGAATTTTGGTGGAAGAGAGAGAGGAGGGAGGGATAGGTAAAGATGGATAGTTGAGAGAGATAGAGAGAGGTGATAGAGAAGGAATTAGAGAGGGAAAGAAGGTGGATATATTGAGAGAGAGGAGGCAAGGAGGGAGAGAGAAATAGGTATAGAGGGACAACTAGGTAAAGAGAATTATATATTAAAGGAGAGATATAGGGAGAGGTAGGGATGGAGAGAGAGGTGAGAGTGTGACATAGAGAGACCTGAGAGAGGGAGAGGGGCTAGGAGGGAGAATCGAGAGAGAGAGAGAGGGGGGGAGTGGGAGAGAGATAGAGGGTAGAGGGTTAATGGTAGATGGTTAAGGGTTGAGGGTAGAGGGTTTAAGGGTTTAAGGGTTAAGGGTAGAGAGATAAGGGTAGAGGGGAGAGACATAGAAGGAGTGAGTGAGTGAGTGAGAGAGAGAGACTTGAGAGAGGGAGAGGGGGTAGCAAGGAGAGAATTGAGATAGAGAGAGAGGGAGAGGGAGTGGGAGAGAGATAGAGAGTAGAGGGTAGATGGTTTTAAGTGTTTAGGGTTTAGGGTTAAGGGTAGAGAGAGAGAGAGGTAGAGAGGGAAACAAGGTAGAGATATTGAGAGAGAAATAGGTATAGAGGGACAAATAGGTAGACCCTTAAACCCTAATCCATCAACCCCCATACCATCTTAATCCCTCAATGCTCAACCCTTCAACCCTAATCCCTCAACCCCTATACCCTCTTAATCCCTCAGATTTTCAGGTCCCAGTGCAGTTGCAGGCACATTCAACAACATATGATAATGAGCATGCCTATGAATGTTTTGTTGAATTTGGGTACACTTTGTATGCTGAAGATGACAAAGATTTTTTATATGATAGTAAGAATAATGAAATGCAGATTGATGAGATGAATATGTATCAGATTGAATACAATGATTTCCTGAAGGTTTTCAATGACAATGCATATTGCAGGGTAGGTGGAATGGATAGTTTCAAAAGAAATCTGATTAGCTCTATTTAGAACAAAGTTTATGACAAATGAAAGTGTAGGTTTTTATTTTTGAGGTGGTCTGGGGCCATTTCTAATGGTTTAATTTTTTAAACCAAAGTAGGTACAAAGGATTAAGGATTTCCATTGCATGGACAATTCTTAGCAATGCCTCTTTAAAAACTTATCTTCCATGCACAGTAGTTTAGGGTTTTCTACTTCTCCATTTGCTCCATTTTCATATTATTCATCTTTTCATTCCCTCTATCTATCATCGCCTTCATTTTTCATGGCTTTGCTTGGTCTACTCTACCAAAGATACTCTAGATTCTTGCACTGGTTTGTAAAATCACTCATCCCCAACAGGAGCCACTGTTAGAACCCAAAATTTCCATAAAAATTCCTAGGGTTTTCCTATTATTTTACATAAATTTCCATCAAAACCCTAAGGTATTTTATTAGTTCATACCTTATATTTTCACTATATTTCCATAAAAGTCATTACCTTTCAAAAAAAAAAAATCACCGCTTTTTATAAAGCTAAAATACCTTACTCTGCTGCTTTAATATTTACTTTCTATGTCTTACTGCTTTACTATGGCCTCCTATCAGGGGGCTCGTGGTATGGCGGTAGCGGTTCAGGAGGAGGCATAAAGTGCTTACCGCCACACCGTGCGTGGTCAAAACATTGACCGCGGTATTGCGGTGGGTGGTAAGTGACAATGGAGGTAGTGGTCAGAAGA
The DNA here is from genome assembly GCA_007115665.2 of Sequoiadendron giganteum. NCBI lineage: Eukaryota > Viridiplantae > Streptophyta > Pinopsida > Cupressales > Cupressaceae > Sequoiadendron > Sequoiadendron giganteum. The sequence continues at coordinate 117,005,658 of CM021107.1, read as the reverse complement.
GCCACCAAGGTACCATGGCCGTTAAAAAAGTGACCGCAGTGACTGCGGTAAGAATCAGGGAGTGAATGGGCAGTGGTCAACAGACAGTCACCGCGCAACCGTAGATGGTCATCGAGGAGTCTGCAGTAGCGCGGTAGGAACAGATGCAACCGGTGATGGAGACTTGAATAGTGGAGACAGAGGAAGTAAGTTAACGGTGAAGTGGTTATCATGATACCATGGCTAGCTTAAGGGATGACCGCAATAGAGCAGTAACAGTCGGGAGAAGACCTTGATGGTTAAGACTGCCATACCGCCAGGTAGAAAGATAATGATCACGGTATAGTGGTAAACATAATAAAGGCCGCAAGGAAATAAAATATAAGGAGCGGATAAAGTGAAATAAAGGCGGGACAGGATATAAAATAGAAAAATCAAAAGCATGACTATAGTTAAACTAGCAATCACACCTTGATGTGCAATGGGTACGCCGAAGAGGTATGGAAAGTTAATTAGGGGGAAAATGTTTTAAATTTTTTTGCATGCATTTGTGCAATACATAAGATCAAATTGGTTGGTCATTTAAGAAATGATTTTGTTGACATATTATTATTAATATATTTATTACTATTAATTTAGCTTTTATTATATATTTTTTTATTATTTTTATGCATTTACTATTATATTATTATTATTTTATTAATATATCAAGTTTTCATTATGTTACATTATTATTATATTAATAAATGATTGGATTAGGTATTATATATTGTTAGTATTCTATTATTCTTATTATTATAATATTATTATTCTTATTATATGATTTTTGAAATATTATACTTAGTAAATTATATTTATCCTTAATATTATATTATTAATAAAATATGATTAATTGTAGTATTAAATTATTGTTTTATTATTATAATAATGTTATTATGTTATATTATATTAATTTTATTATATATTTATTATTATTATATTATGTATATTATATTATTCTTATATTATAATATATTATATTTTTATTATATTATACTATATTATATTATATTATTATTATATTATAAATACTATTGAGGAATTTTTAGGAAAAGTGGAAATTAACTATTATTTTTCCTATTTTTTAGAAAGTTGAACTATTATTTTACCTTTTTTAAAGAAATTAAGCTAAAAATAATGACATACACATAGGTGCACCCTCAACCCTTAATCCTCAACCCTTACACCCTAATCAGTCAACCCCTCTATAATATTAATCCCTCAACCCTTAACCCTTACCCCTCAAACCTTAAACCCTAATCCCTCAACCCCTATACCATGTCAACCCTTAAACCCTAATCTCTCAACCCCTATACCCTCTTAATCCCTCAACCCTCAACCCTCAACCCTCAACCCTCAACCCTTAACCCTTAATCCTTAAACCATCTACTTGAGAGAGAGGCATAGGGAGAGGGAGAGAGAGGGAGAGAGGGAGGGAGTCACTATGAGAGGGATAGGGTATAGGCGGGGGAGACTTGACAAAGAGAGAGAGGAAGATGGGGTAGGACATAGATACTTGAGAGCGAGAAAGAGGGAGATAGGGTGGGAAGGAGAGACATTAGAGAGAGGTAAAGAGAAAAAGTGGGAGAGAGATAGAGGGGGTGAGAGAGAGAGAGG
>CM021107.1:116734722-117003923 GCA_007115665.2 Sequoiadendron giganteum | reverse complement strand
AGAGGTAAAAGAGATATAGAAAGAGAGGGAGGGAGAGAGGAGAGATAGAAAGATGGGTAGGGAGGGAGATATAGAGAGAGTAGAGAGGGAGGAGAGAGATAGAGAGAGGTGATAGAGAGAGAATTAGAGAGGGAAATAAGGTGGAGATATTGAGAGAGAGGAGGCAAGGAGTGAGAGAGAGATAGGTATAGAGGGACAACTAGGTAGAGAGTAGATATGAAAGGAGAGATATAGGGAGAGGTAGGGATGGAGAGAGGTGAGACAAAAATAGAGAGAGGTCTAGGTAGATAGAGGGAGGAGGAGATAAAGAGAAAAATAGAGGGAGGGAGAGAAGGAGGAAGAGGTAGGGATGGAGAGAGAGAGGTGAGAGAGATAAGAGAGAGGAGGGAGGAATAGGTAGGGAGAGAGGGGTGAGATAGAGTGAAAGAGAGTAGAGAGGGAAGGGGAAAGAGAGAAGTGAGATAGGTGATAGAGATGTGTGATGGAGCTTAAAATTAGAGAGATAAGGAAGAAGGTGGAGAGATTGAGATGGAAGGAGGGGGGAGAGAGAGAGATGTATAGAGGGAAGTAGAGAGAAAAGGTGGGTGAAAGGAATAGAGAGGGAGAGAGAGAGGGGGAGAAAGAGAGGTGAGATAACGAGAAGTAGAAAGGGAAGGAGAGAGAGAGGGAGATAGATAAAATTAGAGAGGGAGGGAGGGAAGGAGAGATAAGTGAGATAGAGAGAACTAGAGAGGGAAGGAGAGAGAGAATGAAAAAGATAGAGAGTAGAGAGGAGAGGAGAGAGAAAGGGAAGTAAAGAGAGAGAGAAAGAGAGGAGAGGGAGGGAGGGAGGGATAGGTAGGTATAGAGAGTAAAGAGAGATATATAGAGATTAAAGAAGAGGGATGAGAGAGAAATTTTTAGAGAGAGAAGGAGGGAGGCAGATAGATATTGGAGAGGGAAGGAGAGAGAGATGGACATGTAGAGACATAGTTCTTGAGCTCAAGGAAGATATTGTTAGATAAAGGGATGGAGATAGTGAGAGAGAGAGACAGGTCTAGAGAATAAGAGATGAAAATGAGTGAGATAGAGAGAGAAAGATGAAATTTGACCTCCTGAGTACTGAAATTTGACATGCTGATTACTTAAATTTGACTAAGTCTAAGTTTTTTAAGATCTTCCAAAAACTAGAATTTGCATTATAACTCTTAGAGATCTGAAACCACTCTCAAACATCTTGCCTATACATACATGAAATATAACTTAAAGTATAAGAAAGTAAATTTCCATATGTAAATGTCAACTTATACTTTAATGTTTATTTCATGTATATAGTTTCCCTGAAAGAAAGCGAAAATCTAGTTATGTGCAAAGCAAGCCATTTGGCGAGCACCGAATTTGGCGCTTGCCAAAAGGCCTGCTTTAGACGTGTTAATTAATAGGATTTGCTAAATTTTCTCATATTTTCGATCGTGCTTTCCATCTCATTTGCACGTCTTTCAATGCAAGTTTATAAAAAAATTGTGATAGAGTTAACCTCTATCTCAACTATCTAAATATATAAAAAAAAAAATTCATTTTGATTTAGTTAAGGTTTTGATCCATGGCTTCTATTGTAAATGCCTTCATTTTTAGTCAAAAACCAACATGTGCTAGGTTTAGGATAGATTTTTACACGTTCATCGGAACATGAAACAAATTACATTTTTTAAAACTAGACTCCATTCTACACATGATGAAAAAAAAAAAACAATTTTCGATTAGTTTGCAAAAAATTTGCAGGGGAGCACGCTCAAATTTTAGCTTTTCAGGATGTGTCCACTTTGAAAATTCATAAAATATTATATATTCATTAAAAAAATTATCCGAAAGAAGGAGGATAAACTACATGGTGTTATCTAATTTCTCATTGTTGGGATTTTTGAAATTCTAAAAAAAAGTTAACCAAAAATGGGGGAGCCCTCAGGTGCTATGCTATTTTTTTTAATAAAAACAGGACCTATTTTGCCCCTTTTTTCAAACCCTTAATCTTCATTAATTTCGAAAAACAATAGTATCTTAGAAACTAGACTCGGAGCACTTCAACTTTTTTTCTTGGTACATCTTGAAATTTTGAGCGTAACTACATTTTCTCGTGCAAATCAGATTTTCCTGATTTCAGAAAAAAAGTGGCATCTTAAGAGCCAAAATTGTGTCACAGATTGGTGCACTTACCCATGAATGATATTGAATGCCTTTAGCTCACTTCCTTCAGGAATCCTAACATGAAATTTTCAATGCTCTACTCAAATTCGCATTACACACATTACTTGCAATAATATTGCATCTATCTTGCTTCTCACTCTTTTCATCCTCTTCTCTTGCATCAACACCATACATATTTATATCAAGCTCTACCTTAAAAAAATTGTCCAATATCGGCCACTAGTCTTTATACATTCAAAATTGAAATAGGTCAGCACCTAAACACTCCCATGGCGGAAAGGAATGAAGGACGACCTACATAAATCCTTAATTAGGACACAAATAGATCCCAACATGCTTCAACATGCTTGCACAAGGTCAACCGACACCTATGCAAAACACCATAGACATTAAGTATGTGCTTCCTTAAATTGATCCAAAATTTTTGAATAACATAATTTACTTTAAATCAATCCATAACAATCCAAGAGCTACACAATATTCATCAAACACTTCATTCAAGCTCGAATCAACAAATACTTCAACTCAGGAAAATTGGAAACATTGAATTACAAACTAATAAATGAAACTCTCATTGTACTACACCAAATCAAGTAAAAAATTGAACATAGAAAGATAAAAGAATTATAAACAACTTCCCAAATATGTATAATGAAAAGCCAAATATCAGAGAAATCCTAAGAAAAAACATTTCTCGCAAACCATAAAAAAACATCACTCAGCAACTGGTTCACACAGTGGTGAAAATATCTGGCACTGCACAACAATCCAAAAACCTAAATTATAAATATATCAACCTTTTTCAACCTTGAATAACATGTAAGATCTACACAATCATAGAATCAACACAAAAATAATGCGGAGCACAATACAGGAGCATGTTATGAACATTTACACAACATAATTTACTATGTTTATTAAATGTTCTCAAAAGCACTTGGAAACCAATCACCAGAAACATCATCTCAACTCATTACTTCATTCCAACATCTTCAAACTCTGCAACAAAATAATAGCTCCATGTACTAACAACACTTCCTCGAGGTCTCAACTACACATGCACAACCTGTTTTCCTCTTTAGCATAATTTTCTCAATATCCTCAACATCTTCATCTCATAGTAAACATAAATGACAACACCAATTAGGAGAATTCCTATTGACATCAATGCCAACACCATCATTCTTGGAACAAAGGTAGTTTATCTTATCAATGGAGCACCTTCAACCTCAAATGAAAAGAAGATAATTACCCCACTTGAAAAGAGGAAAGAAAAAATAAAAAGGATTGAACCTAAATGTATGAGTAATGAGATACTATAAGTATTGGTAACAACCTTGAACAATTTCCCTAATCAAGTGGACCCCTTTTATGTGAATCTTCAAATGAATAAAAATTTGGCGAGAAACTATATGATTGATTCAAGAGCTTCCACAAACATCATGCTCCTAGTTATTATGCAAGAACTAGGTTTACAAGTAAATAGAGCATTAGGAAAATTCTTTGTCATGGCCTCAAGAAAGTTCCTATTATTGGCATAATAAAAGATGCACATCTCAAACTTGTTACATTTCATGAGAAGGACTATACAATGAATGCAACTATAGTTGACATTCCAACCCAATAAGGAATGCTTTTGTAAAGAAAATGGTCAGCACTAATTGGAGGAAGTATTAAATTAGACTTCTCATATGCCATAATCCCTATAAATGGAAAGGATGTAAAATTGGACAAATAAAATAGATCATCTTTCCTTATTGAGGATCTACAACCAAAATAGTATGTACATTATGTTGATGTGGACATGGACAACTTCAAAGTTGTTGATTCAAAATCAATGGAAGACATAACTACACCTATAATTGAGGAAGAGAAACAAAAAGCTCAAGAAGATGATCTTTAAACCATGTACTTTGATGGAGCATGCTCAAAGGAAGGATCTTGGGTGTAGGGATAATTTTCATATCACCAAAAGGTAAGCCTTACAAGTACTCATTTTCTTTAAAACTTACATATACCAATAATGTGACAAAATATGAAGCCTTGTTGTTAGGTCTTAACACGGAATCCAAACATAAAATTAAGAAACTTAAAGTCTTTTGGGACTTTGAGTTAGTTGTGTCCTAGATTAGAGAAAAATATGTGTCTAAAAACAAGAGATTGAAGCAATATAAAGCGACTATCTAGGATACCATATAATTTTTTATATAATTTATCTATTGACTAGATGGAAAGATCCACTAATGCAATGGAAAATCTTCTTGCCAATATAGATTTAAGGTTGAATGATATCAGTTTTTCTATTATACCAAAAATAAGGTATAGACAAAGCCTTCCATCCTAGATAATATTCAAAATTGGTAGGTATTCAATGATAAATCAGATTTGTTGAGGTTTTTGCATTTTGTTGATGAATACCATAATCAAGAAATTGATTTCCAAATTTTTTTAGAAGTTGTGGATGGGAAAGAAACTATTTTTGGGAATGAGGTAATCCAACAAAAGAAAAATAAGATTCCTAAAGGTTAAGTGGCCTTGGAGAGAGTTTTTGATAACTCTGATAAATCCAGTGTTAATCCCACCCCTTCACATGTGCAATATTTGGAAGAGATAAATTTGGAAACATAAAATGAACCTAAAAAGGTGTACATTATGAAAAAGTTAAACTCAAAAATCAAAATGATTCTTATTTCCTTTCTCGGTAAATATAAGCATGTTTTTGCTTGGTCGTATGATGAACTTAAGTCCTAAAGAGAGGACTTGTTTCAACATTAAATTCCTCTCAGTTCAAATGCCATACCTTTTAGGCAAAAGAAAATACCTATCAAGCCAACATTCACAACCAAAATGCAACAAGAGTTAATGAAACTCAGGTATGGTGGAATTATCAAGCCAATAAGACATTCTACTTAGGTTTCAAACTTGGTACTAGTAAGAAAGTTTAATGGAGATATAATATTGTGTGTAAAATTCAAAAATTTAAATATATCTTCATTAAAAGATAATTACCCATTTCCCAATATGGAGGCAATGTAGCATAAATTAATTGGTTGTGAGTTGTCATCAATGATGGATATATTTTTAGGTTATAACTAGGCCAAATTTAAGGAGTATGAGCAATATGAGGTTTCCTTTACTACACTAGCTCCTGGGCAACATATATTTATGTCAGAATGCCTTTTGGTCTTATCAATGTAGGAGTAACATTTTAAAGAGCAATGGATGATGCATTTTTTTTATTTTATAGACATCTTCATGGTGGGGTATCAAGATGACCTAAATGCATACTCCAAAAAGGAAGAAGATCACTACATGCACCTTGATTTTTTTTCTAGGGATTTAGAATATTGAATTTCTCTAAACCCTATGAAATGTGTGTTTTAAGTGACAAAATAATTTTTTTAGGTAATATTTTTTCTAAAGAAGGGATTAGAATTGATCCATAAAGGGGTGTAGTAATAGAAATAATTCCTCAACCTAAAAATATTGAAGGCATCAGTAATTTTTTTGGGAAAGTGAAATTTATGAGAAGGTTTGTGACATTTTTTTAGAAATCACAAGGTCCATCACAAAGATGATGAAGAAAGGAGAATCTATGTCATGGAATGAAGAACCAACTAAATCACTTTAGAGCACAAAGAAAGCAATAATGAAGAATCCTATGTAAAATTCTCCTAACTTTTCAAAGCCTTTTCAACTATTCTCCTTTGCCTCATTCTAAAATATTGTTGTAGTTTTGTTGCAAAAGAACAACAAAACTACAATGAAGGGTTTGAAAAACATATTTATTTCTTTAACAAATCCTTACAATTTTTGAAATCAATTATGAGATGATGGAGAAAAAAGTATATGCATGGGTTAAGGCAATAATTTTTTTTAGGTCCTATTTAGTATGAGAAACAATTATTGTATATGTTCCCAATATTGCAGTCAAGGATATATTTACATAGAAAGAGGTCATTGGAAGATGCAATTGGATCAATAAGATTCAAGAATTCAATATTGATATCTATATCACTAAACTAGTTAAAGGACAAGGATTAGCTAAGCACATGGCCCAGTCAAAACATGAAGCTAATCAATAAAATAATGTTCAGGTAGATATAGTATCCCACAATTGTGACATGAAATATTCTCCATGGTACAAGAATGTTTTTTAGCTACAAAACATGTTATTTTGGGATAAAATGAGTGAGAATCATAAAAAGACATTGAAACTACACACTATTCAGTATGTTATCATTAAAAATGATCTTTGGTGGAGAAGAACATAATGGATCTTGCTCAAATGTGTGAATGAGGAGAAAAAATCTGAAATATTGAATGAGATGCATAATTGAGTGTTAGGAGGTAATTACATGGAAAAAATTATAGCTCACAAAGTCCTATGATCTAGTTATTGGTGGCCTATAGTTTTCAAAGATGCACATAAACTAGTTAGAAAATGTGATGCATGCCAACAATTTTTAGGGAAGTTCAAGTTTTTTGGAAACCTACGTTTAAGACTAATATATGTAGAGGCTCCATTTCAAAAATGAGGGATTGATTTTATAGGAGAAATAACTGATAAATCAAGTTTGGGCATAACTGGATCTTAGTACCCACTAATTATCTTACAAAATGGATATAAGCTATCCCTACAAGGAAAGCTACAAGAAAAATTCTTAGAAATCAAGTTGTGGCATAGTTGGATCTTAGTACCCGCTGATTATCTTACAAAATGGATATAAGCTATCCCTAAAAGGAAAGGTACAAGAAAAGTTCTAATATATTTCTCAATGAATAATATTTTAACTATATTTGGAGTTCTAGTGAAGCTAGTATCTGATAATGTAATGCACACTTCAGTTTTGAGGAATTTACAACTTTATGAAATCAATATGGGATGACTATTTCTTATACATCCCCATATCATCCCCAAGGCACTAGACAGGTAGAATAAAGAAATTAGAGCTTGATGAAAATAATAAAGAGGGTGATTGAGAAGAATAAAAAGGCTTGGGATTAAAATCTTAGGCTAGATTTATGGGCAACTAGAGTAATAGTAAAAAATAAAATTGGTCAACCTCCATTTAAATTGGTTTATGGTCTAGAATCTAGAATGCCCATCAATAACTTGTTGCCAATGTATGTTTATTGATTATTTAGGAACATAATGATGAGATAAATAATGCTATAGTTAAAAAAATCATATAACTTACACAGTTGGATGAAACAAGGAGGATGTCACAACATAAGAACATCAAGTTGCAATAGCAGGTTGAACACCTATTTGAAAAATAAGATACTACAAGAAAGTTTCAAATAGATGACATGGTGTTTTTATAGAATGTAAGGGCACAAGACAAAGGAACACTTGGGAATTTTGAGGCTCTATGGCTCATACCATATCTAATAAGAAATAATCATGGTGAAGACTTGTACTATCTATAAAATCTTATCAGTAAATTTCTACAACTACCAGTGCATGGATAGTTATTGAAACCATATTTCTCTTGAAATGTGTCTTATCCATGCACAACATATCATATGTTCATATTGTATAGTTTCTTCTATCTAGTTTTCGATTTTTTTTTTTTTTTTCTTGGTTGATCTGCTTAACCATAGATCTTGGTTTCTTTCCTTACTTTTGCAAAGTAAGCATCCCCAATTGGAGCCACTAGTAGTAGTTTTTTCAAAACTTGTTGGTTCCTAGTTTTTTCCCATGTCTTAAGATCCAAAACGAGTCTATCCTTGATAATGTTTGTTATAAATACTATCACAACCCTTTTTTAGGTCTAAAACCCTAAAAACTTAAGCCTAAGTTGTGACAGTTACTTTTGTTATAATTTTACATTGACTTCTTGTATGCAGTTGATCGACCTTTTATTTAACACTTAGGAGTTATCCCTCATACTTGTACTGATCCCTCATACCTAGGCTACCACATAGAGCCATCACTTTAAATAAATTGTTATATCTCTAAGGTCTTATGTATGTACCTCTCATTTAATTAACCCATCAACCCCTTCATTCCCTTGTCGCATAATGTTATTTTAAGAGCACATGAATTATAAACCTTTAAGTTATCCACACTCGGCATGTGGACCACACTAGTCCTTTCTACAAGAATATTTTTTTGTGAAAATAATGCTCCATGAAACTAATGAAATATCGACAAGTGTCACCTTTTTAAAGGATTTCACCATTCCATGGGAGTTTTATTACTAAGGAGAAAAATAGTTTCCAGAACTATAAAATGAATGACACGTGGACATATTGAGAATCACTCAATACTATATGTCTTGTATGAAAACCATATGAGTTCCACATGTTACATTTTAGGTGTATTTTGTAAGTCCATAAGGTATCTTGAAAGGACCTCAAAGGAACTTTATGGAATTGCAGAAAATGGACATGTAGAAAATTATTGAAGGATTCTATCAAATGCAGGAGGAAGTGGATATGTGGTGTGATTTTATAGGCATTCTAAAATTCCATGAGACATTTTAAAGGAATCCTAAATAGAGTCTATGGAATCATGAAAAAGGGACATGTGTCATATTTCAAAGCTATTAAAGGTGGATATGTGCCTTGATCTTATTGTTTTCGACATGTCTCATATCAGAGGCTAGTTTATAAGGAATGGATTGAATGCCATGTGCCACAATATTTGTGGCATTACGTGAGTCCACAAGCTCTTTGTAGTGATTCGATTTTCAAGTTGTGGAGTTGTACAAAGTTGTCACATGGTCAGTATGTGACATCAATTGCTTTTGTCACTTTTTTGGTAGTGTGTCTCATGATGATGTGTAAAGATAATCCCACATGGATCAATCCTATTGGTTGAAGATCTTTTCAACTCACATCAAATATTTTCAAATTGATCAAATTAGTTGTGACTGTCAGATCTTGTCCTTCTGCTTGATGATCAATGACCTACATTCAAACTTAGAAAATGGATAGGTGGAAGCTCTAGCTCGTGTGAGATGAGAGTTATGGTATAAAAGATGGCTTTCTACTAGATATTTAGTGAAATTTATTTTATAAATTTCATAATTCAACTAGTAAAATGATTCACTTGGCATTGAAAGCATCCAATGAGAGAATCTGCAGAGATCCAAAGAATTATTTGATGATTAGGGTTTTTAGAAGCAAGGAACAAGTAACTATATTTGTGTCCAAAATTTTACCCTAATTTCTTCTCTAAGGTTTTGATTAAGTTAATATAAGCCATATAGTGTCTTGAATTACTCCAAATTTCCATAATCTATTATCTAAAAGTGTCAAGAAGTTTTAAAACCATCCTTAGGAAACCCTACTTTTAATTTGAATTGTAATTATGAGCCCTCCAAAGGACCAACCTTTTTATTCAAAGAGAACATTGGATGAGGACCTAATTTCCCAACTTTTTGGTTTGACAAAGAGTCCCATTAGGGTTCATAGTCCCGGTGTTGTGTCTAGAATGGTAGGTAGTTCATGTAAATGCAGCAATGCAAAGTTTCATTTGACAAGGTGGAAATTATTTTTTCATTAGTATGTGAAAAGGAATTCAAAGGTCTCCATTTCAAATGTATGGACCTATGACTTGGGAAAATTGGTGTTACCAAATGTGTTTGTGGATTTCGACTTTCTTAGACTCATTGCAACCAATTATGATCAAAACATGAGACTCATTAGGGTTGCTAATGGTGGTTAATTTATTAGAATTGATAAAATCTTTCATCTCAAAAGCGTACAAATTGAATTTTTCTATTGATAAGGCCATTGACTTTGAGCCATTAAAATAGAAATATCAACAAGATAGGATAAGCTTTAGGGCTCACTAGCTTCCCAAGTATAGAGTGAAGGATTTTGATAGGAAATCTATCAGAATCCCCTCAAATGAAATGGATAATTTCAAATTGAAGTCCTTTAAATACTATTTCATCAAGACATATTATGCTTTAAGTCAAGTCCTTGGAGGGGATACACAAGGAAGACTTATAGTCTACCTTATTTACATGGCAATGGACATTCAAAGCCCCTTTGTCAAAATTGAGGTTGATTTTGTAACTTTAATTGCAAATACCATTCAAAGGTAATTAGTTGAGATCAAAATGAGAAATAAGGTGATTAACACCAGATGGTAAACCCTATTGTGCCACATGTTCTTGTATGCAAGGAGTGGGACATGGAATATTGCACTATAGATACATTCAAATGATGGAAAAGGAAATCACATTCCTATCTAATGTTGGAGACATATTTGGGACAAGCTTTGTGATGTTCATTTTTTTTTTAAATAATTTTTTGAGAAAGGTGCTCATACATTTGGGGGTGGAGGAATTTAGATTACAAAAAAAATCTCAGATTTCTTAAGGCCTAAGGATAGGAGGCCATAGTTGGGAGTGCTAACATAATTGGGGTCATTATTATCTCCATATAGACTCTACAGTTTTGAGGGTATATGGGTGCCCTATTGGACCAAATTTTCTGCCAAGATTTGTGTGTTTTAGGATAGAATTTCTAGAAATCATGTGGTAGCTAAGTGAGATAGACAAGTTTCACCTTAGAATAAAGGGTCATTTTTCTAATACTCAATTTTTTATTATTTCACTGTGAAAAGAGAGAGAGATTGGATCAATTATACACTACATTGAATAAATTTAGGATGTCTTAGGAAATATCAAGAACCTTTGATCCATAAGTATTCATCAATTAGGTAAAACTAAACATAAAAAGATCAACCTATCAACATAAGGTTTACTTTAGTGAAGATGTCATTAGAAATTGCAAAGATGAAAAAGAAGTAAATGACATAAAAATAAAATGGATAACATTTAGAAATGTTGAGGAAGATAAAGGGAAAAATTATTCCAATTATCAAGGTGCATTTTTCGAGATAAGGGATCCAATTGCTGGAATACAAATGATTTTATAGAATATTGATAGGATAGTTAGAAAGGCCATGGTACTCGAAGAGAGGCTTGCCTATCAAGCCCCCATTTAATTATTTGTCTATTCTTTCAAGAGGATTCCAAAAGGGATTGTAATAAGAGATCCAATTTAGTGCTCTTCTCCTCATGCACCACCACCACCATATCCCCCACAAGCACCTCTATCCCCTCCAAATGTGATTATGTTAGAATCCTCTTCATAGGATCAACCATAGAAGAAGAGATTGATCAACCACCTTTGGCTGATTACCTCATTGGACCTAATCAAGAGGATGAAATTAAGGTAACCAGTGAAGAGGTGAATAGAAAAATTCCCTCTCCCCAAATGGAACCTAAAGTCATATTGTCTCAAAGAAGGCTATGTGTTGATGTCATAAGTGCAAAGGATAATACAATGATGTCACATGTGCAATTGGATTACCAACAACTCATTAAAGATAATGAATTTTTTAAAGCCTAAGAGTTTAAATATTTTGTTTTAAGATCTAAAAGGGAAGAGTACTTAAAAATTTTGGAGCAAGAAAAAGTAGGTATACCTAGAGAGGTATGAGTAAGTTACAAAGAATGTACTAGAAAATATTAACTTTGATGCCAGGAATATCATCCCTAAAGAGGGGATTAGAATGGTTAGGGAGAGTGGTTTGTTGCTACTCCCTAAATGGGACATTGCATCTACTATTAATTTTGACACAATTAAAAAGAAAGATCAAGAAGTTTTATCTTCAGAAGTTCAAGCATGTGCTACATTGACAATATCAAGGTTCAACCCCAAGTGGGAAAAGTTTTCCATTTGGGCCCTTTCTCCCAATACTAACAAGCTTTAGGGTACAAAAATAGCCCAAGATGTTAGAGGCTCAGGATTTTAATAAAGAGGGTGTTTAATACTTCATCCATTGTAGTTGTTGCATTGGAAGTTGATACTAATAGGTTCAATGAAGCTACTACAACAGCTCTACAAAGTAAGTATGAAAAATTATTATAAGATCATTTGGAACTTACAAGAAGGTATAATAAAATAAAATAAAAAAAGCTTAGGTAGCACCCCCTACTCTAGATACATAAGGATCCAACTCTTCTTCAACACCACCAAAAGGGGACTTGATCAAAGAGGATCAAGAGTTTAAAGAAAAGGTGCAAATGTTGGAAGAGAAGTTGAAAAGTGCTCAAAGTGACCAACATGAAGTTATGTATCATGTTGTGTCAAAAATTTTGGAACATTTGATGTCCAAAATTATGAAGAGAATAAAGAGTGTTCACAAGGACTACTCTAACCTTGATAAGGAAATTAATATGGTAGTATGGGATAAGGAGAAAACTAGGGAAACCATGAATAAGTGGATCCCTAGAATAAATACATTGCAAGGAATCTATAAGGGATCAGCATATGACCCTCATCCACCTAAGGATATATTTCCTATGTATAATATGGCCAAGTTAGTAGGATAAATGAAGACATACATGGATCAATTGATAGAGAAGGTGAAGACAAGATTGAATTTTTTTGAAAATATAGAAATAAGGATTATACCTCATATTAGAAATGATGGTGGGGAAATAAAATAATTCCTTCAATGGATATATAACTCCTTGTCTTTCTTCATATGTGATGATAATAATTTAATTTATATAGAACTCCTTAAGACTTAAGTGTATGGATAAGTTGATTGATACTAGTCAACCTCTTGATGACTTTGAGAAGGAGACTTATTCAATTTTGTCTAGATATACTCGATATATGTCTAATATTTTTCTTATTCTTGCATTCCAATGGCCATCCAAGGGAGCATATCAAACATGGGATGATAAATACAACAATTTTCTTGGGATTTGAAATATTTTGTCATCTAGGTCTAAGTTACAACAAATACAACTCACATGATGACTTGGAAATTAGTTATCTCCATGTATCCAAAAGATTTTGGCATTATTTTTTTCCTCTAGTGATTCACTTCAGTGATAACTTTAAGAAATTCCCCTCAAAAAAAGATATAAAATCCTAGAGAATCTTTCATTTTTTGAGGAAAAAAAATTAATTTCTATTGGCGAAACTTTCTTTTTTTTCGAAAAAAATATTAGTTTTATTGGCGATTTTTTTACATCACTAAAATTTTGTGGAAAATTTTGGCAAATCTTGAAAAATAATAGGAAAATGCATTAATTATTATGGTGAATCTATCCAATCTAAAAATAATTCTCATGGAAAATTAGGGGCCCAAGGGTGGAAATTATCAATGAGTTGAAGGGGTAGACTATAATATTTACTTTCTAACATTGTTTTATAATATAATATAATGGTCCTCATTATATTCTACAAGGTAAAATCTAACCATGATATATAATTCTCATTGGGGCTCAAAACTTCTTTTAGATCATTGGTCTAACAACCCTTGTTGTACACTATAATATGAAATTTACCCACAATCTATAATGCTCGTCATAACCAAAATTGTGGGCCCCATGAGCATTATAGATCATGTGTACATTTTACCTCGTGGAATACAACAAGGGAAATTATATTATATTTAAATCAATGGTGGAAACTAAAGATTAGAAATATGGTCCTAAAGCAACTAATAGTTATGATATACTATTTGCGAATTAATATAGATTTCTCCAATAATTTATAAAATTAAGGCAAATCTGATCTAATCGTGTATCGAATATTATGGCAAATTTTTGAGTTAATTTTTTTAATAAAATAAATGATTTGGTGATTTAAATAAGACTATAATAAAATTTTGTAAAAATGTGGCGATTCAAGTCACATTGTAGCTTGAACTATTAGCCAATTTTGGATTCCTAAATTTCAACTACTAGCCAATTGGCGAATATTAGCCACTAAAAAAATCACCGATTCACTCAACATCATCTCCAACAAATTCAAAGGGAATATAATTTTAGCTCGAGAAGTGAAGCCTTAATGAATAATCATTCACCTCTTCATCATTGTAGCATCAATAGATATCTTTTTCATTAGTTCAAACAACCTTTTTATCTTCTAGTGGAATGTTCCTTTTTCTTCTACAAAGGAGTTGTTTGTATTTTTTCTAATTAAAGGACAAGATTGTGAAATAAATATGTGGCATATGTTCATGGCCTGGAGCTTGTTTGCTCCCTTGCTTTTATAAAAGGGAATTTAGGGCCATTTTGTAGGATCTTGAATTTTTTTGTAAGCATAGCATTTTTATTTCAGTCTATATATGTCCAATCTATGTTTTTATAGGAAAGGATGTCAACTTAACTATTAATTTTGTATGATAGTACTAGCTCATAGTATCAAATACAATGGAAATTTCACATGTAATTATCTCCTAATTATATATATATTTCGAAATGAATATAAATTGATCAAGGAGCTTTTTCTATTCATGTTTAGAGGTATTTGTGAATGAATGTTTCTTTCATGGCTTTTACTCAAAGAGTAAATTAATATTATCCATGAGAAATGTTGAATGTTTTAGGGGTATACAAGGATTGATAAGAAGAGTTGATTGAAAAATTCTAAAGGAGTGATAGTGTAAGGAATTATCATTAAGTTTTAATAGAATTATAATGAATAATGTTGTATACATTTTCAATTGCATTTCCATTGACTCTATGGCCTAGGTCTAAGGCACCAATATGAGAAAAAGTTCTAGTTATGTTCTTCATGATCATCAAATTTAAAAACCATGTTTCCTTTAGAGAAATATTTATTAGATAACGTTATTTACATACTCTTAGACACATAATTGTATTAAACTCCAAGAATTTAGCTCCTTCTATTGTTTATCTATAAATTGTAGTAATATAAAATAGAGTATATTTGTTTGTAGAAAAATCTGATATCAATTACCTGAAATCTAAATTGACATTACATATGACCACCCTCTTAGGTTTTGCAGAGCCTAAAGTGCAAAGAAGAAAAATTTAGAATCCTTTCCCTAATTGTTGGCCAACCTCTAGAATATTGAGCATAAGAATTGACTATTCATTTAAATTATTCCCAGGAACTAGCTAGAGCTTATTGCACAAAAACAAACTAACATAGCTCACAATAAAGGTATTTTATTTATATCCTTTGCATTTATAAAGTTTGTTTGATATTGCAAATATTTAATGTTTAATGGTCACATCTCTTATACTCACATCCAAATTTTCTTAACTAAACAATCTTATAATTTTACATTATTTTCTTATCAAACTTAATTTATATTTACAAGATTTTTAAAGCCAAGATGTTTCATAATAATAATAAACCTATATTATAGTATATTTATTTGTAAAATATTTTAATTTTTTTTTAAATTTAAAATTTTAATTTTTAAAATATATATTTTAATAAAACTATTAAATCTTTATTTTCTTATAAATTTAACATCTTTAATTAAGTTTTTCATTCTTTTTATATAGTATTAGAATAGTAATTAAAATATTAATTAAATGTTTTTTCTTTATCAATAAAATGAAAATTATAATATTTATAATAAAACCTTCACCTTTAATTTTAAACTATATAATTTTATTTATATAAATTTTATTCTTAATTTTTATCCTATGATTTAGATAAATATTATTAAAAAATACTTATTTTAACTAAAGAATAGGTTACATTCAAAACATAAAATAAGAGACCTTTAAAAATTCTAAGGATAATAGATAACTATTTAAAATGAATTTAGTTAAAGTCTTAGAGGTCAAAGTTGAGAAATCTGAATATTTTTTAAAATCCTTTCATAAAAGTGAATTGTAACCTTTAGAATATTAATTTCCAGAGATCAACAAGATTTCTTAAAATAAATGGCGGACATTCCAAGACCTTACTAGAAAATTAATACATCAACATTAGTTTTTTGAGGTGGAAAATCTAGTTCAGAAAGTTTACAAAACAAATTTTATATGCTTTCAAATTTTCAATTAATCCGATTGTAATACATTTTATTTTTGGTAATATAGAAACCTCACATTCACAAAAATAACAATTCAAACAAATTTTAAAATTCAACAAGTTAATTCTTAAATACAATAATGTATAATAACATTGTTTATAAGAATTCACTGAGATATTTGTGTATGGTTAATTTGAAATAAAACAATAAGGTTTATATAAATACAGAATAATAAAAGTGTTCAAGTTTTGTATTTTATTATAAAGTAATGAATAGAATAAAATATTTTTAAATATAGAATAAAATAATTGTTGGAAACTTGTGTTTTCATTGATGTCAACAAAGCACTGTTGCATTCATGTCAACCCTTGAGGAAGTAAGTGTGTTGGTTGCATTATGTTGTCATTAGTATAGTCACTGGTGTCAACCTTTAATGTAGCAATGATGAGTAAGTGCTTATGGATACCAACCTCTTGTGTGGTTGAGATGTTGAGAAGGTGTTCTAGATGTTGAGATGGTGTTTGTGGTGCTTGGTTTCCAAATACTTTTGAAAAAAATTGAATAAAAGAGAGTTCAGTGTGATAGAGTGGTGTTCAATGTTTTGCTCCACATTTCTTCATGATTGAAGATATGCTCATGTGGTTTGAACTTGATAATTAGAGGTGTTCAGATGTATTATATCCAGTGTTTTAGGTTCTAAATCATGTCACAACAGAAGTTGTGTTCACCAGTGTGTGAACTATGAAGTAGTATTTTTTGGGAGAAATGAGATTGCTCTACATTTCTCCATAGTGAAGTTTCTAGTGTTGCAGATCTTGGAACATGCTTATAATGTTTTTATCTACCTTCCCTTGAAGATTAAGGTTGTTGAGTTGTTCCACAATGTTGTTTGATGTATTATATGTCTTAGCAAGTATGTCTAGTTTCATATAATGAAGGGGTTCTTGAGTTTCGGGTGGTTTTAGTGGATGTGTAGAATATTTTGATGGTTTTGGAGTATTCTAAGATGTTGTATTAATAGCATGGAGTGTTTATGTATTTTTTGTGAGATGTTTCTAGACCTTGAGAAGTGTATTTGGAGTTTCTTAATGGTGTTAGTGCAAGATTGGCCAACTTGGGGTACTAACGCCAATTACAGAGGATGATTATTGATCGAGGAAGTATTGTGAAGCATGTTTGTGTAGATCTGGGTCCTAGTTAAGTAGTGTTGTTTGGATTCAATTATCTATATTGTGGAAGTGCTTGGAACTGACCTATTTGGTGCTACACAGTAGAGGTGTATATGTTTCATTAAGGCTAACCTAATTGAGATTGTTTTAGGTAATAGAGGGTATAAATTTTGGGTGAATCGTTATGTGGATAAAGTGTGAAATGTTTGATGTGAAAGATGTGAAAGAGATCAAGTGTGTTCATCTGAGTGTGAGCCTTAATGCTTATGAATTCCTAATGTAGTGACCATAAGGTGTACATTTTAGTCTATTTGATGAGTTGTTTATGCTTCAGTGGAACTATACCTTTGACACATGAGAGATGCATTGTTAGAAGTTCAAATTGGTAGTGATCCACCTCTTCTTTCTTTTTCTTTTGGATAGTAATTCCTTTGGTAGTGATCCACTAGTAGTGACCTCTTAGCAGTGAGTGATGAGTCTAGGTTATGGCTTAATTATTGATAAGATTGTTGTCCATTTCCTGCAGTTACATAAGACTTTCATGCTTGAGAGTTGATCTTTCATTATATTTCCTTGAAACCTTAGGCCTTGAACATGAATTTATTTTCATAACCTTTCAAATGATATCGATATGCTATGTGGATTGTTTGTGTTAACTTTTCATGTGATTAAGGAATGTTTCTTTAAGATTATTATGGATATGTAGTTGTTGTGCATGCTAATGTTGTCATGTAGATGATTTGAGACCTGCAATTCAAGAAGATCCCGCCAGCTGTACATGTGCTATATCGATCAACAAGGTGGTCATTGAAGACTCTTGGCGGCTGGAGATTCCTTATGCATCAAATTGTAACCACCTTAGTAGACTTAAATGCTACTGAGCATGTGTTGGCATTACCACTGTTCCAGATTCAAGTTAAGGTAATCAAACCTCACAAGTTTTGTGCATGCGTAGCCGCCCCTGCTCTTTTCTTCACTTCCCCTAATTTGGTGTTCTCTGCATTTTCTGGAGTTGATCGCCTTGCTAGATGGCTACATAAATAAGGGCTCTGATGTTCTTTTTGGCTCTCGGTTAGAAGATTGCTTAATTGATGTAATCACACTTTTGAGTTTTTTGGAAATACAACTATGATGATTGTACTCATGTTTCTCTTCTGAATAAAATGAAGTTATAAGTTCATGCATTTGAGTCTATCTTAGTGTGAACCCTAATCTTAGACCTGCACAAACATGGCAAACAAGCACATTAGTAGATTGAAATTCAAGATAAGACAAGGATTCCCCATGAAATTAAATTGAAACATTAACATAGGAAGAAAATGAAGAACAATACAAATGAAAGTAAATGAATCCTATTTTAATGAACAAACTATCAATCCCATGGGGGAATTGGTGCCAATTATGTGTAGAAATTGGCCCTTTCCCAACTCCTTTGTAAGCTTTGATGATTTGATCCACTTGATGTGAATAAATTTGATTCCTTAAGAAAACCCGCAATAACCTAGCTATGGTGATGGAAAATTCTCAAGAAATGATATGAAATTTCTCTAATGTGAAGATAATAACTTTGCATTCAAATTGTGGATGTTGAATAAGAAGAAGAGTCCCTCATTTATAGATTTCAAATTGGCAGAATGAGCAAGATTTGAGCAATGTGGGATCATTCAACATCCAACAACCAAGTGCCACTTGTCAAGATGTGAATGGTTGAAGGTTGTGCACATTTTGATGAAAGTGCCAGTAAATGTTACTAGGTGGAATTTGAAATTAGTGAAATGACTTGTTGGAGAGGGAAGAAAATGGAGTTATGGCCACTTGGCTAAAGGCAAAATAACTTGTAAGGTGAAATAAATGCCTTGTTGGAAGGACTAAGTCCACTTGGATTTGAATTCAAATTTGAGGGAATATTCCCCTTTTATGCCATGTTGAGAGAAACTAGAGATTTAATAAATGAATTAAATCTATTTTCATGTGCAAGTGGTAAAAGCTAGAGGATGGGACTTGATTTAAGATTAAACTAATCAAAGATTAATTAATGTAATGAGGAATTAGAAGATGTGACAATTTAGACTTAAATTTATGAATTGATTTAAATCAAAATTGAGAGGAAGGGTTTAATTAAATTATTTTTTTGATTTATTTAACTAAAGGGGACAATGTTAGATTAAATTAAATAAGGTTTTAATTTATTCAATTTAATAAGATGAATTTAGTGATTTAATTAAATAAAGTGAATTATTTAAACAAACGAAGATTTAGGGTTAATTAAATTAAATTGATTAATTTAATCAACAAAGAAGAATGACTTAATCAGATAAATAATGATTTATTTAATTAAGAGATGAGAAGTGATGATATGCTAAGAAGGTGATTCAGGATATGAAACGATGTTAGTTAGGATCAAGTGTGTCGGTCAATTTTCAATGTCTACATTTTGCCCCTCTTTGAAGCAATGCACTTGTTGTATTAGTTCAAAGTTCAAAACTTCTCAATTTTTTAGAATGCCCCACTATTTCCCCAATGGAAGGATTATGCTGATATGTTGCCCCCTCGAGAGATCGAACATAAATTTTCATTTTTGGATGATCTCACGAAAAAAGAGGACAAGGTGCTCGACAGGTCGAAAAGTGCCCCAGGATGCCAAAAAATGTGTTAAAACACTAAAAAAGATGCAACATGACCCTCGATTGGGCAAAAATGAGACCAGGGGACCAAAACCCTAGCTAAATGGTCAAATTAGATTAAAAAAAAAACCCTAATTTGTAGGCTTAAATAGACTATGAAGGGTCACTTTCAATTAATTTGCACACTTAGCCTTTAGAAATTTTTGCACTTTGATCTCTGAGTTTCGATCGAGATGGCGCAACAACAACTTCCCAGGCACATGTCAGAGAGGGTACGAGTGTTGCGCTAGTTTTTTTCAAAAGTGTGGTTTTGAAATGTTATACTTTGTAGAGCACACACTTATCAATCTATTCCTAGTGGTGCAGACCCACTTCTAAGCTTGCCATTTTTTAACCTGAGATATGATTTTGATATCGATTTCTCTCTAAGATGAAAGTGTATTTGTAAAATAGCAGAGATAAAGCTGGACAAAAGTAAGTTAATGTGTGGCAACACCAATCAAAGATAACAGACAACAATGGTGCGACAGGGAGAACCTTTGTTGATGAGCAGGTGAAAGATAGTGGATACACACATACAGTCCAAACCAACTCAAAGAGAGTTTCACATCTATGGGCAACCTGGCTATAGCAAAAAGAATGAACAATGACAAGATATTGTTCCTTTTCAATGCATAAAAATATGCTTACTATATCAACAAAATGACTGAAAGGAAAAGATACAGTATATATCCATTAATCTTCAAGGAGATGGAATGTGCAAGAAGCTATTATTATGATTCAATTCACGAATTTGGAGTAGTTAAAGCAAATTCAGTCTTTAAAAAAAATACAAAGACTTAATGTTCATCTCTACTGCAGTAAGCAACATCAAATAAACATAAACATAGACTTTATTTCTCATGTTTAATACATGAAATAAATTGAGTTGATCAGAAACAAAGACCATGAGCAAGCCCTCCTTCTAGCACCATTTTGTAGGATGTTAAAATCTGCAAATGCTTAAACTTTGTTAACATTGTTAGCCAATTTAAACAAAGCAAATCGCAACATCCCTATGAAATATTTGACCATGTTAGATATGCAAACAAGATAACATAAAAAAATGAAGCTAAGTGAAAGCATATGAAAACATGAACCAAACTCTATTTCATAGCGGGAGTGGTGCTCCTTTGGTATGTGAGAAGAGAGCCCTTTCCCAATCCCTGATAAGCTAAAATGATGATAGTGTAAATGCATGAGATTGTAGATCAAGTTGTGTTGTAGTGTTGTTGTA
Source organism: Sequoiadendron giganteum (assembly GCA_007115665.2). Taxonomy (NCBI): domain Eukaryota; kingdom Viridiplantae; phylum Streptophyta; class Pinopsida; order Cupressales; family Cupressaceae; genus Sequoiadendron; species Sequoiadendron giganteum. The sequence goes on along the minus strand of CM021107.1, from coordinate 116,982,884 downwards.
GAAATTATTTGCATTTATAGATTCAAGGTTGGAAGATTGAGGGATTTGGTTGAATGTGGGATCATTCATGAGCCAATGACAAGATGCCACTTGTCAAAATGTGAGAGGATGAGGGTTGTGCACATTTTGGTCAATATGCCAATTTGAAATTTGAAATTTGAATTTTGATGAAATGACATGTTTAGGGGGGATGAAAGAAGAGAGTTAATGCCAAGTTGACTTGTGTAAGAGACCTGTAAGAGCTCATAAATGCCAAGTTGGAGGAATATTCCATCTTGATGCCCTTTTGAAAGTAATTGGAAGAAATAATAAATCAAAGAAATTGATTTATTGTGCAAGTGGGAAAAGCTAGAGGATGTGACATGAGTTTAAATTAACATTATTAATGATTTAGTTAACTTAAGAGAGGATTAGGTGATTTGACCTATTTGATTTAGATTTATGAGTTAAAATAAATCAAAAGGAGATGGAAAATGATTTTAGAATTAGTTAAATAAATATTTTGATTTATTTAGCTAAAGGGGACGATATTAGTGTTAATGATGAATTTATTTAATTTTGTAGAATGACTTTAGGAGATTAATTAAATAAACCTGATTTATTTAATTAAGGAGAATATGATTAAATATGATGTTAATTTTGCATGTCTACGCAAATAAAAATCAAACCCTCTATAATTATAGCAGTTTCTCCCATTGTCCAATTATTCGATGTTAAGGAGAGATGTAATAATTATTAGGTCTATGTTTGGTCTTTGATCTATCTAACCAAAATGAAAAAATAACAAAAGGAGATCTCCATTATGATTGAAAAAATGTAACCCTATACTACAAATGATAGCAAATAATCTACTATTAATTCTTAATGATTATAGTACAGTATGTTGCTTTCCATATAAATATAATGTTAAATGGAGATAAGTGTATAATCACTAGTTATCTTCATAAACTTTATGATAATTTTTTTGACCACAACCAAGTAACTTATAGAACCCTTTTCACTTACACATCCCATATCAATCCCTTCCAACACTTTTATCATTGTTGAAAGAAATGGAATCAAGAAAATAATAATTTGATAGAAGAGCAATGCACTAACAACTTCTAGTAAATCTACAAAACCCAATTGAATGTATGCAATAACTTATTGAATACCTACAATAGCCTGTACGAATCTTGTAGAGGCTACAACAACACCTACATCACTAGTTGAAATGGCCTACAAGTAAACTTCTAAAATGTCCTTGATTATGAAACCTTCCCAATTTGACTATCCAACTATTTTAATTAATAATATTTTAAATTAAAATTGTATTAAACTAAATTAAACATTAATTTAAAATTATGTTGTGAGAAACATGTTTTCCTACACATAATTTATGTTATGCTTTTTTTTTAATAAAATCATGAAATAAGATAAAAAAATCAGTTAATAATCAATTTGTATGTGTAACTTTAGAGAAATAGAATTATTACCTTGTTTCTAACCTATTAACTTAGGTTTTCATGGGGATAGTGCTAGCTAGGGGGATTTCTATTATAGAGTAACTTATTATATTAGCAGCATAACTGCATTGGAATTTGTGTTTTATTTGTTTTATCTTTGTCCTTGTTCTTTTTTCATTGTTTATTTTTTTATTCACTTGTTTCATTAACATATGTTGTATTCAATTATTCTATTTATTATTGTTAAGTGGATCTAATGTTTTTAATCAATATATTGAACAATAACATTACCACATAAGATATTATAATTATTAAAATTTTAATAATTATAAAACTTAATCTAATTTTAAAATAATTTTTATGTTATTTTTTTTTATTATTATATAAAATTTAAAATGTCATGTAAGAATTAAGCTTTCCAACACATTTCATCACTGCTCAATTTTTTTTGCTATTTGTTATTTTCACTGTCCTTTGTAAATACATTTTTTATGAATGATTTTGCCAGCTGTGGTATTATTGACATATGTTAAAAACATACCGATCTGATCTCCATGCAAGCTGTATATGGGTGTTTGTATTATTCATTGTAAAGATAATTCTATTTTTGGCTCATTGTTTTCCCTTAGGCTGACTGTCTATTCTGGAGGCTGCATCATTCTCTCAAAAAGCTTGTTTTCTTCTATCGTTCTATGGAGTAGTATTATGCAGTAAAATATTTTATTGCCTATTGCATATTTTATTCCAGATGCAGCCATGCTATTTTTAGGTTAAAGCATATAGAAACAGCTTCTAAGAGCTGTATTCATTAAAATCTTATAAGTGAATATGATGACATTGCTGCAGAAATTTAATGATGTATGACATGTCTAATAAAGCATTAGAAAAGTTTATGTTTTATAACTAATTTTCTCTTAAAAAACTAACAATTGATAGTAGTGTTGGTTGGTTGTGGTAAGAAGAATTTTTTTGAGCTTTTTCTCAATAGAAAGAAGGTTTATTGCTGTTTGGGTTGTGTCTATCAGGAGAGCACATAATTAGGCAATTAAAAACTAGATCTTGTGAAGAGTAGTAATGTAAAAATAAACAGTTCTGAATTCTCAACAGAGATGTGAGTGTTTCGAAGTTGGTGAATATTATTTGGAGGGTATGAAGTCTCAACAGAGATGTGAGTGTTTTGAAGTTGGTGAATATTATTTGGAGGGTATGGAATTAAGATAATTCATTTATGTTTATGAAAAGTGAAGATTAATTGATTTTTGTTTAGAGAAATAAGGCAATGAGTACACATTTATTTTAGCCTCAAATATCTCTATTCAAAGGTGAGCATTATGACTTTTGGAGTGAATATCAAAATCTTTTTTATTTCATAAGATTGGTGGGAGTTAATTGAAAATAATTATACAAAATTTATAAATGTTTAATTAAAAACTAGACCTTGTGAAGAGTAGTAATATAAAAATAAACAGTTCTGAATTCTCAACAGAGATGTGAGTGTTTGGAAGTTGGTGAATATTATTTGGAGGGTATGGAATTAAGATAATTCATTTATGTTTATGAAAAGTGAAGATTAATTGATTTTTGTTTAGAGAAATAAGGCAATGAGTACACATTTATTTTAGCCTCAAATATCTCTATTCAAAGGTGAGCATTATGACTTTTGGAGTGAATATCAAAATCTTTTTTATTTCATAAGATTGGTGGGAGTTAATTGAAAATAATTATACAAAATTTATAAATGTTTAATTAAAAACTAGACCTTGTGAAGAGTAGTAATATAAAAATAAACAGTTCTGAATTCTCAACAGAGATGTGAGTGTTTGGAAGTTGGTGAATATTATTTGGAGGGTATGGAATTAAGATAATTCATTTATGTTTATGAAAAGTGAAGATTAATTGATTTTTGTTTAGAGAAATAAGGCAATGAGTACACATTTATTTTAGCCTCAAATATCTCTATTCAAAGGTGAGAATTATGACTTTTGGAGTGAATATCAAAATCTTTTGTATTTCATAAGATTTGTGGGAGTTAATTGAAAATAATTATACAAAATTTATAAATGTTTAAGTTATTATAGCTCTAGGTCAAGGATAGAGAGATCAATGAAAAAAAGAAGAAAATAAATTCAAATGTTGTGTTCATTAACTAATAAGCTGTACATGAATCAATTTTCTTATGAATACCTACAACTACAAAATAAATAAATAAATAAAATTATTGTTGAATGCATATCAAGAACTCAAAAAGTGAAAAAAATAAAACTTCAACTGTTTTGAAGAAATTTAAAAATAAATTCATGAGATAATATAAACCTATATACAAAATTTATTTACTGATGTGAGAAGTTTGGATTATTAAATAAAATCTTACCTAGAAAAATTAACCTATCAAAAGATTGTGGAAAAGATTTTGGCATGTTTCCTCCTCCATGTGATCTTATTATAGTGATCATTGAGGATTCAAAATATTTAAACCTCTTTCTATGAACAAGTTTATGGGGTTCATTTCAAACCCATGAGCAAAGGGTGAATAGGTCTACTAAAAAAATAGTTGAACATGCCTTTCAAATAAAGATAAGTATTTAAAAGATAAATGAAAGGGGACCAAAAGGGGAATCCTATAAGAGTACATGAAGGTTTTGAACAAGAGGACGAAATAGCAATTTTAATAGTGATACCAATAGTTAATAAGGTAGACATTATAATGGTTATTAAAGGTAATTTTTTTAATAATAATTAATGGGGCAATTAAAACCATGGCAAACCACATGTATAGTGCCATTATTAAAAAAAACAACCATTATGAATGATAGTGTTAGAAACAAAATAGATAATGTACAAACATTTCTAAATAAAAAGAAGAATAGTAAAATATTTATTTTGTGCATAAAATGCTACAAATGAATATTAAAAAAATGTATGGCTTTTTGGAAATGGTTGTGGTAGTCACATGATTGGGGATATAAACATTTTTGTAGATATGGACGAGTTAGATAAAAATCAAATGTGGCTTGACGATGTCAAAATAGTTGAAGTCATAGGTGAGGGGACAATTGCAATCAAAATAAAACAAGGTTAGAAAATGTACATTTGTGATATTTTGTATATACTTAGGTTGGAACATAATTTGTTGAGCATAGAACAACTCATTGAAAATGGATATTCTAAAATGTTTGAAAATAATGAATTTTTAATTTATGACAAAAATGAGAGAAACTGGGAAGTGGTGAAAGTTAGCATCTTCCAAAATAGGATATTCCATTTGAGACTTCATATAGTGAGGATCAAGTTCTTAAGACAAATTTTAAGGATCAATCTTGATTGTGACATGTCAAAAATAGGCATTTAAACTTGATTGGACTAAAATTTCTCTCCCATATAAAAATGATGAGAGGAATACCACTTATCTCACAAGATGACTACATTTTTGCGGTTGCATTGTTAGCAAGCAAAATCAAGATTCCTTCCCAATAGAAGAACTTGGAGAGAAAAGTAACACTTGAATTGGTACTTTTTGATATTTGTGATCCAATACAAGATTTATCTCTCAATAAAAATACACACTTTTTCATATTTTTGGATGAATTTTGAAGGACTTAAGATTTTTTGATCAAAGAATAAATATACCTTTTCATCAAATTTTAACAATTTAATTGTAATGTGGAGAAAAAAAATTGTTTTCCTATCAAATCATATGTTAAAATAGAAAAAAAGAATTCACATCTCATAAATTTCAAGAATTTGAAAAAAATGAATTCAAAGGCATAGTTACACTCCTTACAAAATTGGACATTCCAAATACAAAAGATGCACCATTGTGGAGATTCCACCAAAATGCATCGACCAACATTTCATCACCACCCAATTCTAATTGCCATTTCTCATTTTCGTTCTCTTAAATGGTAATACACATTTTGTGACAGTCTATCTATTGACATCTATTAAGAACGTTCCAATCTGATCACCACGCGGCTATATACGGGTGTTTGTATTATTCAATGAAAAAAAAATCACTCTCTTTTTTCTGTCTAAAGTTGGCAGTCTATTCTGAGGCTGTGTCACTCTCTCAAGAAGTTTGTCCTCTTCTTTCTTTCTGAGTAATATTATGTAGTAAAATAATCTGTTGGCTAATGTATTTTTTATTTCAGATGTAACCATATTTTTTGCAGGTTCAAGCATACAGAAACAGCTTCTAGTTTGGAGGGAGAACAGGCTTGTAAAAGCTATATATATTATGAGATTGCTGCAGCAATTTAATGATTCCTATATATATAGTTGTCAGTTAAACATTTATACTAAACTCGTCTAGATTACCTGAAAAAATTTATTCTGATAAAAGCATTAGAAAAGTTATGTTTCTGTAACTGGTTTACTCTACCTAAACCAACAGAAATCCTATTAAAGCAAAAATGTTAAGTGGGCTCGTTTCACTAAGAGGAAAAACGAAATGTCATTCTCTGACTGAAACAATGATTAACATTTTTCATTGAATACTCAAAATGTAACCAAAAAGTATTCATTCATCAACATTTTCCATTCAATACTCAAAACGAAAACAGAAAGAAAGCAACATAGAGACAACATAGTTATGAATGCGTCCATCAATATTTTCTTGTGGCCCAAATATTTCCATTGTGCAAAAAAAGACTAGATTTGTTGTCTTACCTCTTCATTCTTTGTATGAGACAGGAAGAACCTCCTTGATCACCCATCTGGTTTTTTCCATACGTTGCATTGTTTGAAGGAGCGGCACTCTTTCTAAATCTGCATTAGACGATTGGCTATCTTATGGAATCAGGTGAATGTATGAGTTAAACATTTTAGCCATCATTTAAAAGAGTGGCATGCTCATTAAATCTACTTAAACCGATTGCAGATCTTATACAATCAAATCAATGTATGAGTTGAATAGTTTACAGTAAAAGTGTTATAAGCCGAATTTATTCACAATGGGGTATGAATCTTCAATTTTTTTTAATTCTTTTTCAAACTCAAGTTATCTAGGCAACTCAGTCCAACGTCCAACTGGAGCGAACTAAGATGAGATTAATCACTTAAAGGATGCATATAATTACCCAACAATCGCCTACATCCAACATCAGATTAACCTGAAAACTTGAATCTATGAAGAACAAACGCATAACCCAAACCAACTTAATCTAATAAAGAATTAATTAATTTCTATTCAAAGATTAATGTTATCTTAAATGAATTTGATACGTTTTGCAGTTTTCTAGGTTGAAATAATTGCACCACGACTCGACCACGAAAAAATTGCAGCTGACGTGAGTTTCCCCGTATACATTCACAGCATCTGCATTTTATATTGTATTTGATTTGAAAAATATTTGACTAAGCTGTGAAAATTCATATTGCAGTCACTGATTATTAATCTCCTATCTTAAAAGATTATTTAACTACTGAAAACTAATTCACAGCTAATATCGAAAAATAACACAACTGCAACTTCACTAATAAAAATACGGAAAGAAATGTGTAACACAATGAACACAATATTTTCAGACAAATTGTCCCTGGAAAAAACCCCTAAGGGAAAACCAGTTCTACAGATGAGGAATTATATTAACTTCAGCAAATTAAGAGATACAAAGATTCCTTGCCTCTTACTGGCAGAACTCCGACAATCTCCCAATTTCCCACTGATATCCCCAACGCTATCACTGTGCCCTTGCTAACACTGCAAGACTGTTTGCTATCACTGCAAACTCACAAACTCATTTGCTAGCACTACAAATGCTTCTACAAAAACTTCTATATTCTCCATATGCCCAATGACCCCTTTTTATACTCCTCTCATTGGAAAACCAACGGCCAAGATCAATTATCAATCGATGACTGAGATAAATAACAACTTACCAACCACAACAATTTTGGTTGCAAGGTGTCACTAAAAGAAATCAATAATTAAATAATAATTATCACATCTCAACAATAAAATAACTATTATCTAATCCTAGCAAATGGACGAACAGCTGTCCAAGCTAACAAACTAACACTCCCTCTTAGCGAGGAAGTTGTTCTGCATGACACCCATCTTATCTCTGAAGAAGATAAATTTTTCCTTCCCCAATGCTTTAGTCAGAATGTCTGCTACGTGCTCCTCTATAGGTATGTATTGTAGCTGAACAATACCTCGCTGTACACAATCCCTGATGAAGTGATACCTGATATCTATATGTTTAGACATATCATGAAACACTGGATTCTCAGACAATTTGATGCAACTCTGATTGTCGCAGTGTAACACAGTAGTCTCAACCTTCTGACCAAACAAAGCCACTAGCAACTTCCGAAGCCATATAGCTTCACATGTTGCCATGCTAGTTGCAATGTATTCTGCTTTTGATGAACTCAGAGCCACAGACTTCTACTTCCTGCTGAACCAAGAAATAACTCCTGATCCTAAACTGAAACAACACCCTGAAGTGCTCCTTTTGTCTATTGTACTGCCTGCCCAATCTGCATCAGTATAGCCTATCAACTTGATTCCTTCACCTAAAACATATCTGATCCCATACTCAACTGTACCACGCAAATAACGCAACACATGCTTGGCTACTGTCCAATGCACTTTCTTTGGTTCAACCATGAACTGACTAAGAGAGTTTACTGCAAATGCTATATCCGGCCTGGTGTTGACCAAATACATGAGCGAACCAATTAACTGCCTGTATAAGGTGGGATCTACATCTTTGTCGTTAGATGTATCTACCTTCCTCCAATTAGTGATCATAGGTGTAGACATGGCTTTGCAATCCTCCATCTCGAATCTCTTCAAGATTTCAATGCAATATTTCTCTTGACCAAGGAAAATCTCTCCATCTGTCTGCCATACCTCCATTCCTAGAAAATAGTGCATGAGTCCCAAATCCTTCATCTCGAACTCTTCTGCAAAGTCCTTCTTGCAATCCTCTATGAGCCCTAGTGCACCTGTAAGAAACAAGTCATCTACATATAGAACAAGAATGAGAACCTCACCCCCAACCACCAAGTAGTAGAGGTTAGCATCTGCCTCACTCTTCACAAAGCCCATTTCCTGCAAGTATGTATCAATGCGCTCATACCACGCTCTAGGAGCCTGTTTGAGTTTGTACAAGGCTTTCTTCAATCTGCACACGTGGGTCTCTTTGTTGTGTGCTAAAAAAGCCTTCTGGTTGTTCTATGTATACCTCTTCCTTTAATTCACCATTAAGGAATGCTGTCTTGACATCCATTTGATGGATCTGCCATCCTATCTACACTGCAAATGAGATTATAGCTCGTATAGAAGTATACCTGGCCACTGGAGAAAATGTCTCTTCATAGTCTATTCCCTCCTTCTGAGAGAACCCCTTGGCCACAAACCTTGCCTTGTATTTCTCAATGCTACCATCTGCACCGTGCTTTATCTTGAAGATTTAGCGTGATCCAACTACTGACCTATCTGTTGGTCTAGGCACTACCTCCCACACATCATTCTGCATTATTGAAGTATATTCCTCAACCATAGCATCTCGCCATACCTGATGTTGTGAAGCCTCTAGATAGTTGGATGGTTCACTATCTACCAACTGGCTGAATAATGCCACATAGTCATTGAACTTGGTTGGTTCTCTCCTTTGTCTCGTACTCTTCCTAGGAGCTCCCACAGACTCCTGAGTATCCCTTGGTGTGTCTTGAACCTCACGGTTCCTGCTACCAACTGTAGAGGATGAAATATCAACCTCTATATCTTCTAGATGCATATCCTGTTGCACCAGTTGCTCCATACTCTGTGAATCTTCACTACCTGAGTCTATGCTTGTACTAGTAACAGTACTTGAGCTTTGCTGCCCTTGACTTGGACTTGGAGCTTTTGTTGGCTGCTCACTCTGATCATCTACTGGCAAATCTCTGGACCTTCTAAACGCCTTGTCCTCCATGAACTTGACATCGCGTCTGACAATAATTCTTCTGGTCCCTGGAATAAAAATCCTAAATGCCTTTGAAGTTTCACTATACCCAACAAGGTACCCCTTCTCTGCAGTCTGATCTAACTTGGTACGTGTATCTCCCGGAACATGACAATATGCCAAACTCCCAAATATCCTGAAGTGACCAACATCTGGCTTTTTCCCTGTGAAAGCTTCCTCTGGTGTCATCTTCCCTAGTACCTTGTGTGGAACCCTGTTCTGAATGTAAAATGCAGTACTACACGCCTCTACCCATAGGTAACATGGCATGTCCTGGTCATGTAGCATAGACCTTGCTGCCTCCGATATAGAACGGTTCTTCCTCTCAGCAACTCCATTCTGCTGTGGATTGTAAGGAACAGTCCACTCTCTCTTGATTCCTTCTCTGGTACAGAAATCCTGGAAGACATTTCCTTTGTACTCGCCTCCATTGTCTGACCGAAGAACCTTTATCTTCCTTCCTGTTGAGTTCTCCACAAGAGCCTTGAACTCTTGGAAGCGATTGAAAACCTCATCCTTGGTCTTCAAGAAGTATATCCAGGTCTTCCTGGAAAAATCATCAATAAAAGTAACATAGTACTCATATCCTCTAAGAGACTTTGTTGACATTGGTCCACATACATCCGAATGTACTAGATCAAGAACACCCTTAGATCTATTGTCACTCCTTGGAAAAGATGCTTTCGCAAACTTCCCCAACACACATCATCATGCTCTGTGCTCACCTCTGGAACACCTATCACTGTCTCACGAAGCAATTTAAGTGCTCCATGATGAATATGTCCCATCCTCCTATGCCATAGCTCTCCAAGATCTTTAGGATTACTACTGCTCATGAGTGCCTTAGGAGTATCAAACTGTAACCTATAAAGGTGACCACTCCTAACTCCAATAGTTATGGGTGATTTCCAATCCTTCTGTTTAATCAACACATGTGTTCCTCTAAAAAGTACATTATACCCTTTATCCTGAAGAACAGATACAGAAATCAGATTCATACCTAAGCCTGGAACATGCAAGACATCATGAAGTGGAACTATCTTTCCATTCTCCCTCTGAAACTGAACAGTCCCTTTCCCAACTGGGTTGAGCTTGGACAAGTTCCCCATAGAAATCTGGATATTGGTTTCCTCCTCCTTGTAACTGGAGAAGTACTCTCTAACTCCTGTCATATGAAATGATGCTCCACTGTCTATATACCAGACACTCTGTGAGGTTGAGCTAATCATACAAGCTATAAGTGCAAACTCATCCTCCAATCTATTAGAGAGCTCCTATGCACTTTCTAAAGCCGCCACTTGGTTCTTGCCCTTCTTATCTTTCTTCCTTTGTGGGCAATTGCTGACATAGTGGCCAAACTCGTGACAACCAAAGCACTTGACCTTAGATAGGTCCTTCTTCTTCTCACCTTGAGAATTTGATCCTTTTCTAAATCCCTTCTTTGCTCTCCCTTTTCCCACTAGGGCAACATTTTCTTGTTCTCCCTCACTTTTCTGACTCTTGTTGTTGGCTCCATTGACAAGACTTAGTCTAAGCTCCTCTTGAGTGAAATCACTCCACAGTCAATCCCAACTCGGTAGGGTGTCTTGCCCATTAATAACTTGAACAAAGACATCCCACTGCTTAGTAAACCCATTTAAGGCTATCCTTACTAGCTCATCATCTTCTGGCTTATCTCCAACAGCTGCTAACTCATCCTTGACAAGTCTAAGTCTAGTGAGGTAACTTGTAACGTCTTCTCCCTTGTTCATTCGGGTATTCCTCAACTTTTCTCTGAGAATCAGCTTTCTATTAGTGGTAGCATTTTGGTACAGTTTCATAATGGCATCCCACATCTTATTCGCTGTATCTAACTCAGAGATATGTGGAACAATATGATCCTTGACACCATCAAGGATAATCATCCTCGCCTTGGCATCCTCTTTCTTGTATGCTACAAGTTGTGTTGCGTCTGTAGATACAGCTACAACAGTGGTAACATAATCCTTGATACCATTCTCTTCCAACAATAAAGAAAGTCTGGCCTTCCAGACACCAAAATTCGAGGCACCATCTAATATGTCCTGATCTCTCAAACTAGCTGAAGCCATCTCAAAGGATAAAAGCAATAATAATTTAAAAGATCAAACTAGGTTATAGAAACCCTCAATTTCTTTCCTAGGGCAAACCTTTTCTACCCTTAACACAGCTCTGATACCATGTGAAAATTCCTATTGTAGTCACTGATTATTAATCTCCTATCTTAAAAGATTATTTAACTACTGAAAACTAATTCACAGCTAATATCGAAAAATAACACAACTGCAACTTCACTAATGAAAATACGGAAAGAAATGTGTAACACAATGAACACAATATTTTCGGACAAATTGTCCCTGGAAAAAACCCCTAAGGGAAAACCAGTTCTACAGATGAGGAATTATATTAACTTCAGCAAATTAAGAGATACAAAGATTCCTTGCCTATTACTGGCAGAACTCCGACAATCTCCCAACTTCCCACTGATATCCCCAACGCTATCACTGCGCCCTTGCTAACACTGCAAGACTGTTTGCTATCACTGCAAACTCACAAACTCATTTGCTAGCACTGCAAATGCTTCTACTAAAACTTCTATATTCTCCATATGCCCAATGACCCCTTTTTATACTCCTCTCATTGTAAAACCAACGGCCAAGATCGATTCTCAATCGACGGCTGAGATAAATAACAACTTACCAACCACAACAATTTTGGTTGCAAGGTGTCACTAAAAGAAATCAATAATTAAATAATAATTATCACATCTCAACAATAAAATAACTATTATCTAATCCTAGCAAATGGACGAACAGCTGTCCAAGCTAACAAACTAACATAAGCTCTCTTAACTTTTTAATGGCTTTACCATATTATCATAGCCACGTTCTTGATAGCAACAAACCGACTCTTGACTTCTGCGCACACATTCTCTCCACTTCCGTACAAGAGAAAATTAAGGGTGTAGGGGCCAACTCTTACCTCACACCTATTTCCAATCCCATGCAACCTCCAAATTTCTGAAATGTTTATTTCCTCCCCTAGGTTTGGCTGGATCTCCTAATGATTTTTTTTATAAATAAAAGCTTTTATTATTAATTGAATCAGCTTAACCGGATTGTCAACCAGATATATTTTAATTAATTTTATTTTTAAATATAAAAATAGTTTATAATTTTTACAATAAATTTATTTAATTTGGTTTGAATGTGAAGATTGGGATAGAGAGTTGTTTTGATTTGTTCTTAAGAATGCAAATATTGTCTTGAATCATCTATTTCATGAATAGAGTTACAAGCATGTTATTCTTATAATGAATAAGATTTCATGCTATTCTTATAATGAGTAAGATTTCATAGAGAGCCATGGTTGTATCTTAAGCTATTGAATAACACAATGGATGTCTAAAGATCGAATATATTTTTATTCGAGTTTATTGTTAGAATGTATACACTCTTCAACACTAACTTCATTCAAAGCTAATGAAAGTGAGGACAATAAAATGGATTAAAAGTAACTAACATAGAAAATAATGCAATACACACAAAATACCTTTACCTAAAACCCTTCTTTCTCCCTAGATAGAGCTAAAGTAGAGTGCACCCCTAGCTCCACTTGACTTTCTCTTTTGATGTGTTGATGGAGGAATGTGGTTGCTTATAAAACCAACAACATCATGAAAGGATTAAGATGATAAGGATATGATGATAAAAGATCAGAAGCTATGTAAGAAGTAGATAGAGAATAAGAGAAGTAGATAGAAAATTCAACAACATAAGATTATGAATATGGAAGATTATTCAAATGGGATTGAAGGCCTCTCACTTAAAGAATTTTCATGCAAGAAATCAATGGCCAATGTTAGCGAGAAGAATGGGGAATTACAGTCCAATAGATTTGTACACTATGACCTCTTATGTATTCAAATTATACCCCAGAGGACCCACTAAGAGAAATAAGCATAGTAGTAAGCTATTGAGATGGAAAAATAACATTTACTATGTTAACAACAAAATAACCAGTCATTTCTCCATAAGGCATTCATAGGTAAACCCTTATATCTCCTTATATTATAATATAATAGTATACAAAAGGTAGGTCTTAGTCTTTGCTCTTATAACAACTCTTATACATTTCCCTATATGTCTATATCTCTATATCTCCCACATATGATTTATATTGTGTATGTATACTTTCCCATTAAGGGACATGACTCCTAATTGTATATAGTGTCTTCTCCTTTCTTTGTAGACCCTTTGTGGTAGCCTGCAGTAAGATCTACTTTTGTCCTTCACTTGCTAACATCATCCCCCCATATAAAATGATGTCTTGTCCTCAAAGATATGATGCTTAATTGGGAAGGATATGTGTGCACATTTCTTTGATGTAGTTTAATGAATTTTCCTACTGTGATTTTGCTCGCTATATAGTGTGGAGATGTGACATTGAATTTGAATTACCATAGCCTCTGCCTCAACCAGACTACTAGGGATTTGAATATTTTTAGTCATTTCTTGTGCTTCCTCTAGTATCCCTGATAGGTGTACCATATGATTTTTGATAGTCTCCCTCATCTGCTTCATTTGTTCCTTGATATGTTTCTATTGTATGTGGAGTTTCTACAGCAGGTTACGTAGGGTTTCCATTTGGGTCATTATTGTGCCATTCATGTCTTATAGAGGGTTATAGGTTTGTGCGACTTACGTTATTTGATTCTCCAATTAGGTCATTTGCTCCCTTATGCCCTTTGTTATTTTAGGCCACTATATGCTAAATTGATAAATCACTCTCGCTTCTATGAGATTGTAGTCTAGCCCTTTGATTTGTTCCTCAAATTTTGTATGTGTGGTAGCACCCAATTTGGTGCATTCCTTTGTTAATTCTTCATTATCACTTCTTCTTGGGCTTCTTTCCTTATATTGCCTTTTTTGAAGGTCAACTTTGTTTGTAGGTTGTCCACTAACTTCTTGAGCTATTGCGGCAAGGAAAGGGATGTATCTCAGGAAAAATATTGAAGGGTGCCCTATAATGCAACCACAACCTCTTGTAGTTGCTCCATGTGTTGTATGTATGTTCTTGTAGGATATTTTCCTTGGTGGTGGCATGACAAATATCCCCTAATTATATCTTTTGCAAAGGTGAAATACTAGACAAATCAACTTGTGAACCCACCATTGGAACCTGTAGAATCTATGGTGATGGTGTTGCTTGGATTTGTTGTTGTTGTGCAAGGAAATTTTTTATGGTACAAATTCTGGAAGTGGAATTATATGTCTCCTTAGTGGTGGTATCTTTACTATTATCATCTTCTTCTCTGGTGGGATTAGTCTCTGATGGAGGGGACCATTTTATGTTGTCCACTTTATTCTTGATTATTTCTTCAAAGAGATTTTTTGTCACCTCCTCAGAATCTTTTTGGATCTTATCCGTGCATCCTCCATATCCTCCTCCATGAATTTGTCTACTTTGTGCTTTGTGTGAAGTTCCTAGGATTGTTCTTAGGCTAATGCCTACTTTTTTTCTTCAATGGTATTGGGATTGGACGTGGAGATGGCCTTCTCCCTTATCTCCTCTTTTCTATCAAGTACATTGGCCCTTTTTCCTCTGATTGTGCTAATTATCTCCAATAAATCTTTTATTTTTTCATCCATCCCTTTGTTGGATTGATTCACATATTGAAGAAGGCATTGTATTATCCTACCTTTAATTTTTGCATCCATGTCTCCATACATGTTTAGTACTTCACATGGTAGCATCCCAAAATTGAGGATGGTATTGGTCGTCACCAAAATATCAATCAAAATTTGGGGTTACTCTGGATTTACTTAAGGAGTGGTCTTTAGCTTTTGTTGGGATCTTTTTATCCTTTTGAGAGGTTGATTGACCTCTTATTCACCCTCCATAATTTCTTCTACTTCTACTTCCAGGTCTCTTCCTTTGTCCTCTCCTTATGTATTTGTCTTTTTTCCATTCTTTTCAAACTTTCTTTTTGAGGTCTCTTTTATGGAGTGACTTCTAATGGTTTCCCCATAATTTGTGTGAATATTATTTGTGTGTTAGAGGAGGCACCTTCTGATTTTCTCGGTGATGTGATATGGATCCTTCGCGACCTCCTTGTAGTGGTGGGTTTTGACTATGTTTTGGTATCATAAAACTAGGCAAACCCCCTTTTGGTATTCCTCATGTTGTTTTATAAAAATTGTCTTTATTATTCTCTAGATTTTCTTATGATTCTTTGTTGATTATACTCTCTATCACCTATTTATAGATTCCAAAATGTTTCACATTAGGGTCCTTAGGTCAGGTCAATAGGGTGCCAACATAGGCATCCATTTCCTATGCGATGAGCTTATATGGTAGCCATGGTACCCACACTGTGTTTGATTCTACTGACACCATGTAGGTGTAGTCTTTGTCCATCATGAATGTTATTGTATTCATGTATTGAGTGGTGGACTCATGGGGAATTATTTATCTTTCTTACATTTTTTATTGGAAGGTCTTGAGAAACCCACAATATGTAGCTTTCTAGGATCGAGTGTCCAAAAATTGTCGAATGTGATGTTTTATCTATGACATCGCTACCTAATTTTGTTCCTAGATTTTTACTTACAAAGTTTGGTAATTCATTAAGAAATTTGTATACACCTAAAAATGGTCTAGATAAATATGATTAATTAAATACAATTACTTGATTAATTAAATTTTAATGCATCTACTGATAAATAAAAATAAATATTTATTTATATGGTTCATATTTTAATTCTTCTATCTTAATTAAATAAACAAATTCAATATTTTTTTTAATTCAATTATCTAATTTTTCTATCTTAATTAAATAAATTAAATCACATAGTTCATTTAATTACCATCCCCTTTTACTAAATAAACAAATTTCAATTGTTTTATTTAATAATATATCTAACCTCAAAAATTGAATAACTCAAATTTCCAATTGAGCACATGTCTACAACTTTTCTCTCAATAAATTTGAAACCTTTAAGTTGTATTCAATTTATGCTTTATGAGATCCACCCATTTCAGAACAAACTTTAAACAATTGGAAATAGTTGGCTTCTATCTTCCATAATTTCTTCCTGATCACTTGGAAAAATGTTTTGCTGAGAGAATGCATCCTCCTTCTTCTTCTCCAACTTCTTCATCTTCTACCATTGATTTATCTAGATCAAATCTAAACCATTTCTTACTGCCACATCATAATTTTCCTTTGAAAATTTATAAAAGAAACCTCTTGCTATAGGAAATAGATCCCACTTTTATGCAATTCTACTCTATAGGAATTATATTAGAGCAATTTAGCATATAGCATTTGAGTCATCAGTAATTTAGCATCATATAGCAATCATATTAGCATTCATAATCAGGACTTTCATATCATTTGTATCTTAGTTTATAATAGTTTATCATATCATTTCATATTAGGATCATAGTATCATACCTTTCATTATCATTATAATATAAATTTCATTATCGATTATTTCACCACAACATATAATCTAGTTTATCATTCTAATTCTCTAGGTTGTCATTTTAACAATCACAGTGCACATAATCTGAGAGACACTTTGATTTAATAAAACCTTGGAGTTAGAGAGCAATGAAACGATTTTAGAGATTTTATTATGCATAAAATAGATTAAATCTATCATTTGAATTCTCTAATAGTGTTTCATTAAGGTGTGTTGTTATTATTTCATATCGACCTTTGTAGTACGTGGCCTCTCAGGTAACTCGAGTGAACTCTCATCATATCACCTATAGTGGTCCCCTCAGCCACTCTCTATAGTCTATCGGTTAAGACCACTACCTGCTCTTCCTTTTGTTTGGCCGCATCTCTCTCAGTTGTGAAGGTAGCTACCTATGCCTGTGCCTATACTAAAAAATCCTACGCCTATGCTAACTGAACCTATAGTGTATGAACCTGTACCTGTAAGGCAACAATCTGTGTCTGTTGCTACTACAAGGGTAGTCCAATCTACACATGTTTCTAGGCCACATCCACCAAATACCTCCTTTATCGAGGCACCATGAAATCACTAATAAAAAATGCTACTCTGCCACCACCACCCCCATCTACACCATCTCCATCGTCATCATCTCCATCATCATCACTACTCTCCACCTCCTCCTCTGCCATCACCCTCCTCAACAAGAATCTTTCAACCACAAATCAGGTCCTCTCAATAAGATACATAGACTAGCACAAATACGACATCTTTGTATCATCCTCTTCCCATGGCTCACAACCAATGTAGGACCGCCATACAACTGCCTCAAGATCATCCATTATACACCTCCAATACTCCAATTTTCCAATCCTACGCTGGACAACTAGACTTGTGTAGCCATGAACATAAGGTCTCCCAACTAGCTAATGTCTATCTGCAATGGGACGCATGATGGCTATATGCTCCCATGGCCATATCTGTAATAATGTAACCTCGACTGAAAAACTATGTCCTTTGAGATAAATCGCCTGATGTAAATTGTTCAGTATAAATGGGATAACATACAACAGTCTTATGCATATCTAGTACCCTATAAAATCATCTACTCCAAGATCCGACCCCATCCGACTAAAATTCCCTTCCACCTATGGTCAGAACATAAGAAACCACCGATGAATCCAACAAGCATAGACGATAGTGTCACATATGCATCAACCATCTCTCTCTAGGGAATCTCATAGCCATATATCTAATCATCCTCGAATACTCTGCACAATGCATTAGTCCCTCCTTGCTTAGTCTAATCATATAATACCATCTCTCCAACAATAGGTATCCTCAAGATGTGATACATATCCTTCAGGATCATTGTCATCTCATCGGTAGGAAGTTGAAAGGTGTTATGTTCATTATGTCACCTCTCTACTAGGGTTGGAAAGAGTCCCCTATAAATCCTAATCTTGGGCATGTATAACAAGGAAGATAATCCGCAACATGAAATAACAATTGTCTTCAGTTGGGCCATATGAGGTATCAAATCCCAAGTCCTAGGAAAACTGTCGTGAATTTGTAGATTCACCAAAGGCTCCTAACATCACAAAATATCGCAAATCAGTGATCTTGTCAATCAATTGAAATCAATCAGCCTATCAATCTAATTATTTCTGGTGATACTTTAATCAAATATCATGAGTTCATCAGTCTAATATTCAACCTCTCCTATCATGAGGTTAAACAATCTATCTATCATTGTACCTCACTTATCATGAGGTTAATCAATTAATCAAACTATAATTGATTCTCGCCTATCATCAATCAATCATTGAATCTCACCTATCATGAGATCAATAATTATCTAAATCTACCAGGATCATCAATCAGAATTAAGTCAAAGGTTGATCTGATCAAAGGACATTAAAATCAAGGAGTTTTTTGAATATTACATCTTTTTGACCTGGATGTGCTAAAACGGTCTATCAAAAGTGCTAAAAAAGGTAAATACGCCATTTAAATTCACCAATGTGCTAAAACACTCTATCAAAGCACTAATTTGGTGAATGCACTATTTCAGGATGTCAATGCGCCAAAATAGATTATCAATGTGCTATTCCCCTGAATGTGTTGTTTCACTCATTGAATGTGCTAATCTAGGCTATCTATGCACTACACAAACCTATTTATGCGCTATAACATACTATCTAAGCACTAGTTAAGCTTATGCACTACTTCCTACAAGCAATTCACTAAAAACCTACTTCTATGTGCAAAAATGGTGTATGCGCTAAAACAGTCGTTCAATGTGAGAGCTACATTGGGCATTCAAACTGCTAAAACTCTAAAAATATAATTCAAATGTGAAAAATGGATGGAAAACAATTTGCACAAATTATGAGAAGGTTTTTCAAGGTATGTACCAAAGGTCCATATGCTACTAGGTGATTCTGATGTCACACGTGCTTGAATCGATGTGTGTGGTAGGGAATCACCATCTTTCTCCAAATGGACAAATTTTCTCAATCACTCTCAAATTTCAAAATATCAAAATACACAAATGAGCTTCCAATCCAACTTTTTACCCTTTAAAAGGCTAATTAAGTTTGATTTTTATGGGATTGATTTACTTTATTTTCCAAAAAGGCCTAATTCATTATTTCATCATAGGTGTAGTTTCAACATCATTTGTCAGGAGATAAATTGCTGCAATATCAAATCATCATCAATTCATCAAAAATCATAAAAAAAAATAGAAAAATTAAAAAAAATCATAAAAAATTCATCAATTTATCTCCTGAGGGGGCATATATCTATTATCACTCGAAAATCAACATCTTGGGGCATATTAGAATTTTTTTGCCAATACTAGCAGCAAAATTGATTCTTTGAAGCAATATGTAAACACATCACTTCAAAGTGGGGCAAAATTTATACACCTAAAAATGGTCTCGATAAATCTAATTAATTTAATACAATTATTTGATTAATTAACCTTTAATGCATATACTTATAGATAAATAGAAATATTTATTTATATAGTTCGTATTCTAATTCTTCTATCTTAAGTAAATAAACAAATTCAATAGTTTGTTTTATTTAGATTATAGTTTGTTTTATTTAATTATCTAATTCTTGTATCTTAATTAAATAAACAAATTCAAATAATTTGTTTTATTTAATTATATAATTTTGCTATCTTAATTAAATAAACGAAATCATATAGTTTGTTTAATTACCACCCCCTTTAACTAAATAAACAAATTTTAATTATTTTATTTAATAATATATCTTCCCTCCAAAATTGAATAACTCAAATTTCCAATTGAGCACATGTCTACAACTTTTTTTCTCAAAAAAGTTGAAAGCTTTAAGTTGTATTCAATTTATGCTTTATGAGATCCACCCATTTTGGAACAAACTTTAAACAGTTGGAAATAGTTGGCTTCATTCTTCCATAATGTCTTCCTGATCACTTGGTAAAATGTTTTGCTAAGAGAATTCATCCTCCTTCTTCTTCTCCAACTTCTTTATCTTCTACCATTGATTTATCTAGATCAAATATGAACTGTTGCCTACTGCCACATCATAATTTTCCTTTGAAAATATATAAAAGAAACCTCTTTCTATAGGAAATAGATCCCACTTTTATGTGATTCTCCTCTGCAAGAATCATATTAGAGAAATTTAGCATACAACATTTGAGTCATCAGTAATTTAGCATCATATAAAAATCATATTAGCATTCATAATCAGGACTTTCATATCATTTGCATCTTAGTTTATAATAGTTTATCATATGATTTCATATCAAGATCACAGTATCATAACTTTCATTATCAATCATTTCATCACAACATATAATCTAGTTTATCATTCTCATTCTCTAAGTTGTCATTTTAACAATCATAGTGCACATAATCTGAGAGCCACTTCGATTTAAAGTTAGAGAGCAATGAAACGATTTTAGAGATTTTATTATGCTTCAAATAGATTAAATCTATCATTTGAATTCTCTAACAATGTTTCATTAAGGTGTGTTGTTATTATTTCACTTACACATATTTTCCACACACAAAAGTAAAATAGAAAGAAAATTAAGAGTACCATACCAGAAACACTACTTGGAGATTTTATCTTTTTCGATGTTTTCCATCAACTTCTCTTGCATGACCTTGTATAGATTAAAATCCTTACCCTCAGCCACCATTTCATAGGTTATGTGAATTGCAGTGGTGGTATTTGTGTCAGGTATCATTTGGAATAGTATATTTTGTATACAATCCCCATTGTGGCATAGAAAACTCCATCATTTCTAATTGTCTTCATGTTCATGCTCTAGTTTTCAAGGTTTTCTTTGGTTAGGTTTTTTATCTTATTATTTTTAATGGAATTCTTTGTAGGGATGTCACCTACCATGTTGAGTCTTGTTATTGCATGAATTACCTACTTTGTTATCATGTAGGTTTTTTTTAAGTACATGAATTCATCATGCACCTGACTTACTGCAATTCTTATGCATGTGTGTTCATCACATAAGTTAGGGTAATCTTTCCAAAATTCTAGCTTCTTTCTACCAATTTGCTTATATTATTCTTTATAGGTACTCTCTACATCTATGAGGAGTGTTAAGCGAAGCTCCTCAAACTTCGTATGATTGATTTTTGCAATTTTCTCATGGATATACTTCCAAATGTCATTGAGGTATACAAAATTATGGGGTATCTATGATATTTATCCATCTTTATCTATCTCTAATTCTTTTTATGGGTACTTTTGGTATTTGGGTCAAGGCTTCTCATAGATATTGACTATAGTTAGGGTGGCCATTGTTTTGAGTGGAGGAAATTTATAGAGTGTGGAGAGATGCTAGGGTATGGACTGAGCTCAAAGTGTGAAGTGCCTAAGAGACAAGTAATTTCTTTAGGTGAGATGTGAGGTTTTAAATATGCAAGTGGGTGGGTGGTGTATTTAATGTTATTTCCCATTATGCAAGATTTTCTAGCCGTTTTATTTTTTTGAAGTGATGGGTTGCTTTCTTGAGTGTTTTAATTTCTAGTTGTCTTGGATTTGAATTATAGTACATACTATAAACTAGACTAATATTCCTTTAATTTATGTGTTTAATCTACTGATAGGTGGTAATTGTTGAGGTGTGCAACATTTACATATGTTATCATAAGGGTGCCATCTAGTTGTCTATGTTTCACTACTCCTCAACCATTGATATCTCAGATGTGGTACAATCCTCACAACCTAACCTTCAATTTCATTTATTTCTTGAAATTTCTATCATAGAGTAATAATAGGTCTGCTATTTTTAATGTTTTAACCTTAAGTTCCTACCATGCCATGATTTTTTCTTTTGGTGCTCAAGTTGGTGATTATATTAGAATTTGGAAATACACATCCAAGGATTTTTCATCTTCCAACTGCAAGGTGAGTGTAGTATGTAGGTTAGGGATTATAAATTTCATAGGGATTGTAGCATCAATACCATAGACTAATTGGAATGGAGTGAACTTATTGGTCCTTTTATATTATGTGTGGTATGTACAAAGTATCACAAGTACCTTTATAACCCAATTTGTTTTAATTCCATTACACATTTTGGTAAGGAATTTCCCAATTGTCTTATTCAATGCTTCACTTGCTCCATTAGCTTGTGGGTGATAATGAGAAATTTTTTTGTGTATTATTTTATCATTTTGATTCCAAAATGTCTCCCTTGGTCACTTACAGAACTAAGCGAGCATCCATATCTTGTAATTATGTTCTTACACAAGAATCTTATGGTAGTATTTGTTGAATGAACATAAGACAATTGAGGGTGGGTGGGGGTGAACCAATTGTACATTAAAAGATCCAAAAACCCTATAAAAATTCAAATCCACATCAACTTAATTAACCCTTAGCGATTTAACACATGAAAGAAAATAACAAAAACTAAAACACGTCAACACCATGCACAATAGAACACCAGATTTACATGGAAAACCTAAGAAGCGAAAAAACATGGAGAGGATTAGCTCATAATGTAAAGTAATTGCAACACTGAATACAAAGGGCTCACTATCAGAGGGATAACTGCCTAAAACAAGGAAGGGATCACTTCCAAAAGCTCACTACTAGATTACAAAAAAATAATTAAGAATAATGTTATAGTGAGAAATCCTTCGCAATGCAATAGAAAAATCCATCATAGCATCACCAACACATTTGTAGCCTTCTTGAAGATTGTAGACACCTTCTGCTCACTAATTACAATAGTCTAAATCATTGAAGTTCACAATTCACTTCACAAATTCTCACTTCACAACTTTGCAATTCACAGCACACACTTAACTTCTCAATTCTCCATCAACTCATCACTTATTTATACTTTCTTCAACCTTGAAAATATTCTCCAAGGGCGACTATGCACCTCTACCATGCAAATTAAAATTAGGTTGATACTAAGAATTCTCACAGTGGAAAGGAATGAAAGTAGAGAACACCACTTCTTAACTCAGACCCAAATCATATATGCAAACCATGCCACACTTCCACAATCACCGAAGCAAATCCACAATTAGTGTAAAGACCCAAGGTCAGTCAAACTTGTGTTAAAACCATTAGAATTTAAGTACATGCCTTCTCAAATCCAAAGATGACTTGGAAAACACACACCATGATTAAACATGATCTATGTAATATTCCACAAACACCCTAAAATCCAAAAAATTCCTTCACACCAACTTTCACCTAAAGTATGTACACACCTAGTACACTCAGACAATATTCCACACACTATTACATAAGAAACCAACTTTCAAAGCACCAAACCATGAACAAATTTTTTTGTAGGTGGATATGATCATTATTAGCACACTTCCAAAATTGCAAGACCAGAAACCAAACTGCGAAGAAATGTGAAGCAAGACCATTTCTTGCAAACACCACTATAATATACAATTCACACGCTAGAATCCAAACCAAGAAATTATAGATATAGAATATTTGAACACCTTTGACCAACATATTTGAACCATACAAGCAAATCTTCAACCATGAAGAAATGCATAGAAAAACTAGAACACTACACTATAGACCAAAACACCTCTGCCACACACTGTTTCCTCTTTTATTCAAATTTTCTCAAAATAACTTGGAAACCAAGCACCAAAGACACATATTGATCATCTTCAATAATTTCTCATTATCACTAAGCCAACAACATCCATAAGTAAAATCTTATCAAATAAACACTAGAGGTTGACATCAGTAGCACTTACTAATGACAACATAATGTAACTAATCAAAGCATCAACACAACCAGTCATCAATGACAACACAAACTTAAGCCCGAAAAATCTCCCTCTTTCTCATTTATGGAAACACATGATGTGAAAAAACATCAACAATAAACATAACAACTTCAATCACCAACATACTGCTCCATATAAACTCTTTCTTTCTTTTTCACATTACTCTCTCAGCTACACTATTCTCTCTTCCTTTCTCAACTAAATATTTTTTACATATCTTTCTCTCCTCCTTTGACGTCAATGGTAAAGGTAAACACATATGCATCTCTTTCTCCCTTTGACATCAAAACATACATAATTTCTCTCCATTGCTCTACATACTCCCCCTTAGGAGCACATGCAACAAACTATCTCATCCATTACACATATCCTTCGAAATATCTGACAAAGGACAATGTAAACCTACATCAACACTTACTCCCCCTGACTGTAATAACCAACAGAGCTAATACCTACTCCCCCTGAGATGTAGCCTCCAACATCAATCTAGAACGAAGAATGAATCTTGAAATCCATTGGACTGATGCATATCCTTATGCATCTAGTTCAAAGAAGGAAGGGCAATAACCCCTAACTTCTCTTGGAGATACTCAAAATTATCCTCCAGAAGAGCCTTAGTGAACTAATCAACAACATGATCCTTTGTATTCACATACTCAAGATTTACTTCATTCTTTGCAACATTATCTCTAAGAAAGTGATAGTAGATTGAGATGTGCTTTTTCCTTGAGTGCATCACCTAATTCTTTGAAATGTCAATAGAACTTGTATTATCATAGAAGATAGAAATTGGTTCATCATATACCACCCCGACATCCTTCAAGGTTTGCCTCATCCACAACACCTATGTGTTGTACTATGTTTTTGCAATGTATTTTACCTCTACAATGGATATAGATATTGAATCTTGCTTCTTTCTTAACTAAGACACCAATCTACATCCAATAAATAATGCACCACCACTTGTACTTTTCCTTTCATCAACACATCCTACCCAATCTACATTTGTATAAGCATGAGCAAAGAGAAATCAGTATCCTTTGGATACCACAAACCATGTTCTGAAGTGCCCTTCAAGTATCTAAATATCTTCATCGCTGCAAGATGTGACTCTTTAGGATCTTCTTGAAATCTAGCCATACGAAAAACTACATGCATGATATATGGTGTAGTGGTAGTTAGATATATCAACCCTCCAATCATTGATATTTATTTTCTCTAATCAGCCTTAGGAGATTCATCATTCTTACTAAACTTGCAACCACTTACCATACAGGTACATAATGGTTTAGAATCTTCCATTCCAAACTTCTTCAACATTTTTTTTATATACTTCCATTGTGAAATGAATATACCTTTATTTTTTTGATTGATTTGTAACCCAATGAAGAAATTCATCTCCCCAAACATAGGGATTGTAAATTATTTTGCATCTATTCTATAGATTTCTTGCACATAGCTTCATTTCCTCCAAAGATTATATAATTAACATACATAACCACAATCAATATTTGATCTTTTTCAACTTTGAAATAAATATTACTATCTAGAGTACCTTTACTAAAACCTTGTTGTATCAAGTACCTATCTAACCTTGCATACATAGCTCTGAGAGCTTGCTTCAATTCATATCATGCTAGACTATATCTGATTTGTCTAATAGCTTAAATCCTTCCAGTTACTCATTGTATACTTCTTCCAACTCACCATTCAAGAAAGAAGAATTCACATCCATTTGATAGACCTTGAAATTGTTGTGTTGCAAAATCCAAACACATCTTGATAGTTTCTATTTTTTCCACTACATAAAATGTCTCCTCAAAATATATTCCTTCTACTTGTGAGTAGCCCTTAAACACAAGCCATGCCTTGTTTCTCACCACTTCTCCATTTTCATTCAGTTTGTTTTGGAATACCCACTTAGTTCCAATAAAATTCTTGTTTTTTGGTCTTGGGACAAGTTCCCAAGTCTGGTTCTTCTCAATCTGCGGGTATATGCAGGATCATGATGGGCCAAAAAGTGGTGATATCTAAGTGATATGATGGCCCATGTGGCTGATGAATTTTTTTTACCCAAAATTGATGAAATGAAAAGGGTTTTTAAAGGAGATTCTTAGCTTTCCACCAATATAAATATGCTTTACTTTGAATTTAATAAATAATTATTATTTATTTTCTATTTGAATTACAACTAAAGTCCTGATTGATAGGTTGATTGAAAAAATCTATAACTTTCAAATGGTATCACATTTTTTGAATCCAAAACATGCATAAAATTCTATGCTTCACATACTATATGATTAAAAAAATAAAGAATTGAATTTCATGATTTTTTGACCAAGTTAAGGTGGTCAGACATACGATTTTTTATATTTTTTAAAAGTTGTAATAAAAAAATCATAATTAATGATTTACTTGGAAAAAAATTTTAAAAAAATATGCATCACATCGGGACATGAGTCCCCTACTTATATCTAGAATCTTATAAAAAAATATTATCATTTTATTATGGTTAGGGTGGTCAGACAGACACATACTTCTTATTTTTCCCTAAAATTTAAGTACTACTGCATTGAAATTTCAAAATTTCAGGAAATAGATTTTATAAATAAATAAATAAACCTAGTAGTTTAGAAAATACATTCAATTTTCTATAGATTATATTCTTACATATTTTTGAAATAATATAGATAACTTATTCAAAATTTTATGTCAAATTGCTTAACTCTGATTTTCTAAATTCTATTGCCACTTAAGGGCTTGTTTTTTCCATGATGATCTTGCACATACCCCCGCATTAGTTATTTTTCAATAACATTGATCTAATACTCATCCTTAAATGATTTAATCTTTGTTTTGGGTTCAAATTTGGAAAGTAAACATAGATTTACATGTTCTTTAGCCATAGAATTTTTTTTTCTTGTTAAGACACCTTTGCTTTTGTCATGAATGATCTGATCATCAGAATGATTCTTCTGCACATACTTAAGAGTTTTAGGGATCTTTTCCTGAAATTCTTTCTCCTTGCCTTCATTTCTATTATTTTATTTGAAAGAAGATTCATATTATTCATATCCATCTATCACCACAAAATTATTCTACAAATTTTCATCCACTTTGACATTTGCACTTTCAATAATCTTCTTTAGCCTCTTGTTGTAATATCGATAAGCTTTTCTTCTTGTAGAATATCCAAGGAAGATATCTTCATCATATCTTATATCAAAATTAATTAAGTTATCTTCATCTCTTCTTATATACCACTTGTTTCCAAACAATTTGAAGTATTTGACAGTAGGAATCCTTCCATACCACAACTCATAGGGAGTCTTTGCACTATTTTCTCTTTCTTGAACTCTGTTAATAATGTAGATAGCAGTATGAATTGCTTCTTTCCAATAGACTTCTAGTAGGTTTTAATCTTTCATCATTGCTCTTGCAAGTTCCTAAATATTCCTATTCTTTTCTCCAACCACTCCATTCTCCTAAGGAGTCCTAGGGGAAGATAAATGCCTCTTTATCTCATGATTCTCATAAAAACTATTAAACTCATTGGATGTGAACTCTCTACCTCTATAAAACCTCAAACTTTTTATTTTTATATCCATTTCATTCTCAACCATAACTTTGGATTCTTTTCATATCTAGAGCTTCTAATTTTGCTTTAAGAAAAGTAACCCATGTCATTCTAGAATAATCATCAATCAATAACACATGAAATACTTATCACCTTGAATTTTTTTTTATTTTGGTAGGACCAAAAAGGTTTGTATGCACCAAAATCAATAGTCTAGTAGTATATTGGTCCTTGAATTTGAAACTTCTTCTTGCTTACTTCCCAATTTGACATTCCCTACAAACAACATTAATGATATTTGTAATCTTTGGCAAATATCTCATAGCTTGAACTAAAATGATCCTCACTAAGTTATCAAAATTAATGTGACACATCCTTCTCTACCATAACAAACTTTCATTAATCTAAGTTATAAATAAATAACCATCAACACCTTTAAGTTCATACACATTTCTATCTATCCTTCTTCTAGTAGCAACCATAGTTTTAGAGCCTTTTCTGATCTCACATCCATCATCCTAAAATGTAAGATTATATCCTTTGCTACACATTTGTCCAAAACTCAAAAGGTTATGTCTCAAACCTTTAACATAAAGAACATCATCAGTATTATGCTTGCCATCAAAACTAATTGAACCTTTTTCACATATCTTATCAAATGTATCATCACCAAACTATACTAGAACTCCTTCATATTTCTCATGTTTAACAAGCTTACTTTTGTCACCGGTCATATGATTTGAGAATCCACTATAAATAATCCAATAGTTCTTCTTCTCTCTAGCATGAAAAGCAATCACCATAGCTCCTTCAATATTTTTACTTGCTTTCAAAGCACTTTCCTCCATACATCTCTTGGAGTTAGCAGAAATAGTTCCATTTTTAATAGCCATGAACAAGCATTCATTATCCTCATCATCCACATAGCCAAATTCATCATTAGATATACTCACATCTTCTCTAACATAATAAATTTTCTTAATTGTTTTACCTTTATTTTCTTTATTCTTGTCATTTAAAGCTCTATTTGGATATTTTGAAGCATAATGACCAATCTTACCACAACTCAAACATTTGAAAGGAAACTTACCTTTGTATTTGCAAGTACCCTTTTTAATTTTCCTCACAAAGTTTTCTTCAACGTCAAGGTAGGTACATCGATCTATCACACAATTTTGATACCAAATTGAAAAAAATGCAAAAAATGCCAAAAAAGAGTATTTGGCATACACCAAATTTGGCGAGCACCAAATTTTATGCATGCCAAATGATCAAGTCATTTAACACATGCCAAATTTGGTGAGCACCAAATTTAATGCATGCCAAATTTGGCACACACCAAATCGTCAAGTCATTTGGTGCATGCCAATTGGCATGCATCAAATGACTTGCTCATTTGGCATGCATCAAATGACTTGCTCATTTCGTGTGCGCCAAGTGACTTGCTCATTTCGGCTATGCCAAGTGACTTGCTCATTTCCCATGCGCCAAGTGACTTGCTCATTTCGCATGTGCCAAATGACCTACTCATTTTACAGGTTGCTCATTTCATGTGAGTCGAATGACCTCTTCATTTCGCGTGTGTCGAATGACCTCCTCATTTCGCGTATGTCGAATGACATTCTCATTTTACGTACATTGAATGACCTGATCATTTCACTTGCACCGAATGACCTACCTCATTTCACGTGCGCCAAGTGACTTGCTCATTTTGCATGTGCCAAATGACTCTCATTTTGTGTGTGCCAAGTGACTTGCTCATTTCACGTGCACCAAGTGACTTGCTCATTTCGCGTTTGCCAAATGACCTACTCATTTTGCATGCTGCTCATTTCACATGAGCTGAATGACCTGCTCATTTCATGTGCATCGAATGACTTACTCATTTTGCGTACGCCGAATGACCTATTCATTTCACGTATGTTGAATGACCTACTCATTTCACTTGCACTGAATGACCTGCTCATTTCATGTGCGTTGAATAACCTGCTAATTTTGCGTGGGACAAATGACCTACTCATTTCACGTGCATCGAATGACTTGCTCATTTTGTGTGTGCCAAATGACCTACTCATTTCATGGATGACTTGTTAATTTCACGTGCACCGAATGACCTGCTAATTTTGTGTGCATTGAATGACCTGATCATTTTGTGTGTGCCAAATAACTTGCCCATTTCGCATGCGCCAAATGACCTGCTCATTTCGCATGCACCAAACAACCTCATTTTGTGTGTGCCAAATGACCTTCTCATTTTGCATGCACCAAATGACCTGATCATTTAGCGTGCACCCAATGACCTACAAATTTCATGTGCGCTCAATGACCTACTAATTTTTTGTGCACACAATGACCTGCTAATTTCACATGCACCAAATGACCTACTAATTTTGTGTGAGCCAAATGACCTGTTGATTTTGTGTGTGCCAAATGGCTTCCTCATTTTGTGTGCGCCAAATGAACTGCTCATTTCGGATGCACCAAATGACCTACTCATTTTTCCAAATTTGACGTGCACCAAATGACTTGCTCATTTGGTGTGTGCCAAGTGACTTGCTCATTTGGTGTGCGCCAAGTGACCTGCTCATTGAATGTGCACCAAGTGACCTGCTCATTTTGTGTGTGCCAAGTGACCTACTCATTTCACGTGCTGCTCATTATGTGTGCACCAAATGACCTACTCATTTTGTGTGTGCTAAATGACCTGCTCATTTCACGTGCACCAAATAACTTGCTAATTTTGCATGTGCCAAATGACCTATTCATTTCACGTGCACCCAATGACCTGCTCATTTTGCATGTGCCCAATGACCTACTAATTTCATGTGTGCCAAATGACCTGCTCATTTCACATGCACCAAATAAATTGCTCATTTGGCCTGTGCCAAATAGAAAAATTTTATTAAAATTAAAAATACTCATTTCTAACCTTATTTTCTATTCACCTACGGCTTGGCTTGGAGGTTTTTAGCTATGTAACTTGCGCTCACCAAATCTCTTCCATTTTTTGCACTCTTAGCTTGTAATTCTTCATGAGGATGCCACAAACATGTCAAAGAGGTTGAATATTGTTAAGACGTATGTATTTTTATTGTTTTTATTTCAAAATTTCTTTAGAATTTAGATTGAAATAGGTTTGTTTAATAAAACTTTGTTCTAGTTCTCAGGGAATGAGTCTCCACCTCGAAACATTGAGAATTCACAATCAACCCTCATGAAGAGCCTCCTATATAAGAATAACTTGAAACCCCTCCATTAGTTCATTGAAGGAACAAAATAAAATATCCTAAATCAAATTGAAAACAATAAAAGAGACATTTAACAATTAATTGGAAGATTAACCGAGCATGTCGAAACCAACCCTAATAGGAGAGGGATGGGTATGTGTAGGATCATCCTGGAAAATAGAGGCCCTTAAGTGGTGATGAAAATTAAAAAAATTAGAGTTAGGCAACTTGACGGAAAAATTTGAATAATTTATCTATATTATTTCAAAAATATGTAAGAATAGAATCTATAGAAAATTGAATGTAGTTTCTAAATTACCAGGTTTATAAAAAAAAAGGATTTGGTGAAAATATAAAATATCAATGCAGCAATACTTAAATTTTAGGGAAAAAATAAGAAGTAGGTGTCTGTCTGACCACCCTAACCACAATAAAATGATAATATTTTTTATAATATTTTAGATATAAGTAGATGACTCATGTCCCGATGTGATACATATTTTTTTGTAGTTTTTTTTTAAGTAAATAATTAATTATGATATTTTTATTATAACTTTAAAAAAAAAAAAACTCGTATTTCTGACCACCTTAACTTGGTCAAAATTTCATGAAATTCACTTTTTTTAATCCTATAGTATACGAAGCATAGAATGTGACATGTTTCAGATTCAAAAAATGTGATACCATTTGAAAGTTATTATTTTTTTTCAATCATCCTATCAATCAGAACTTTAGTCGTAATTCAAATAGAAAATGAATAATAATTATTTATTAAATTAAAAGTAAAGCATAATTTATATTGGTGGAAACCTAAGAATCTCCTTTAAAAACCCTTTTCGTTTCATCAATTTTGGGTAAAAAACAGTCATTAGCCACATGGGCCATCATATCACTTCCATATCGCCACTTTTTGGTCCATCATGATCCTGCACATACTCGGATTTTTGAATCATTGAAGTCAATTATATCTCATGTAGGAGAAATAAGAGAGAAAATAAATTTTAGGTCAAATAAGAGGCATGAGTTGAGACAATTTTATGCTATTGGTTTGTTATATGTAGATGTGAAAAAACAAAAAATTAGTAGAGCCAACTTGTGTGCCATATTTATAGACACGAGAACCAACATACCTATGTCTCATGCATGCAGGAGGTTTCCCATCTATTGGTGCCACCATGAATTAATTAAAAGTAAATTTTAGGAGCGATGGTTGATGGTATTTGACCAAACTTCATGAAATAACCATGGGGTACCACAATACTCTCTGAGGAAACTCTATTGTGAGTTTATCCTCAATAAGGTGCCAATTTATTTTGACATCTTAGACTTTTAGGGTAGAGGTGGGAGCTCCATACATGATAGACCTGGTGCATGATGTAATCCATAGTTGGAATCGAGACTCTTAGCCAAACCCATGGTGGAGCATATCATTGCTCCTTTTATTTTTAAGGATAGTGTAGAGGTTGACATGCTGCAATCAATTAGCTCACTCACCCAGGCCATTATACAATGTGTGAGGCCTCTAGTAGAGCCTGATGTGGAGGAGATGTGTAGGCCCCAAGCTCCACCCCACCATTGTGGCACTTGAGATATTGTTTTCATGTATGATTATCAGAGTGCTTGAGATGCAGCTACACATCCTACATCAATTGTAGAGGCGATGGATATGATAGATGAATTGTTGAATAATACATACAACTTTGATACTCAGGTAAAATTCAGCAAGTTCATTTAATTTTTTTTTAACTTATATTTTGAAATTTAAGAATAACTAAATTAGTAGAATCAATATGATGAAATTTCAGGGTCTGAGTGTTCGTGAAACATGCTCCATCCCTGCAGACCCTTATTCATTCTCAATGTTGAGTCCACATGTATGCAACTAGTATTAAAGATATTATTATTGCATTTGAATAGTTGAATGTTATATTTGAATTTTTTTCTCATAACATTCTTTGGGTGTCAAATAGTTTCTAGGTGGACCTTCGAGCTCCACACCTGACAATTCATTTCCTCAAACAACATTCACTTAGGTAACCTTTATTCATTAATTTTGTTGTAAAACAACATTTGCTAGCTAGTTTTCATAATTTTGCGTACATACAAATCTAGAAAATTGATGAGAAACAAAAATACTGCTTGGTCTTGTGAGATCCTAATTATATTTACCATTCAATGTCCATCTCATTCTTCCATTCCTTTAATCACACATATTTTAACCATTTTATATCACATATCCCAATCTTTAATACCTTATATATTATACTGCCCTCCTCCACATTTCACTGTATATACATATTGTTACAAGAAACCTTTCCTTCTACTCATTATTGACCAAATCTCTTATACATTATTACTACACACCTCAAGTTCCCACTTCATGTCCTATATTAAAACCTTAGACATGGCCTAATTCACTTTATGGTCTAATATTCCCTCCTAATTACCTCCCATTAACCTCTAGTATATTTCACCTTAAAAATATTTTACTATCCCATCGTAGCTCATATAATTAATCTCTACTAGTCCATTCTATGTTCCATCATCCCCTCTTGATCATGTCAAATTATCTTCTCATAATTCACTTTTTTCCTTTATTCCTTCCTAATCCCATCCCATTAACATTTAATGGTTCACCCTATTTTCCATGATCCCCTCCTAGACCATCCCATTAATATCTACTAGTCCATCCTATGTTTCATTATTCCCTTCTACTACTATCTTATTGTACCCAAGTTTATTATTTCACCCTATGTTCCATCATCCCCTATGCTCCACCCTATGTTTATTTACCCATGTCCTATGATAATATACCATATTTATCCATGTTTCATCATATGAATCTTCTCTATTATTACTACACACAGGTCAAGTTCCCACTTCATGTACTATAGTCAAACCCTAGACACCTCCTAATTCACCCCATGTTCCATTATTCCCTACTAATCCCATCCCATTAACCTCTAATTATTCACCCTATATTTTTTTATACTATCCTATCCCAACCCATCAATATATACTAGTCCATCCTATGTTCCATTAACCCCTTCTATTCCCATACCATTGCCCTCTCTTATTTCACTATATGTTCCATTATCCCTGTTGGTAATTTTTTATGAACCAAACTTGAACTCATCCATTTCCTATGAAATTGCCAGGGCTCAATTATTAATAAGGGTAAGGATTGGCCAACACACAATTATGAATTTAAGAGTCCTTACTTCTACTCTTTGGGCTCTATGAAAATTGGGAGGGTAATCCCATTTGTACTCCTAAGATACTCATTTAATCAAGAGCACTTCTATACATAGATAAATTCTCCTTAATTGCATATAGATAAAATTCACTAAAGGCTTGGCCAACCTTCAAAATAAAAACTATCTATAGCTAGGAATCAAATAATGCTTTAGATTGATACATTCTTCAAATGCTGGTTATTGTGATTTGTTCATAATTTTATGCCTCTGGCTAGATGCGTAACTAAACTCAACTTACATCCAAGAAAAACTAATGAAGAGACTAGTGCCTCCTTCATCGGACAATGGAGTCATAATGCCATTAACCAATAATAAACAAACAATTCAACCGAATAATTTATGGGCCATTGCCATACTACATTATAACATCCAACTCACTATATTTAAAACATGATTTCCTACCAAATCCAACATCATTTTCCTCGCAAACTCATGACCTTACTTTAGTATTTAATCAACCCCTTGAATTGAAGCATAAGCAAAATCATTCATTCAGTTTAAACAACAGAAGACAAATGAAGCTATCATTAACAATTCCATTCATAGTCTGCAATGAAATTACACAAGAGATCACATACTTTAAATTGATATTTTTTATTATTGGTGTTACTATAAAACCCTTTTAAGATAATTACATCATAACTGTATACCCAAAAACTGACTCATGGTATATCCATTAATCTATCTATTTACATTATGCTCCTTTTTTTAGAATATCATTTTTGCCTAGACCCTTCTAAGACTCCAAAACTTGAACTCTCTCCTGTAATAAACCTTGAAATCCCCTTTATAGAATAGGGGAGCAACAAGCATCAAGCTGAATTATAGTGCATTTTATATTCATTTCAAAACAATTTCAACATAATTAAAGAGATTCCCCAAACTATTATATGCAATCATTAATAAAATAAGGGAAATCAAAAAGACAAAATTCTTGATAAGTTGTTGAGGGATGGTAGTGAAATCACCATAGGGAAGTGCCAATCACCACAACAATGTCCACGTCACGCAATTTTCTTTCCACCATATCAGCATGAAAGAGTAAAAGACCAAAATCATGGACACTGCGGTAATAGTATCATTGAAAACAAAAACAAGG
Organism: Sequoiadendron giganteum; assembly: GCA_007115665.2. Classification (NCBI taxonomy): domain Eukaryota; kingdom Viridiplantae; phylum Streptophyta; class Pinopsida; order Cupressales; family Cupressaceae; genus Sequoiadendron; species Sequoiadendron giganteum. The sequence continues at coordinate 116,947,542 of CM021107.1, read as the reverse complement.
CTAGGAAATCACTATGATTCTTCAGAATAAGAGTATGCCCATCCACTCCTTGTGCATGATGCAATTGGAGCAACCATCACCACCTCTTCATCAGAAATGTCATATGACACTAGGGAGAGCAAGTACTGGTCGTACCTCGAGTCAGTGTCATCTCCACCATCTAAAAGGCTATCAAAAAGCATAATGGGAAAATCATGTTTCCCCAGGTAGGCCTTTGGACCCTTGTCTCTTTATGTCATGTCCTCACCAACACAACCTACTCCTTGCCTTTAAATTTGGCCGATTCTTCAAAAATGGTCATGTTTCATAAGTTGTAGGTACTTTGGACAATTATATTCTTCTTCTTTCGACCATGGGCACTCCTTTTATCCTCTTGAGTCACAGGAGTCACTGGAATCTCCTGCTCAGCCTTAGGAAAATCCTCATGACATTTAACAACACTAGGACGACTAGACCTCCTAGTAGGCTGGGTTGGCACACAAGACTTTCCCATTTCATAAAACATAGAAAAAAAATAACAAGATTAAAATGAGTAGAAAATATAACCAACCTAGAGACCTCATAACCAAATTTGCATAAAAGCACACCCACAACCCTTGACAATTACAATGTCCCAGAAATCTAAAAAATTTAGACAAACTTAGAACATGGATTTCAAAGAGCTCATATGACTACCAACTTACCCAGAATTTCACATAACCTCCGCAACACTCAAGCACCTATCACTCACACCCCATATTTTTTGTAAACTACAAATAGTGAAATCAAATGACAAACAATCCTTCATTAAATAAATGATTTGGAGCATGCAACAATTAATGATTGAAGAAATCCTCATGTGAGGGATTTGATAACTTAGTAGCTAGGCTTGAATATGAGCTGTCAACATTTTTGAATTTAATACATCATCAAAAGTGACCTCAAGTATTGTTTTTTTCCTTTGTAACTTGTTCCTAGAAAGCAATGATGCCACCTCAAATACTGCCATGTTGTCCCTTAATTGTCATTAGTCACCTATGATCTAACAGTCAACATGAATTGTCAACCTGATCCATACCTTTTCATTTATATCAGTGAAGTACATAGCCATCACTTGAAGATAATACTTGCTGGAATTTCATATTGTGTGTCGCTGATTTTCCCCACTCCTTCAAGGCTCAATTAGCGATGATGGCATGGGCGTGATAAGAAACAAGTCATTGGATCACCACACTTTTTGAAGATCTTCATCTCTAATTGTGCATCATGAGCTCACTTTACTTTCAACAAGTCCTAATAGCGATGTAATAAATTGCACGATGAGATCATGACCGTTGGATCAAATACCTATCCTTGAGCATAGTCCATCTCCATCGCACATCGTTGATTCATGCCTCATCCTCTAGATCACATCAGCAAAGGGCGCATAAGATCAAGACACATGCACCTATATGAAAATCCAATGGCACAAGATACATCGCTTCTAAGAGGACTTCATATTAGCAAAGGAAAGCTTGAGATAAAGTCTTTATCACTCATCTCCCATTTGAAAAGAACAATCAAACATCTATCCATGATAAGTGATGAAAGAACAACTATCCAAAAGGTCATCGTGCATCACTAATTAAGATTTCCAAGTATATGAGAAATTAGTGTTAAAATAACTAGAGATGACATAGTCCATCATACATCACCAATTCAACTTTGGACATTTGAAACAAATCCGCGATGCATGAAATCAAGGAAAATGCATCTCATCGCTCATTGCTGATTTGAGCTCACAAACTTAAAATGGATTAGTGATGATTGCTATGGGACATTAGTGAAGACAATTAACATGTTCTCATAAGTTTTTCTAAAAGGGGGAACAACCTAGGTTGATGAATAAAAGGCCTCAAGGACTTAAGACATAATATTTCAAAGGATGTAAAGGCCAAAAAAGGCTAATCAAACAACCTTATAGAAAAAAAAAATTATAAATAGGCATGAGGGGTTAGTAACCTTATGGACTCATATGATATAAGATGTTTTAAAATGACCAAGAACAATCCATAGTAGGTTAGTAGCAAAATAGAGCTCCAAGAGTTTTTAAAGTGAGATTTTGGTAGCAAAATTCCTAGGAAATAATGATGAATGAAACCCTAAGCCCATTAATATTGAGAAAGACCTAAATTGGCCAAAATAATCAAGGAAACATGAGTTCTTAGGAGTTCCATCAATGGCTCCAATTGGGGACGTCTTTTCCTTAGGGAATAGAGTGAGAATCTAGAATCTAGGTGAAGCAGACCAAGCACAAAGAGCCAAAAACTTAGGACCAATCAAAAAAACCAAGGCAAACAACATATGTACAGATTTTACAAAAGCTACAGGGCCCAACCAGCCTTAAAACTGGTACTCTCCTTTGCTGAACATCTTTTTTTCCAGTGTTTTCACCCTACTAAGGCTGAAAACATCATCATAAACTTCCAACAAATAGTAACATTGTAGGCAATGTACTCAACTATCATAGACATGTGTGTGAATTTACAATCATCATTTTTATTCATGTATCTCTATGAAATGTAGACAATCTAAGATACCTAATCAAAATCACCTCCCCTCTCACTCAATTTATCATCACATTTCAGTAGATGTTCATCCAACTGAAGAGGGAAAGTATAACATTCATACTCCACTTGATCACCACCATCACACAAGCTGATATCAAATTTATTTTTCTCACTAATATGGAAATCCTCATATATTTTATCTTTAGGGTTTCCATTATGACCAAACCCTCTAGAGTAATATCTCCATTTCATATCTAGAAATCCAGGGTCATTATCATGTAACTCATGTCCTATGTTAAGCACATATTCATTTTGTGTGATGAATTTTTTTGTCATACACAGGCTTCTATTCCAATTGGTATTTATATTCATTGGAGCAATATGTACCCGATATGCCACCATATTCTTCATTTCCTTAGGGATTTAATTCAACAGTCCCCATGCTTCTTTTGCTCTCATCAAGGTTATTCTCGCAGGAGGAATTATCCATACTTTTCCAAGCATTTAAAAATATTTATGTTTTAGGACCATCAACACATTCACATTCTCCTTTCAAACCATTGTTCAAATTAAATTAAAATATCTCAAAAGATGAGTCCAGTAACTCAGATTTGATGTGACCGATAGTAAGGTTTTTAGGTGCATCACCAATTGTTAAGTTATTTTACTTGCATGCATAGAATTTATTGCAACTTAAACATTTCATATATTTAGCTAGATAAGTTTTCTTAACACATTCCTCATTGAGAACTATGATGTCTAGCTCTGTCACAAAACTCGTATATTCCATTTTTGTTTCATAAAAACATCCTGAATCAAGACCTTGCTAACTATCAACAACAACCTCACTATTTTTAACATCAAGCTTAAGACCCTGAGCATAGAGATCCCTATCTTGAAATTCATTGTCTACCATATTTCCAAGGAATACCAATCAGAATACAACTATATTGCAGTTCAAAACTTCACCACATGCCATGTTTTCATATAATGGCAAAGACACAACCTCATGACTACTAGTAGAGTTGGATTCCTCAAGCACGAAGGAAGCTTTCATGTCAATCTCATAATAATTTTCATACTCCTCATCAAAATTTTCAAGATTTTCATGTTTATCACTCTGATCTTGCATCCTCAAAGGTATGTCAATAGTTCTTGTAAATATAATAATATTATCATCTATACCACCAAATATACATTCTTCTTTAGATATTTCTCTATCATTTTCTTGAATAAACCCTTGATTGATATAATAGGAGGGGCACCCCTATCATCCTACGACATCACTTTTTGCATAAATTCACATTTAGCCTCCTCAAAAATTCTAATCCAATCAATTATTTGATCAAAATCCTATGGTTTCAATTCATTAGGCAAAGTACTAAGCCCTGGCTCATAGATGTCACAAAATATGTGAATACAAATAGAATCCTCAAGTCGTAACCTTTTAGGGATCTCCAACACGACATCCAAAAATCTTGCTAGTAACTCATAGGGAAATTCCCCTTCATATATTTTCATATTATAAAGTCTAAGTAACACTTGATCATTATGACTCAGAATTTGTTGTACTTCATCTTGCATCTTTTGATGATCAATATGTTGTGACAATGATCCAGATAAGGTATTAAGAATATCACTACTAAGCTTATCCTCTTCATCCTTATCCATGCCATATATATGACACACATCAAGACAACAAACACTTGCAGCCATATACCCCATCATCATTGAATATTTCATAATATTCTCAATGTCCATAGCAATGTGACAGGCCTGATGTAATTTTTTTGGTTCCTTATACCTTATCAAATAACTCATCTCATTATCAAATGCACCTATATATATAATTAAACACTCTACATCATTAGGCCTATGGTGTTCAGGAACACCTCTTACTACTTGTGTGAATCTCAAGTTAAAAGTTGGAACCATCTCATCTTCATCCTTTTGGATTTTGATAAATCTTTTTCTTATCTCACTAGGACTAACCCTTTCACCAAATTGTTCCACAATTCTATCATGAAGTCATTGCATGAACTTATAGAATGTACTGGCAAATATGAAAACTAGTCTCTAGCATTTTGTTTCAAAGATTGAACAAAGAGCTTCATAACAACATCCTCATGGTCTACTTCAAAGTCACACATCAAATCTATGAATAAATTTAAGTGTTTATAAATGGACTCACCATTTTTCCCTATGAATTTGGTAGATATTTCCTAAAATTATTAGGAATTTTATTAGGAAAACTATGAATACCATTGAAACTCAATGGATTATATCTCTCCATAGAGAAATTATTTTGATGGGATGATAAGGGTTGCATGCCTTGCATACTTCTTCTTACTATTTCATAGGGATCTACAAGGAAGTGATATAGTTCTCTTGTACCCTTATGCAATCTTTCAATTAACTCTCCACTACCTCATTTCTTAATTTCTATCATAATTTTAAAGCTCAAACATACCCATGCTTTAAAATTCTTTAAGAGGCCTTGTTTAGGAGTAATCATACTTCTTCAAAACAATTATGATATTACAAATTACACTTTATAAGTATGTAGAATAAATACCATCATTCCCTTTGCTAGTGCTTAGTTCACTCAATAGGGAGCCCAATTTTCTTCTAGATTCTTCAAAAATGGCTTTCATACAAATTTATTTCTTCTTATGAACTCAAACACAAAAAAATACCTAGATATGTTGCAACCACTATAAATTCTTTCTCATTGAAAGTCATCAAAGCTTTCTTAGGTTTTTATGATAGAGTCGTCACCTCTCTTAGTAGAGGACTAAACTTCTAACAACATAAAGCCTTCTCAAACTAAATATCATTCTAGGTCTTGCACCAGCGGAGACACACACAAATTCTTACAATATACTGCAACACAACCATTCTCAAGTTTTGAAAACTTTTTGGAAGCCAAACTCGATGTTCCTATTCTTCTTGACTTTGTGATAGGGCAGTCTACAACTAGAGATTCACATTTCTCCCCAACAAAGTCGACATTTATGTTGGTTGTTTTTTATGAACCAAACTTGATCTCATCCCTTACCTATGAACTTTCCAGGGTTCAATTATTAATAAGGGTAAGTATTGGCCAACACACAAATAAGAATTTAAGATTCGTTACATCTACTCTTCAGACTCTATGAAACCCATGAGGGTAATCCCATTTGTACTCCTAAGATACTCATTTAATAAAGAGAACTTCCACACACAGATGAATTCCCCTTAATTGCATATAGATAAATTCACTAAAGGCTTGGCCAACCATCAAAATAAAAACTATCTATAGCTAGGAATCAAATAATACTTCAGATTGATACATTCTTCAAATGCTTCTTATTGTGATTTTTTCATCATTTTAAACCTCTGGCTAGATGCATAACTAAACTCAACTTACATCCAAGACAAACTAATGAAGAGACCAGTGCCTCCTTCATCGGAAAATGGAGTCATAATGCCACTAACGAATAATACACGAACAATTTTGCCTAGTAATTTATGGGCCATTAGCATACTACCTTAGAGCATCCAACTCACTATATTTAAAACATGATTTCTTACCAAATCCTATATCATTTTCCTCACAAAGTCATGAACTTACTTTATCATTTAATCAACCCCTTGAACTAAAGCATAAGAAGAATCATTCACTCAGTTTAAACAATAGAAGACAAATGAAACTATCATTAACAATTCCATTCATAGTCTACAAAGAAATTACATAGAACACATACTTTAAATTGATATTTTTTATTACTGGTGTTACTATAAAACCCTTTTAAGATAATCACATCATAACTCTATAACCAAAAAGTGACTCATGGTATATACATTAATCTATTTGTTTACATTATGCTCTTTTTTTGAGAATAACATTTTCGCCTAGACCCTTCTAAGACTCCAAACTTGAACTCTCTCCTATAATCAGCCTTGAAATACCCTTTATGGGAAAGGGGAGCAACAAGAATCTAGCTAAATTATAGTGCATTTTATATACATTTCAAAAAATATTCAACAAAATTCAAGAGATTCCCCAGATGGTTATAGGCAATCATTGATAAAATAGGGGGAAGCGAAAAGACAAAATTCTTGAAAATTTGTCAAGGGATGATTGCCAAATCACCATAGGGAAGCACCAGTCACTGCAGCAATTTCCACATCACGTAAAATGTTTTCCACCATATTAGCCAGAAGACTTCCACATCAACATGGAAGAGTAAAAGACAAAAATCATGGACACTCCAGCAACCGTATCATCGAAAACAAAAACAAGGTTGGGACATCACTCTGATTCTTTAAAATCAGAGTATGCTCATCCACTCCTTATGCGCGATGCAATTAGAGGAACCATCACCACCTCTTCATCAGAAACATCATACAACACCAGGGAGAGTAGGTATTGGTCGTACTCCGAGTCAGTGTCATTTCCACCATTCAAAAGGCTATCAGAAAGCATAATGGGAGAATCTTGTTTCCCCAAGCAGGCCTTTGGATGCTTGTCTCTTTCTTTCATGACCTTCCTCATCAACACAATAGGCTCCTTGCCTTTAAATTTGACCAATTCTTCATAAATATTCATGTTTCATAAATTATAGGTACTCTAGACAATTTCCTTCTTCTTCTTTCAACCATGGGCACTCCTTTTACCCTCTTGAGTCACAAGAGTCACTAGAATCTCCTGCTCAGCCTTAGGAAAATCCTCATGAAATTCAAAAACACTAAGAGGGCTAGACCTCCTAGTAGGCTGGGTTGGCACACCAAACTTTCTCATTTCACAAAAATGAAATGAAAACTAGAAAGTTTAAAATGAGTAGAAAACCTAACAAAATCAGAGACCTCATAACCAAATTTGCATAAAAGTACACCCACAACCCTTGACAATTACAACCAGTCCAAGAAACCTAAAAATTATAGACAAAATTAGAACATGGATTTCAAAGAGCTCATATGACTACAAAATTAACCAAAATTTCACATCAACTCCTCAGCAATCGAGCACCTATGACTCACACCCCATATTTTTTGTAGATTGCAAATGGTGAAATCAAAGGAATAAACAATCGTGCATTAAATAGACAATTTGGAGCATGCAACAATTAATGATTGAAGAACTCCTTGTGTGAGTGAGTTGATAACTTAGTAGTCAGGCTTTGAATCTGAGCCATCAATCTTTGCAGATTTAAAACATCATCAATGGTGACCTCAAGTTTTTTGCATTTGCATTTGCAATTTGTTCCTAAGAAGCAATGATTCCACCTCAAATACTGCCATGTTGACCCTTAATCTTCATTACTCACCTATGATCTGACAATCAACATGCATCACAAACCTAATTTGTACCTTTTCATATTGTGATATAAGAGGGATTCGCTACACACAAGTATCTTTATTCTCAAGAGATCACCCGGGAACAATTTGCCCTTATACATCTCAGCTTGAACAAGTTGATAAAACTGTAAAGAGGTACACAAAAATCACCCTAAACCCCAAGAGAGTGAAACTCCAAGATCTTTGCCTCTAATGTGGGAGATTTCAGTCAAAGGACATCAATGTGGTTTTAGAAGGTCGGGGTGGTGCGCTATCATCTAAAAGATGCACTAGCATCCTAAGTAGCAGGGAGCTCAAGTGGGCAGAACCAAGTTTCGCCTCCAAACTTGGGTTAAAGGCATACTGGATCAAATAATCGAATAGGAAGCTAGATTCTAGAATAAAAACAAAGGAACTTCGATAAATTTTACCTTTTATCGGGCGTTGAGATCTTCGCTCCAAGCTCTACTTCGCAACATACACTAAGAAGATCAAGGGGAAAAGGTTGGGGCTTTATAGGGGTTTTCCTCAGTCAAACCCCTAATTTGTTGTTCCCACCTCCATGGAAAATCAAGCTTGGAAAGGAGTGTAGATGAAGTAAAAAAAGCATGTGGTGAAAGAAAAACCTGCTTAGGAGTAGAACCCACACCACAAAGTAGTAAAGGAACACATAGGAAAGAGTGAATGAGAGAGAGAGGGCATTACCCATGGGTCGGGACCCTCTCCGGAGCACACTGACGCATCATTGAGTGCTTTCTTGAGAGCTATAGTTGCTGGAGAAACCTTTGTCCAACATGACTTCGCATGTGAGAGTGTTGCTATCAAGGATGAAGAGAACCCAATACTAGAGAAAGATAGTAAGGGAGCCTGATCGAATAATTTCAAATCCCAAATGAGATCAAAGAATGTATTTTTCATGCATGAAAGGGTGGAAAAGAGTTGTTACATCTAAGACCCAACTGCTAGGACTTGTGTCAAAAGAGTCAGGATTCCAGATTCCCTACTTCAAATTCAAAAAACTACCAGGATGCTAGTGTCCCACATAGACGTTCACACGCTGTCATGTCCCCCGAAATTGTAACACAAACTATGAAATATTAAAAATATAAATAAACAAAGTCAAATGAATATTAAAATATAAATATGATTAATCACAATTATAATTATCATAGATAACATTATGATTATAATACGAATATCATAGTATGAAATAGAATAATTAATATTAGTGATTATAAATATCATAATAATAAAGATAATATTCACAAGAATACAATTAATACAATTATCATAATGAATAGAACAATTAATCAATTGAAAATATGATAATAATAATATAAAAAAAAATACTATTATTAATAACTATGCCTTAGTTAATAAACTGAACCATTTAAGGTTATTGATTGTAAACATCATAATAATAAAAATAATATAAAAGAAAACTAATATTATTTGAATATAATTATACCTTAGATAAATAAATAAGTAAACCTAAAAACATTGTTTCATAATAAGAAGACATACTAATCATTAGTAATAGCAGCAATTAGTATTACAATGAAAAATCATGGTCAAAGGAGGGATAAAGGAGCAATTAATAAGGGATACGATAGTTACAAAAAGGCAGGTCCCTAAAGAACGAAACGCAGCGATTGGATTGTCATGATTGTTGACAAAACATATTATAAAAAGAAGATAAATCCAAATAGATAGGAGGGATTTGGGGAAGAAAGAAGAATCGATTGGGATATGGATGAATCAAAAAAAATATATAAAAACATATTCTAATTGATGAAGGAAGATCGGTGGCTAGAGGAGTTAAGTATTTTTTGAGATGTAAATAATTAACTAATAAATGTATTAACGAATAGGTAACTAATTCCAGAATCTTAAAAACAACAGTAATATATTTAGAAAATGATAATGGTTAAATATAATAAAGTTAGATGATGGAAAAATACATTAAGAATTTAAATGATAGTTAATAATTATACATATATATATTATGATTCAATACATATCATAGATGAGGGATAAATACAATGTATACATAATATATATATATATAGACATATATAGAGACATATATATATTCATGCAAAGTAAATTTTGTAAACTGGACTCAATTAGGGATAATGATTTATATTTATATATATGTATTATTTACATTTATGCAATAATGATGCTTGCAGCAACTATTGAGCCTTATAAGTAATTACAATCTTAATGTAAAAATGAATAGATTAATATTTATTCATGATCAATCAAAAGTAAGGTTGGAGGAAGACGATTAAGGAATAGAGAGACATGGGAAAGACACAACAGATCAGGTGATGTACTCACTTAGCAATAATATTTAGCATATTTTGAATATAAGAAATAGATATTACTAACATGATTATTGATATAATGCTTTCTTTAATCTTATCATAATGAGAATCATTTTAAGGAAATAATGAACTTAAAGAATCATTGATACATGAAAATATATTTGATTATAGGCATGAAATAGATCTTGGATGAATGCAAATATATCTGATTGTGTAAAGATTGTCTTCTCCATGATTGGTACCCTCTTAGGCAGGTGAAGTAGAGTCCAAGTAGATAGCCTAAAAACCCCCCTCTCATGTTCGTAGGCCAAGGAACGGGTTAGACATAGAGAGGTGGGGGTCCCACTGTAGGAAACTACACTATTATAGGGGTGGTAGGTCGTAGGCCCTTGGATCGTAGGACTTCACCTTGTCCTAATAGGGCAAGTGTCTTCGAGGTACTGTCTTGTATGGGAATATGTAGGGACTAAGTTGTTGGGAAAGGAGGATTGTGAGAGGCAACCTCCCATGCCCAACACAAAGGCTTCAGGGAAAGATCCATATAGGGCACTCCTCTTGCTTGTTAAAATTGCATTTGTGATTATGTTTATATTTTGGATATCTAGATATTAATGCTAACAAATATATGTGTATGTGGAAATGTTGTTAATATGATGAATGCAGATTTCAAACCAAGATTACTTCATTAAAAAGAACATTCATTTGGAAGGAAGAAACCCTAACCCTAATCAACAAATGAACTCTAGACCAAACTGGGTAAGGGACATTACAGTGGTATCAAAGCATCTTTCCTGCCATCCTGTGATTGCTTGAGCTAGTTGCCTACCTGCTTGAGCTAGTTGCCTGCATGCTTGAGCTACTTGCTTGAGTTGGTTGCCTACTTGCTTGAGCTACTTGCTTGCGTGCTTGAGCTTCCTACTTGCTTGAGCTAGTTGAGTTGGCTGCTTGTGTACTTGAGCTACTTACTTGCATGTTTGAGCTACCTGCTTGTCTGCTTGAGCTACCTACTTGCCCACTTGAGCTAATTGAGCTAGTTACTTACGTACTTGAGCTACTTACTTGCATGTTTGAGCTAGTTGCTTGCCTACTTGAGCTATTTGCCTACTTACTTAAGTTGGTTGCTTGTGTGCTTGAGCTGGTTGCCTACTTTCTCGAGCTTGTTGCTTGTGTACTTGAGCTGGTTGCTTGTGTGCTTGAGCTACTTGCTTGAGCTACTTGCCTACTTGCTTGAGCTACTTGTTTGCATGCTTGAGCTACTTGCTTACTTGATTGAGCTACTTATTCACTTAATTGAGCTACTTGCCTATGTGCTTCAGCTAGTTGCTTGCTTGTTTGAGCTACTTATTTACTTGAACTGCTTGCCTATGTGTTTGAGCTACTTACCTATATTCTTAAGTTGCTTGCCTATGTGCTTGAGCTGCTTGTTTTCTTGCTTAAGCTACTTGCTTGTGTACTTGAGCTACCTGGTAGCTTGCTTGAGCTACTTGCCTACATGGTTGGGCTACCTAGTGATCTACTTTAATTCCTATGGAGCTCACCATCATGTTTACTTTATGCTTAAACTATGAAAATGTTAATGTTGTCTATCAAAATGCTGATGGGGGCTAGGAGACACTAACAAATTAAATTATCTAAAACCAAATTATTATCCAAATGCAGTAATAAAGAGTTGTGACTATTCATGACTCCCTCAAATTTGTGATACAACAAAAGAATCCAATTAAGAATAGAATCTTAGTTAACCTTACAAATTAGGCCCTCAAGAATAGTGAGGAGGTGTGAAAGGACATGACTCCTAATGTGAAAATTTGTTTGGAATAATGATTGCTTGAGGACAGCAATTTTGGGAGGGAAGGATTGTCATGTCCCCCGAACTTGTAACACAAACTATGAAATATTAAAAATACAAATAAACAAAGTCAAATGAATATTAAAATATAAATATGATTAATCACAATTATAATTATCATAGATAACATTATGATTATAATATGAATATCATAGTATGAAATAGAATAATTAATATTAGTGATTATAAATATCATAATAATAAAGATAATATTCACAAGAATACAATTAATACAATTATCATAATGAATAGAACAATTAATCAATTGAAAATATGATAATAATAATATAAAAAAAAACACTATTATTAATAACTATGCCTTAGTTAATAAATTGAACCATTTAAGGTTATTGATTGTAAACATCATAATAATAAAAATAATATAAAAGAAAACTAATATTATATGAATATAATTATACCTTAGATAAATAAATAAGTAAACCTAAAAACATTGTTTCATAATAAGAAGACATACTAATCATTAGTAATAGCAGCAATTAGTATTACAATGAAAAATCATGGTCAAAGGAGGGATAAAGGAGAAATTAAGAAGGGATATGATAGTTACAAAAAAGATAGGTCCCTAAAGAACGAAACGCAATGATTGGATGGTCATGACTGTTGACAAAACATATTATAAAAGAAGATAAATCCAAACAGATAGGAGGGATTTGGGGAAGAAAGAAGAATCGATTGGGATATGGATGAATCAAAAAAAAATATATAAAAACATATTCTAATTGATGAAGGAAGATCGATGGCTAGAGGAGTTAAGTATTTTCTGAGATGTAAATAATTAACTAATAAATGTATTAATGAAATAGGTAACTAATTCTAGAATCTTAAAAACAATAGTAATATATTTAGAAAATGATAATGGTTAAATATAATAAAGTTAGATGATGGAAAAATACATTAAGAATTTAAATGATAGTTAATATATATTATGATTCAAGACATATCATAGATGAAGGATAAATACAATGTATACATTATATATAGAGAGAGAGAGAGACATATATATATTCATGCAAAGTAAATTTTGTAAACTGGACTCAATTAGGGATAATGATTTATATTTATATATATGTATTATTTACATTTATGCAATAATGATGCTTGCAGCAATTATTGAGCCTTATAAGTAATTACGATCTTAATGTAAAAATGAACAGATTAATATTTATTTATGATCAATCAAAAGTAAGGTTGGAGGAAGACGATTAAGGAATAGAGAGACATGGGAAAGACACAATAGATCAGGTGATGTACTCACTTAGCAATAATATTTAGCATATTTTGAATATAAGAAATAGATATTACTAATCTGATTATTGATATAATGCTTTCTTTAATCTTATCATAATGAGAATCATTTTAAGGAAATAATGAACTTAAAGAATCATTGATACATGAAAATATATTTGATTATAGGCATGAAATAGATCTTGGATGAATGCAAATATATCTGATTGTGTAAAGATTGTCTTCTCTGTGATTGGTACCCTCTTAGGCAGGTGAAGTAGAGTCCAATTGGATAGCCTAAAAACCCCCCTCTCATGTTCGTAGGCCAAGGAATGGGTTAGACATAGAGAGGTGGGGGTCCCACTGTAGGAAACTACACTATTATAGGGGTGGTAGGTCGTAGGCCCTTGGATCGTAGGACTTCACCTTGTCCTAATAGGGCAAATGTCTTCGAGGTACTGTCTTGTATGGGGATATGCAAGGACTAAGCCATTGGGAAAGGAGGATTGTGAGAGGCAACCTCCCATGCCCAACACAAAGGCTTCAAGGCAAGATCCATACAGGGCACTCCTCTTGCTTGTTAAAATTGCATTTGTGATTATGCTTATATTTTGGATATCTAGATATTAATGCTAACAGATATATGTGTATGTGGAAATGTTGTTAATATGATGAATGCAGATTTCAAAATAAGATTACTTCATTAAAAAGAACATTCATTTGGAAGGAAGAAACCCTAACCCTAATCAACAAATGAATTATAGACCAAACCCAGTAAGGGACATTACACACACTGCATAGACGTTCGCATGCTACACAGGTGTCCAAAGCCTAGATTTTTTGGGAAACATGTTTTCAAGCTTCTCTCGCTCTACCACAAGTCTGCATGGAGTCAGGATCATGAAATTTTGACTCATGGTATTTTGTCATTAATTCTCTAAGGTGTCATAAATGCTAGGAAAAGATGCAGAAATGTGGAATTGCCCCTAGGTGCAATTCTACGACATTACATTTTTCCCCCACTTTAGTGGGCTCAATTTTGGAAAAAAAAATTAGCCTCACTAAAGTAGAGAAATAAAAATTCGCCCGAAATTTGAATTTAATGGAATTGTGTGCCAAGAGAAAGGGACCACAGAGGCTACCAAAGTCAAGCTAACCAGTACCAAAGATGCCCTCAACATCTGAGCTCAACAAATAGTGAAAAAATAGTCATGAAAAATCGTTCAAAAATTTAACTTGCAAAACTTAAATTTTGGGTCAGCTTCGAAAAAATCAAAAGAAGCTACTATAGAGAGAAGAATGATAAAGAAAAACATCATTGATTCAAAGGAAAAACATGATCAAGAGGTGACTGTATGCCCCCTCCTAATTTTTCCCCTAGTATGGTGGGATAAAGTTAGAAGAAACCAAGGAGCCACAAGTTACTCTAGGAAAAATGTGCCTTGGGGGATGTATATATACCATGGTGGGCCTCTAGAAGGGTCATTTTCACTATTTGCTACGAGAAAATTGTTGACTTGTGAGAGGAAAATTAGAAAAATACCTAGCAGGAGGGAGTATGAGGTGTCGAGGTTGGAGCAACTACATGAGGACATCACTGAAGTCCACAAGGTGGACCAGGTAGGCCTTTAAACCTCATTTATTGTGCAATTTAGCTTATTTTAAGCATTTTTCTAGTTGGTGAGGTGTGCAAGCATCCTTTTTCTATGCTCACATCCAAGAAACACACTGTTGTCCATAGTCTAGGCTGAGGTCTCGAGTTTGCGCTGGTGTCTTTGAATGACTATTGTGGTCTGGGATGCATGCGTGGCATGCGGACGTCTATGCAGCAAGCATAGATCTTAAGTAATTTTTTCTTGTTTTTATAATGAAATTCGATGTTCTAGAACTTAAATTTTTTTTACTTTTTGCAGGAGTACCTAGAGATCTGAGAGCATCCAGGAGGGCGAGCATACCGACTCATTCATGAGAAGTGGGACTATCTGATAGAGGATGAGGTCACACATGTTGAGCGGGTCAGTCTCTGGAATGTCTTCACCATGTGCGAGGTGAGATATCATGAGAGGATGCTCACAACCCTGATGGAACAGTGGGATGCCACTATTTCATCTTTCTAGCTACCTTGCAAGGAGATGACCATCATGCTTGAGTATGTCTATCAAATCCTCAGACTACCCATCCCTGGATGATAGGTGGCCCTAGATGATACCCGATCAACGTGGGAGTGGAGGAAGGGCGTCTTCTACTACTCAGGGAGGATGGATGGCGGTGACAGAACCAGCCACATATACATGCACATGTACAACCAAGCAATGACCTCTACCTCATTGCTACACTGAGTTATGGTTGTGACCGTAGCTTTTCGAATTATTGTAGATGGGTGAGGATCGCACCTCCACATGGGCCTCATCCATATTATCAGGGAGATGGTTGAGTATCGTATGGTTTTTTCCTAGGGGTGCAACATGTTAGCACACCTCTATAAGGAGTTAGGGTGATATGTTAACTATGAGTACCATAGCCTCACTACATGTACACTTTTGTAGGTGTGGGATTTTTCCCACATCATGTGCACTCACCCAGTCAATTTTCCCTAGCGATGGCCATATCACATTCCCATGGCCCACTGGTATAATATGACAAGCCAATGGAGATTTGGCGATCTACAGTTTTGCTAGCTATAGTTTGACATTGTTGCTGCAAATGAGGTTCGATGGAGACCCTACCAATTTTTCTAATGGGTAGACGAAGATAGGTATTTGAGGAACCTACAATGGAATTGCTTTTGATAGGTCACCATGATTATTTTATAGTATCGTACTACTAGAGTCAGGTCATGTAGTAGCATGGCCATCCCCAGGTGATCCGACCAGATGTGCCCACCTATACTAGGGACCACAAGAGTTCACTGAGGGTTGGGCATTTCCCTCACCCTACCATCACTCATATTGTCCCCTTAGATGATGATGAGCCTGACCAGGATCTACTGGCCATAGCAATGGTAGATAATGTTAGGGTAGTTGCAGCTTTTTTTGTGGTGGTGGGAGAGGCACCATCTTGCTCCTATGTTCAATGAGGGTGCCCCGAGAGGGGATCCTAGTCCATAGGAGGATTTTCCTCCCCATCCCCTATGGGATAGATGGAGAGGGTGCCAATAGGCTAGTGCAGAGGAGGAGAGGGCACAATAGTAGGAGGCAACACTTGCAAAACTAATGCGATAGAGGAGATCAGACCCTATCGCGGCTACCCCTATCCCTTCAGCACCACTAGCTCCTACTATTCCAGTAGTAGCGGCCTTAGCATCAATGGGGTCGATCATTGATGTCGGCGGCATGGGTCCCAACACTGACCCTCACCCATATCCCACATGGAAACCAGAGGATCTAGGTATATTTATTATATTGTTTATGTTTCCATGCTTTTGATTTTTCTGTTTATGATTTATATATACATGCCATGTGATATTGAATTCTCTTTCTTTCTCTATGGTTGTAGAGGGTGCATATGGATGGACTGGGCTGATGGCTTAGTGTATTTTTGAGGTAGCCTTTGACATGCTAATCCGGGGGATGGATCTTGATGCCTACTGGTGGGTATCTATAGGATGACATGCCCCCACTTTTGAGTTGGTGGCATGCTTGACGACTACCTACGAGGAGCAGGGTGCGAAGATTGTGCAACTAACAATGAAGCTGGCGACTCTTCATGGATAGTGTGATCATCTATCAGGGGAGCTTTGGATGACGTTTACAAAGTGAGACACATCAGTGATAAGGGTTGATGTCCTCAAGTAGGTGCATGATTCCCTTCAGAGCTGCATTAATGACCTTGATAGGGAGCCAACAGTTGTGATCCTGATAGATGCTCAGTAGTTGTAGCAAGAGCTAACTCAGACATAGATGACCATATGCTCACTATAGGGGGAGATCAGAGGGATGCAAGTAGCTATGTCTACATCACGCTCACATTGATCCTGCTCTATGACCACCGTGTAGCCCCTCCTAAGGGTAACAGAGTAGCCCCAAGAGTCAGACTGCTCTAGGAGCCATGCACCACAATGATAGGGGCTCATCATTTTTGTAGTGAGATACACATACATATATACTTGCAGATCTTCTGTAAGGACATATATTCGGTAGCCACTCATTTTTTATAGTAGTGGCCCAATACATGTACATGAGATTTTTTACACACATGGATATATATACATATTGGTATCAATATCATGGTGTTGTTTATGTGTATGCATTTTAATTTTATGTATGTTTATGCTATGGATGTTATATGCTCACATGGATGTATGCTTACATTAGATGCTAATCATGATTTAATAAACACACTTGGTTGTATGTTAATTAAATACAATGATGATCTAAATGCCTTAAAAGATATAATGTGATGTATGGATATATAACATAGTCATACACGTATGTATGTTCTATTTCACACACACACATGGACACATCATAAATAAAACAAAAAAAATCATAATGTGTGAATAAACAATGTCATCATATGTAGTATTACTGCCCTTTAGAGAGAACACCACACATATGACACATTGGAGCGCTATGCGTAGTATCGAAAAAGATGCATCCCATTAATGGGTTCTTTTAGAGGAGTTCCATCCATAGATGATAATCCATAGGCACCTTAAGCATACACAAAGATCACAATGTAAGGGCCTAACCAGTTAGGACTAAATTTCCCTTTCTGATCAGGTGGCGCATTTACATTTTGTTGGTTTTCATAAAGAACCAAGTCTCCTAGCTTAAAGGTTCTAGGAAGCACACTCTAATTATATTGTCTTGATAATGCTTGTTGATAAGCCTTAAGATTGTTGAGGGCCTATAAACAGTGCTCATCGAGCATCTCCAACTGATGTGAATGATTAATTTGGTAGGTTTCATAGTTAATTAACCCTTTAAGGGAAACCCGTAAAGACAGAATTCCCAACTCCAAAGGCATGATAGCTTGGACACCATACACAAGGTTATAAGGCGTTATTCCTGTCATCAAATGAACACTCATGCAATAGGCCCACAAAACTTACGTTAGTTGAATATGCCAATCCTTACCATGCTTATTTACTATTTTACAAAGAATGAGTTCAAGAGCTTTGTTAGATGCTTCTGCTTGACCATTGGATTGTGGATAATATAATGTAGAAAACCTATTTTAGATATGAAATTTCTCCAAGAACTGTTTTACTTCCTTGTTGTTGAATGATGTACCATTGTCAAAAACAAGTGTAGCAGGCAGTCCAAAACAAGAAATAATTTTTTTCATGAGAAAACTATAGATATTTTCAGCATTCGTGGAACAAAGTGGGATGGCTTCGACCAATTTTGTGAAGTAATCTGTAGCAATAATAATAAAGGTATTTCCCTTGGAAGAAGGAGGTGGTATTTTTCCAATTATATCCCACCCCCATTTTGGAAACAACCAAGGAGAGGTTTTATTTTGTAACTCTTGAGAGGGAGAATGAATAAGATGATTTTGTTGTTGGGATTGAAGGCACTTCCTGACAAAATCGAAGGAATCTTGTTCCATTGTTTTCCAATAGTACCCCGTGTGTATCAATCTTGTCACTAGAGACTTACCACCAAAATTTCCATCCCCGGAGCCTGAATGGGCTTCCTTAAGGGCAAGGAGTATTTTCTCTTAGTGAGACACCTGAGAAGCAAGTCATTTTAGGCTTTTTGATAAAGAAAATCAGATAAAATGACGTAACGCGTTGAAAGATTACGTATACGTGTGCGATCATTTTTCATCGCATCAACGGGAAAGCTCCCTGTCTTTAAGTAACTATAGATATTAGAGAACCATTCTCCCGAGTCTACATGAAAACACACAAGACACTCAGATTTAAGTTGATCGAAAACCACTGGGGTTCATAGTACTTGAACTACAAAGTGGTATTCTTTTGTATCCTCTCCTAAAGGTACCAAGGAAGCAGCGCTTGCCATGTCATCGGCATATCTATTTTCTCTCCTAGGGACACTATCTATTGTGGAAGAGGAAAAATAATTGAGCAAGGACAAAGAAAGGTCTTGATATCGAGATGGCTAAATTTCTTTAGCTTGATAAGTTCTCGTAATCTAATTCATAATAAGATCAGAATCACCTAGTATACGAAGATGTTCAATTCTTAGTGTAATCATGGAATGCAAGCCGACAATAAGAGATTTGTACTCAGCGATATTATTGGTGCAAGGTAAATCTAATCAAAAGGATAGAGGGATTGGTTTATCTTCGGGGGATATTAGGACCATGCCCGCTCCAGAACCAACCTGACACCTCGATCCATTGAAATACATCTTCCATTTGAGGTCATAGTTAATTGTGAAAATATTTTCATCAGGAAATAGATCCAACCCAAGGAAGGAGCGAGATGAGGGATTTTCTTCCAATTGATCGACAATTACTTGACCCTTTATTGTTTTCTAGGTAACGAATTTTATATCAAACTTAGACTGCAACATAACCCACTTTGCTAATCTCCCGAGAAGGTCAATGTTAGAGAACAAATTCCTTAAAAGATTTGTTTTTACTATAATGTGCATTTCAGCATGGAGAAGGTAGTGCCTCAACTTCTACAGAGTGAATACAAGAGTGAATCATTGCTTCTCCATGGAGGAATAACAAGTTTCTTAATCGACTAGGACGTAACTGATGTAGTACACCTCTCTCTCTTTCCCTGCATTATCATACTAAGTCAACAGAGTTGCCAAAGCATATGATGACACAACAAGGTAAAGTAAAAAGGTCTTATCTTACATAGTTGGCATGAATACAAGAGGATTGGCCAAATAGGCTTTGATTGACTCGGGATTTTTGAAACTCCTCATTCCATACGAAGCAAACATCCTTTTTCAATAAATGAGTGAAAGGGAGGGTACGGTCATCCAATTGAGATATAAATCTATGAATTTCCTAGATCTTCCCTTGTAGACTCTACAACTCAGTGATATTCCTTGGCAAAGGCATGTTAATGATGGCATCAATCTAATTAGTGTCAACCTCGATTCCACAGTGAGAGATTATGAATCCTAGAAGCTTTTCGGTGTCTATGTTGAAGATGCACTTATGGGGATTGAGTCTCATCTTGTAGATTCAAAGACTTTCAAAGATAATATGAAGGTTCTTCACATGGTCTTGATGAGTTATTGATTTTTCTAATATTTCATCAACATAGTCCTCTATAATCTTATGAATAAAATCATGAAATATTAGGGTCATCATCTATTGGTAAGTCGCTCCTATGTTCTTTAAACAAACGGGCATGACAACATAGAAAAAAGTACCGCAAGGGGTAGTGAAGTCTGTCTTATATTGATCATCCAGGTTAATACGGATCTGATTGTAACCCAAGAAGCCATTCATAAAAGATAACAATGCATGGCCTCTAGTTGTGTCCACAATCATATCTATATGGGGTAATGAAAAATCATCTTTAAGAGAATACTTATTAAGGTCTCGAAACTCAATACATATGTGAATACAATCATCAAGCTTACCAATAGCAACTATATTTGAAATCTAGGGGGAATAGTCAATTGAATGAATAAACCCTACTTTCAACAACTTTTCTATCTTAGTCTTCACCATCAAAGCCACCCTAGGATTGATCTTTCAGACTTTCTTCTTAATTGGCTTAGCATTGGGACATAAGATGATATTATGAAATACTATAGACTCATCAATACCATCCATATCCTCATACATCCAAGCATAGATATCAGGGTGAGAATGCAAGAGATCGAAGAGTTCATCTGCTTCTTCGGAAGAGAGACACATCCTGATCTTGATTAATTTTTTTGAAGATTTAGGATCCACTAGAGCTTCAATATTATCTCCTTTAAGGAGAGGAATATGGTCTTCAAGATGGGATATTGGAACATCATCTATGACGTTAGATAAAGGGTCTTCTTTGTTGACATTCAAAATGGATTCTCTAAAGTATGATTGTTTCTACAAGTGATACATGAATCATTTCTTGTGGTGATAAGGAGGCAATGGGGAATAAGCACCTATAAATTACCCTAGTGCTTCATCCAAAGAGAAGACATCTAGATGGAATTTCTTGTCCTACCCCTCTTCTTATATCAACTCAAGATGAACCAAGCTCAACAGCTCGACTAAAATCATATTAACACTCCACCAAGGTTTTTTCTTAGACTGTTCAATAAAGTATCCAAATCCCAAATGGTTTTTTCGTGGCTTAAATTGGATAGGGACCTAAATTCCTTTCTCAATATCCCCCAGGCCTTTCTACGCATATCCATACCGAGAGGCTAGTTCATATATGAACCCATAACAATTTTATAGAATTTCAGGAGGTGGCGACTCTACATAGAGTTCTTCATTCCACCAATGGATGTCAAAAGTCTCTATAGGAGAATTGCCACCTTCTTTTCCTGGTTTACAAACATTAACCTCCTTCACAAGAGGGGGTTTACTCTCCTAGGTAGGGGAAGGAGCAGTCTCTTGGACAAGATCACACATCTCTTCCCGAATGGGAGTGTCACCCACTTTTTCGTCAGCAGTATCTAGAAATTCTATACTAGAGGGGTCTGACTTGTGTTGTGCGATGAATAACTTGGAGAAATTAAAGGAACCACAATCATCACCAAGGAAAGTATTTGATTGAGAAGATGAAGGGGAAGACGGGGAGACTCAAAATTTTCTTCTTTAGGTAGTTTTTTTATCGATACACGCTCCAGGAACAACTTCCATAGAGGGTATCAATGAAGAACATGTTGTATCATCAATGGTTAAAGAAAAAATACAATTCTTGAGAGTAGATACAATGGAAGCATGACCGATGACCACTAGCTGAAAAAGGTGAATAGCTTTTGGATCTGCTTTAACTGTAACCACTTGATTATTAGTGACAAACTTCAAAAAACAATGTAAAGTAGAGGTCATAACACCCATAGCATGAATCTAGGGCCTTCCTAAGATAATATTGTATGATAATGGGCCAAGCATCACATAGACCAATGTAGGCAAGGTAACGGGCCTAGCTACAAAGGTAGTATTATCATACCTAGAGCTTGGCGGCCATCATTATCAAACCCACAAATGTACAAGGAACAAGCTGCTAAAGAAGATGAATCAACTTTAATTTTAGGTAATAGGTCCATACCACAAACTCGAGAGTTGAACCAGTGTCAATGAGAGTACGCCTAATACCAATATTATTAATATTAATTATAATCATCAAGGGATCCGCTTGCTTCTGCACATCTAGAGGTGGGATTTCTAAAGGGTGGAACATAATATTCAACGAATCAACTCGAATATGTGCTAGCAATGCATTAAAATCCACAAGCCTAGTGGAGGCAAGCAAGAGAATCTTTTTTAAGGCTTCCTATAGCATCTCTTGATAAACCGGAGTGATCTAAAGCAAGTCCCAAAGTGAGATCTTAGCTGGAGTAACATGAAGCTGCTCGACAAGATCATAATCACTTGGTGCTTTGATTGTGGGTTTAGGAGTTGAAGAAAGTCTAGGCTGAGATGGTGGAAAATAAGTAGGAACTTGACTTGGTTGCAATGTAAGAACGAAAGGTTTTTGATCCAAGTTCTATTAATTTCTCCTTGGGTTGTATGTATTCCCAACAATATTATAAGAAATAGAGTTAGTAGCTTTCACAAACCTTGAATATAAGTCCAATGGTTCTCTACGACATGAAATCCCATAGACAAAATAGTCCTCCCTAGGCGATGGTTCAACTAAGGTCACATAAAAGATAGGATTCTTAGGGCTTGGAGGAGCCATAGAGACATCAACCACATTTACCGACTCCTCAACTTGCAAGTGGATACTTTGTTTGGAAGATTTATAGATATGGGAGAGTACTTCTAGGAAATAATTTAGAGCATCCTCCAACATATCAAAATATTCTTTAGAAAAGGGATTATCATAAAAATGCAACATTGTGAAAATAGATCTGACGCTTTCACGTCGCGTTCACCAAAATGTGATATAAGAGGGATTCACTGCACATGAGTTTCTTTATTCTCAAGAGATCACCAGGAAACAAAATAACCTTATACACATTAGGTTACATGAGTTGATAAAACTATAAAGAAGTACACCACAATCACCTCAGACCTCGAGAGAGTGAAACTCAAAGATCTTTTCCTTTGATGTGGGAGCACTCAACCAAAGGACATTATTGCGGTTTCAGATGCCATCACAACACATTGTCAGCTAAAATATGTGTTGGCATCCTCAGAAACAGGGAGCTTAGGAGCTCAAGCGGGTAGAACCAAGTTCACCTCCAAACTCAGGTCAAAGGCATACTGGATCAAATAACCAAATAGAAAGCTAGATTCTAGAATAAACACAAAGGGACTTGGAGAAAAATTTACCTTTTATCGAGCATTTGGATCTTCACTCTAAGCTCCACTTCCCAACCTACACACGGAAGATCAAGGGGAAAAGGTTGGGGCTATATAGGGGTCTACCTCAATCAGATCGCTATTTTGGTGTTCCCACCTCCACGAAAAAACAATTTTAGAAAGGAGCATAGATGAAGTAAATAAAGCATGTGGTAAAAGAAAAACCCACTCAAGAGTAGAACCCACACTAGAAAGTAGTAAAGGAACACATAGGAAAGAGTGATAAAGAGAGAGTGTTACCCATGGGTCAAGACTCTCTTTGAAGCACATGGACACACCACTGAGTGCTTGCTTGAGATTTGTAGCTACTGGAGGGACCTCAGCCTAGCATGGCTTTGCTTGTGAGAATGCTTCTATCAAGTATTAAGAGAACCCAAGAGTAGAGAAAGATAGTAAGAGAGCTTGAATGAATAATATCCAACCCCAAATGAGAGAAAAGAAGGGTTTTTTGATCCATGCAATGCAATTTTGGAAAGGTTGGATAAAGAGGAGTAGGCCAAGGAAATCTTGGAGAAAGAAAATGAGGAGTTGAAGAAATATCTGTGAGACCTCAAGAAGCCCTTCCAATCTATCAACCAAGCTGGTCCTTCCCCATCAACAAGAGGTCTCCTACCTCAAGAAACAGTTAGTGATCTTGAAAAGATGAAGACCTCTACACAAGCTATGCGTGGATGGTTACAAGGAGTAGGGTTCAGAGGAGACGACATGATTAAGGAAATTATTTCAACTTGTGGGGATGCTCATAGATTATTTGAGCAAGTGTAAAATTTATTGGCCCAAAATAAGGATGATATAGATCTTCTCCTATAGAAAACAAGGACAATCATGGGTTATACTGAGCAAAGACTAATAAGTGATGGAATTTTGCCTTCCTCAAAGTTTTCATACCCTTGGGAGTGGTATGGGGCCCCATTGATTAGGAAGACAATTCTAAGGAAAATTCATAAACAAGGTCAGTAGGTAGAGAATACATTAATGAATGTTCATAATGGCTACATCTCATTCTTTGAGGTAATGACTAGGAGGAATAAGTTTGCACCAAAGCGTTTGATCCTGGAACAATTAAGGAAATGGTGGCATGAGGTTTATACTTCAATTGATGATGGCCCAATCATTTCCCACCATTTGGATGATGTTGCTACCTACATTGTCCTTATGGATAGGTTTTAGGATCTCAAGGTAGAGTGGGACAAGGTTGTCAAAGAATCAAGGGAGGAAATTAAATCAATTGAAAGAAGATTTAAAATATTGATCACTCCAGTGTTGGCCAACTTAGAGAGGATCTTTCTTATGGTGCAAGATAAGTTGGGTCAAGATAAGGACAAAGGGGTGGCTAATGCATGATGGCATCAAGATTTGTGTTTCCCATTTATCTAGGGTCCTCCACACGTTTCTTGTTCCGACCTCTACATGCTTTGGAGTGATTCAATATTGGAGAATCCAAGCCAACCTTGAAAGGCCTCAAACACTAAATGCATAGACATTTTTTTATTAAAAGACTTTGGGCCGACCTATTTTGGGTTGCCCTTCTTTATAATCCTAATTGGACCAACCTAGTGTAAACTTCTATAAATGGGGTATTTGGCCTCATTTGAAGGGGTTAGAAAATTAAATTTTGAAACAAGCTAAGTGATAGAGCAAAGACCTGGAGCTAGGAGATAGTTTATTTTGAAAGAAATTTTTGTTACTCAGAATACTAGAATTGTTGCAACATTTGGGTGATTCAATATAAGTAAATACATTGTTCTTTGGTGTTCTTTATTGTATTGTTTTAGCTAGCATGGTTCTTGTTATTCTATCTCTTTGAGATTGCTTTGAGATTATTAGTTGCATGTTAGATTTTAATTTTAGATGTGATGTAGTGGTGTTTATGGTTTGATAATTGAAGTGTTTGAGCAATCCTTGGTCCATACTTTTAGCAACCTGTTGATTGTGGGTTTCTGTGTAAATTTAGCATGGGCCCAATATTTGTGTGCTAAGTTTAATTATGGGAATTTATTCATTTCAATTGCGAAACTGGGTGGATTTGGGTGAATGCTCCATAGTTTGAAAATCTTTAATTCCTTAGAAGATTGCACTATTTCTATGAGATTGTAGATTGAATCTGGGTTAAAGCAGGAATCTATTTGAAGGATTGGTTCATTTCGAGTGTTTAATCATTTACATTGTTGGTCTTAGAAGTTAGTTTAATTTTAGAATTTCTTTGAAACCCTTATCTTTTGCCATTTATTTGAATTTGGGTTAAATTTAGGAGTTTAGGTATCATCATATTGCAAGATTTGATAGGTTTAAAAGTTCCAACATTTTTTTTTTAAGGTCCCTTTGTGATTACCAGCATTTCACATTTATCACTGAGTTGTTTCACTGCACTATCAAGACTTGACATTAGAGACCTTAGGGTTATCTCTTGAGGCTTGCTGATAGAGATTTACCTTTCAAGAGAGATAGGACATTATATTTTGTCTAAGTTATTGTTGTGCAAAAAAAACCATCAATAGATTGGCACTAGAAGGACGACCTAAATAAGCAAGTTGGAGCACTTTCTATCTACCATTTCTCTTGAAAGATTCATAAGAAGAACTAGATCTTCACTAGGAGAAGAAGAGTTTCAAGAATTGAAAGCTCCTACTAGGTCAAGAAGGACCACAAGAAGGGGAGCATCATCATCCACCCAACCACTTCCGTCATCTCCATCATCTTCATCTGATTTTGAAGCCATCTCTATTTAGCAGCTTTAATTGGCCATAAATCAGCCTTTACCACCCCCACCTCCACCAATGGCTTTCTTGGAAAACAACCCATCACCCTTGTCCTTCAATAACTACAATGTTATGCCCAAGAACCCCAAGCATTTTTGCTCTAATTTTCATACAAATGACCCTAATAAGACAGCAGGGGAGCATATCAACATATTCCAGACTTGTCTTAGAGATAGAGGGATCGATCATTAAGATGTTGCATGTAGGATTTTCCCTTGTTCTCTAGGAGATGATGCCTTCTATTAGTGCAATCATTTACCTACTGCATCAATTCACAATTGGACTAAACTTGAGACTATATTTCTGCAAAAGTTAAGAATCCCTATCAGTGCTAATGAACTCTATATGTATTTTACTAAGGTTAAAAGAGAAGTTAATGAACCTATAGAATCATTCAATAATAGGTTTCATCGTGTGTACACTAGGTTGCAAATACCCTATGTTGTGGATGATGCCACTACTTTGGAGGTTTATTTTGAATCCCTTGATAGTCTCAAAACTACTTTCCTTAAGTGGAGAACCAATCCTCCAAATAGCTTGCTTACTGCATATACGGAGGCTATCAAAGTCAACACTGATCTAAGACAACATTTTTCTGGGCCTTTTCCATCTTTAGGGACCGTTGCTCACCCAGGTCAGGTTTAAGCACTTAACCAGGCTTTAAGTAATCATACTCCCATTATGAATCTAGTGCCCCAATTTCCTTTGGTTCCACACCTAGGTCCTCCAATAAATCAGGCTCACCCAATATCTGGTTATCCCCAACAAAGTGTCAATCAACCCCTGCACTCATAACAGTAGGTTGGTTTTCCTACATACTTGCAAAATTATGAAGTCTTAAATTAGTCTATTGTTTCAGGTGGAGCATCAAGATACCCACAAAATAATGTGAATTCATTGCCTTACAACAATCCCAATAAAGAGAGGTTGGATGGGCTAATAGAGCAAGTGAAAAAAATGAATATGGAGGTAACTTATTTGAGAAACCATAATAGCCAACTCCAGGTTGCTCAGAGGAACTTATAGTCAAATTACAGTAGGGAGAATCATGATTCTACACAAGGACAATTTTTTTATAGAGGGTAATAAGGTGGACAAGGATTTGAGAGAAGACAAAAACCCAGACAAAATAGAACCTAGAACACAAGGCCTAATAATGGAGGTGTCCCTACTCCATTAGATCAACCTTCTAATCAAGAGAATACTCCAAGTGGTGTGTACCTAGTAGAGGAAACTTTGTCTGGATGTTGCAAGCTTCATAAGACAAGTCAACATTCAGAGTTGGATTGTCTTGAGTTCCAAACTATTGCTTTCATATTTCAATATGAAGTTGAGAATAATTCCACTAGTCAGGAGATAGTACCTTCCAATCCATATGATTCTCTAGTATTGGTACTGAATCATTCTCCTTTTCAAAGGGGTGAAGAGAATGAGCTAGAAGGAGAATTAGATGGTAGGTATGAGAAGACTGAACAAGTGTTTAATGAGGATGAAATTTATTAGTTATTCAATGAGGGAACTAAGAATGATAATGGCCCCTTGGATGAAGAAGAAGTTGGTGTCGAGGAGGTCTAGATGTTTCAGCAACCTACAAGGAAATATGATTTGAGGAAAAACCCTAACAGGAGTCAACAAACTAGAGGCCCATTTACTACATCTATCCCTCGAAACAATTTCACCACTCTGCCACATCCGAATTCCAAAAATAATCGGTCTTAGCCTCATATGCCAACACAATAGTTTGCAAAAAGAGGAAAACCTAATATGTCAAAGGGAACTAATGTGGATGTAGGAAAGGATAGGAAGGTTGGTTACTCCAAAGAAGCACATGCTAATATGAATGTGGAGGAAATAGGTGAATATGTGACTGAGGAACTCGAGAAGGTAAAGGTGGGACTCTCTTCTTTTGAGCTATTAAGGTTTTTGACTATCAGGAGTACAATTCTAGAATCTTTCAAATCAAATGCATCTCCTCAAGGAAGGATAGTTAGTGGGGTGGTCGAGAGGCCTCCCAACTCACTGGCATCCAAAGGTCAAGGCCAAGAACAACCTAGAGATAGAGGAAAATAAAAGGATAAGAGTCAAGTTGTGCAGGATGATACTCAATTAAGTTTATTCCAAGGCAAAGCAGAAACTCCTCCCTTTCTAGTTTATGTTCACATCTTTGGGAAGAATCTACACAACTGTCTTCTGGATTTAGGGGTGTCCACAAATGTTATGCATTTTTCTATCTATAGAGCTCTAGGTATTACCCCTACTGCCTCTCAAATGAAGGTCACACAATTAGACAAGATGAAGGTAAATGTGGTGGGAGAATTGAACATGATTCACATGCAAATTGCATCAAATCCTAGGGTGCAACAAGCGGTCATTATTCAAGTAGAAGACATTCTTGATACCTATGGTTTGATTTTGGGTAAGGATCTCACCAAGGCACTAAATGGATACACATCCATAGATCATTCTCACATGTGGCTCCCTTGGAAAGGTGTCCCAAATCAAATTTGAATTGAAAGGGAACCCAAAATGAAGTATGTATTCACTAATTACCATAATACTTTGAATGAGATAATGGTGTTAGAGGTCAGTATGGGGAATTATCTATTGGCTACCCCCATTTCAAAATCAGATACAAAAGAGATATTTATGTTGCAAAGCTCCTTTGGTGAGTCTACTTCAGATTCTAGCAGTCCTGAGGCACTAATTGAACCGATGGAGGAAATTGATGACCAAGAAGATGGAAAACTCAACTTGTTGAATCATTTCCAAGAGTTTATTTAAAAGTGTGTGGAGGATCAAATTCAGTTGGGCAGAAAGATGAATTTTGAGGAATTGCTTCTCCCTAGTTGGTGTAGAGTCCATAATGCTCCCCACTAAGAGTTGGAATGTTAGGTGTGTCAAAAAATGGTGGAGTAGATACAATGGTGCATCAATCCAACCCTAACTATTAGGTTGGATGTACAAAGCATTCAAAATTATCCCAAAGGTAAAAGTCTAATGCCTCCTGAAGAACTTCCTAGTAGTAGTAGAACAAGGGGGAGCTTAGGAGGATCAAGAGCTAAAGGTTGTTGGATGTTAAGTTTTGATGGATCCAAATCAAAGAAAGGTGTTGGAGCTATATTTGAGATGATTAGTCCAAAAGGTAAGACTTATTTTTCTGCTCATATACTTCAGTTCTAGTGTACCAATAATGTAGCTAAGTACGAGGCTTCGGCTCATGGATTATTACTAGCATTGAGAAGGAAAGTTGAGATTCTACAAGTATTTGGGGACTCTGAATTAGTAGTTAGACAAGTGAGAAAACAATACTCATGTCATGATAGAGGATGATTAATTACAGACATCGAGTCTAGGATCTCATCGAAGGATTTGATTCTTTCAACATTTAGTTGATACCTCGTAGCAAGAACCCGATTGTAGATTCTCTAGCACAAGCAGCTAGTATGTTGTTGTCTTTATCGTTTTTGGGCTTAAAGAAGTTCATGGTGGAGCTCACTCTAGTGACCTCAGTGCTCGATGATGGCACTCTCAAATTTTGCAAATTTGAGATGCCTATTTCAAAAATTTTGCTTCTACACTTTCCAAAGTGCACCTGAACAATTAGTTTGAATGACCCACTTTGGGGAATCAGTACTTGAGGCATGTTGCTTTCCAAGAAAAACCCATTTGTAGATGTATTTGACTGACATAGATGAGCGTGTGTGTCAGTTTTCAGCTTCCAATGATAAGTTCTGATAGAGTTTCAAAAAGTGAAGCTGGAAGGTTTTTGCACTGTTCTGTTGTTTGCAGATTGTCACTTTGCAAAACAACTTACTGTTTGAGATTGGTTTTTGCAACCAGTTCACTGTCATGTCAGAAAGAATGTTGTTCCACATTTCCCATAGCAACATGATCCAGGGTGTCAGTTTTCAGAGCCTCATGATCTGATTTGCTATTTTTAGTAGATCGAAACCGAATGCAGATTGTTATGTTTTGCATCTACATTCCTGACAGCCTTTATGAGTGGCCAACTTCGACTGTCAATATCTTTTGATCAATGATGTTTCAAGCAAATTCCTTTTGCACACGTTCTCAAAGTATCTTAATGTTCCACTGTGTCTGACAATAGCTCGTCAGGAGTTGATTTGCTATGTTTGCAAATTAGCAGTCGGGTGTGTTCTAATTGGTTCAGAATAGTTGTTGTTTCAGAAAAGTTTAATCGGGAAACTTCGCCTATTAATATCTGGTTCCTCATGATTTGCTTCTCTATGCCGTCTTTTTCACTATACTCTTGGATCAAACAACTATGTGCTTGCAGGTATTTATGGTTTCACGAGGTCGTTTGCCCAATTTTCAAAGGCGATTCCTGAGGCAACTTGGCCTGTTTTGACTATTTTACAAAAGTGACTAAAAGCAATTTTTAAATGGCGACCCAGTTCATGTTTTCACTTCTCGTGCATTCAAAGGGCAATGTCAGATCATTTTAGGGTAAAATTGGTTTGAAAACAAAAAAAAAATTTAGTCAAACCCATGTGGGGCTCGACATCTGTTGCACTATGGCAATCACTCCAAGTGGATTGTTTTGAGTTGGTCAGCCTATGTTTGGGTACATGATCAAAAATACCTTCAAAGTTTTAGTTATATGCAAGAATTTTCCAATAGAGGGGTGAGGCCTACCAGGGATATGAAGGTGGATTCACGAAACCGGCATGTAAGAGGAGCTCGCAGGAGGAAGTGTGGGAAGACCACGCACCAATGGAGAAGCTACGACCAACAGTGTAGAGGATGGAAGACCAATGCAGGAAACATGGAAGCCCACGGCCAGTGTGAGGTGCACGCATTCGATAGAAACCAAGAGGAAGGTGAGGCCCGCAACAAAAGACAAAGGGGAAGCCCACGCCAAATATGGAGGAATGGCAGAGCTCAAGAAAGATTTGAATTTAGGGCATGCCTCGCAAGCCTTGCAAGAGGAATGTTGATGCAAGAAAAACTCTTGCGAGGTGTGCAAGCACGGGAGGAGCCCCATTTCAAAATTTTAAATTTTTTTAACAAGATACATAGTTTTTGAATCAGGGGTGGGCCCTTTGAATTTTTTAACTAGCATAATATTTAAAGGTTAAATATTTTTCCCATGGAGATAGGGGTAATTTTTTATTTCAATGGGTGAAATAAATGTCATCGAAATGAATTATATTATTTTCACGAGCACGGATCAAATTTTAATTTCCCCAGCTATGTGTAAAATAAAGACAAGTATAGGTGCATTTTAAACTTTACTAATGGATGTTAAAATGGAGAATATTTTATGATAAGGGAGAAGGAGTGTTTTTATCCATGGGTTAAAATTGTTTAAAATGGGGAGTGAATTAAATATTCACTAGTGGTGTTTTATAAAGGAAAATACATGCTAGGAATTAAAATGCAACAAAAGGAAAATATTTGCTAAGAGTATTGCTGCAGAAAATATAGAACAGAAAATAAAAACAGTTGTGCATAGGAAGAGAGATATTTTGAGCAGCTGGATGAAATTTGAAAAATCTCCACATGGGCAGATTTTTTGTTGCTGGGCAATGATGGGCAAAGGTTGTTTTGAGAGGTAAAGTTTGTTGCAGGAGGAAGAGGAGAAGATAATTTGCAAATTTGTTGATCAACAATGAATGAAGATTCCAGATGGTATTTTCTGATCAGTTTTAGGGCTGCCTTCATTCTTCTATTTTCTATATCTTCTCTTCTCTTCTCATTGTACAGGGTTCTAAAAATTTTTATTGGACTATGTAGATAGAGATTTGTATTTTCAAAGTCATTGTTTGAGTCTGTAAGCTGTAAATTTATGAATTCAAGAGTAAATACAACCAGTTATGCAATTAATATCATGAAAGTGCTTCCACATTCATGAATTTCATCAGATTGTCTCCATTTTTGTACACTTTCAGTCATATAAATTCAATAATACAAAGTGTCTTTGAGTTTATCATCTCAAGTTTCATGAGATTGTTTTGTCTATTCACTATTCTGTTTCAAGGAAATTGTTAAAATACTTTGAGCAGGTGATTGTGATTTTAGGTGTGCAAATAGGATTTAATAAGAAGAATCTGACTGATGATAAGAGAGGGATTCTTGGTGCAAGGCACTAATAGTTAATGCAAAGCATTAACAAGTTAAATCCACTGGTTGAGGACTGTTTGCAGGAGAATTCATTTTATGTGTTTGACTCCATGGCCCAGAATTGGCACTGATTTATCTTGTAGCTTAATGCATCTCAAAAACAAAATTTTAAATGTAAAATCATTCTTGTTCTTATTGTTTGGACAGTTGTGTCTGTCATGTTCTCCTTGCTGATTAGTGAAATTCATTCAATATCTTGCCAATGTTAAGTGATATTTTAGGTTTCTCATCATTTATGTGAGAACATAATCTATTAAGTAATATTTTGTTACTTGTGTGTCTAGATTGTTTGATATTGTTGAAGGGTTACCCCCCTAGGTCTTACAGAGCCTGAAGTGTAGGGGAAATGTGTATCCATTCCATTTCCTATCAGTTGGCCACTAGTCTTTGTGGTTCTTCAATATAGAGGTTGGCTACCTCTTAGAGAATTGCAAATCCTAGCTGGGTTGTATTTTTAAACACCAACACTCGATAACATAACAAATTTCTAGGTGTTTGAGGATGACAACCACATCCTTGATTTTATTACTAGCTGTGATGTGTTTGCTTCTCAGATAATTGATGAGGTAGAGCCTCAAGAGGCAGAGATGGACCTTGAAAAAGTCATCAACTTAAAGACTAACACTATCCCAAGGGGAATGGTGTAGTTAGAGAGGATTTTTTATCTAGACAAGATAAAGGATCATGAACAACAGGCTAAGAAGGAATCCTTCAGTAGTCAATGTGAAACTTACAACATGGGGACCCAAAGTGATATAAAAAATGGCTTTATTGGTAAACTGTGTACTCCAAAGGAAAGGAGAGGGATTATAAATGCATTGTGCACATATCAGGATGTGATAGCTTGGAGTTATGAAGAATTAAAGACATATGATACTTCAATCATTATGCATACCATCCCTCTGAAGTCAAATATCAAACCATTCAGGCAAAGGAAAAGACCAATCAATACCTTGTTGGAGTCAATCATTCAAAAGGAGGTAGAGAAGTTACTCTCAACTTGTATCATATTTCTAGTTAGACATTGAACATGGTTTGCTAATTTATTTCCGGTGAGAAAGAAGAATGGTGAAATGAGGATTTGTGTTGATTTCAGGAACCTCAACTAGGCATCAGAAAAAGATAATTATCCAGTCCCATCACTCGATGAAGTGCTTCAAATTGTTAATTGGTCTCAAATGATGTCCTTTTTGGATAGGTATTATGGATATAACCAGGTTATGGTGCAATATGAGGATATGCATAAGGCTGCCTTCACTACGAAATGGGGAAATTTTTCTTACAAGAGAATTCCCTTTGAACTAATCAATGTTGGAGCCACATTCTAGAGAGCCTTGGATATTTCCTTCAAGGAAATCATTGGAAAATGCATAATTATCTATATGGATGACCTAGCAGTCTTTTCTAAAAAATGAGGTGAGCATATTGCAAAAAATATGCAAAGTAATCCAAAGATGCAGGGAATTTGGCATTTCACTTAATTCGAAGAAGTGTATCTTTGGAGTCACTAAAGGGAAGTTTCTAGGGAATTTTAATTCAAAGAAGGGTATTTCCATTTATCCTAAGTGAATAGAGGCTATATTGAATATTTAGCCCCTTACAAGTAAGAAGGAAATGAAGTCATTCTTTGGGAAAATCAATTTTATTAGAAATTTTATCACTAGATTTGTGAAAATAGTGAAGCCTTTGAATGCAATGTTGAAACAAGAAGAAAAGGTCTAATGGAGTGTCAAGGCAAAGGAAGCATTTTCTAAGATCAAGAGGGAAATTACTGATGCTCCAGTATTGGTAAGTCCTGATTATTCCCAGCCATTCTATATATATACTTTTTCTTTGGATCATTCTTGTGTTGGCATGTTGACCTAGAAATTTGATCAAGAGAATGAGCACCCCATAGCATTTGTGAGTGTTCCTTTAAGGGATGCAAAATTAAGGAATCCAAGTGTGGAAAAGTAGGCCTATGCCTTAATCGGAGTTGTAAATAAATTTAGGCATTATATTTTAAGGAATAAGGTCTTTGCAATAGTTCTAGATCTTCCAGTTAAATTGTTGTTGATGCAACATGAATTGGGAGAATGCAGAGCTAAATGGGTAACCATGTTACATGAATATTATATTGAGATTCAACCCATGAAGTTGGTGAGAGGATAGGAGCTAACTAGGACAATGGCTAAAATGGGTCCTGACCTTAGAGCTCAACACTATCATCTCCAAGATGTCTCATTGGGTGATTGGAATGATGAGATTATCTATTATCTTTTAAATCAACAATGTCCTGATCATCTTAATGTAGTACAACGGAGAGCTCTACATTTGAAAAGTGATAGATTCATGATGAAAGGGGATGTCTTATACAAGAAAAATCATTAAGGTGTTTTCCTTCGTTGTCAGGGAAAAGTGGAAGCTGGGAGAGTGATGGTTGAATTCCATGATAGATATGGCATAGGCCATGGTTCTACACCATCCACTATGAATCAGATCCTGAGGGTAGGCTATTGTTGGCCTACCCTATTCAAGGATGCACACAACCATGTAAGAACATTCCATGTATGTCAGACTACGACAAGTAAGGAGAAACGTGTAGTCCTTCCACTTCAGTCGGTCATAGAGGTAAAACAATTTGTGTAGTGGGGGATGGACTTCATTGGCCCAATCAACCCACCTTCTTCTATCGGTTGTAGTATATTCTCACTGTCACTAATTATTTTACTAGGTGGACTAAATCTCTTGCATGCAAACAATGTACTTTTGAAGTGGTAATTGATTTCATCTAATTGGGTACTATCAATCGCTTTGGTTCTGCATTGGCTTTTGTTTGTGATAATGGTTCTACATTTGCATCACTAAAATTCTCTAATTGGGCCTTTGATAATGGAATCATCAATAGGTTTTCATCTAATTGCTACCCATAGCAAAAAATTTTGTCTGATTCTTCCAATAAGAACCTTTTGACAGTTATCTACAAGCTATTAGAGAAGAATCCCAAGGATTGGCACACTCAACTTAGTTTTTCTCTCTGGGTAGACCGTACAAGACAAAAGACCTCTCTTGGAACCTCTCCTTTTCACCTTGTGTATGGTTTGGACGCTATATTTCCCATCTAGTTAAAATCCCCACTTTGCAGTTCATTAATGAATACTATGATGAAGGGGACAAGCAAGAAACCCACTTGGCTAAATTGTTACACCTTGAAGAGAGAAGAGATGAAGCCCTAGATTTTTTTTCCAAACATCAGGGTGTAGTTAAGAGATGGTTTGATAGAAAATCCATGGTGAAGGCTTTTTGAATATTTGACTTGGTTCTCTACTGGGACAAAGCACATGACCGGAAAGGGGAGCATGGAAAATTTGATAAACTTTGGCTTGGCCCTTACCAAATTTCAGAGATATTGGGAGATAATGTTTTTCACTTGAAAACTCTCACTAGAGAGGATATCCCACTGCCTGTCAATGGGCAATATATGAAGCATTATTTTTAGTCTTGAGTTGTTTATAGCTCTTTCCCTGTAAATAGTTAGATTAGGTTCTCTTTTGTTTTCTTTGTTCTCTACTTTTAGGTACGTTCGATTTTGGTTTGGTCTACTTTCTAATTTGCTTGGTTTTGGGTCTTCCTGTTTTCTTTTGGGCATGTTGCATCTGCATGACAACCATCATAATTCTTGGGATTGTTCAAAATATTTATTTTGCAAACTCCAGTAGTATTTCCAAAGTCAATTGGTAGAAGTATTTTATTTGGCGTTGCATATTCTTGGAGTGGTTGAGTCACTTAATTAAGTTAAATCTGTAATGTATTTGGGTCTCATATCTCTATACAAATCTTAAGGGTTCCATAGTTGTATGCAGTCCTTACAAGGTCTGGTCAAGTGAAAAATCTTATATGCTACTTCAGCACCACTATGGTTCTCAGCCCTAAGTGTGAGCTTCATTGTGTACAAGGTGAAAGGGAAATTTTAAAAAGGAAATTTATCATAATATCAAAAGAAAAGAAAAGAGAATATTGAAAATCAGACGAAACCTTCACCTTATTAGGGGTTTCCAAGTATCGCTATCGGGGCTATGGATGTTTGGCTGGTAGTAGAGCTATTCTTGGGAGAGACACAATGATAACCTCGTCAAGGCTATGGATGCTTGATTGGCGACAAGGCTCTATCTAGGATTCTTTTGGAGTAATAATACTTATGTGGCTTGATCAAATCAAGTTTTTTTCTCACTGATACTGAGGAAAGGAAATGAATAAATGTGCACACACCTGGACCCAGGTATAGGGAAAGGTTTTCTTACTTGTGTGAAATTTGATACTCTATTCATAAGTGACCTGATGTAAGGACTGAAACCAGAGATTATGGGTTCGTAATTCTAGCTTTTCATTGAAATGCTCTTGGGAATTTCCTTAGTAGGAGTCACCATTTGTTGTGTATTTTTCACACACATGCCTCGCTGAAAGCAAGGACCCTCTTTTTTCGGTCTTTGAGTGTTTTATATAGTCCTGTGCCTTGGACTGGTCTTTGGTCTTGGGTTCTTGTAATCTTCTGGTTGTGAAGGTTTGGCCACTTTGAAAAATGCTTGAGTGCTTATCCAACCTATACAAATTTCCTCTTAAGGTAGTTCATTGAAAATCCTAAATCAAAAGGGAGAGTTTCTAGTTTTTCTTGACTCTTGATTATTTCCCACCTATGCGAAAATCTCTTATTTTCGTCAGTGGCTCAGATCCCCGAGGGTTATTGATCACGTTGTTTCATTTTCAGATATTTGAGCATTTCACTGAATTCATTGTCTGACAGAATTCCCCTAACTTCCTTGGGTCTTCAAATTCCCTAACTTTCATCATTCCCTTAGATTCCCAAATTGGCTCTTAGGCGGTCATTTCACTTTATATGTGCCTGCCATATGAATTCTACAACTTGCATTAATGGGATTGTGAGAAGTCTTATATTGGAAAGCTAGTTTTATTTGTCTCACAACAAATTTGAAAGAGCTTTGCTTTTGGAGTTGTGGATTATTGTTCTTGGTAATGTTTCCTTGGTCTCATTTGCATCTGTGTGGGATTTGAAGTTTGCTACCAGTAATTGTCCTCCTGAGTTTCACTTTATTAATGGTATGTGCACGATGCCTTTCTTTTAATTGATGAGTATGTATGATTTTATGTATGATTTTATGTCATGCATATTTTATGCTTGGGTTTTTTGCATGCTTGGAGGTTTGTGATTAAATGAGGGTTGTTCCCTTTCATTTCAATGCCTCCCATGGTTGCTAATGTTGTGATTCTCCTTGGAGTTTATAGGTTTGTGATGCAAACCCTTATTGGAGTTGGTCTTTGATTTTGATGCTACGCGTGATGGTAATTTGGTTTGTTTTGGTGGATCTAGGGTTCTGTATGTATGAACCATTGATGATCTGATTGCAAGAGTGAATTTTTATTGTCCATTCGTATCTAATTGTGGCTTTCTTTTGAGGGTCTTAAAAGAATTGACTAGGTTTTGATTGAACGAATGAGTATATTGAGGCTTTGACTAGTTATTCATGGCGGAACCCTAGGATTGCATTATTTTTCGAATCTCCTACTAAGGGATAATTTAGCTATGCTTGAATGAGTTACGAGTCTAAATCCTGAATGAATACTTTTAAGTGAATAGGAAACTTGAATCGAATCCCTAAATTTGTGATCATTCGATCAATTTAGGAAAAACTGTGAAGAATTGGAATTTTTGGGATATTAGGTGCCTCGCGAAATTCCTTCACACTCAAAAATTCCTTAAATTTCCATCGCCCTGTCATTTTCTTGAGATTGCATGTAAATGCGTAAGTCATGGTATCATCGCTAATTTCCCTCCTGAATGGAAATCCCCGAGACTGTCTGAAATGAGAATTGTAGAAATGGATGAGCTTACATGCATAATTTTATGATTGGTCTGATTAATTAAAGATTGGATATTACCATTTTTTGAGCTTTGATGTTGATTTAGTGATTTTTTGGCTAATGGTTGTGTTTTCCTCACTGATTTCCACCTAGTCACGAAATCCTCAAACTTCCTTCTTGACTTAATGTCTACGAAGGGGTGAAAATCCTGGGTTTCTTAGAGACTCATGTTTCTAGATTTTGGGGGGTTATATTCATTGTTTGGGATTGCTTGGATGATGAATATAGTATTTATAATGGACTCACTTCTACTCTTTTGTTGTGATGGATATTGATTGTGACTTTGTTGGGTGCAGGTTGAATCAAGTAAGGTTGTTACTAGCAAAGGCAAGGGTAAAGGAATGGAACCTAAAGTTGACGAGGCTCGTATTAAAAAGGTTGAACGGATCAAGTTGGATGTAAAGAGAAAGGTCCCCAAGAGTAAAATTGGTTATATTTGGTCAGGGGTAATCGATATCGATGTGGGAAAGTGGGATTATGAGGAATTCAAGGCAAGGATGGTGGTGGTCATCCCCTCTGTTCTAGTAAGGAGACTGATAGATTCTCGGCTAGCTCATGTGGCTGATTTTCCTCCCTCAGTGCAGTGTTATGAGTTTTTATTGGAATGTGCTTGACATTATGATCAAGGTACAAAGAGGGTGATTGATCCACAAGGTAGAGTGCTTGCAAAATTTTCACCTATCTCAATTGCCCAAACTTTTGACATGCCAGACAGACAACATGTAGTAAAATTTGATATTGATGTGGCTAAGAAATTTTATGATCAAGATACCAATAAGGCCCTAGAGTTTATCAATACTTCGCTGGAGAAACCAAGGCCATATGTCCCTAAATTTCCAAAACAATTGTTTAGGGCCAAGTTTAAATCAGACTACTATGATGCAATCACTCTTCTCAGCAGTGTGATGGGTCTAAAGAGTGCAAGAATGTTTATAAAATTGGATGTTTTACTTGCTAGTGAGAATGGAAAAAGGTGTAGACTACCACTGGGTAGGAATAATAAGTGAGATGATTCATGAGCAGTTGTCTGATGTGTTGTAGACCAATACTTTCACCATGACATCTTACTTGGTCTATGCCTTGGCAAGGTTCCATCCATATAAGGGGATACGAACTCGAGGGGTCTTTGGTGAAGATGTAATCTATGAACTGAACCCTCAGCTCCATTTGGATAGTCTTGCTATAGAAGGGTGACTGATGCATTCACCATGTATATCGCAAGGTTGCTTCAGGCTGTAGATCATGTTAGGATTTATGATGCTACCAAGGAACTGATTCACAAGTTTGG
This sequence comes from Sequoiadendron giganteum, assembly GCA_007115665.2. NCBI lineage: Eukaryota > Viridiplantae > Streptophyta > Pinopsida > Cupressales > Cupressaceae > Sequoiadendron > Sequoiadendron giganteum. The sequence goes on along the minus strand of CM021107.1, from coordinate 116,907,754 downwards.
TGCATGGTTTATTCAGTTTCCCAGTTTCTCTTACATCAGGATTAATGATTGTCCGAGAGCTCAATATAGGTTTCTCAGATATCCCATAGACCACATCATCCTTCTGGAGGTTACAAGGAAAATTTGTGCCTTTGATGCAATTGTGAAAGGGGAAATGTGCAAAATAGGTTTTAGTAATGAATTTCCACTTCGGATTGGAGGTCATGAAGCTTTCCCTTCCTTGGCCACAACACATTTTTTTGAGGAAGAGATGGGCACTTTCAACCTACCCTTACATATTAAGAGGCCCAAATTTGATAGAATAGGTGGGGCTCAAAAGAAGGCCAACAGGGAATTCAGACATAAGGATGATCTTGAAGATTATTGGGCCAACTGTAAGGATGAATTTGAAGTTTTGAAGAGGAAATTCTCTTGGTTACCTTCCAATTTGATTAGACTGTATAGTATTAAGGTCATCCTAGATCAAATTGATGATGATGGCAAAGTGATATAGAGCCATGGATATGAATAAGTTAAGGATAGGCCCATAGGTGAAACTGACTAGAGGAAGGAGGAAGTAACAAAATTGGAGAAAATTAATGCTCCTGTCATCAAGTACACCAAGTTCTGGATAAAGCACAAGATTTGGGAGTTAGATAGTGAAGGAAAACAATACACTTATTACCTGATGGGAAGCTTGGAATCTCGGTCTTATTTTTTTGAAGAGGAGCAGGATTCAAAAGGCAAGTAAAAGGTGAGTCCCCCTTTCAAAATAAAGGTCAAAGGTGGGGAGGAAAAGAAGAGGAAGCCCATAGCAAAGAAAAGGAAGATCACCTCCAAAGAAAAGAAAGTTTCTCAAGAAGAGGAATGTGAAGGAGAGGAAAAGGAAGGTGATTCCCATGTGCTCAAAAGGAGAAAACTAACAAAGGCATCAATGAAGCAAAGTGAGCCTACTAGGGAAAAGTGTGAAATAGGTCCACATGTGGTAGATATTGAGATTTCTAGAGATAAAGCACAATTTTGCACCCAGAAGGCTAGAACTCCATCTCCCAAGGAATCTTTAGTAGAAGAGGATGCCCCCAGGATTCCCTTTGTTACACGGGAACAAAAGGATACGTATGCCTCTCACTCTACTCAAGAATTGCAAAATGATGAAAATGAGCCTGCAGGTGTAGTTGTTGAGGAAACCCCTCAAAGTGAAGACACAGAAGAAGTTAAGGATTGGGATCTTCATAGTGTAGAGGCATAAATTGAAAGGATTCTAAAATCTCCTTTGGTGTCATATGAAGATTCACCTATTACGGATAAGGGAGAGAAATACTCAGAGAAAGAGGAGATGCATGGAGGAACTTCTTCTCCATCTCATAAAGTGACATATTCACCTATCAGGGATAAGAATGAGAATCCAGAGGGAGAAAAAAGATACGAAGTTGAAGAAATTTTTGTAGTGCATGATTCAAACCTTGACTCCTCCACTAGTCAATAAGAAAAAGATAAACAAGGTGAACGATAGTCAGATACTTCTACTCTTAGCGGGCTCAATGAGGAATTAAAGCGTAGACAGGTAGTTATAGAATATATTCCTCCAAGTTGCGATGATTTACTAGGTAGTATTGGAAGAGGTAAAACAAAGAAGAAGGCCAAAAATATTTCTAGAATTGGTAGGGATGAATCCAACAATAAAGTGATTCACATTGGTACTCTTGTAGCAGATAAGAATGAGGATGAGGTAACTCCTCTGGATTACAACATCCAAACAATAAATTTGGGGCCTACTTCTAAAAGGCAAGATGTAGAAGATTTTAAGGGGTCTACTACTGCAATTTTGGAAAGGTTGGATAAACAGGAGCAGGCCAAGGAAAGATTGGAGAAAGAAAATGAGGATTTGAAGAAATATCTGTAAGACCTCATGAAGCCCTTGCAATCCATCAGTCAAGATGGTCCTTCCCTATCAACATGAGCTCTCCTACCTCAAGAAACAGTTAGTGAGCTTGAAAAGATAAAGAACTCTACACAAGCTACACATGGATGGTTACAAGGAGTAGGGTTTAGAGGAGATGACATGATTAAGGAAATTTTTTCATTGTGTGGATGCTCATAGATTATTTGAGCATATGCAAAATTTATTGGCCCAAAATAAGGATCATATAGATCCTCTCCTACAGAAAACAAGGACAACCATGGGTTATACTGAGGAAAGACTAATAAGTGATGGAATTCTACCTTCCTCAAAAGTTTCTGAGCCTTGGGAGTGGTATGAGGCCCTGCTAATCAGGGAGAGAATTCTAAGGAAAATTCATAAACAAGGTCAGTAGGTAGAGAATACATTAACTAAAGTTTATAATGGTTGCATCTCATTCTTTGAGGTAATGACTGGGAGGAAGAAGTTTGCACCAAATCAGTTGAGCTTGGAACAATTAAGGAAATTGTGGCATGTGGTTTATCCTTCAATTCATGATGGCCCAATCACCGCCCACCATTTAGTTGATGCAGCTACCTACATTGTCGTTATGGATAGGTTTGAGGATCTAAAGGAAGAGTGGGACAAGGTTGTCAAAGAATCAAGGGAGGAGATTACATCAATTGAAAGAAGATTTAAAATATTGATCACTCCACCGTTGGCCGACTTAGAGAGTATATTTCTTATGGTGCAAGATAAATTGGGTCAAGATAAGAACAAAGGGGTGGCTAATGCATGATGGCATCGATATTTGTGCTTCCCATTTATCTAGGGTCTTCCACATGTTTCTTCTTTTGACCTTTACATGCATTGGAGTGATTCAACATTGGAGAATCCCGGCCATCCTAGAAAGGCCTCAAGCATTAAATGCCTGGAATATAATTTTATTAAGACTTTTGGCCAGCCTGTTTTGGGTCACCCTTCTTTGTAACCCTAATTGGATCAACCTATTATAAAATTCTATAAATGGGGTATTTGGCCTCATTTGAAGGGATTAGAAAATTAGATTCCGAAACAAGCTATGTGATAGAGAAAAAACCTAGAGCTAGGAGTTAGTTTATTTTGAAAGCAAGTGTTGTTACTCATAATACTAGAATAATTGCAACATTTGGGTGATTCAATATAAGTAAAGACATTGTTCTTTGGTGTTCTTTATTGTGTTTTTTTATCTGGCATGGTTCTTGTTATTCTATCTCTTTGAGATTGCTTTGAGATTATTAGTTGCATGTTAGATTTTAATTTTAGATGTGATGCAGTGGTGTTTATGGTTTGATAATTGAAGTGTCTAAGCAATCCTTGATCCATACTTTTAGCAACCTGTTGATTGTGGGTTGCTGTGTAAAGTTATCCTGGGCCCAATATTTGTGTGCTAAGTTAAATTGTGGGCATTTATTCATTTCAATTGCAAAATTGGGTGGATTTAGGTGAATTATCCATAGTCTAAAAATCTTTAATTCCTGAGAAGATTGCACTATTTTTGTGAGATTGCGGATTGAATTTGAGTTAAAGCAAGAATCGATTTTGAAGGATTGCTCCATTTCGAGTGTTTAATCATTTACATTATTGGTCTTAGAAGTTAGTTAAATTATAGAATTTCTTTGAAACCCTTATCTTTTGCCATTTCTTTGAATTTGGGTTAAATTTAGGAGTTCAGGTATCATCATATTGCAAGATTTGATAAGTTTAAAAGTTCAAGCATTTTTTTTGTAAGGTCCCTTTGTGATTACCAGCATTTCACATTTATCACTGAGATGTTTCATTGCATTATCAAGACTTGACATTAGAGACCTTGGGGTTATCTCTTGAGGCTTTTTGATAGAGATTTACCTTTCAAGAGAGATAGGAGATTATATTATGTCTAAGTTGTTGTTGTGCAAACAACACCATCAACAAGACTCTTAAGGGATTCTATAAGTTGAACGTAGCTTAGAGTGATTTGGTGTTTGGATGTGAAAGAGGGGCATTCCTAGCATAAAATCACCCACCTAGACATGTTGGAATAGTTCATTGGTCTCATGAGTTGCAGAACGAAAGTTACACCACTTTGTAACTTTAAACTACTTGCATTTGACAACTTTTTCCCCAAGTGAAAAGTCGCCACCACGGGAAAACGGATCTAATTTGGCAAAAATAGAGAGAGGTTATTGTAGAGGGGCCCAAAATTATTACATAGAATCATACGGGAAGTTTCTAATCATCATGGTATCCAAGTAATAGCGCATCAAAGATTTTAGCCATTTTGCACTTTGGACTTTTAAGGGATTCTACCAGTTGAATGAAGCTAAAAGCGATTCGACATTTTTGGGTGTGAAAGAGGACCATTCGTAGCATAAACGTACCACCTAGATACATTGGAATAGTTTTTTTGGCCACACAAGTTGCAAAATGGAAGTTGCACCACTTTATAACTTTACACTAGTATTTGACAACTTTCTCCCCAAGTGAAAAGTTGCCACCACAAGAAAATGCCTTCAGGTTAGAAAATTTTGAGAGAGGTTGTTGTAGAGGGGCCCAATTTGATCCCATATCCGTATATGATAATTTTTTAATCATAATGGTGTCTGAGTAACAACCCATCAAATATTGTAACTATTTTTCAATTTACACTCATAAGGGATTCTACTAGTTGAACATAGCTCAGAATGATTCAGCATGTTTTGGTGTGAAAGAGGACTATTCCTAATGTAAACTTACCCACCTAGATGTGTTGGAATAGATTGTTTGGTCACATGACTTGCAAAAAAAAATTTAAACCAATTTGCATCTTTACACTACTTGCATTTGACAACTTTTTCCCCAAGTGAAAAGTCACCACCATGGAAAAATGCCTCTGAGATAGCGAAAACGAAGAGGTTATTGTAGAGGGGCCCAATGTGATCCTCTAGCCTCAAATGATAATTTTCTAAGCATCACGGTGCCTTAGTAACAACCCATCGAATATTGCAGCTATTTTGCACTTTAGACTCATAAGAGATTCTGCTAGTTGAACATAGCTCAGAGCAAAAACCAGTGGCTCACCTAAATAAGCTAAAAGTTAAAGAAAAACTATTCATTACCACATGTGTAAATTTTTGGAAAATTTGGAAATCTCCTTGCTTCAAATGAAGTTACTTGGAAACATTTAGTTGGAAGTCCATTCCATTGCCCTTTTGACTCTAATAATTTAAAAATAACACTTTTAATGACTCTACCACTTTTCCATCACTTAAGTTTTTTGTTTCAACTTCACTTTAGCAAACACATTTCTGTGGAGAGCAATAAAAGGCAATAAATAGACAACCACCATAAGTTATCTTTTCCATCACTTAAGTTTTGTTGTTTGAAGTTTGTTGCCTCAACTTCACTTTTAATGACAATAAATAGACAACCACCATAAAATATGCAACAGATCATCAAATTATACACAGAGGAAAAGGTAATACTCAGAGAACAACCATAAAGTATTTAAGTCAAAGGTCTTTTATTTAATGGAAAAAGCATTGAAAAGGTGTTTTAATTATTTCACGGGGCTTATTTTCATGATATTCACGTGCACAAGTGAAAAGGGATTAAGTTTCATCTTTTATTTTTTCTGTTTGGATCAGTAATAGTGCATCATTTATGCATTGTGTCAATAAATCATAATGCTGATTTTTGCTTTGGAATGTTGCATCATGGAATTCTGAGTCCAAAAAGGGTTGAGAATCATCGTGATATTTTTTTAATAACCCAAGCCAACCCAAGGTATGTGCTCATGTTTTTCCATCCTTTGTTTGTGCTATTGTCCATGTGACTATGTTGCCAAAGTTGACAAGAGTACAAAATACCAAGTGACTCTTTGGAGAGATTGGCTGGTTGAAGAATGTTTGGGAGTTTTCAAAGGTGTTGGAGGGTATTGAAACATTTTTTCCCCCACTGTTCATGTTGTTTTTCCTTGGTTGGTGTGTTTTTCCTTCCTTGGATGTCCACATAAAACTTGCAAAAGCCTAACAATTTCAGACATGAACTCACATAAAAATTATTAAAAGACAAATAATTGAATAATGTCAAACATACACCTTTTGACTAGATCTATTATCACCTGCATGCATACTATAAGTAGATCGATTGAAGGTCCTAAAATGGTGATGCGGCCCATCTTTTGCTACTTTCTCATCTCTCGATGATCTTATGTATAAATTTCAAATATATATAAACATAATTAACATAAAACATGTAGCATATAAGAATCCAAGAAATTTACAAAATGGAAAAGAAAGAGAAGATTGAAAACCAGAAAATGCACCAACAATCAATGTTTCTCATACCACTGAACACTTGCACTAGCAACCGATGTTGTTCTTTTCTTAAGTTGATAATATTTAATGAAGCCTTTCCCTTTTTTCTCCTTCAGTAGTCTTGCATATCTCTTCACCAAAGAAAACATATAATTAATTTAAGTGGGTTAAAAGACAATCACAAATGCATCAATGATTGTCCTAAATGCATATGACATCAAACACCAATATTGAATACCAACTTAATTGGGGATAGATCACGTAGCTTCAATAGGAGGTGCAATTGATGACATACCATGAGATTGAAATGTAAACAATGTTGTACCTCCAACTTGAGATGTCGTATGTGGAGTGCCTTCAAATAGAGATATGTTTTATGATGTACTTTCAAAACCCAAAGTTGTTGATGGTGTGTCTTCAACTAGAGATGTGAGATCCGATATAATTGGAAAACCACATGTTGTTTTTGGTGTGTCTTACACTGGAGATGTGTATTGAACTTCACCCATGGTTGATAATGTGCCCCCAACATCAGGATCCATTTGTGTCCTTCCACAAAACAATTTCATTCATGCCCTTTGTGCTACCAATTGGACATCTCTCTTAGATTGCATAGGAATTTATTGTTGTATGGGCTACAATTCCTTTGCTTCACGAGCTTTCATTTTTTATTGTCTTCTCCTTGCATTTTTAACTTCATGTTCTTCTAGTTTTCGAGGCTTTGATTGTTTCCTTGGCATGAAATTGAATGCTACATGTTCATAAAAACACATAGAACAAAAGTAAGTAATGCATTTTAAGAAACATAATGATATCATTGATTAAATTTCATTTCATGAAAGAAGGCAGTGAGCTGTTTGGAAATATGCCTCCAATAAATTTGGTCTCATGGTGATGGACATCACCATGCGAGACCACATTTCTTTGAGGAATTATTTCAAATAGCTCACTACCTTTGTCTGTGTATAGGAGCAAATTTGCACCCCTTAGGAAAATTCCCCTTTCACATACCCTCACCTTAGAAAATCAAATCCAAAGGAAAAAGTCCGCATCACCCAACTACTTTCCATCCACTTTGCATTTTTCCTTTGTGTCTATGACGGAATAGTTTTCGGGGATGAATGTGTGGTGTGATGATGTCTGCATGATGTGTTTTCGTCTCTAACAGATTCCTACGTCTGAAGTTGGTAGAGGCATTACACACCCAATTGGGGTCGAATTGTAATGTCCCTCTTCGAAAAACCAACCTCGAATATGGTAGATTCTTCCCATCCCACATTCAAAAAGAAATTCATTCATTTTATCTCTTCACAATCTCTTGACACTCTTGAGAAAATTCTTAAGTATTGTATTTACTCACAAGCAACATTCTAGCATTCAACTTTTCAATATTGCAACAACAGTAGCACTCCATCAACTCCATATTGTAAGTGTGAAGCAATTCATAGAAGCATGGGATTGGAGCCTTGTGAGGCCTCCCTTCACCACAGTTGTGGTTCTAGTGGCTTTTCCAAGTCCATATCTCTTGCATTGGCTAGTGAGCTTTTGGGTGGAGGTGGTAATGTTTCACTCCTCTCCTATTTGATTTGATTGAGTAGGATAGCATGATTTTGTAGTGATTATTACTTTCTTTCCTTTATCGCATATTTTAATTCATTTCTTTCTAGTTGTTCATGGAGGTGGAAACACCAAAATGGGGTTTGACTCAGCCAGGCCCCTATACAACCCCAAGAATTTTCCCTCTTTCTTGTGTAGGAAGTATGTGTGGAGCTAGCTAGTGAACTAGTACTTCTATGAGATCATTTTCATCACCCTAGTTTTTATTTGTTTTTTTATCATTTTAGAACCTATTTCCTATACTTTCTTATTATGTTTTTACCATCTAGATTAACCAGCTAGGTTGTTAGTAGTTTTTTTTTAGTTTCTATTGTGTTTACTATTTTCTGACCATACAAATGCTAGCATGCCCGAGAGACTCTAGTGTGTTGTGTTTTCATCCTTAGACATAGAGCTATCTAAGACATAGTATCGACTCCAAAAACCAACTCAACTAGCCTAAAGTTGAACTCGGATATGAAGAGTGACAAAATTACTACACAATTCGCTTCATTCTTGATCCTCATCCCTTTAGAGTGAGGTAAGTTAGGGCAGCCCTTTTCTCTCGACTCTTCATGACCTAGAGCCTTTGTAAGGTTGGTCCCCCTCTCTTAAATTTTTGGTGAACCTGACGTGAACCATTTTGGTTTCATCTTATGATAGTTAAATCTCCTTTCCTCATGTTCTAGGAGCATTGTAGGTGTGAGCATTGTGAGGTCCTTTCCTTACAACCCAACCTATGACCCCTAGTAGGCATAGCCAGAAGGTTCTGTAAGTGTTGTGTAACGAAGCCTTAGTCAGGTCACTGTTGTATTCTCACCCTTTGGGGGGATTTGTGAGAGGGTCATTTACTGCATGTGATGGCCTCTTTCCTAAATTTTCCTATCCCCTTTGAGCAGCCTACGAGTAATGGCCACAACCCTTGATCATTTTATTAATAATCCATGAAATGAGTACAACAAGAGAGAAATTCTCTTGAACTTGTACCATTTTATATTCAATTTTCTAGTATTGTTATCAAAAATTACATAAGCATATTGATGGGACTCAAAAACCTAAGACTCTAAACTAGTCTTTGTATTCTCATTACAAAATTCTCTCTGTGATCAATTAGCAACCAACCGACTCATACTTATGGCCTTGAATTCCCTCTTATAGAAATGAAGGAGCAAAACAAGCTTCGAGCCAAAAAGTACACATGTCCTATTTCAATTGGACCATTATAATGAATTTTCCCTTTTAGAGTTATATTTGCATCAAATGGATGGAAATGTTACATGAAACAAAAACCACTTACATTCATTAATGAAGATCTAGTCTCTCCTTCCAAAAGGCGCACTTTAAATTGATGTACATCAATATATCCACGTGCTTTCAATATTGTGTCCACACACCCCAAGCATGAAGAAAGAAAAGAAATAAAGTGAAGAAAGACAAAAAGAGACAAAATAAATTCCACGTCTACACCCTTGACACCAAATTCAAATTGGAGAGAAAATAATATTTTATCCATACTTTATCCAAGGCCTAATCTGTATTGGTTCTACACCATGTATTATTTTTCTCTCATCCCTTATTCACCACTATTGCAGACCCAAAAGACTAAAATTGTAGTGATTACCCCATAGAAACAAATCAATCCTCCAAGATATCTAGGCATTTATCCTTCCATGCTTGAAATTATTCCTCTATGGGCCAATTGAATGTTATAGTATTCTCATCCTTAAACCTCTAAGGAGCATATTTGGTGACAACTTGATTTGCATCCTTATCAAATTATTGTATAGCAACTCCTACCTAAGAAAGCATGTCCATGTTTTTCTTTAGCATGATCATGTCCACTTCTTCACAAATTTTGGTAGCTTGATTTGAAATTACCTCATTGCTCTACTTTGTCCAATCATGTAAGGATTTTATGTCACCATTATCCTTCAGTATTCTAGGAAGTAGACCATGATTCATTTCAAGAAATTTTTTAACCAACTCCCTTAGCTTAGCCTCTAAAGGATCAATCTTTTCATGAAATTATTAAACTCCAGTCACAGTTTTAAGGGTGGGTTGGATCTTGTCAGGCTTATTCACATCATGTTTGGACCCTATTGCCATTAGCCTCAAGTCTTGAAGTCTAGGAATCCATTTTTCCATGAGCGGGATGTCTACCTCCTTGTCTATGTCAAAATTATTTATTGCATCAACCATGGAGGAATAATTCACATGAATGCTAATTAATCTTTTATCAATACCTTTATTCATATGCTCTAGCACTATAGTCACAATTTTCAAATTATTGGAAAGGATCATCCTATCATGTTGACTGCACTTTTCTTCATATTCCTTCATCTTTTCAAGCAGTTCTTCTTTATTGATTTCTTCTCCCTGTTGTGTCTCTGATGTGGTTGGTTCCTCCAATGAGATGGGCACATTTCCCATATTGTAAGGCATGATTTACCATGAAGAAATTTTTAGAGGGATGGGAGCAGATGATGTTGTCTCTTGTGATGTAGAATGAGGGGTAGTGTTTGTGTAGACCCACTAGATTTCAAATTCTACATGTGTTCCTTCAACAATTCCATTTTAGTCTGCATATACATTATTATTTTTTGGCCCTTGCCATATTGAATCAATAAATCATTGTACAATTTCCTTAACTTCTCCTTTTCACTTGTTACTGATTCAACTTTTTCTTTTGTGAATTGAGAAACATTCGCTGACATAGTAGTAGCCTCAATAGATGAGGTATCAAACACTCTTTTTATGATTAAGCCTCGTCTATAGTTTATAGATGGTTCTGCAATTTCTAGCTTCTTGGTGTTGGGGGCTAGGGCCCAAATAGCCAATGTAACCTATTGCTCACTAGATAAAGATCCTTGTAGTGAAATTATATCTTCCTCCTCAAAATTATTTAGAGGTCAATCATAACTCTTCACAATGTCAAAATCAATTACAAAGCCTGTCCCATTCTTGCAATAAAAGAATGCCACTTTTCCTTACTAGCTCTCTGCCTTCTTCTACAATTATTTCTTTGAAAATTCCTTTCATTTCATTTATTACTTGGGCTTGTATGACTGCATCAAGCAACCCTATATGCAAGCTCCCTTTCTTTTCAATTTTATTAACAAATTCATCCTTTTTGGACCTCCAAACAAACTCGATGAAAGCCTTAGATTTGACAAAAGACTCATCATCCATGAATTTTATTCAGGCCACTTCTCTAAGATTATCTTGGTTATTTATGCCTATGAGGTTAGCCTTACACAATCTAAGACCAAGTTGTGGCACTATCTCCCTAGGTGGAGAAGGCATGCCTTGTTGCATTTCTTCTTCAGTGACTAGGACTTCACCTTTTGAAACTTCCTCATAATCTACCAAGCCAATTGATTCAACTTTTTACTTCTTTTGGGGTGGCTTCCTGGGTGGAGATGCTTGTTGAGGTGGTGAATGAATTTCAATAATTGTAGCTCTAGTTGACTGAGGAGGATATGGTGGTGGAATTTGATGCATCAATGAAGGGACTCTTTGTTCCTCTTGTTGAGAAGAGGTTTACACTACTTGTTCCTTCTCCTTCGCCCTATTTTTCCTCCTTTTGAAGACAATTACTTTCTTTTGTTGATGGGGGGCTATTATCTCTTCCATCATAGGGGTTTCCCTTCACCCTGTTCTTCTACTACAACAACCTCCCCATTTTCTTGAATTGGTCTCTCCTTTCAAATTCCCAACAACTATCTCAAAATTTTGGAAAACATATTGAATTCTTTGCATTTCATTCAAAACTTCTCCAAGAGTAGTAAATTGTGCATCCTTTTCTCTTATTTCCTTTTGGTATTTATGAAAGGTAATTCATTTCAGTTTCTTATCATCTTGTAGCTGAAAATAAAAAATATTTCTTATCACATCTTCTGGGAAATAGAAGTTATCTATGAACTTTTAAATTCTAATCCACACTTTCAACCATGCCATGAATCCCTTAGGATAATGGTTTCTTGATCTTACTCTTTCATTCCAAAAGGCTTGAGTATATCATTAATCTTATCCCATCCTCCTTTGATAATAATTTTTTTTGAGAAACAAGTATATGAAAGGAAAAAGGTTCCTTTGCCCTAATCTTTTAGGTGGTTCTCCACATCACCTAATTGCCATATTACTTCTAGAAAACCAATTATTTCTAGCACATCGTTTGGATGTATATGAGGTGAGACCCTTGTTCCATACACCCTCAATAATGTGTAGCTAGTATAGGGGATAATTTATCCCCAATTGTGATAAATGCCTAATTCAGGCCTCCTCTCCTTAGGTCTCAAAAAATCATGCAAGGCTGCAAGAATCCTTGGCATGTTCAAAAGTAATACTCTTCTCAACTTGCAAGAAAATAAATTCTCAAACACCACACGTAATCAAATTTGTTGTCATCTTTATCAACGACTATGGTCCATCATTGGACAAGTAGATCCAAGTTACCATCCTTCTTCTCCAATGTCACATCTTTACTGAAATATGGAGCTCCTTTGAACATGTGCATGAATAGAGAGTACCAATAGAAGCTAACGCCATACTCACCATTTTTTAATTTGACCATGCCCTTATGAATATTTTCTACCAAGTATCCTTTATAATCATAGAGTGTGCAACATGTAGGATGTTGAATGTGTGTTTCCATATATGTCCAAGCCATGGGAAATGGCTCTAGTTGGGTTATAACCAATAATTTGACACAAAGAATAGAATGTTCTTTGAAAGTAAGGCACAAAGTAATTGATGGGAAAGGGTTCCTTGTCGGATGGGCCCAAGATAATCGTTCCCTATCCCTTGACATTTTCCAAATAATGTTGCAATACTAAAATTTTGAAAGTATTCCTTACCCTCTCATTTTTAGCCCTGAGTGCCTTTTCATCAATTGGCACCATATCCTCACTCCACTCAGTCAATCTGAAAACTTCAATAATTTATTCCCTGGTGACCTTCACCATTTATCTACCATCAAAATTTCTTATAGTCCTAGTGACTAGATCATAATATGTAGCCATTGCCTTCAACAGTTAAATGTCCAAATAAACATTTGGTACAATCAGCTTCCCCATATCCAAATTCCAATGGTTACCCACAAGAATGCCACAACTTCTATTTCCAAACCAATAGCTAAACTGTACCCACCCAATGAATGGTAGCGTTGCATCCTTAATGGTACACTGTTTATCAATAAGCCCCTCTACGATTTACTTGACTTAGAACTACAATTGACCTTTAGGTTTCTCAAAAGTTGAGGGTTTTAACTTGTCAGTCAAATCTTGAACAAGGGGTCGAAGTGGGGGATTTGAAGCAGAGGGTTGTTCCTTTGATGCATACGCTTTAGCTTTTGGTGCCATGATTTTAGGGTTTGCATAAATTACGATTTCCTTTCAACAAAATATAGGTTTATGACCAAGGGATGGGTTTGACGCACAAAAAAAAAAACATAATAGCAATAACGTTTGGATTGAACATCAAACCTTAAAAGAAATATACCAAGACTCGAAACCCTATTGATAGAATGAAAAAGCAATCAAAATTTAGCAATTTTTAAGCAATTGAAGAGCATTGTATCGATTTCACTTAGTGGTTTGTAGCTGCTTTGAAAAACCCTAATTGTGGTCGTTGAATGAGCCTGAAAATTGTAGCAAGAACTCCTTGGATGCATTGAATTTATTATCAATCTTGAATTATGCTTTAAAGTGAGTTTTAATGGCTTTAAATATTTCCAATTTGGTAGCTTGTGTCATATTTGCCATTATGCTTCACTCGCGCGAACCAAAATGACTCACTTGCCCTCAAACTAAACTTTGAATGTTGATCGTTGATCATACAATGAGATGGACCGATAAATGATCTTGATTGAGTCAACGAAGTTTGAAAAATATGACTGTTCACAACTATTTCCATCATGGACAACCATAAAAGGTCATGTGGAAAAGCCTCTAGCTCACGTGCGAGCTCCACCATTTCTATGAGCGTTGAGAAAATCCATGTGTCCACTTCGCTGCTTCCCCATGTTGGGTTTAACCCATGCACAAATTTCAGTAGTAGGGAGGCATGAAAGGGCTTATAGGTTAAATCTAAATCCTTCAACTTGCAAGCATCTTACATTTCAAAGCCTTCGCCTATGTGCATAACCCAAACCGAGATTAAAATATCTTGTCAACCTTTAACCACGTGCTTAAAAAGGTTCCTTTAGTAGCTTGAACATTAATGTCTTCAACCTTATGAATATTTTGTTAATATTTCATACTTCATTAAAGTTCCTTTGATAGTGCAGATCGTGCTAGGTGGCATCTCCTTGCTTCCCCGTTGAGAGACGAAAGATGAAGGTGGGTCCTTCACAAGCTGGCACGGGACGACCAAGATTAAAACATGTCTTCTCATCTCAATCGTTGATTGTATTAAAGCTTGATAACCACTTCCTTTGAGAACGATGGACCTTGCTGTCATATGGGACATGTGGCGCTCACCCACCAGCCCGCCTTAATACTTTAATGAAAAATAAAATCAAATGGGGGTGTAAGGAGCGGTCAGGATGCATTCACTTTGATCCAACAATCTACATAAGAAGGTTATATCCGCATGTGCATCATTGTTAGTACTTAAAAGAGGGCCCAACTAGGTAGATGGGATGTGGGGACATAAAGTTCAAGTCCAGACATTAGACGAAGGATTAAAATTAGAACCAGTTTAGACTTAGGAATGCGACAAATATTAAAGGACTGCGACCCACATACATGAATTTCGACATGTGACAATTGGGATCCTTAGGCTCAAGGGGCCGATAAAAGAATGAGTTCAATGACATGATTCATGACTAATGTGACCAAGAACGAGTTACAAAAGGTCAACTCAAAATTAGAACACCTATAAAGAGGGTTAATACTCTAGGTTTTTTGAGGGTTTAGGGAAAACACATAAACCTTACAACATGACAACAACTGAAACCCTAAGACCAAAGATAAGTCTAGACTACGACAAGAGCTAGATTTTATAGAATTTATCAATGGAACACAAATATTTTTAGGGGTTCCAGCATGTTGTTTACATAAGAAAAGAGTGTCATACCTTTACTCTTATCCTTTGATGAAAATGCAGATGATGTTGATGCAAGAAGGGAAGAACAACTTTTCTTAAAAATTGAAGTTGATTTTGTTGAAAAATAGCCTTGAAGTCATCAATTTGATTTATAGAACATTAGTGTTCTTTATGCTCTAACCTAACAATAAGTACATTTGGTCATATCCTTAGATATTTTCCCTTTTGGAATTGTTTGTTTGGCTCTATAATGCTTTGTTGATAGGGCCAAGTGTTGGCAATCACCTCGATGCAAGAAGGAACATGCTCTCATGACTCTAATACCATGTAGGAGAATGTCAAGATCAAGATCAAAAAACAAACTTCCACAAGTGAACAAAATAAGCACAATAGTATATCTATCAAATATAAAATGAAGAGTGTGTAAATACAGTGATCAAGCTTTGCAAATATAGGCAATGATGAGGAGGTGAGAAGATAGGAGTGAAACTTTGACTACCCCTCCAAAGATGGGACACTTGTGAGCTCACTTGACAAT
The DNA here is from genome assembly GCA_007115665.2 of Sequoiadendron giganteum. Classification (NCBI taxonomy): domain Eukaryota; kingdom Viridiplantae; phylum Streptophyta; class Pinopsida; order Cupressales; family Cupressaceae; genus Sequoiadendron; species Sequoiadendron giganteum. Next base: position 116,892,378 of record CM021107.1, on the reverse strand, counting down.
TAGGTAAGCAAGTGGCAAGTGTACATGCAATAGGTGTCTCAAGTGATTAGGACACATGTCTCAAACATATGAAGTGAGACAAAAGAAAAAGAAATGTAAGTAAATTTAAGCTAGGTGTGAATAGGTCAATCTTAGAAAGTTTATTAGCTAGCTAGGTAGATAATGACACTATTTACACTAACTGTTACAATAGGTCATCTTACATTCCAAGTGATAATCATTTCACAACAGTTTAACAATTCAAACATAAATTACAATATAACACAACCTCAAAATTACGCACTACACTAATGACCTCCACTATGCTACATTATTAGGCCCCCAAATATTGTACTCTACCTCATATTGTTTATTCTCTACTCACAATCTCCATCATGATTCTCATAGTATCACCCTACTTCTATTTTTTGTCTTTGCATATATTGTTTTAACCCAAAATCTGACATATATAACATTCACAAATTTTCGCAATTATCTTTGTTGGTTATAAAATGGTGTAAAACCCAATACCACATATAACATATCAACAACCAAAAATAACATACTTACAAATTCAAATGATTAAATAAACTTACTTTTTCTATAACAAACTACTAACTTATATACAAACAACTGAAATAAACCATACAACCACTATTCTTAAAACGAAGAAAAATTTCCATAAAATCCAAATATACTCTTACATCAAAATCTATAAATATCTCTATGAACAATTATACTCCAAAAATCAATCTATCCATATTAGATTTGAGTCCAAACTGACCATTTCCCAAAAGTCACACATTCCATACCTTCGTATCATTTTGATGCAAAAAGAAGTTAGTGTTTATTAGGGTAAAAAATTCCACCCACCGTCACAATAAATTGTCAAAAAAATAATATCAAAACCCCACAATTGTTATACTTCTAGAAAATTCAAAAACGACAAAAGTGTCAAAATTGAACAATAGACACTGTTTTGACCACATTAACACCTTTTTAAATAGTCATAATACATGATGAAAATGTAAAGAAAGGTTGTCCATATGACTAACCATTTTTTCTATTCGAAAAAAAAAATCTAACTTGTCAAAATCATATGATTTGCATGATGTTTAACAAAACATTTTTCTAAGTTTTGAAAAAGACAGGAAAACAGAAGGTTAGACAAAAAGGTCATTTTGGTCTAAATACCAGATTATGTATCCCACTTGTGACAGGTGTCAAAAATTGACCGAAACATATAATATATATTTTTAAATAAAAACAAAAAAGACAAAGAGTGTTACGAAGTCAATTTTTGCGGTTTAAAAGAAAAAATTTACAAACCCTAAGACGAGTTGGACGTCATTGTATCACGGAGTTTTCTGTACATCACCGACAAGAAGTAAATATATAAACAAAAAATATATACTTATATATTGATGAGACGGGTAGATGGGCCATTGGCTTTCTTAGTTGCTTTACAATTTTTATTCTCTACCTTATCTGCCCACAATTAACATCAAAATTCACCTGCCCCCTTTGCTTAGCCAACAAAAGAAGGGCTGGAATGGTAGACACTTGATTTACTGACCTGGATTGAGACTACCAACCTTCCATGAAAATAAAATTGGATTGGGCTCCACTCACCATATTTCTATTTCATGAAGATTTGGCATACCCATTTTCTATAGTGTAGGTTGACATGAAATATCCATGGGATGTAACTTTGTAATGCATTCAATATTGTATTATATTTTCAACGTATCTTGATAAAATCTTTCTATTATTATAATAAATATAATTAACAATAGAGGGTTCCATAGATAGATGGATATGGAGTGATAAAAGTTGGTCAAAAATGTATTTTAAATCTTTAAATGATTATATTACTTAAAATATGATAATAGGAATAAGAAGCAACTTAGAAAATGTGGATGAGGTAGTAATGTAGTTTATTTGGAATAAAAACAAGTTAGATAAAGGTAAAAGGATATTCTATAGGGTAATAGGGATTAAGGTGAAAAGTGAAAGCGAAATTTAAGTGAATTAGATAGTGTATACACTCAAATTTGGTATGGAAGATTAAATAATTACAAGTTATTTAATTAATAATTTTTAATTTTTCTACTTATAGTGAATTAGATAGTGTATACACTCAAATTTGGTATGGAAGATTAAATAATTACAAGTTATTTAATTAATAATTTTTAATTTTTCTACTTATAGTGAATTAGATAGTGTATACACTCAAATTTGGTATGGAAGATTAATTAAATACAAGTTATTTAATTAATAATTTTTAATTTTTCTACTTATATATAAATTAAAAAATTTATTTATATAGTTAATTTTTCTCTAATTCTTTCTATCCTAAATCATTTTCCTCATATCTCAATTAAATGTACAAATTTAATTAGTTTGTTCTATTTAATTAACCTCCTCTCACTAAATTTGAATTTAAGCACATGTCTACTAACGCTTGTTGAGCTAGATCTTCCATTTTCTATTATTGTTTTCAGTTTTAAACCAACTCACATCTATTTTTGGGTTTAAAGTTAATCATTAATTTAATCTTTTTTTCAAGTGGGATTAAAATTGAACCTTAGAGACACACTAGAAACTAGATTTTAGTCTAAAATTGAACAAGCAATCTTCCACACTTGGTTTTGGTTTTATAAAATGAATTCATCATTGCTTGAGGATTAAAATGAACAAGTGTTTTTCGTGTTTTGCAATCTTTTTCACAAATTAATATCATTTAAAAGGCGTATGCGCTTCTCTTGCGTTACACGGTGATCTTGAGAATAAAAATTCTTTTGGTGATATTAGTTTGTTTAAAATATTTCCTTCACACTTTGATTTGGGATCTAAAATTGAACAAAACATCTTACGAGTGTGAGTAAACCTATTGCGTGTGTTCTCCCTTTGTTTCTAAACGAAGGTTGATCGAACTACGACTATGTTTGTTCGCTTTTGTTTATCTTAGAGGGCTTGCCTTGTGGGAAAAAGTACTCACCCAAGGGAACGACCCAACCGGTAACACACTAAAGCCAAGTGCATTTCTAGCCAGGATATAAAAGTGGGTACTAGAACAAAAGCCAGTATCACATGATTGGCTCCAATGAGAAGGCCAGCAATGGTCTCTCACCACATGGGTCAACTCCTGCAAACGGAAAGTCTAGACTAAAACCCCTTGTTTAGTAAAGGCCAAAATCCTATCTATTTGTTGGTGCAAAAGGTCATGTCCTTTGAAGCCGCCCCACGTATACATGCGATTATGTTGTAGAGATGAAAATTATGCCATGGGAGATTCATGGATACTGATGCTTGATTGACCCGAGAAGCGAGCGCATTGTAAGGGAGAGCCTATGTGGTCAAACATATAATCATCTGCACTGAATATGCATAGCTGGATTCATCCAAGTGGGATCCCCAAAAATACTGTCTTTTCATCCTAGGATTGTGCATGTTATTGGCATCGAAAACACTTTTCTTGGATCTAAAACAATGGAAAACAAACATTCAACAAATCATCAAAATTTCAAATCGTTTGGAAGAACAAATAACTTGGAGGTGCCCACATGTTACTACTTGTCCCTAGGGGTTCTTATCTCTAGAAGACTTCTAAACATTCAAACATCTCAATTTGTTTCTCCCAAAGTCGACAATAGGTAACCTTTGCCTTGATTTCCTTGATTTCCACATAATAAACTTTATGGGATGAAAGAAAATTAGGACATTGGGCATTCAGTTTGAAAAAACATAATCAAAAAAGTGTTTGTTGTAAAAAGAACCGAATCTAAGAAAGATAAAAGATCAATTGGACCCCACACATGTGCTTGGTATCTTGTGGTCATATGGTTTTCATGCAAACATTGGTCTTTTGTTTAAATTGCTCCTAGGGAAAATAATGTGCTTCAAAATCTTAGTCTTGTAAACAAGTCCCTCTTAGGTTCATCTAGGATCAATTCAAACACTTCACCTATCTCAAACATTAATCAAATCCCATCTCACAAATAAACTCTTGGAAACTTTGAAAACATCACTTATGCTAGACTTTTAGGTAAAATCAACATCACCTTGTTTGACTAGCACACTTAGTCAAATTATCAATCCTCCTAAGCGAATTTACCTCTAGGGTAACACAACATCCTAAGGTTTACAAGTTCAAAATCACCTTGTTTGGCTTAACACACCTCACCAAATCATCCTTTTTGTACGAGTTTACTCTAGGATAACACAACTTCCTAGGGTTTACAAGTTCATTATCATCTTGTTTGACTTAACACATTTAGTCAAATTATCCAATCTATAATCACCTCATTTGACTTAACACACTTAGTCAAACTACCCCCTTGTGTACAAGTTTACTCTAGGATAACACAACTTCCTAAAGTTTACAAGTGAATTATCACCTTGTTTGACTTAGCACACTTAGTCAAACTATCCTCAATCTGAATCAAATCAAATCAAGTCCTAAAGTCTAGCATTGATCCAAAGTTCCTAAAATTTTAAACACCCATATCATTCACCCTTTCATCCTTCATCTCATCATTGGTCCTAAACCCATCAGAGGTCAACAAGGTCAAGAAACAAGAAAAAAATGGAATTCAAACTCGACTCATACATCATGAATAACCCAAGTCAATCAAGCTATCCAAGTCTCACAATGCCATTTGGTTATCAAAACTCACATTTAGGCATGGAATCATTATCTCCCCCAAACCTCAACTGTACAACAAATGTGAGTATGCCCAATCTAAAGTTTGGAACACCTTTCTCAAGGGTAGATTTAAATCAAAGTCTAAACCTACAAATCTATCAACCAAACAGTCAATGCATGAGTTTTCCAAACAAAATTATCCCACCCAATCTATACATGCCAAATACAAGTTTTCCAAACATGAAACATTTCAAGTCCATACTTGGTGAACTTTGGGATAGATAAGTTTACAAATCATACAAATGTTGTTCAAAGTCCAAGCAATATGTTAACAACTCCAGGTATTGATCAAAGTCAAGGTAACGCCATGCAAAATTAAAGTTACCTAAACCCAAGGAATATGATTTCCAACCACAACAATGTTCAAAGTCAACCTATAATTCCAAATCAAAATATCACACCAAATCAGAGCATTATCCAGAATCAACTTGTCCATGATCCAAGGAAAACACAAGTATACAATCCAAATTTGGTTGAACAAAAACCAAATCAACCATATCAAAGGTATCAAGATCAAATTTTGCAAGATCAAATTGCTTCACTTGCTAAAGTAGTTGATCAATTTCACCAAGAGACACCTCCACCCCAAAATCAATACAATCTTCCATTGTTTGAACCATGTCATCGAAACATTGATTTGTCTCCCCAACCACATCATGAGCAATATCTCCAATATCAAGAAGTTGGATATCAAGATAAATGACATCAACAAAAAACTCAATCACTACATCTCAAAGATCAATCACCACATCTCCAAAATCAATTGCCACAAGGTCAATTTAAAGTGCAAATCCCACAAGGTAACAAACGAAAATACACACCACTTGGGGAACCAATCGAATCAGTCATGCAATGGTTGATACAAGAAAATCTCATTACAATCCCCATTTATGTGAATTTTCAAGAACCCATGGTGAAACCACAAGGGTATGATGAGAAACACTTCTGTGATTTTCACAAAACAAAGGGACACACAACATCAGATTGTATTCGACTCAAAAATAGCATCCAAGACCTTATTGATCAAAAGCTAGTAACTATTGGGGGCAATAATCAGAGGTCAACCACTAGCGATAACATTGAAAACCTCCTCACCACAATTGTTGAAAACAATGATCAAGATCTATCCATTAATGAGCACATTGAAGATGTTTCCAACTCAATCAATGATCAAATCAACACACACCAAGAGCCAGTTTTGAATCATGATCAAAACTCACCAACAATTCCCAACAATGATCCAATCCAAGAAACATTAACATCATTTGATCCTGTGGTTGAAAAAATTGACAATCTCTCCACCATATCTGTTGAAGACAATGATCAAAATCAATCCATCAATGAGCACTGTGAAGATATGTCTACCCCATCTAGTGATCAAATCAACATTCATCAAGAGCCACTTTTTAGTGATCTATTTTAGGATGTGTTGACATTATTTGATCATATTGACATAATCCAAGACCCATTCACCAATTATTATGTTGACGATGTCCCTAATGAGTTAGAGGACATATCTCAATAATTTATTCCAAAGCTTGATCAACATCTATCACCAAGATCTAGCAATTGTTCTTTCCAAGGCATATTGATATCCTTCGACCTCATGATTGCGGATAGTGAAGGAATCCTCAAAGATCAACAGGATATTGATAAACTTCCCATTCCTAATAAGAATGTCCAAGAACCCACTATAAGAAATCCATCCTTTGAAATTGACCCATGTTAAAAACTTGATCTAAAGCATGTAAAAAGCAATTCTAAAATCACTCAAGATCAAGAATTTGTATCTCCCGGATACTACAATGATCTAATGGTCACTCTTCTATCTATAAAAGATGTCGCAAATGATGATCATATCCATATAGCACATATTCCTTTATCTACTCATGAGATGCTTTCTTTGGATGGACACGTAGATGATCATCATTCAAAAAATAGTTTCATACTCTTGACATCATTACCAAGAAACAAGAGTCTCCTACTCTTAACGTTTGTACACATGATCTAGGTATAGAAAAATCTAGAGACAACAAAAATAGATCATGAAGAAGGCTCCTACAGAAGTCGTGAAACATCCAGTGAAATCAATCATGAGGAAGATTTTTATGGGGACGATGAATCATCAACACTTCTTGAAGAAGAATTACAATCTGATATCTCACAAGATCAAGCCAAAGATATCAATCAGGAAGTCATCCCACATATGGAGGATCCTATCACTTATAAACTTGGATCACTTACCTTTCTTAGGGAAAGCTACCTCATCAATAAATAAGCTGTCACTTTTGAAGATCCACCATAGAGAAGAGAAGGATTAGCACCTTGTTTCCAAGATAAATCATACTCTATTGCGAATAATTTTTTTTAACAAATGAACTATCAAGGCAAAGGATTAGGACTACATGAATAGGGTATCCTAGAACCGGTACAAATTGTTGGCAATCCTAAGTATCAAGGTCTTAGTTATTTGACAAGAAAGGGATATAAACATATCAAGGATACCTCTATAAAACTTGGGGCAACTTCGTCTCAAGAAAATGTCAACATAGGGAGCATGAAGGATCCTTACGATGAAATTGATGCCAATACTACAACCTGCCATGTCATGAATCTTCATCCACCCATCACCCCATCCACAAATTAGGACCAACGTCAATTGAAAGATTTCAATCAAAGAAAAGAAGAAGCAAAGCATGAAGGACAAATACAATAAAAATGGATACCAAAAAATACAAAGATTGATTACCCCTATCAAACTCCATTAGTTAAAGAAACTATGGGGAAAAATAAAAAAGGGAAAATTATCCATTGAAGATGTCTACAAAGGAAAAATCAGGCTTCTCAAGCGACGTACAAAGCATATCAAGTTGTTGGTGCTAATTCCAAGTACACTTCCGTATCCACCCATTATTCCTCATCTTCCCAAGTTTGGAGAGTCAAAGGTTCCAAAATGTCGACCAATCCATATTTTATTCCTAAACACACTCCATCCACATCTCCACACATGATATCCAATTCTCACATTGACCATGTGTTGGCAATGACCCTTCATCTTAAGGATTCAGAAGGCACTCTATCATGATGTGCGCACAAAGACAAAGTTGACTCTGGTATCAACAAAGTAGATAAAAAATCTCGAAAGTTGCTTTCAAGTGCACATGTCTTGGCAAAGCAGATTCTTTAAGTAGGATATCGATGGCACATTATGAAAGAAACATATATTTCAATAGTACCAGGTGATTCAACATCAGCTTAAAATCTCTCAAAAAATACAAAAAAATATAAAAATATAAAAATCCATAAAAAATTAGAAAAAGGATTGAAAACAGTAAAGAAAAAATCGTCCTCTAGTGAAAACCACAAGGGCGTCGCTTTGGGTAGGTACCATGATGAAAACCTTGAAAACATGCATCATGTGTAAAATCGAGCATCTACATGTGCCATATTAGGAGAAAGCATCTTATTACATCCATAATGAAGCCAACATTCCATCCATATCATTCATTCATCCATGTACCATTTATCCAACCCATTACCATTTATCTACCTTATCTTGATCTTGATAAAGGTTTGGTGCATACTTTACACTTGCTTATGGTAAGCATCTTGACATGAACCATTTTCATTGATCCCATCCTACCGAACATTATCTGAGCCTTAAAGCATTATCCAATGAGAATCCTTTGTGCAAACACCTTATCTTATCACAAGATGATCCATATCCATTCATCCATCTGTCTATCGAAGAATCCACCCATGGAATTCCATACATTGCTAGACACTGGGGGAAAATATTTACATCTTGCTTCAAGAATGAATCTTGATATATATCCTCTAACTTATCTGGTAATCCGAACGTTGGAAAACATGAAATCAAATTGGTCAAGCATTTGTGAACCAAAAATCCAAATCACTAGCTCATGGCATATTTTGATGAGACTATGTTCCTTATCAAGCTTTATCTTTTATCGAACATCAATATGTCAGCATCACATTAAATCATTCAAAACAATTTTATTGCAAATCAAGCTTCACCAATCTTGATCAATAGAATCCAATCAATTATCACCTTGTTTGACTTAACACACTTAGTCAAACCACCCTCTTGTGTACGAGTTTACTCTAGGATAACACAACTTACTAGAGTTTACAAGTGCATTATCATCTTATTTGACTTAACACACTTAGTCAAATTATCCAATCCATCATCAACTTGTTTGACTTAACACACTTAGTCAAACCATCCTCTTTTGTACAAGTTTACTCTAGGGTAACATAACTTCCTAGAGTTTACAAGTGCATTATCACTTTTGTTTGACTTAACACACTTAGTCAAACTATCAATCCATCAATCCAATCGATCAACATTAAACTTGGTTTTCAACAAAATCCCAAAACAAAGCACTGATATCATCACATATCCATATCAAAATAATCAAAAATCCATCAAAAAATCTAAAAACATTCAAAAAAATTCTTCAAAATTCTTCAAAATTCAAAAGCATTCTTCAAAATTCTTCAAAATTCAAAAACATTAGAAAATCATTCAAAATCCAAAACATCTCAAAATGTCAGAAAAAGTCAAAAACATGGTAGCCGAACTACATCGTCTCTAAGCTTGAACGTAGGTAAGGTTGATCTTTGATCATCCCCCGAGACATTTTAGGTCAGTCCTTAGGTGTTCGTCGCATTGACAATCCATTGTCCATCTATTTCACACCCTAGGTTAGTCCTTTAGGCATCCGTCACAATGCCAATCCATTTGCCCATCTATCTTATCATTGAGTCAAGTCCGTCATCAGTCGAACTATGTGGTCTCTATGTGTATAACGTAGGCAAGGATAATCTATGGATCAGTTCCCAAGACCCCTAAGATAGGTCTTTAAGTCAGTCTCTCCATCTTAAATCTCAAACAAAACCCAAAAACATTGGAAAATCTGAAAATCAAAATAGCCTCAAAACATTTTCAAAACATTAAAAACATCCAAATATCTAAAAAAACCCAAAATGGTGCACCCGTCTCATCTCTCTTTCATCTGCAATAATCATCGTTCATAATAAATCATCATCATCTTCATCCTTTGGTGAGTCAATCAAAAGCAAGTCTAGTAGGTTCAAAAGTGAACACCTAAGGCTAGCGGTACGAAGAACATTAGCTTGTTTGTTTACTTTATCTTGGTCTTGTTTAGACTTATCTTATTTTGTGCTCATTCCAAGGACCTCTTGATGATGCCTAAAAAAAATAGGTTTAGAGAGAAAGGAATGGGGCAATGATCATTATCTTTTTATCTGATGTACTTGTTGGATATTCTTGTAAAAAAAATTCATCATGCGTACTTTGTTTTGTTTGTAGGAAGTATTTTTTAGGTGTCTTGTTGACCACATAAGAAGGCTTGCCTTTTTATGTTTTGGCCCAAGATGTTTAGAAAATCTAAACTACATTCTGAATAAGGTTTCATTTGTCAAGTGTGAACAAGAGTATACCTTGATGCATCACACCTATGTGTGTTATCAAACATAAAGAAGGGTACGCTCTTTATCTCTCCCATCCTTGGATAAGCAATGCATCATCATCATTCATTATCATATCCAATAAAGTCTCAACGACTAGTGGACTTGTTGGACTTTTGCATCTCCTTCGATTTAAGGGTTCATCCCTCTCATTCTTCTATCTTCTTTCACGCTAACAATGCATCCATCCTACATCCCCACTTTCATCTTGCGTATCATCATAGTACAACATCATCCATCTCACATAATCATATAAGATGTTTAAGATAATATATATTTGTCATTCTAAGCATCTTCCAAACATCTCATTTACATAATCATTTAAGTTGTTTAGGATAATATAGATTTGTTATTCTAAGAATCTTTCAAACATCTCATCTACATCATCATTATCATATAGATCATATAGTCTTACCATCCATACATCCATTTTTAACCTCTTTATTGTGATATCGACCTCAAATCAAATCTTTTTGCTCGATCTCTCGAGGGGGCAATGTACTAACATAATTCTTTTCCCTGGGGCATCTGAAAAAATCAATTTTTTTTTTAATTTCGATGTCGGCAGCATCATTCTTTGAACCAATGCAATGAATACATCGCTTCAAAGAGGGGAAAAATGTAGACATGCAAAATTTACTCATGCATCTAATCATGCTTCATTCAACATTATTTCGTCTATTAATTAAATAAACTAGTTTAATTAATTAACTAAGGTCATCTCTTTAATTAAATAAATCAAATTATTTAATTATCTCCTAAAGTTTCCTAATTTAATTAAATCACATATATTTAATTAAATGGCTAATATTCATTATCCTCTCATTTTGATTTATTCTAACCCACAAGCCTAAGTCAAAGTGTCACAGTCAACTAATCACTAGCTTAATTAGTCAAATCTCTGATTAATGCTAAGACTAACCCATGTCCCATCCTCTAGCTTTTCCCACTTGCACAATAAATCAGTTAATTTGATTTATTAAAAGCCCTATTTTCCTCACAGGGAATATTCCCAAGTAATATTCCCTCATTAACTCCCTTTGTTTGACTTTTTTGTCCAAACAAATTTCCCCCCAAATCCTTCAACTACATGCATTTAATGCCATTTTCAAATTTCAAATGGGCACATTGGCAAAAACTTGCACAATCATGGGCCAATCACATTGAGACAAGTGGATCTCTCCTATTTGTTAGGGATTAGTCCCAAATTCTTCAATTTGGCCTCTCTTCTCTTCAAACTCAACTATAAATTCAAGGCCTTTTCTATCATTTTATCATCAACAATTTGGGCATTCTCACTATAGGGAACTTGAGTTCATTTAGCATCTCTTTGTCTATCATCATCATTAAGCTTATCTAGGATTGGAAAAGGGCTCCTTCACATACCAAAGTGCACCAATCCAATATGGGATAGGAATGATTCATGTCCTTTACATTGTTTTCATTAGTTGCATTGTTTAACATGATTCTATATTTCATATGGATGTTGAGTTTGTTGATTTAAACTAACTAATGCTAACAACACAAAATAATTTAAGTCTCTCTTGCAGATTTCAACATCTACAATTATCTTTGCATATCATCTACAATTAGTTCATTATCATATAGTGTACGAAACATCTCTTGTATTTAAAGCATCTCTCATTCTTCAGGTTGTCATTTGGAAAGTCATGTGCACAACAATCTGAGAGCAAAATGACTTAAAGAATCCTTGGAGATAGAGAACAATGAGATGCCATTAAGGAATTGTTGTATTAATTTGATTGTTATTTGAATTCCTTGATATAATGTTTCATTGGTGCATTGTATAGGTTTTATTTTCTTATTCACGTTATTTACATATACACAGATAGTGTGATAGAATAAAGTTAAATTAGAGAATTTGTGGTGGTCTTTATATAATGCCAATAGAGTAAAATGAAGGTGAAGTATGTTTTGAGGTGACAATATATCATTGTGGGTTTGTGGCAAGGAAAAATAAATACTTGGAGGATAGATAGAAAGGTGAAACAAATACTTACATATAATGGGAATAGTTGAGAGCTTCAACATTTGGAAGGATGAATGTTAATGAAATATAGCTTCGGTCAGAATATAAATAATGATTGCTGTATAGCATTATCATGATTTATATATGATCGATATTTGACATATTTCTAGTTTAATAAAATAAGTAAATCGAATTTCTGAGTTTACACAAATTTGAAATAATAAATAAATGCTTAAATAAAATCGAAACTCTTATAATCCTTATCTGCCATACATTTGAGGATGTATGTATTAAAATAGATAAGCTGAGTGTTAGTCGGCTGTCTATGAGACCCGCGCGCCCAAGGGACACGTTCCTTGAGTGGACGTGTCTCCACGTGTGGAGACACGTCCTCTCAAGAGATGCATCCCTTAGAGGCAAGTCTCTAAAGGTATTAAACATAGTTCCCACTTTGATATGCCATCATTGAAATTTATTAATGTTTGGAAATTTCGCACATTCAAGTTTGGGAAGAAATACGCAAATTAGAAGATGTTGTTTGCTCTGTAAGAATCGACTTATAACATCTTGGAATCTAATGTCAATCCTCAACATGGTATCAGAGCAGGTATAAGGAGATCCGATCAGATTTTGTATTCAGCGATATTCTCTCTCCTTGTTGTTTTGTGTCATCATTGCAATCTAAAAACCATGGGAATTTGCAAGGTGCCTCTTATATTGGTAGTGATGGGTTAGGAAGAATGTGACGACACATTACTCTTTAGAGATCTCACATCTAGAGAGAAGTTATAACTTGAAAAGCCGATAATCTATCTTCAGGAGACGTCTAAAAGTTCAAGTCAGGTAGAGGCATCATGTAAAATAATTCTATTGGAAGCAGGTATTAATGTCGTGATAGTCTTGTCTCTGTTTGCAACCTGAAGGAGAACCGATTGAGATAGCTCAAGCATCAAGCTGTATTCATCCACGAAGAAAGATCTATAATCATTAGGCTAGCTCGTTTCACTCTCTGAAGTGTCTGTTGGGTCATCTCTTTGATTTGGCGCTTGATCGCATCAACTCTCAACACAGTTGCACATTCTCCTGCATTGTATGCAATCTGTTCTTATCTAAAAGATAGGGAGGTGAGACTTTAGCAACTTTGGAAATATGGAAGTCGTCTTCTATTATCCCGATAATTTTTGAGTAACTAGTGCATAATCCAAGCCTTGGACGAGCTGCATCAACAATTTTAATGATATTGTTGCTACAGAGTCAAGTGTAGTATATGAACTAGGGAGAATGATCAAAAATTTTCTCAAGATCAAGCAATCCTAAGGAAATTTTGGTTTCTCAAGTTAACGTTATGATGAAGATGAGCTTACTCACAGTCCAAGCAGAGCCTTTGGCTCTAGCCAGCTTCATTCTGGAAGCTACAATCATCATTAACAATGTGATCTCTGGCCCATGTCATCACAAGCACTGGGATTCAACTTCTGGAAAACTATGGTGGAGATCATGCATTTGGTTGCTCCATTCTGGGGACTCATCGCACCACTAATAGGAAAAAAAGTGCATCATAAATTTTGAACGGTCAAAAACCATGTTCAGATTTAAACCTGCCAGGGGCCTATGTTCAAGATGTGAAGGGTGCAGACTGATCTGAGCACAAGAGCAGCGTATCATACTATGTCTAGTATTTGCATCCAACATAATATTTAAAGAGATAAGTATTCTTTGGTTACTAAGTTATATCATTTATTTTGGATCTTGTAATTAGTAAAGAGAGATAGTGGCTTCTCTTGAATTGTGGTGTGTTCACTAGCATAAAATCCTTTGAAGATTTCATGTATTCTTACTATAACTTGTATGATTATAGCCTTGATATTTCTTTGGATAATTATAGACTGTTAGTAAATCTCTATCTAAAATGCTTCTAGGACAGATCTAGGGGCAAGAAGATGATGAGAGATTGCTTAGTGATGAAAATCTTGAGGCACCTTGTGAGGAAGTCATGCTGACCAAAGAAATGATCAAGCATGAAATCACAACTTACAGCCTGGGACTGAGTTGGTGGCTAGAGGGAGTTCACTTCTAGAAGTCTTCTTTGCAATCTCTAAAGGTAGGAATCAAGAGGGAGTTTTGTGACTCACAAAGAAGAAGATACAAGGGCTAATGCTAAGATCCTCTTCAGCAGTTGAGATAAGAATTACTCAAGTTGGCCAACCTGGATTCAACATTGATAGCTCCACAAACCTGTTCCGTATAGAGTGTTGTAGAATGAGGTTGAAGAGAACAACCCTAAATCTCTACAAAGGGGTGCATTGGAAACCATTTCTCTAAAAGCAAGTATTGCTGACGATTTTGGATGAGGATGTCAAGAGGCTGATACAAGTACTTAGAGCTTCAGAGGGAGTCACATCATCACTTGTTGTAATACATAATTCTCTGAGATAGAGAGATATGAGGTGAAAGCGCTTGTTCATCTTTGAGACTGAGATGAGGCATCATGTTGAGAGACTCCATGATGACAGGTCCCTAGATCTAACTTCAAGAGCCCCAAGCACCTGCAGTGTGGCTTAAAGAGGGGGTGTTGGATATAAGCCACACCTAGACTGATGATGGGCTGGTTATAAGGGGCCAGTAGCTCAGCTGATAAAGCACTCCTGCTACAAATGGAAGATTGGGCTGGAAATGTAACTGATCGGAAAAGCACATCAGGATGTTGCTTCAGTTTAGGATCGACTATGATCTCTTGGATCTGCAGAAAACAATTTTTTTGCAGAACAAAGCTCGACAAAAAGGAATATGATGCAGTTGGAGTATGTTAGTACAAATGATCAAACAATAGACATTTTCACCACACCTCTCTCCCAAATCAAGGTAGAACACTTCAGGAAGAAACTGGTATGGTTTAAATGTAATTTGATATTATGTTGAAATTCAAATTGTTTATAAGTTGTACTAATATATATAAAGATGTTTAATGTGTAAACTCTTTTGTCATGTATATGACTCCATGACCTTATGGGCCTGCTCCCCTTGTGTACATTATTGAAAGGTGACGATCTTTCTGATAATGAACACTTGTATTTGACATTGTAAAGTGACGACTCTAAAATGATGAACTATCATGATAGATATCATATGACTTGATATCTGTGGACATGTCATGATAGTATCTCTTAGATACCTTGATGGATATCATGAGACTTGATATCTAAAGATCATTGTGATCCATAAGAGATAATCATGGTGGATGATTATATCCGTGGATAAGCCATGAATTATGGTAGACATCATGTGACTTGATGTCAGTCCACATACCATAATGAAGATGTGTATGGAGAATGTCATGTGACTTGACACTTTCAGAAGCATATCATATCTTTTGATATCACGAGTTAGGTGATATCACTTTTGGAAGTTATTCTTCCAAGTTAAAGAGGAAGTGTTGAAATAATGAAGATGTGTTATGAAGAATGTCATGTGACTTGACACTTTCAGAAGCATACCATATCTTCTGATATCATGAGTTAGGTGATATCACTTTATATTTATTTGGAGTTTATCCTCCCTAGCTAAGAGGGAGTGCTAATAGAGTTTATCCTCCCTAGTTAAAGAGGGAGTATTGAATAATGAAGATGTGTTATGGAGAATGTCATGTGACTTGACACTTTTAGAAGCATACCATATCTTCTGATATCACAAGTTAGGTGATATCATGTTTACTTGATGGAAGTTATCCTCCCTAGTTAAAGAGGGAGTATTGCATAATAAAGATGTGTTATGAAGAATGTCATGTGACTTGACAATACTGAGAAATCATACCATATCTTAGATATCACGTGTTAAGGTGATATCTCTACTTATTTGATTTGAATTATCTTCCCTAGCTAAGAGGGAGTGTTAATGAAATATAGCTTTGGTCAGAATATAAATAATGATTGTTGTATAGCATTATCATGATTTATATATGATCGATATTTGACATATTTCTAGTTTAATAAAATAAGTAAATCGAATTTCTGAGTTTGCTCAAATTCGAAATAATAAATAAATACTTAAATAAAATCGGAACTCTTATAATCCTTATCTGCCATACATTTGAGGATGTATGTAATAAAATAGTTAAGCCGAGTGTTAGTCGGCTGTCTATGAGACCCGCGCGCCCAAGGGACACGTCCCTTGAGCGGACGTGTCTCCACATGTGGAGACACGTCCTCTCAAGAGACACATCCCTTAGAGGCAAGTCTCTAAAGGTATTAAACATAGTTCCCACTTTGATATGCCATCATCGAAATTTATTAATGTTTGGTAATTTCGCACATTCGAGTTTGGGAAGAAATACGCAAATTAGAAGATGTTGTTTTCTCTATAAGAATCGACTTATAACATATTGGAATCTGATCTCGATCCTCAACAATGAAGATAAAGGATTATAGTAGAAACATGAGATACTCAATTATGAATTGAGAATAAGTTATTGTCAGTGTGTAAAGTGTTATTAAATAAGCATTATCCTATCTACTTGGTCCTATTCACATGATATCTTAAGCTCACTTAGAGAATTTTTTATTTTATTATCTCATGTGGACTCTATATCTATCCTCATATTTGTCCCAAGTGTTCCTTTATATGTCACACCTTTGGAGGGGTAATAATAAATTTAGTCATACCTTCTTACCTCCTCATAATTACCTTTATATACAAGGTGAAATAGAGAACAATAGGTTCATCAATATGAAAGGGGGGAAATGGGGATTGTGATGGACCTATTTCTCTAATTTCATTAAGAAATTGAGATCCAAACAATGAAATAACTATCAACCAAAAGGTGAGTCAAATTATGGTGTGGATCTACAAATTCCCTTTTATGCAAGGACAGGGGTATGAGTCAAACAACACTTTGGAAATAAATATTAAAAATAACAAAACAACTCCAAATTGTGATCTATAAAGTGAATCTAGAAGGTTAAACTCAATTTTAATGAAACTAACAATCAAATTGTAGATCTGAGAATGAGAAAGTGAAGTGTAACAATTGCCAAAAGTTCCTTTTCAAAGCTTACTAAGGAATCATTCACCCTATGGTGAATGGGTCCTGGCTAGGGCTCCTAAAAATCAACTTTTGGGTTTTGTTCAACTGTGTCTACACTCCTAGATTCCTAAAGCTCACGGTCATAAAGCCAAAAATAAATTCTATAGGCCAGCTCCGGTGAAATTAAAAGAATGATGACAACTTTGAAAATTTGCAATTTTTTCTTTTCAATAGATCTTCCACCTAAAATCTACAATCACACTTCAAGAGAGAAAATTGTTGTTTTGTGAGGGGAATGGGGCTTTGCCTTGGTTGAACCCTATTTTGGTAATTAAACCTTGCAATGAAATGAAATAGCATGAAGGAATGATGAATGAACAAATGAAATGTCACAACTCACCAAACCTTGTTTGAACCTTTGATTATGGATATGCAACTTGCATGAAATGACATCAATGGATGTGGATCTTGATCATGAAACTTGACTTGAAACAATGCCTTTGATATGTTTGAATGGATCTTGAACACTACATCAACATATTAGGTCAAATATCATGCATGATGCAAGAAATCTTAGACATGATAATAGGATATTGAATGCTACAATAATATTCTTAAAATCTACTCTTGATTGCCTTGGAAATTCTCCCGAAATGCTCTTGATAATGCTCACTTGAAATTCTCTTATGATAACTTGGATTTTCTAGGTGTTCATGAAAAATTTATAGGTGGAACATACTTAAATGACCTCTTATTTATACATATTATATTGTGTGGGGTTAGGTAAAATGTGTAAATAAGTAATAAACAACACACAATCAATGAAATATATTACACTAGAGAATTCTTAAGATAATTTATTTGAATTGAAACCAAGAACATTCCCTAAAAGCGTCCCATTGTTTCCTATCTTTAGGGATTCATTAAATCATGTTGGCTCTCATATTTGTGTATGCACTATGGTTGCTAGAATGGAAATCTAAGTAACAAAATTCTGAAAGATGTAAGAAATCTATCCCTACATGGTGATAAACTATGTGATATGTTGTAAATGATAATGGTGATATGATAATGGATATGATGCTAAAGACTATGATGCAAATCTTGTATAAAACTACTATGATAATGGAAATACAACTATTAAACTAAGCCACCATTCTAAATTAATATGCTTCTACTATGCTAAATGCTAAATGCTTTAATGCTCTAATGCTCTAAAATGTTGAAAGATAATTTCTATAGAGTAAGTTTGCTCAAAGATGGGATGTATTTACTATAGAATGAGGTTATATTTAAAGATTTTCTAAGGCATATTGTGATGTGGAAGCAACCAATGTTCTGGATTTGATCAGGATAGATGAAGGGTGGAGGATGGAAGAGCTGGAGAAAAATAAGGAGAGTGTTCCCTTGCATGGAAACAATTTTCCAAGTGTAGAGGAGAAGAGATGAAATGTAAGAGCCAAGTGTCTCAAGTTTGTTTTAGCATTTGTTGAGGATGAATATCCAAATTAAATATTTGGAATATTCATTTTTTTTGAGACACATGATGAGGTGGAAGGGGAAAATGTTGTACACATGCGACTAAAATTAAATTTAGGATTTAATTTTAGTGAGAGGAAAAATAATTAAATAAAACAAACTATTCAAATTTGTTTATTTAATTAAAATTAGAGGAATGCGATTGTACATAAAATAGAAAATATGAACTATATAAATAAGTTTAGAATTTATTTACAACTAGTTGACTTAAAGGGGTTTATTAATTAAATAACTTGTAGTTAATTAATGAACTAGAAGAATTAGAAAATGTGAATTGTATAACTAAATTTAGAATTTATTTATAAGTAGAAGAATTAAAAGATATTAATTAAATAACTTGTATTTAATTAATTATATTATCCAGACCAATTTTAGGTGTATACATTTTTTCCCCTCTTTGAAGTGATGTGTTTATGTGCATTGCTTCAAAGAAAAAATTATTGTTAGTGCTGACAAAAAAAGAAATCGATGCCCCAGATGCTGAATTTTTTAGTGATAATGGATATATGCCCCCCTTGGGAGATAAATCGATGAATTTCTAAATTTTAGGATTTTTGAAATTTTTGATGATTTTGAAATTTTTAGTACGTTTCAACAATTTATCTGCCAAAAATAATAGTGAATTTTGCCCCTGTTGATTAGTTGATGAATTAATATCCCATTTGAAAAAATAAAATAAATCCCACTAATCACCCTTTAAAAGGTTAAAACGTGTGATTTGAAATTCATTTGTGCATTTGCAATTTGAAAATTTGGAGTGATTGACTGATTGAGAAAATTTGGAGCAAGATGGTGATTCCAATCCAGACCCACTGATTCAAGTGTGTGTGATGTCACAACCACCTGACATCGTATGGACCTCCAATACATACCCTGAAAAACCTCATAAATTTTGAATCTCGTTTTTAATGCTTTTTTCATGTTTAAACTTTTCCTTTTCAAGTTTTAGCGCATTAGGTTGCCGATGTAGTGCATAGGGCCACTATAGTTGCACATCCAACTTTTTAGCGCATAGGGTTAGTTTTTTAGCACATACATTCAATGTTGTAGCGCATTGGGAGTTTTAGCATATTTAGGTCACGATTTAGCACATAGAAGGGATGATTTAGCACATAGAGTGATGTAGTGCATTTAGGGCATGATTTAGTGCATAGAGTGATGTAGTGCATTTAGGGAATGATTTAGTGCATAGATTCAAAATTTTAATGCATATGATGATTCAGCGCATTGGTGCCCTGAAATGGCACATTGATGAATTTAAGTGACACATCCATAGATTTGGTGCATTGATAAACTGTTTTAGCTCATTGGTAGAATTCTCTAGTGCATCCATGTTTTTACCACTTTGAGACATTGTTTTAGTGCATCCATGCTAGATTGATGAAATTTAGATTAAAATACTTGATTTTGATGATTGTCGATCGTGTTAGCCTTTGATTTGATGTTGTTTGATGATGTTGATAGATTAGATGATGATTGATCTCATGATAGGTGAGATTCAATGATAGGATGATGATAATTGACCTCATGATAGGTGAGGATCAATGATATATTGATGATGATTGACCTCGTGATAGGTGAGGATCAATAATATTCGCTTGTGAGATTTGATCAAAATCATAACAAAGCTGATTAGATTGATAGGCTAATTGATATTGATTGATTGACAAGATTTCTTATTTTCGATATGTTATTATGATAGGAGCCTTCGTCAATCCTGATGTCGTGAGATCATTTCTCGAGGACCTGGGATTTGATTCCACATCTAGATCAAGCTGATCTAAAAATGTTTGGATGATGTGGATTGAATTCTTTCTTGCCATGCCCTAGCATAGGATTAACATGGGGATTCTTACCGCTTTGGCAGAGAGATGGCACAGTGATCATAACACCTTTCACTTGCCTACTGGTGAGATGGCAGTCACACCAGAGTATGTTTATCAGATTCTATGTATTCCAATTGTTTGTGATTTAGTTATATATGATTCCACTAGGTAGGGAGGGACTGATGCATTGAGGATAGTCTTTGAGGATGAGCATATTTGTGGTTATGAGATCCCATGGTGGGATATGGTTGATGCATATGCGATACTAACATGTGTGCTTTTTGGGTTCATTAGAGGATTTCTATGTCCCAACCATAGGTCAAAGGTAATTTTAGTTAGTTGGGGTCGGATACTTGAGAGTATGATCACACAGGGTACTAGATATGCTTGGGGATCCTGCATGCTTGCACATTTATACCATGATCTTCACTAGGTTGTTTACCTCAGAGGGGCCAGTTTGTCAGCTAGGGTCACACTTCTACATATATGGGTGTGGGAGCATATGGTTGTCACACATCCAGTGGCTAAGAGACAGTGTCCAACAAGTCGTCCATACGTTCATGCATATACGTGCCCAGTTGTCCAACATAAGTTGGGAAAACTGAAGTACTGGAGGAGAGTACTAGATGATCTGGATACAGTTATATGGAGGCCATATCTTGACTGTGAGCACTGGCCGAAGGATGATACTAAGATTCCATATGTATTCACGGCCATATACTTGATTAGGAGGACACCCTTTATAATAGAGAGATTCATGTTGGGGAGAGTGTTACAATAGTATGTCAGGGTATAGGGCATGCCTCGAGGAGTTGCTCATTATGCACAAAGATGATAGGATATACCAGAGTGGGGGCCTATTTTGTCATATGGTGCAGCATGCCAAGAGTAATATGGATTACAACCAGTGATATGGGAGTACCATTCAAAGATTATAGAGGCTTCTTTGTTAGAGGAGTATGTACATTATTTATTTGCACATCCCTTCCCATAGATATCAAGCCCAGATGAGCCCATACCTTTAGTAGATCATGAGCAGGTACCGAGACAAAGGAGGGGTGGAGGAGGTGATGAGGAGGAGGAGAGAGAGCAATGATGATGGAGATGATGGTGATGGGGATGGTGACGGAGGTGGAGATGGAGTCAGAGATAGTGTTGGTGTTGGTGATGGTAGAGCAGTGTTGGATGTATGGGACTTCATGGTATCTCAAAGGAGGAGATCACTAGTGGCCGTAACACAACAACATGTGTAGATTCGATTACCCTCACAATAGCAACATACATAGATATCTGCTTTATAGGTTTAGGTGTAGACTTTGTAGGGTCAAATAGCATAGGTACACGCTTTGCTAACATAGGAATAGGCATAGATACTCACCTTGACAACTAATATATACAATGAGACAACAGGGTGAGAAGGTAGAGGCCTTGGCTGATAGGTTGTAGAGAGTGGTCAAGGGGACCACCACATGTGACATGCTCAGAGAGGTTACTCAGACTACCAGGCCGAGTATTACAGAGGGCGATATCATGAGGTTGTGCCAACAAAGTAGCGAGTTAGCTATGCATAGTCGAGATCAGGTAGGAGTCAGTCTCTAACTACTAGCATGGGTGTGACATAACCACCTCATAGAGATCCACTAGGTATAGGTCCATTAGGTGTAGGTACATCAGGTGGTTTAGCAGGAGGCTCAAAGAGGCTAGCGATATTTGGGGGGAGCACCACATAGCTCCATTTGATAATATTTGATGTACTTGAGACATTAGTATACACCGATTTAGCTGAGACATTATTATACACTACCACATTTTTGATGTTGTATTTCTCTACATCTTTGGACATCCTTGTACACTTGATATTATTATTTTGAGATTATATATGATATGCACCGATGATGGTTGATCTATATAATGTCTACATGTGAATATGATCAATGCATTTAATTTTCATGTGCTATATGCTATGTGATGTTTATATGATGATGTTTTCATGATAATGTATGGGTGCAGTGATGATATGGTGTTGCATAGATGATGATTGTATTATGCTTTATGGATGATGTTTTATGCTATGAGATGGATGCAAATGAAATGTGATGCAATTTATTTTTGTATTTTCCTGATGCAAATATATGATATTGCTACACTATATGAGATGAATTTAATTTTGCAAATATGATGCAATGTACTTATTTTCCTATTTTCTAATGCAAATATTATGATGAAATGTATGGATGGATGTATGATATGCAAATTATAATGCAACTACATGAGACTGATATGTTTTTTTATGTCAAGTATACTCAATCCATTTAATGATAGAGATAACATCAATTGAAAATTGTTCCAGCCTTGGAAAATCCTGAAATATAGATGCAAAACTAATATGGATGCAATCTGATCCACCATGCAGATCTAAAGATGCAAGGTTGTCATAGTAGTAGTCGATTTTTCATGCTTTTTATCACTGAGCCTTTAAAATTTTGAAAGTGAGTACAAGCATCGATGGTATAATTAGACCATGATGACCTGAATACTACCATGATTTTTGATATTGCAAGATAACACAAGCATCTAGGCATAATTGAACTAAGATGACCTGAGAATTACTTGCATAAACGGACAAGAGTTGATCATTTTCCTATGCAAATTCAGAATGTCATCAATGATACTTTGTAGAGCATGTCCTATGAAAATTATCACAATAATAATGATGAACTCACAAAAAATAGACAAAAAAATCATTCTCCTTCCTAGCTTCTCTAGTTAAAGACATCCTCAAGTTGCTCCAAATAAATGATAACAAAAATCAAAGCATAACAGTTGAAAATTCATGCTAAAGTATTAAAACCATGATTCATAAGAATATCATCCATTTATATTTGTTTTGATTAATTGATTTTAGCTTTTTTATATGGATGTGTGTTTGTGATATGTTTGATGATTGATGTATGTTAAATGTTGAGTGTTTTATTATGATCTTTGTGTTTTTGATGATGTCGGACTATTTTTTATCTATTGGTTTAAGCTCGAAGTTTATTTTCCCTAGTGAGTTCATGATTTTTCCCCCAATCTAGGGTGAGACACAAATGCGGTGCCAGGATATTTACATGAGGTTTATGATGATAGGCATAATGATGGCGAAAGTGAATGGTTGACACATGCACAAATAGATGGATAAGCTAATTTATGATCACAAATAGCACCTGTTGTCAAGTTTTCACTAGTTTTTATTGCACTTTTCAAATTTTATGATTTTTTTGACTTTTTATTTTTATTTTTCACTTTTTTGGTTTTTTTTTTGTTGTCACCAAGATGCCTATTTTCTAGGTTTTCATCAAGGTGATCATTTTTTTAGGAAATTCTTTGATTTTTTTTGTATTTTTTCAAGACTTTTAACGTGCACTAGATGAGTCAAGTGTAGAAATTTTTGAGATGTAGGCTATTGATAGGCTCTTCAAACAAATCCACTTCAAGCGTAGATAACTCATATGCTCTAGATCCATAGATTGATACAATGATGAAGGTACCTATCCAGTTTGGTTCAAAATTTCCTTTCTTTTCACTATCTTATTGATTTTGGGGATTCTCTTTCAGGACTAAATAACCCACTTGAAATTTTCTTGGCTTTTACTCTATGATTATAGCTTCTTAACATCCTTTGTTGATAGGCTTTCAAGTGATCCACAACATGTTGTTAGCATTCATCTAATAATTTTAGCTCTTGAAGCCTGGACACTCTATAATCTTCCTCTGATATGATCCCATTCAATGACACATAGAGTGATGGTAGCTCAACCTCAATAGGTAAAATAACTTCTGAATCATATACTAGGGTGTATGGGGTGGCTCTTTTTGGTGTGCAGATGCTAGTTCGATATTCTCACAAAGTAGGGTTCAGTTGAATGTGCCAATCGCGTCCAACATGTCATTGATAGTTTTCTTTAATATTTTTAAAATGGTTTTGTTTGAAGCCTCTGCTTGGCCATTTCCTTGAGGGTAGTAGAGTGTAGAAAATCGATGCTGGATATGAAACCTTTCACAAAGTTCTTGGACGTCCTGGTTCTTGAAAGGTTGATTGTTGTCATTGATAATGGACTCAGGAATGCCATACCGAAAGATGTTGTAATTTAGGATGAAGTATGTGATATTTTTTCTAGTGATGGTAGTAAATAGAATGACTTCAATCTATTTTGTAAAATACTATGTAGTTTTGATAATAAATTTGTTTCCATTAGATGATGATAGATGAATCTTACTTATTAGATCCAGTCCGCATTGAAAAAAAGGCCACGTTGATGCAAATGGTTGCAATACCTATGCCGGCGCATGTATTAAGTTTCCATGGACTTGAAATTTTGGGCACTTCTTAACAAATTGAAAAGACTCCTCCATATTCGACCAATAATACCCCAAACATAGGACTTTCTTAGAAAGAGTTAGTCCACTTGAATGATTTCCACAGATAACTTCATGAACTTCATGTAAGGCCATTTCAGATTCGTTACATTCTAGACAATGAAGGAGAGTACCATCAACACCTCGTCGATAGAGTATATCCACTATCAGGGTATGTCGAACATCTTGGCGGATAAAGTTACATTTCTAGTTTTGGGATAGATTAGGTGGAAGGGTATTATCTCTCAAATAAGTATATATCTTCCCATAAATAGAGGACTCAACATCAACTAGATGGCATATGACTTGGGATTCGGGGTTGTCGTAGGCAGGGTTAAGAACTTGTTCCACCATGAACTCATAATAGCTTTGTTTTTCAGGTATCTACAAAAGAGAAGCAATTGTTGCCATTACATCAAAAAATTTATTATCGAGTTATCCCACAATAGTGGTTTACAAATTTTGGCCAAACTGGACACCAAAATTATTATTTTTAACTAAATATTCACATTCGGGCACCTATAGTGGCTAAACTGTGAGGTATTTGAAGATGATTCAAACTAGAGTCTCATCACATTTTGTCTCTAGATTCTAAAAATATTTTTTTCAAAAATTTTGGAATCAGATTGCACATCTTTTTTCATCTCTCATGAAAATTGGTTTTTTTTTCAGAAAATAACATTTTTAAAAAGTGGCAAACACCGTATAACACATAACGTTTTTTCCATGAAGGATAAAATTCTAATTCTTTCGAATTTAGATTTTTAACTCTGATATCTAGTGCTTCCACTTGGTTAGATAGTTTTTTATTGTATGTTTTTTCTTTAATAAGTTTCGAAGTCGAACAAATTACAATTCAAACATAGCGCAACCGTATAACGCATAAATTTTTTTGTATATATCGAAATTCAATTTATTTTTTGTTGGATCAAGGAATTCAATATCTAGAGTACTCATATTTTTCAATTTTTTTTTTTTTGATATGCTATTTTCCCACGTGCAGAACATAGACCTTCATTTTCGGTGAAAAACCTATATTTAATCAAACTAAAAAAACAAATAGATAATAAAACAAAAACATATAAAAATTATATTTGTTGGATAGCTTGTCTTGGGGAATACCTGATTCCAATTGGGTTTGTGAAGTCTTTGCCATTTTCATGTTCAAACCGAGCTTCGAAGTGAAAAAATTTAGGTTTTTTTGTGTCTGCGAGGGAGAATGAGGGATAAGGGGGGTTCGTATGAACCCCTAGGGATTTGAGAAAACCACCTCACATAATGCATTTTTATTTGGTTTTTGGGTAGGAAACTAGGGAAAGGGTTTGCTTGAACCTTGGTTTGAGCGAACCCCTTATGGGTTCGATTGAACCAGTAAGTTCGTACGAACCCCCAAAATCACGTTTTTTGGCATGGGGTCATTTTTTGTGAGTTTTCCTTCCTCACTGGAATTTTAAACTACTATTGTGGCTTCAATTTCTCCTCTCTTGGAATTTTCTCAAATTTGATCTCAACAAAATACTTTTTGAAATCATCAACCATTCTCTTATATGACATCAAGTTATCATCCTTTGTCTGATAATCATCGTTCACCTAATTTATGACCAATTGAGAATCTCCATAGACTTGTAACTTTGTAATCTTCCATTTCACTACCACCTTGATTCCAATGATATGTGCTTTGTACTCAATTGTGTTATTTATGCAAGGAAGCATGAGCATATATGATTTCGAGATGGTATGTCCTTGAGGTGTGACAAACAAGATTCCAACACCTGACCCGTGTTGCGTGTAAGAATCATCAAAATATAACATCCACTATTGTGAGGATATGGTAAGAATATCTACATCGGGAAACTCAATATGCATTGGATGATCATCTTGTAGTGGTGCTGCGGCTAACTGATCAACTATCACGTGACCCTTGATGGCTCTTTGATTTACATACTAGATGTCAAATTCACTCAAAATCATTACCCACTTGGCTAGTCTTCCTATTAGGGTATCTTTTCTGAGTAAATACTTCAGTGGATTAATTTTAGCTATGAGTTAACATGTAATGCCACAACTGTTGAGCAGAAAATACTACCACCAAACAATCTTTTTCAATGGAGGTGTAGTTGATATCATAGTTGTTAAATTTTCTACTGATATAATAAATATCCCTATCTTTTCTCATAGAATCTTCATGTGCTAATAGAGCGCCCAAAGATACTTTTGTTGTTGCTATGTAGAGTAATGTTGCTATGTAGAGTAATAATGGTTTTCCTTCAGTAGGTGGCACCAGCATAGGTGGAGACATCATATACTGCTTAAATTGATTAAAATCTAGTTTTGATTTTTCATCTTGGCACTTGAAGGAGATATTTCTATGTAGCAAATTATTAAAAGGATGAGTTTTATCTGCTAGTTCTGTGATGAACCTCCTAATAGATTGGAATTGTCCCTGTAAAGATCTAAGTTAGCTGATATTCTTGGGAGGAGGTATCTCCATTATGGCTTTGAATTTCACAAGATCCACCTCAATGCATTTAGCTGATACTATATATCCTAAAAGTTTAACTGATGTCACGTCATATACACATTTCTTGGGATTTAATCTTACATTTAATTTCTCCAACCGAGTGAATATTTTTTCTAGGATTTCCATATGTCCTAGTGAATGATTTTTCCAACAATTCATCTACGTAATCCTCCATAAATATGTGCATCATGTCATGAAAGATAGTGGTCATCGTAGGTTTATAAGTAGCTCCAACATTCTTCAACCTAAAAGGCATGACGTTCCAACATAAGGTACCCCAGGGACATGTGAAAGTGTTTTTCTCTTGATCTTCTGGTGCTATTTTTATCTGGTTGTAACCTAAAAATACATCCATAAGTGATAGCATTGCATGACCTGCTATCAAATCCACAATGATTTCAATGTTAGGCACAAGAAAATTATTTTCAGAAAATCCCTATTAAGATCTCTAAAATTCATACATATCCCAATGTTGTGGTTGGGTTTTGAAACTAGTACAATATTGGTGATCCATTTAACATAATCAATAGGATGGATAAATCTTGCATCTAATAGTTTCTTCAATTCAACTTTCACCAACAAGGTGATATGTGGATGCATTTTTCTCAATTTTTGCTTCACTAGCTTCACTCCAGGTGGTAGGGATAAATGGTACATTATAAGATCTAGATCTATGTCTAGCATATCAGTGTAGGACTAAGAAGAATTGAATTTTCTCTCTTCAAATAATTTGATGAAGCTTGGCTTTTCCTGATCTGTCATGGATGCTAAGTATAGATGTAGGGTCTTCACTATTTCTACCATACCAACATTGACAAATTGTGTAGGCGTAATTAACACTAATGATGTTTCATGATAATATTCTGAAAGAGTGTCAAATCTCCCATCCTTCGGTGCCTCGTATAGGTTTTCACCGTTGGATGCACTCTTTATTTTTACTTTTTCTTGATCTAATACTACCATTAAATGGTTTTCACCATTAGATCAATTTTTCATTTTTTTTTATTTTGTATCTGAGATATTTGGCACCCTCCTCGCTTGAAGCTTCGTTATGAGATTCATGGGTGGAACTATTTTCTGGGTTGTCAGAACAAAGGAAGTTGGAAATGGCATCATTATTTGCTAAGATAGGGATGTCGAGAGGCTCACTTTGCTCCCAGTCAATGAGTTCAGGATGTACTAATGGTAAAGAGTCATTGGGTTGGTTTGAGTCAAAGGTGGTAAGTGTTTGGATGGAAATGTCCTCAAGGTTTTCAATAGCAATTTCAAGGTCTATGATGTTACTCTCCTCCAAATTGTCTATCTCGCTCGATGTATGTTCATCCTCACTTGAGCCATTGATAAGTTGTGATCCAAATTCAAGAGATCTAGACCCTGAGCTTTGTCCCTCCGTCCATATGGGGGTATACCTCTGTATTATGTCAACTTCCTTATCTTGGAAAGATTCCTTAGACAATAAATCCCATTCATACTCATTTGAATCAGTTTCAGAACTAGCTTGTAGTTGTAGGATTCACTCAACAACCTTCTCTTTTATGTCTTCCTTTGTTTCTTCTTTCTAGCCTAGCCCTCTCTTGTCTTTTGCATGGAGTGTAAGAGGCTAGATTGGCTCAACAATTCCCTCTTTTCTTTTGCTAATAGGTCCTTGTCCTTCATACCCCATCCTCTCCAAGAATGTTTTCCCTTTACCATATTGGTCTATTTGTACATTGGAAGTTGATGCTTGTGATTATTCTTCATCTTTGTACAACTAATTCAAAATTTATTTATCCTCAGATTCATCAACTTGAGTTCTTTCTTTTATAAATCTACCATCAAAGAGTGTGATAGGTTGTGAAGATATTTTTGTTGATGTTGATGGATATCCATGGGATCTTGATGAAGGTAGTAACTGTAAAAGGCATAAGGAGTGCTCAATTGAATATTCACCTAGGCCTTTATCTTTTAACTGGATCTTTTTCTCAAACTATTTTGATAATAAATTGAGTTGACTTTCATGATTTGATGGAGTAGAGTCACCAGTGCCTTTATCTTTTGACTGAACCTTTTCCTCAAGCTTGTTTGATGAAGAATTTGATTGACTTTCATTACCTCATGAAGTAGAATCATTGATACCCTTATCCCTTGATTGATCCTTTTTCTCAACCCATTTTGACATAAAATCTAGGAGTGTGATCTTCTATGTTATGTGGCACAAAAGAATCTTCGACTATTTTGAGTGTATTGCAATATTAAGGATTGTTGGAATTAGCTGAACTAGTGATTTCTTGTCCATTGAAAGGAAATTTTAAGCATTGGTGATATGTTGAAGGTATTGATTGCATTTTGTGAATCCAAGGACATCCCAAGAGTATATTTTATGTCAAATCCTTCTCTAACACCTAATAGATTATATCCTTTACAATTAGCCCTAATCGAATTGGTAACATAATCAATCCATGGGAGGATCTCTCTTCATCATCATAGGATTTTAGAGTGATCTTTCTTCTAGCATGAATGGAATTTTCAAAATCTCCTAGTGCATGAACAAGCTTTAAAGTACACACATTTAAACCAGCTCCTCTATCTATTTGAACATGTTTGAACTAGTGTTTGTGAATTAGAACCTCAATATGGAGGGCAACATTGTGTGGATGGGTGAGTGATATGTCATCATGTTAAAAAAATAATAGGTAATGAGGTGTGGTCAAGTGTCCCACCATGTCCTGGAACTAAAAATATTCCAGATCATTTAGTATCGTGGTGGCTATTAGAGCTTGTTCCAAAATCTCCTTGTGAGCTGGAGAAATTTTGAGAAGTTCTAATATTGATATTTGAGCGGGGATTTTCTCTAATTTATCAACTATGTTGTATTGAGTTGAAGGGGTACTAGGTGTTTTAGATGTAGCTCCTTTCAATATCACTTTGGCTTGCCCTCTTGTGGTTACATTGACTGGTTGATGGTCTTCTTTTTCTCTGATTTTAATGACATTAATTTGATTATAAATTATGAAAATATTTGTGATCAAATTGATTGGTATGATGTCATTAATTTTATGTGATTTGGTGTTAATGCCATGAAGATGAGTTTCAACTATAACAGTTCTTTGTTCATGCTCAATTGTGATGCCATTAACTTGATTCTCGACTGCAATAATGTCTTTTTGGCCCTTGATTTTGATATCCTTGGTTTGATCTTCAACTAGATCAATATGGATAATGGAGGAATCATAAACATAGTTTGAATTTTTCCCTTTGGTGTTTGATGAAGAGGACGCCCCCTTTTCATAGTTTGCTAAAATATTCTTAAATGCTCCATGATCAACATTTGTTTGGGGTCCTTCTACAAATATTTCTTTTCTATCAATCAAATCTTGTACCAAATATTTCAGTTTCATGCAATCATTTGTCTTGTGTCCTTTGTTTCTGTGAAAGTCACAATAATGTGCATCATTTCACTACGAAGGTTTAACTCTTGGTTCCCAATCTCTTGTTTCTGGTAATGTTATAACCTTGGCTACAAGAAGCTCCTTTCATACTGATTCGAGTGACTGTCCCAGAGGTGTAAACCTTCTTCAATTTGAGGATGTTTGATATGGTAATGGTTTAGACTCAGCATTGTTCTGATTAAACTACTTTGATTAGAATTTTGATTGGTTTTTTGGTTTTAGGTTTTTGTTTTTTGTTTTGATTGGTCTTGGTGGTAGCTGTTGTCAAGAAAAATACTGGTTTTGTATTTTGTGTTTTAGCTGTAGGATCATTATGACCAACATTTTTATTTCTTTTCTAGAATTTTGGTTTATCATTGTTGTTGTAATGATTGGAAGAGCTTGCATCATTTGATCCTTCATTGTAGATTTTTAAAACTCCTTTCTTCACCAAGGCTTCTTCAATTTAAATTCCATTTTCAATCATTTTCTCAAAGGTGGGTTGGCATTGCAATTCAAGTCTATAGCTCATATCATCATTTAGATTTACAATAAAGATTTCCATCTTTTCCTTTTCAGGTATGGGATGAGCATATC
Organism: Sequoiadendron giganteum; assembly: GCA_007115665.2. NCBI lineage: Eukaryota > Viridiplantae > Streptophyta > Pinopsida > Cupressales > Cupressaceae > Sequoiadendron > Sequoiadendron giganteum. Next base: position 116,860,879 of record CM021107.1, on the reverse strand, counting down.
TTGTAAACAATTTTATCCATCTTTGTAAAAATATGACAAATGATTCACCCTTTTTCTATTTTGTATTGCAAATGTATTTCATGGTAATTTCATGTTTGATGTTCTAAGAGTATTGAGTGATGAATTTGTTAACCAACTCTTCAAAGGATCCTATTCCTGGTGGAAGTTGTGAAAACCATTGCATACATTGTCTACCCAAGCTTCATGGGAACAATCTCATCAAGTAAGTCTCTTCATGTTCAAACTCTAAGCTCATTGTTTGAAATTCCCTCACATGATCTATAGGATCAGTTTTACCATGTTATATTTATCATACTTTGGGAATTCACAATGCTTAGGAAAGGGTATCATGTTCACAGCCGAATCAAAAGGATATGGGCAGATGTCTTATATCAAGTATCTTTTTGTGGTTCCTCTTTGAATTTCAAGAATTTTTTGTTGCAGATTTTGTATTTGATTGGTTAAGGAAGCCACTGGATCTGTGTTTGGGGGATCAGTTTCAGTCTTTTTGGGTGTTCCATTAAGTTATTGTAACATCAAAATCATTAGGCAATTTGACACCTTTTTTAGAAAGAATTAAAAGGTATTTTTCTCCATCTTTTTCCAAAACTTTCTCCATGAATTTATGGAAGTTAGGATCTTGTTATGCAGTTTGGACATCTTCCTCAGTTATTTCATCACATTCATGTGTGTGTAATCTATGAAATGGATTTTCTTCACCTTCGGCCATGATGTTTTGAATTTCAATTTACTTTTCCTCAAGTTTTTGATTTTGGAACCTTGTTAAAATAGGCATACAAGTGTTATAGTTTGACTAAAATTTGATATTTGTTTGGAGGAGTGCCAAGGATAATAACTAAGTCAAATAGAATTATAAATTTTATTGATAAGACTAAGTTAAATCTGATTATACAACTTTGTTTTGTAATGAAGGATGATAGATCCTAATGAGGAAACTTAGCTAAATAAAAAAAGGTATGATGGATGTTTAGGCACTTTAAGGTTGGTATGTGCAGGATCATCATGGAAAAAAAATACCCTTAAGTGGTGATGAAAATTCAGAAAATCAGAGTTAGGCAACTTCACATAAAAATTGGAATAAGTTATCTATATTAATTCAAAAATATGTAAGAATAGAATATGTAGAAAATTGAATGTAGTTTCTAAAATACTAGGTTTATTTTTATTTTTGAAATCTATTTGGTGAAAATTTGAAATTTCAGTGCAGTAGAGCTTAAAGTTTAGGCAAAAAATAAGAATTAGGTGTTTGTCTGACCACCCTAACCACAATAAAATGATAATATTCTTTTATAATATTTTAGATATAATTAGAGGACTCATGTCCTTATGTGATGCATATTTTTTTGTAGGTTTTTTCCAAGTAATAATTAATTATGATTTTTTTATTACAACTTTTTAAAAATATAAAAAATTGTATGTCTGACCACCTTAACTTGGTCAAAACTTCATGATTTTTTTTTTTTTTTTTAATCCTATAGTATGTGAAGCATAAAATTGATGCATTTTCTAGATTCAAAAAATGTGATACCATTTGAAAGATATAGATGTTTTTCAATCAACCTATCAATCAGGACTTTAGTCATAATTCAAATAGAAAAAGAATAATAGTTACTTATTAAATTCAGAGTAAAGCATAATTTATATTGGTGGAAAACTGAGAATCTCCTTTAAAAACCATTTTTGTTTCATCAATTTTGGATTAAAAAAATGTCGTCAACCACACAGGCCATCATATCACTTACATATTGCCACTTTTTGGCCCATCATGATCCTGCACATACCTAGGTGTTAGATCTTGGTTTAGTTTGAAGAATTTCACTTGTAAATGTCAGTTTCAACAAGTTTAGGACTCTATTGTATTTGAGGAATGATTATGTGCTAATAGGGATCCTTAATTCTGGTTGAAACTGACGAACATGTGATGAATTTAGCTTTCTCATTTTGAATTTACTAGATGCGCTAAAACAAGATCTGGATGCACTGAAAGATGGAATGGATGTGCTAATAAAAAGGCTAGATGTGCTAGAGTGTACCCAATATGTTCCAGTAAATGGCTGAGTGTGCTAAATAAAGGACCAGATGCGCTAGAGAATGCACTTAATGCACTAAAATATAAACTTGATGTGCTGGATAATGTCTCAAATGCACCAGAAAATGGGTTAAATGTGCCAGAAAAATAAAGTGATATGCTAGACTGCCCCTCCTAGATGTGATTTCAACTGGGTATTTTGTAGGCGAATGCGCCAAAAGGATTTGCAAATGCACTGAAAGATGGAACAAATGCATTGAAATATGACCTATATTCTCTAAAAGATGGACTAGATGTGCTAGAAAATGACTAAGATGCAATAGAATGTACCCTAGATGCACCAGATAATGCCCTAGATGCACTACAAGACAAACGAAATGCACTATAAAATGACTCAGATGTGCCATAAAAAGTAGTATATGTGCCAAAACAAGGAATGCATGTGCTAATCTGGAAGTGTTCAATGTTTTTTTGATAGTCTGTTTGTTTATTTTGTTGTTTAAATAAGAGAATATGAATGTTTCTAGGGTATGCTTATGAACATTGAATTTTTTGAGGTTTCCTGGTTTGTGAATTTTGTGAATTAAGTGTTCTTTAATGGATGATTTATTGAATTATGAATTCAAAAACAATAGCAAGTTGTAAAATAGTTGTTTCCGACCTAGGAACTAAAACATTAAGTGTACATTCAAGAATCTGGTCTGATTCCTTCAATTTCCATAGGTATAGCACAAGAGAAAACAAGTCAAACACGTTTGTAATGTCAAGAGCTCATTTAAAATACCATAGCCCACATCTTAGAACTATGTTAGCTTACACAACCATGTCACCCCCTAGAGGACGCTCGTGTTTTTTCCTTTCTCGAGTCTTAACCAAAGTTGAATCCTCCACTTTTGGCCCGTAATCCCTGATAGTTATATGTGAGTATCTTGGGGGAAAATTCTCCCCTCCCCTTGTACTATGATATAGAAAATGTTCAAAGACTAACTCAGTTGGCTTATACACTTAAAGTTCATAGTAAGGGTTTTTGTTTGGTGTGGAAAATGATAAAATCCCTCAGGAGACCTCCCAACCTTTAGAACAAAGGCTTTGGCGATGGTTATCTTGCACACTACCATTGAATTGTGGGTTTTGCTGAATTTGATTTTGATTATAGTGGGTTGAAAAACTTGGCTTTAGTTATTCCCACTTAAGTCATTCCCATAGGGTGAGTACTTTTTCCCACTATGGCAAGCCTTCTAAAGGTGCTATCAAAATATAAAATAGTGATTCTAGAATTCTGGTCACCTAGTGAAAGGGAGAGCATAGGCCTATCTCTTTACAAGCACAATAGACAAGGGGTTTGTTAACCTTATAATTAAGCTCGGTTTTTAATTTAATAAAAATAAAGCAATAAAATAACTCCATCCCCTGCAAACATCATCAGTAGTTTGATATAATTATTTTGACCAGCGTATTAAGCACCTGCAAAATAGAAAACATAAATCAATTCATGAAATTCTATTTTTTTTCAAAATCAACTCGATGCACTAAAATATCACTCTTATGTGCTAAAATAACTACCCAATGCGCTAGAGAAACTACTAAATGTGCTAAAATATAGACTGGATGTGCTAGAAAACCCCCTATATGCGCTAAAGGATGAGTCGTATGCATTGAAAGATGCCTCGAATGCACTATAACAAGAACTAGATGTGCTAAAATATGTTTCATATATGTCGAAAGAACTCACGGTCACGCTAAAAGAATTCAGGTCAAAACCTGTAAACACAATTTCCAAAAAACATTAATAACAATGGGGCTAGGCCCCTCGGTGGGTGCCAAAATGTATTGTGTGGTGTTAGGTAAAATGTTTAAATAAGTAATAAAACAAACACAATCAATGAAACATATTACATTAGAGAATTCTAATGGAAATTTAATTGAATTGAAACCAAGAACATTCCCTAAAATCGTCCCATTGTTTCCTATCTTCAGAGATTCATTGAATTATGTTGGCTCTCAAATTTGTGTACACATTATGACTGTTAGAATGGTAACCTGATGAATGGAATGTTGAAAGATACAATAAATCTATTCTTACATGATGATAAACTATGTTATATTCTATAAATGATAATGGTGATTGTGTCGCCAAAAATTGTTTACCTTTGAAGCAAAGGACAACTTTGTGCTCGTTTTGGTCCTACGTTAGGTCCCCTTTCATCAATTATCACCCTATAACAACATTTATAGGCCCCTGAGGTTTATTAGTTTTTACTTTGAGGCCTATTATACCTAAGGGATCATTCAACCCTTGACAAGCAACATCAAAATTATTCAAAAAGCACTATTCCCACTTCAAAATCCCTTAGTGGGACTAGGTCACCCAAGTTGGCGACCTATTCCTTTTTGAGGATTTTTGTAATTTTAAGCAAGAAAATATATATTAAATCAAAAATCATCAATGGGTGTCAGCCTCTTAGGTAAAAATTCCTAAAAATTAGGTCTTTTTGCTTATAAATACTTGTTTTTAGGTCAGTTTTCCTCTCTCTCTTAGCCATTTTAAAAAAATCCAACTCCAAGAATCAAGTGCAAAACATCTTCCTCAAGAAGATTCATCTCTCTCATAGAAAAAGTTGAAGCTTTTAAACAAAAAACTAGGGATTTTTGTAGGTCTTCAAGCTCACTCCACATTCAAAATCACATATTGTCAAGGGTTGAAGATAGATGACTATGGAGATTCATGGAGAAATCTAGGTTGAGGAGGTGCAACTAGCCACTAAATCACACCTAAAGACTGTTTTCAAAGTGACTCCATCTTCTACTTTCAGCCCATTTTTAGACTTGACGTTTGCATCCCATTTGCATACCTTTCTACACTCATTTGTAATGTTGTAGGGTTTCTAGAATTGAAATATTTCATCATTCCAAATCCTTCACATGGATCTTATTTTGGCACAATAGAATAGGGTTTTGTCTTATTTTAGGTTTTCCTAGTTCTAGACACACTTAGAGCTAGGGTTTTGTGCATATTTTCTATCTTATTGCAAGTTTAAATACAAACTAGGGTTTTGACCAAGGCAAAACCCACATTAGAAACCCAAATATCTTTTCTTTTGTAGGTTATTTTATAGATCTTAGTCTAGATTCCTATGAAGAAACAACATACAAAACATAGGCCTCTATCTCCTCTTTCAGTTTTCTAGAAAAGTTGAAAGGGACTAGGTCACCCATAGTGGTGACCTAGTCCCACAGGAGGTTCCCAACACATAAATTTGAAGATTTGGAGACCCAGTTGGCAAATATGGCTTTCAGAGCAGTTTACCTGAAAAGGGACTAGGTCGCCCCACTTGGCGTAAGTGTCCTAATTGACTCAAAATCCAGATTTCTCAGGTTTTTCGAGGCCCCCACATCTTCTTCGGCCTACAATAGTTTCCAAGTGCACCCATTTGATTTAATAGGTTATTTTGTTTAGTTTAATCTTCATTTTAGCATTGTTATAATACACCATGTGTTTTCCAGCATCATAGACTCTCTTAGTTTAGTTTAAGTAGTTAGGTTTACATATTAAATTTTAGCACTTAGCATATTCCATTACATATTCAATCCCTAATATTGTATGAATCACAAGGTTTAATGCCTAGTTGGTGAAGGAAAACCCTCTTCCTCCTAGGTGAAAAACCTAGAAAGTTGTAGAGCACTCATTCCTATACCTCCACCCAAATCATTAAAGTTTGTGGTTCATTTTGGTGAACCTGCATTTAGAAACATTGTACTTCTGATTTAATCTACTTTTCATCCTAGGAAATTTCTCTTCAGCATTGCATTGAATGTCACATTGTTTAAAAAGGCATCCTAGGGTTTCATACTTTGCATTAGTGAAAAAGACTCATATTTTACATTCATTTCATTACATAATACAAAAAATTGGCATATATCACATACCCTTGAACATTACATTCCAGATTACTACATTTCAAAAAAAACAAACATAGAAAAACCTTAAAAACAACCATACTAGGACTAAGTCGCCACCTTGGGCAACCTAGTCCCAGTACACATTTTTTAAGCAGCATTTTCTGAATTTCATTTCTAGATTTTGCACTTTTTATTTCTTTTTTTTTATGCTCTGTTTCAGCTCTATTATTCTCTATTATATAGTTATTATTATCTTAAAATGGCATTCATGAGTAGCATTAGATTTTACATGTTTCATTTTCTGGTTTAGTTCCTATTTCTTTCAAAGCAAATTCAATGAAACATACACCTGAAAATGTAGCAACCTCACATGATACAATGTATACACTTCTTCACCATCAAAACACTATATCATCTAAACCCTTTAGTAGTGATCATGTAGATAAGTTAGATGAAGCCCTTCAAGGCTTCCTCTCTCTCACTTCATCCACTATGGTTGGTGATAATAAAGTTAAACACTCCCCACCCTTTTCTTCCAAACCTTTTAGTCATGATGATATGGGCATGTTAGATGACATTCTCCTAGATTTCATCTCACCTATTTCATCCACTATGGATTTTAGTGATGAACAACCTCAACAAAAGATTTCAATGTCATCCAACCTCAGTTTTTCTTTACCCACCTTCCCCTAAACCTCTAACCCCATCTCAACCTGAGTTTACCCTTTACCCCCTTAAGCATGATACCATTACTCACACTCATTATACTCATAATAACCCACATCCCCAAAACCCATCTACCTCGACTTCCCTACCATTGCCCAATCCCATCTTACTTGTGGCTCCTCATTTAAACTCAATACTTAGGGAGTATGATTTGGTTGAACAACTTAAAAACACTCCTGCCAAGATATCCCTTTGGGATCTCCTCCACAATTCCCCTAACTATCATTCTATGCTTCAAATAGCATTGCAACAAATAGTGGTACATCTTGGTACAAATGTGAATGATGTGGCAAATCTCCTACATGAAATGAACACAACTAATGTGGACATTGCTTTCTATCAACATGAGTTCCCTCCATTAGAATTAAGAAAACAAAATGAAGCCTTTATGATCATTGCCCAATATGATCAGATAGGTATCAAAAGGACCATCGTTGACAATGGATCTACCCTAAATGTGTGCAGTGTGAAGCTTCTTGATAGGTTACATGTGGATAGATCACAAATCCAATTTGATTCCATATCCATTAGAGGATTTGACAATGTTACAAAGCAACCCCTTGGTGTCATCACCTCACCCATTACTATCAGAATGGTTATGCTACAAAATCCTATCCATGTCATATCCTATGACCTTTCTTATAGTCTCCTCTTGGGATGACCGTGGATACATGAGATGCATGCGGTACACTTGACCCTTCATCACAAAATGAAATATGTCTATAATAAAAAAGTTTATCACATTGACATAGACCCCAAACTTGAGAGAGTTTTTTGCAGCTTGAAAAGGGCACATCAAGTCCTCTCCATGCCTTAATTCCTACCTCTAATATTTCCCTTGCTAAAAAGGACCAACCCAAAAATAAACCCAAGTTTAATTTACTTGGTGATGATTGGGGATCTTTAGAATTTACTCCTTCCTTTATGGGTGAGTGTATTGTCACACTTTAAGAGGATACCCATCCAAAATAATCAATTGTCCTCTCTACCCAATAAGAAGAACATCCTCCCCACACATCTACCTCATCTCTTTTGGAAGAAAATACAATATATACAACAAATTTTGATGAGATAGATTATCAACAACCCCCTAACCCACAAGAAAGGAAATAATTTATGGACGTGGTTATGATCTTGTGAAATAGTTAGGCTACAATGGTAAAGGATGTGGAAAACATGAGCAAGGCATCTGTGTACCCATTGAACCTAATACGCAAGTTACTAAGATCGGTGACCTAGGGTTTTCCTTTTCTAAAGCTACAAAACTCAACCAATGACCCTCTCTCAACATCAACACTATAACATGCACATAATAACCAACCTCACGCTTAAACATCCTCAATCTCTTGATGTGAATTCTCCCCTATTCACCTATGTTCATGATGATAATTATTTGAAACACTTGTTAGGTGCTTCAGATAGGACTTCTCACTCCAAGAGACATGCCTCTTGTGTTTTGATAAGTTCTGAGCACACCCTTAGTAACATTCATGAACTTCACACAAGCATGGAACCATATGATCTTGAAGTTCCTAAGTCCAATGAACTCCCTTTAGGAGATACCATTGACATACCGATGGATATTGATGATAAAGATAAAGTCATTAAAATCAGGAAGTACCTTGATGATGAGGAACAAGAGAACCTTGCAACTTTGCTTCATACCTTTTTTGAACTATTTTCTTGGAAATATTTTGACATGTCTAGAATAGATCCCCAGATAGTTACCCATAATATTGTCATCATTGAAAATGCTAAGCCCGTTCACCAAAAGATTTGAAAAATGAATCCTAATATAGCCTTACATGTTAAAGGAGAACTTGAAAAACTCCTTGACGTAGGTTTCATTCACCCTATTGATTATTCCCCTTGGATATCAAACATTTTCGCAGTGGCCAAACTCGATAATCGTGTTAGGATATTTAGGGATTTTAGAGACTTGAATAAGGCCTTTTTAAAGGATGAATTTCCTCTTCCTAACATTGACATGATCGTGGATTCCCCTACTGGACATGCTTTGTTATCCTTTCTGGATGAATTTTTTTCGTATAATCAAATCTTCATCAACTCACAAGATCAATACAAGATTGCCTTTACATCCACTTGGGGCTCATTTTGTTGGGTTATGATGCCTTTTGGTTTAAAAAATGGTGGAACTACTTATCGGTGAGCAATGACCTTAATATTTGATGATTACATCCTTGCTAAATCCTTAACCTATCAAGATAATGTGAGTGACGTTCGATAAATTTTTGAGCGCATGTGTAAATATAACATATGCTTAAATCCAAAAAAGTGTGTCTTTGGAGTAGATAGTGGTAAAATTTTAGGGTTTATCATATCTCACAAAGGCATAGAGGTGGATACAAATAAAATTGACACTATAATTAATATGCCACCACCTCATAACATCTTCCAATTGTGTACATTACAAGGACATATACAAGTCGGTCATCATTTTGTCACTTGCTTAGCCGATCGTATGTTACCCTTCACACATCTCCTTAAAAAGGATTTCAATTTCGATTGAAATGATAATTGTAAATAGACCTTTGAGAGTTTGAAATAATACCTCATCACTCCCCCTATTTTATAGCCTGCTATACCCAACCAACCTTTCATCCTTTATATAGCTACTTCTACCCATGCTCTTGCTATATTGTTGGCTCAAAAAGATCCCAATGATAAAGAGCATCTTGTTTATTATATTAGAAGAACGATCCTTGACTATGAGACCCATTACTCAACAATTGAAAAACAATGTTTGGCTCTTGTATTTTTTACTAGTAAGTTGTGACATTACTTACTTAACGCCGAAGTACAAGTGATGACAATGGTTAACCCTCTTCGATATATTTTCAATAAAAAAAATATTTCAAGACATCTTGCTAAATGGGTCATGTTGTTAATAGAGTTTGAACTTAAGTTTATTGCTCAAAAAGAAATCAAAGTCCAAGCCTTAACCAACCATTTAATTGATGCTCCTTTACCTTTAGTGTTACCCACCAATTACTCTTTCCTTGATGACAGTGTGTTTACTATAGACAATCCTACATGAGAATTGTACTTTGATGGATCCAAGTGTAGAACAAGCTCTAGTGCTGGAGTTATTTTAATTCCACCTATAGGAAAGCCTATTCCCTTATCCTATCACCTCAATTTCCTAAGTATGAATAACACACCTAAGTATGAAGCATTAATCGCTAGATTACGTGCCTCTTTAGTCATATGGGTCAAAGATATAAAGATCTATGATGATTCACAATTAGTGATTAAACAAATAAATGGTCTCTATCAAACTAAATATGATAAACTATTGCAATATAAGGATCTCATTCTCAATTTGTTAGAGTAGTTTGACTCGTTCATCATTGATAATATCCCTCAAAAAGACAATCACCACATGGATGTAATGGCTAGTGCAGCCTCTCTTATATCTCCTATAGATCCTTCCGAAAAAGTAGTCTTTACCATCCATCCCATTATGAAACCCTCCATCAGTGATAGACCTGATGATGTTTGTCCCACTTTTCCCAATAATCAGTGTGAACAGTATGATGCCATCTATAATTATCTAAAGGATGGTACCATTCCCGAAGGTTTCCTACAACTAGAAATACTTGCATTCACCTCAAAAAGTTAGCCACTAAGTATATAATCCTTGCTAATACATTGTACAAAAGATCCTTTCATGGAATCCTTTTGTGATGCCTCAAGGATGCTGAAACTCATGTCGCCCTCGAACAAGCTCATTCTAGTACATGTAGTAGACATTTTGGTAGAAAAACCTTAGTGCAAAAATTCCTTTACACGGGTTATTACTGGAAAAACATGGAAACAAATCGCTATGTGTATGTTAAGCGATGTCATCAGTTCCAGGAACATAGCCACTTGATTCACACTCCTGCTTCTGAGCTTTGTGCCCAAATACCTATCTAACCGTTTTATGTGTGGGGATTGGATCTCATTGGCAAAATATCCCCACCTTATTTTTTTGGACATATGTTCATCATTACTACTACTGACTATTTCACCAAATGGGTCGAAGCTATTCCCCTCCATTCTATGAATGCTAAGGTGATATGTCGTTTCTTATTGGAACACATTATCGCTCGCTTTGGTCTTCCTTCCGTGTTACTCTCTGATAATGGTACACCGTTTAAGAATAACGATGTCAAGAAGTTTCTCGAGACCCTCCATAGTCAACATCGGTTTTAAACACCCTACTACCCTCAGTCCAATGGTCAAGCCAAAAGTACTAATAAAATCCTTGAACAAATCCTTAAGAACACTATTAGCCAAAACAAAAAATATTGGCATACACAATTGTAATATGTGTTATGGGCATATCGCACAAGTGTTTGTTATTCTATATGAAATACACCTTTCACCCTTGTTTACAGTACAGAGGCTATCCTACCTCTAGAGTTAGAAATCCTCATGTTGATAATTTCTCTCCAAGGTCTGGTCGATAATGATGCTTATGCGGAACAACCTTTACACCAACTTGAAATGCTTGATGAAGAGTGCTTCAACGCTCACTAGCATCTTCAAGATTATGCTAAATAGTTGCAATGCAAACATGATGTTGGTGTCATTCCTAGAAAATTTAACAAAGGTGATTTGGTTTTATATGAAAACCAATGTAACACCACTACCGATTACACTGGAAAAGGTAAATTCAGCCCTAATTGGTTAGAACCCTATGTGATTGATTCGAATTATGGATCTGGTGCTTATACCTTAACCGAGTGTGATGGTACTCCCCTTCGAGATCCCATTAGTGTCGCACATCTATGCAGGTATTATGTCTAATCCCCTTTTGAATGGTATGAATTATGTATAGTACTGTGGTTAAGGCTATTGGATTCACTCTTATTGGCTTTCTCATTGCTTTGTTCTTGACAAATCATTATGCATGTGTCCTGAACACTAGTAAAGTGATTATTTAATTCAATTTTATAATTAATTTAGATTTCATACTATTCACTTTTCCTTCTTGTGCATTATGTTACTTTCAAATCGTAAGTGCATAACATATTCTTATGTTGAATCTAACATACATTCTAAACATGTTTTACCTAGCTCACATACAATGTGTTAAAATCATTTTTCCATTAATTAAATACTCTACCAAAGGCTATTTAATTAATCACATTGTAATTTAACATCCACACAAATAAATTACACCATCTAAAATACAAATGCATATATATACATATATCAAAAGTCTTTTGTACATGTCATCATAATATACAATGTCATTGAGGACTGTGATTACAAGATCCCTTGGGATCTGGTACTCGTGTTGCATCGATAGTAGGATGTCAGGAGACAGTCGTGCATGATCATGATCCACTAAATCTAAGCCCGAACTCCATCCCCTCCATCCATGCGAGTTTCAACCACTACTCACCTACTATTTGGTCCCTCTCTATTGGGGGCTGTGATGGTTTTATCTATGGTGTAGCTCTCCCTCAATGGATCTACCTCCCCAGGACCTCATAAGTTTCCTGCAGTCTTGTGAAGGGTCTCAAGGTCTCTGGCTCTTGCTCCATGATTAGTGGGGGCACGTAATCAGAATCCATCTCCTCTTCATTGAACGTTTACGACACTATCTTTGTGGCTACCTAACGTAGGAACTCTTGCCAACCCTCTGTAGGCCCTGTAAAATCAAACCTGAATTTTATCAATACACATCATGATATATATATGCATTAAATAAAACATCAACATATAACATACATGTATCAAAATTAAATATCATCACCTATATCTCTGGTAGAATGTGGAATGTCCACCTCATCCTGTGTAGGGGTCATAGATGATGTGATCACCTCCCCTCGGCTATAAGTGATGTCACCTCATGCTGCTACTATCCAAGATCTACTCATATATATAGGTGAGACCTCTCCCTGCTCATATCAGTCCCTAGTCACTACCTCATCATCCTCACTTAGGGGTGGCTCCTCTATTCTCTCCTCCTCCTCCTCCTCCTTCTCCTCATCCTCCTCCTCTCCCTCCTATCTGTCATAATCCAGGTTTGCATCCTCATCAATAATATCAATAAATATGTCAAAATCCCTATAGTGTGTCTCCTTGGCCTTGTCCCCTCTCTCTCCTCCCCCTCATCTAGTACAGGCTCTACATCTCCTAATGGCTCATTCATCAGGAACACTGGGTCTAGTCGTGATGCCATCCACCATTCCTCATCTGCATCATCCACAGGTGGCTAATCATGATCGAAATAGTTAGATTCACTCTGGATGACATTATCTAGTGTAAACTATGCTATATCGTCTAGCCTCTGGGCACTCAGAACAAACCTCCTAAATGATGACCGTGGTTGTGGTGGTGTTTGTACCTATCCAAACTACCTCATAACCCAATCAAAGTAAAATGGTCACACTATGTGATCGTGTCATCCTACCAAGAACCTGCTCATCTATAACCTCCTCAACTATTTGGTGTGATCTGGCCACTAAAGAACAAGCTAGTACGACCTCCATAGGATATCATCCTCATCTAGTCCGTCAAATCTCACCCTCCAAAAGTGCAGATAACCTTACTGCCATAGTCATCTTAATGGATAGCCAAATGCTCATGGATAGCCCACTATTGTTAGATACGGGAAGCCAACTAGTCGAGTACATGTGATATGCTCTAAACACCAAACCTATAGGATTGTACAATGTACCATACTATCAAGCTCCCGGAATACAAAATGACCAAGGTCATAGTACAAATGTGCTAGAATGCATCATCCCCAAGCATAAATCATCTGATGCTCTACCATCCCTCCTACTAGATGTACCATACCACTATCTAGATGTGCTTCTCGTCCATCTGAAAAGAGGACCAATGCTACTATATGCATCATAATCCACCTCACCATTGGCACTTGCAAGTAGAGTAACATAGCCATATCAATCCATCATACAAGTCTCTCAAGAAACTCATTTGTCTACCACCTAGACGCTGATGAGAACGAGTGAGTACCTATACAAATCATCCAAATATGCTATCTAGATCATCCAATCTCTTCAATTCTACTCTAATTCATTATGCAAGTGTGCTAATGTTGTTATAGTGTGCTTTTCCTATGGCCCTAGACACTAATCCTTTTGGGACACTTTGTGAAGAAAAAGGACACTTTACGAACAAAAGGGACTCTTTGTGAAAAAAAAAGAGAAACTTTGTGAACTTATTTTCCAAAACCCTAATCTAATCTAAACAGGCATTAAATTCATTCTATAATTGAAAACTCACAAAGAAAAGGCTCTGAAATCAACTGACCTCATGCTGATGGTTGTCGCTCGCCACCTGATCTCGAAGCACGTCCAATATCGCAGGAGTGAAATCCTGTGTGCTCGACATCCTCTCATCCTCTCCTCGTCACTCTTCAATGCTACAAAAGGTAAATGAGCAAATAAGTACACAATTACTCTTTTTATTCCTTTTAACTATCTCGTTTTACACACGTGCACAATTGTACCTTTTTACCATGTTAACCTTTTTTTGTTCTTTTTTATTCAAATCAACATACCAAGTGCCAATGAACTCGGTTTTTGATGTCGTTTGTTACATTAGAATCATTTTTCCATGCCCTACATCATCACTCACCTATCATTATGAGGCATGGTACTTGGAAATTCCCTCTGATATGTGTGTCTTCATTCGACATGGTTAGATTTCTACCTTGATTCCACCTCCGTAAAGAAAGCGGAATCAAGGGGGGGCATGCATCTACCCTTGAATTTGATCTTTAGGGATTAGATAAGAGGATTTCTAGGACTTCTAATGAATTTGTGACTACAATATGGGCTTCATTATCCCACCCTTTAAATGACTATCCTTTTAGGAAAATAAGGTGCATTGCTTGTTTAGAGTCATTTAGCTTACATATGCACACAAATTCATATGGGTGCTAAAGTGGGGGCTAAATGTATCACCAAAAAATGTATACCTTTAAAGAAAAGGACAATTTTGTGCCTGTTTTGGTCCTACTTTAGGTTCCCTTTCATCAATTATCACCCTAAAATAACATTTATAGACCCATAAGGTTTGTTATTTTTTACTTTGAGGCCTGTTATACCTAAGGGATCATTCAACCCCCGACAAGCAACATCAAAATTATTCAAAAATCGCTATTCCCACTTCAAAATCCCTTAGTGGGACTAGGTCGCCTAAGTTAGCAACCTAGTCCTTTTTAAGTATTTTTGTAATTTTAAGCGGGAAAATGAATATTTAATAAAAAATTCTTGATGAGTGTCAGCCTCTTAGGTCAAAATTCGTGACAATTAGGTCTTGTTTCTTATAAATACTTGTTTTTAGGTCATTTTGCCTCTCTCTCTTAGCCATTTTTTCACATCCAACTCCAAGAATCAAGTGCAAAATATCTTCCTCAAGAAGATTCATCTCTCTCATAGAAAAAGTTGAATCTTTTGGATAGCAAACTAGGGATTTTGCAGGTCGTCAAGCTCACTCCACATTCAAGATCACATATTGGTAAGGTTTGAAGATAGATTCCTATGGAGATTCATGGAGAAATCTAGGTTGAGGAGGTGCAACTACCCACTAAATCACACCTAAACACTATTTTCAAAGTGACTCCATCTTCTACTTTCAGCCCATTTTCAAAGTTGAGGTTTGCATACCATTTGTATTCCTTTTTACACTCATTTGTAATGTTGTAGGGTTTCTAGGATTGAAATCTTGCATCATTCCAAATCCTTTACATGCATCTTATTCTAGCACAATAGAATAGGGTTTTGTCTTATTTCAAGGTTTCTTAGTTCTAGACACACTTAGAGCTAGGTTTTTATATAGATTTTATATCTTATTGCAAGTTTACATACAAACTAGGGGTTTGACCAAGGGAAACCCCACATTAGAAACCAAAATATCTTATGTTTTGAAGGTTATTTTACATATCTGAGTCTACATTCCAATGAAGAAACAACATATAGACCATATGCCTCTATGTCCTCTTTCAGTTTTATAGAAAGGTTGAAAGGGACTAGGTCACCCATGTAGTGGCGACCTAGTCCCGATGGAGGTTCCCAACATAGACATTTGCAGATTTGGAGACCTAGTTGGCAGATATGGCTTCCAGAGCAATTTACCTGAAAAGGGACTAGGTCGTCCCACTTGGTGTAAGTGTCCCAGTTGACTTAGAATCTAGATTTCTCATGTTTTTTTAGGCTCCCACATCTTCTTCTTTGGCCTACAATAGTTTTGAGGTGCATCCATTTGATTTAATAGGTTATTTTGTTTAGTTTAATCTTCATTTTAGCATTGTTATAATACATCATGTATTTTCCAACATCATAGACTCTATTAGTTTAGGTTAAGTAGTTAGTGTTACATATTACATTTCAGTACTTAGCATATTCCATTACATATTCAATCCCTAGTATTGAATGAATCACATGGTTTAATGCCTAGGTGGTGAAGGAAAACCTTCTTCCTCCTAGGTGAAAAACTTAGAAAGTTGTGGAGGACTCATTCCTATACCTCCACCCAAAGCATTAAATTTTGTGGTTTAGTGATATGATAATGGATATGTTGCTAAAGACTATGATGCAAATGTTGTATAAAACTACTATGATAATGGAAATACAACTAATAAACTAAGCCATGATTCTAAATTAATATTTTCTACTATGCTAAATGCTAAATTCTCTAAATTCTCTAATGCTCTAATGCTCTTAAATTCTCAAAGATAATTTTTGCAAAGTAAGTTTGCTCAAAGATAGCATGTATTTACTATAGAATGAGGATGTATTTATAGATTTTCCAAGGCATATTGTGATGTGGAAGCAACCAATGGTCTGGATTTGATTTGGATAAATGAAGGGTGGAGGATGGAGGATGGAAGAGTTGGAGAGAAATAAGGAGATTGTTTCCTTGCATGGAAACAATCTGCCAAGTGTAGAGGAGAAGAGATGAAATGGAAGAGCCAAGTGTCTCAAGTTTGTTTTAGCATTTTTTGAGGATAAATATCAAAATTACATATTTGGAATATTCATTTTGTTTGAAACACATGATGAGGTGGAAGGGGAAAATGTTGTAGACATGTGACTAGAATTAAATTTAGGATTTAATTTTAGTGAGAGGAAAGATAATTAAATAAAACAAACTATTCAAAGTTGTTTATTTAATTAAAATTATAGGAATGTGATTGTAGATAAAATAGAAAATATGAACTATATAAATAAATTTAGAATTTATATTTATAAGTAGTTGAATTAAAGGGGTTTATTAATTAAATAACTTGTATTTAATTAATGAACTAGAAGAATTAGAAAATTTGAACTATATAAATATATTACAATTTATTTATAAGTAGATGGATTAAAAGATTTATTAATTAAATAACTTGTATTTAATTAATTAGATTACCCAAACTAATTTTATGTGTATACACATATGTTAACATTAATTCCTGAAATTCAAATAACACAAGCCGAAATATAAATACACATTTGGAATCATTGAAATACCACCAAAAACATATTTTAAATTTAGGTCCTAGGCCTAAGCGAGGACCCATTCATCCTTGGGAGTATGGGTCCTAGGTCACTTACCTAGGATATGCATCCTCCAATGATAAATGATATGTTATGGAATTGATGAATGTCGGGTTTTCCTCTTCGGAAATTATAATTAGTTAAGCTTGGATTTGAATTAAAGGGGACAATTGAGGCATAATTAACCTCAATTAATTAATAAATCCCTAGATTAGTGTGAAAGTATAAAGGTAAACCTTACAACACCACAAATAAGTTACAATTAAGTCCATTTTAATTAATAAGGTCCTAAATGTAATATGAATATGTAAAATACATATTACAACACTAAATTAAGGCATAATTTAGTCCTTTCATTTAATATTATTCCCAAATTAAGTTTCAAAAAGAGATACTTTTTCCTACACTACTTTGAGCCCCCACTTTAGTGAGAGTATGACCCTATGTCAAACTCACACTAAAGTAGACATTCGACATAGTTATGTGTGTAGCAATGAGAAAGATACTCCATCATACACTATCAAAGCCTAGGAGAAGAAAAAGAGGGTGGATCAAGCTATGACCATCCCAACGCAATGTGGAACGTGGTTGTTTTTCCTTAGAAGGGGTAGGATCAAGGTATGATTGTCCCAACATGATGTGGAATGTGGTTGTTTGTCCAGGGAAGGGGTAGGATCAATCTACTACTGTCCCAACATGATGTGGAACACGACTATTTATCCTTCTTGTTCATAAGTAGAACTCGATGTCCACTATGAAAATGACATGTACACTCACATGGGGTAATGGAACCATAGGCCATCCACAAGGTGAGTCCCTAGGAAAGTGGTTTAGTGAGAAAGTCATGCCTTTGTGTCGACTCTCACTGTACTTACCATACCAAAGCTATCCCTTTGACAACTCAGATAGGGCACCACACATGTTTTGGTTTCAAACTTCACAAAGTTAACAAGTTGTATTATGCTAAACACTTATGAACATTATATATTTTTTTTTCGAAGGGATCTTGCTTAGTTCGTGTAAGGTATTCTTCTTAGGGATCATCAGGCCTAATTTCTCCAAGAGAGGAAAAGTCCAAGAATAAGAGAATCATAACTTAGGGAATGTAGTGCATTGCATCACCACTAAGAGGAAATTCGTATGCTAAGAAATATCATTCTCTCAGAGGATGTCAAACCTAATGACACCATCAAGAAAAGAAAACATCATACGAAGTAAGAAAATCACATAAAGAATGCAGTGACATCGATGTATGGCCCCACTTTAAAGGAATTTATAACACCATTATTGTGAGCAATAACTTTAAAGTAGAAGAAGATATGAGAGCTTAGTCAGAAAGCCATATGCCAAGTCACATGTTTCCAAATGAAGCTACATCATGTAAAGAGGAAGGGGTTTCCCCAAAAAACACATAAGGGATCTATGGATTCAGGGTCAGTATATCTTTGCTACAATTTTGTTATAGAGCTCGAAAATGTCATCATTCCCCAAATACTCATAAAACAGGAAGAATGACACATAGAGAGTGAAAAAAATAAAAATATTTCAAGTCAACATGGAAGAGACCTAGATGTCTCCACACCTTGCGTCATCCCCAAAAGGAAAACTCAAGTCAATCGAAAAAGATATTTTCTTACAACATAGAGAAGAATGTAGGAACAAATAGAGGAATTCAAATGAAGAGTGATACATCAAATGAAACAACATGGATGATCACATTACGCACATGAAATCACACAAATAAGCATGAAAAAGAAAATAAAGAAAAATACTAGTAAGGCACATGTGAGTCAACCTATAGCAGGTCGTCTGCATCCCAATCTTGCTCAGTATGTGTGGAAGGAGGACAAATAGCCAAAGGGATAACATGAAGTACCAAAAATAGGGCAAGGCAATCTAACCACTTGCCCCCACTAAGTGCGGGAAAAGGATGAGCTGAGGTAAGTTATGAGAATGAGATCCTTGTGATAAAGATAATTTTTTGCAATGAATGCTAAATATGTAATAGTGAGCATACTAAGATCCTACAACTATTAAATGGAAAGGAGAAAAGTGCATGATTTAAGTCAAGATGGATCCATAGGGGATCTAAATTTCTTCAATATTCCCTTGAAAATATATAAATTATTGATGTGATGTCCAAAGAATCTATGATAAGCAAAATATGGCCCATTTTGATAAGTTTGATATTTAGTTAGATTTTCACATTTAGGTGGAAATTCAATTAAGGTATAAAATATATTCTTAGTCTTGGGAATTTGTAATAGATCATAGGAAGTGGTAGGAATGTCGTATTTCTTTTATAACCGAAGTCTTTGATGTGCATGTAGTTTCAGTTTATTTTTCTTTGGTTTGATTACTGTGTTGTGATCCCTTTCTTCTTCTAACTACAAACCTTTCCCTTTTGCAGAAAAAGGATGTGTTAGGAGTATTAAAGTGCTTATAATTTGTGCTTTCTCCTCTTTTATGCATGGAAGATGTGTAGGAAGGTGATTGTTGGTGAGGAAAGTTCTTATTAATGATATGGGCTACGACACATATAAAATATATTTTTAGTTCATGCTTAAGCATCATTTGTATGTTCCCTATGAGAGGAATGGCATTAGCAGCAATAGGAGCAGTTCTCACAAAGTTCTGGAAAACTTTTAATTCTTCATCTAGTCTCCTATGTTTTCTTGCAAGACATGATCAACATCATGCACATTGGTTGTAGGAATGGAAGTCATTGTAAATGAGGCATGAAGGCTATGATCCATAGAGGGTTGATTATCAACATTATTAGTAAAAGAGTTAGAGAACCCAAGATCCACGGTGAAAGGTGTATCATGAGATGACATGAATATCAAACTACATCTCGCAATAGTATTGCTAATAGGACACCAAATTGTAAACCTCATACAAGATTTCAGAAACTTAATATACACAGCCGAAATGGAAAGAGGGTGAAGCGCAATGCAATGACCTAGAATGCAATATGTAAATGCAATTTTCAAATTACACAATGTAAAAACCTAAAAAAGATGTCTTGTAAATGCAATTTTAAAATCAAACAATGCACAAAATGTATCAAATTAAGCCGAATATGATCAATTTCACTTAATAGAAAATTTGTAAAATGAAACAAAAAAGTGAAAATAGTAAAATGAAATGCAGTAAGTAATGTTTTAGTGCCCACAAAATCAAGAAATGAAACTAATCAACGACTCGCATGCCCTAGGGTGAATGGGTCCTAGGTTAGAGTTTTTAAAATTTTGTCACAGATTTCTGAGATGATTTCAGCAATTTCTAAATTCTGATCAAAAGCAGCAAGTTACAGTTTGATTTTTTTGTGAATCTAAGGTTTCAAATGCAAGTGCAAAATGTGATAAAATGACAAACTAGGAGACCTAATTTGACATGCAATTTTTTTAAAATTTTCAAATGTAAATAAGTATGTTGCAATGCTATGTAAATGATATGCAAAATGACTGATATTTTTTTATTTTTCATATTTAAAGAATGCAAAGATGCAATCCTAAAACCCTTAAATGAAATGCAAAGTAAATGCAAGCTAGACACCCTAAATGAGATTTAATTCAATGCAATGAAATACAAATGAATGTAAGATCTAAATCTAGGGTATAAATGGACTCCAAAATTAGAAAATTGCAATGATCAAACTCGGGTTCACAAAAATAAAACATAAAACAATAGGTTCACGAATAGGAAAGAGGTGAAATGGGGTTTGTGATGAACCTATTTCTCTAATTTCAGTAGGAAATGAGATCCAAACAATGAAATGACTATCAACCAAAAAGTGAGTCAAATCAAGGTGTGAATCTACGAATTCGCTTTTATGTAAGGATGGGGGTATGAGTCAAACAACACATTAGGAAAAAATATTAAAAATAGCAAAACAACTCCAAATTGTGATCTATAAAGTGCATGTAGAAGATTAAACTCAATTCTGATGGAACCAAAAGTCAAATTATAGATATGATAATGGGAAAGTGAAGTGCACTAGTCACCAAAAGTGCCTTTTTGAAGCTTACTAAGGACTCATTCACCCTATGGTGAGTGGGTCTTGGCTAGGGCTCCTAAGAATTAGTTTATGGGTTTTGTTCAACTGTGTTTGCACTCCTAGATTCCTGAATCTTGTGGTAGGAAAGCCAAAAAAAAATTTAGTAGGTTAGTTTCTATGAAATTACAAGAATGATGACAACTTTGACAACTTTGCAATTTTTTCTCTTTAATAGATCTTCCACCTAAAATCTGCAATCACACATCATGAGAGAAAAATGTTGTTTTGTTACGGGAATGGAGATTTTCCTTGGTCAAATCCTATTGTGCTAATTAAACCTTGTAATGAAATGAAATAGCATGAAGGAATGATGAATGGACAAATGCAATGTCACAACTCACCAAACCTTGTTTGACCTTTGAATATGGATCTGCATCTTGCATGAAATGGCTTCAATGGATGTTGATCTTGATCATGAAACTCTACTTGAAACAATTACTTTGATATGCTTAAATGGATCTTGAACAGTACATCAACATATTAGCTCAAACAACATGTATGATGCAAGAAATATTTGACATGATAATAGGATCTTGAATACTGTAATAATATTCTTCAAATCTATTCTTGAATGTCTTGAAATGCTCTTGAAATGATCTTGATAATGATCACTTGAAATGCTCTTATGATAACTTCTATTTGCTAGGTTCTCTTGAAAACTTTCTAGGTGAAACATAGTGAAATGACCTCTTATTTATACATATGTTAACATTAATTCCTGAACTTCAAATAACACAAGTTGACATGCAAACACACATTTGAAATAATTGAAATACCACCAAAAACATATTTGAAATTTAGGTCATAGGCCTAAGTGAGAACCCATTCACCCTTGGTCGAATGGGTCCTAGGTCACCTACCTAGGATACACATCCTCCAATGATAAATTTTATGTTATGGCATTGATGAATGTCGAGATTTTCTCTTTGGAAATTGTAATTAATTAGTCTTGGATTCAAATTAAAGGGGCCAATTAAAGAATAATTGATGTCAATTAATTAAAAAATCCCTAGATTAGTGTGAAAGTGTAAAGGTACACCTTACAACACCACAAATAAGGCACAATTAAGTCCATTTAAATTAATAAGGCCCTAAAGTTAATGTGAATATGTAAAATACATATTACAACACTAAATTAAGCCATAACTTAGCTCTTTTATTTAATATTATTCCCAAATTAAGTATGAAAAAGGGATACTTTTTTCTACACTACACAAGGGTTTCAATGTAATTTTTAACACACTTTTTTATCATGAGTATTATTATCTTGCTATTTTTTTATGGAATGGTTTGATGTTGAAAATTGATATTTTATTCTTGAACATGATACTAGATCTAGGTTATTTAAATCCCTTTAAAAATTATCTTGAATTTGCAAGCCCCTTCCCTTATTTAAAAGGGTTTTGGGTAGCTAACTTTAGATGATGCATCTTTGAGTAAAATAAACCTCATTGTTTCATTTAGAAGGCCCAAATAATATACATAATAAGAAAATTGATATGTTAGGTTGATAGTATTGTACAAATGATTTTTGGAATTGCTTATTGGTGATTATACATATTTTTGTACCACTTATATACTTCCACATTTTCTATTGAATCTAGGCCATCTTGGTTTACAAGTTGGAGTAGGCCTTGTATTGGCTCTAATATGGGTCAGCATTCTTTAATTATTTTCATTTAAATAAAATTAAGGTGTAGGTATACTATCTATAGAGAGTTGATCTTATTAGTAAGCTTGAATAGGAATAATGTAACCAATTAGTCTATATAGGTTTGATGTCTACAGTAAAATAAGACAATGAGTGCTCATGGGGAGCTTAGTCCCTAAAGACACCCAACCCATAGAGGGCTTATTTGTTATATTATTCACACAACAAAAAGTGGTGCCATTCTTTGCCATGTAAATCTCTCCACCTACTCACCACAATAGCCTTAGAATCTTTCCCACTCACTACTTGATCCCTACTAGTGTTTATCCTACCCAAGAATAACCTATATAACACCAATAATCTACTCATATTTGTAGCACTATCCACCAACAACTCCAATAGTGTTGGGGTGTATTTTTAATGTGTAAATCAGTGGTGTTTTTTATTATTTCCATATATTTGGCATGTGAATTCAAATTTATGAATTCTTATAAGCATGAAAAATATATATATATATATTTTTTCTAATTTTTTATGTAATTTAAGTCTAAATCTCCTCTTCAATTATATTTTAAATACAATATCTTTTTCATACAATATTGAAATTAGGTAATTTTTTTGAAAATATTGGAAAACTCTAAGGATTCTTATTGGAATGTGATAATTTTATTTTACCAAGCCAATTATTTTATAAATTTATAAAATCACCAAATATTATAAATAGTTGATTTAGGATTTAACCTTGTAATATTTGCACTTAGTGCATCTTGTAATTATTTTTGGGGGATCTCATTTCTACAAAATTCTATTATGGGGGGTTGTAAGGCACATTATTTAGTGCTCAACTTTATTTTTATTTTTTATTCATAACGGATCAAACAAAGATAAAATGAATGGTATTTAAATTCAAAATAATATAAGGAAAAATCAACTTTAAGTCTCGATAATCCCTCCAACTCAACAATAAAATAAAATTAAAAACTACTCCCTCTTCTAAATAAAGTGAGTCTCCCTCTAGAATATAGAATAATTTAAGGGGAGGTTTCAACTTTTATGGTAAATGGGACACAGTAAGTCTCATTGTTTTATGCCATACTCCTAATTTTTAAAAACTTGTAAGAACTCTATAGAAACATATTTATTTCTAAACAAATTAAGATAAATTTACATAACTAATTTTGTGTTCCTTTGTTTGGACACACATCATATTGTGTCTTTTTATGCTCACACTACATATAAAGTTACATGGGGGTTGTGTACATGCCTTGTTATTTCCATTAAAAAAAATTCTAATCATTTTCCCTCCATGAAAATGAAGAATTTAATAACTTATCCTCATGCATGTATGCCTCATTCTAGAAAAATGAATATAAAAAATGACATCCACTAGATAATCCTTCACAAGATTAAATTTTAATAGATTAGCTAAAGGAAATCTAGGGTAGGTATGATGGGTATATTTATTTGTGGATGAATAGGGCCAATATCTCCTAATTTATGATCCTAATTTTGTATTTGAGTCCAATTATATTGCTAAATTTAGGGCTAAATTGTAGTGTCTCAAGTAAGCCTTAAAATTAGGCTGGAGTAGGTTGATAGTGGGAGGAGATTCTATAATTGTTATTATAAGAATTAGAAAAAGTAAATCATATTGAATTTTGGACACAAGCATTACAAAGGCATTATAATTAGATAAGTTTTTTGAATAAATAAGATTTGATCATGTATCAAGAGGAAAGTATGGTTGGAGATGAATTGGGAAACTAACCCAAGAATGAATTATAAATGTAAGAATCAAAAAATCTCTAAGATATGTTTGATGATTTTGCAAGGAACCAAAAAAAATTATTAATAAATAATCTACACAAGAAAACTACCCTCATAGCCTAATAAGGATACATACAATTAGTGTTTATTTCATTGGGTGGTAATAGTTGTAGGATAATCCTATGAGTAGAGAGTGATATTGGAGTATAAAAGTGAAATATATAGGAAATGAAATTGTGTTATCCATGTGTTATTTAAAAAAAATCTTGATCAAACCTTATCTTTCAAGCTAATTATATATAAGCCATGCCAAGTTTTCTAAATAATAAATCTAAACACTACTAGAAGGTTAGCAATGTGAATGGAGGAATGAGGCTTAAAAAGTATTCAATAATATGTTTTCACTCATAATATGACCATACTACTAAAATAAAAAATGATTCATAAGCCAGTCATATTATAATTCAATAAATATATTCATTTTAAGGTTTTAAAAATATTTCCCTTTCTATTTTTGACCTCATTGACTATACTAATTTTCTTTAGTAACATGATTCTCTAACACTCCTTCATATTTAAATTCAATAAAATCTTTAAATTTTATTCAAACTTTGGATTATCAAATAAAAATTATTACATTTTTAAGCATAATCTTGTAGTCTTGGATTATTTAAGGATTTCATTCTAGATTAGCCAATGATCTAGGACCCCATATGAAAGGAATTTTTGTGAATGAAGAATTGATAACCACCTATAATATATTCAAGAGGAATATATTTAGGCATGAATAGATGCATGCATCTTCTAACTTCTTATTGTACTATGTAATTCATTTTATTTTTGGAAAAAGTATCTCAAACTTACATCCCAATGTTCTATATTTAATTAGTTATTTTATTTATTTAAATCAATATATCTTCACATGGGAAAGAATGTGTACTAAAATGAGGTTGCATTTTTTTTCCATATTTCAAATACTTTATAATATATGCAATAGTTTGTAAGATTATCTAGTATAATTATGTGATTGTTAGATGTGGGGATTACTAATTATAGATTGCATGACACATGTAAGGGCATTATTATAGGGAGATACATAGTAGAACTTCCATTTTTATAAACTTATGTTCGATCATAAATAATTTTTTAATGGAGATACTGAAGCCAAAATGGAGGAGTCAAGTTGAGAAGTTGGCTATGATAGATTATGACAACATCAGAGAATCATCTAATATGACAATGTTGAGTCATCAAAAAAGTTGCATGTTGGAAATTTCCATGGGTGTATAGGACCTATTTTTAGGAGTGGTATTATCCCATTGTTAATTTTTTACTACTTTTTATTTCCTAATCTATATATATATTTTTTCCTTGGATGGAAGTGAGGTATGATGTAATTCCTTAGGGGGTTATCAACTACAAAAAATTCTCCAAATTTGTGTTGGGTTTTCTCTTGTCAAATATTAATAATGTTGATGTAAATTATAATTATATTAGTTATATGATTAAATTATTTCAAGATTTGGAGGCTAGGTATTTTCCTAAATGGATCTCCTAGGATAAAAATTCTATCATTTTTGTATTAATTTTCTGTGTATGTTTTCTATAAAAACTAATATAACATCTTTTACATTTATTTTTATCCCTTTTTATTATAATAGGAAGTATTTCCATAATTATCTTCTTATCATTTATTATAAACCTTGACAAAATTTATTTCCTAATTAGTAGGAAAATAATTTTTTTTACTAATCCTAGTTTGAGTAGGAAAATAAAAGGTACATAATATTTTTATATGGAGTTATTTAGTGGCATAGAATTTTAGTTAAGCGAGGTCAAGATGGAGGATTTATATATAAGAAAAGAGGCCTTCTAGAAGATAGTTGTACCACCTTCTATTAGACCGAATGATACAAAAACCTTTTTTAATAGTATGTATTCAATAAAATTAAACATTTTGTTCCCCCAACATGAATTACCTCCTCTTGAAATTCAATAACAACATGATCCTCTTTTAATCATTTTCATCATTAATCAAAGTGGAATAAAGCATACTAGAATCAATAATGGATCATCCCTTGATGTTTGTAGCATTCACCTATTACATAAGATCAATGTAGATGTGTCTCTCATCAAGCATAATACTCTTTCTATTTGTGGCTTTGATAATGTTGGTAGGAAATCATTACGAAGAATAAAAATTATGAGTTAATGTAGGAACCATGACTTTTCCTACCTTTATCCATATTTATTTTAATTCTCTCTCATATAATTTTCTTCTTGGTAGACTGTGGATTCATGCCATGGGGTTATTCCCATCCACTCTTCATTGTATAATGAAGTTTGTATATACTAACAAGGTCTATATAGTTAAAGCTGATCCAAATCATGAAATTTGTTTACAAGCTAAATCGAGACATAAACCTCCTATTTCTAACTCTTTAGTACTTTGATTTCATCCTAAAAAATGGAACCACTACATTCTAATGATAATGATACCAATGATAGTAAATCACCTACAACTACACTTTTTGGTGATGATTGGGGTTTGTTAGATTTTCTGCATTCTTTCATTGGGGATTATAAATTCTCACCATCAAAGCCTGAAGAACTAAAGGTTTTTTCAATGGCACCCACACAATATTATCCTTATTCTTCTGAAACATCTAATATTTTCTAGACCTACTGCTAATGAGTGGGATATGATCCCTTAGTTCTATGTATTCAATTAGTGGTTTATACCCCCCAAAATTGATGCCAAAAGTTTCTTGTTACCATAATTTATTTTCCATGTGAGGTGGTTTGTTATTATGTTTCTACAACTCATCATGAATTTCCACACATGTTAGCCACCTCTATGTTTTGCAACTATTGGGGTTCTCTCTTTGGACATGATATCCAGGTATTTCCTTTGCAATATTTTGCATCATAATAGATTTGGATTCTAATACATCTTCCATATTAATCTAGTGCCTAGTGCCAAGTTATGAACTTTGAGGTTTCTTATTCCCTTTTCTCTGACATCCTAAGGTCTACAAACCTTGTCCCAATGGATTAGGGGTACTCTATGTTGCTCATTTGATCCTTCCCATAGGAAGTGTTTTTGAATTCTTTACAAATTTGCTACAACTTTTGATGTTAGTTGCATGCATAAATTGGTATTGCAGATAAGATAGATTTGATCATTGTTATTTGACCTACAAGAGTGAGCCATCTACCTCTCCAACTCAATGATTTCCCTTTGCACTTCTCTATTATCTACACTCCCATATTTTAGTTCTTATTATACCTTTTAAAATGTGCACCCCAACATATTTTAATGGGGTTACATCAATTAAGTAGCCCAAGATGTTTGGTATCCCTCTCTGTAAGAATTACATTGTATTGAAGAAGTAATTTTTATATTTATACTTGCTTATTTTCTGCCATGAATCCTTAATGTATTCTTCCATGTATACTTTAATCCTTTCTTTTTCTTTGACCATGGCTTCACCATATAACATAGTATCATCAACAAATTGTTCGTGGGTGATTTCTTTTGTATTTGGGGTTCTTTATAGACCTTTTCAACACCCCTAATTTTGATATTTTTCAATGTTCTTGCTTAGTGCTTCTTCCATTATTACAAAGAGGAAGGGAAAGATTGGATCCCACTACCTTAATCTATTTGTGATTTCAAAGAAACCACACAATAGGATATTTATTAAGACTGGGTATCTTGTTGTTGAGAGGTAATAGAATATCATTTGGATTCAGTCCCTACAGAAACTAGACTACTTCTTAACTTTGATTAGGAATCTCCATCGCAATGTATCATATGCTTTACTCAATCTAGCTTTATCATTATGCTTTGAACCCTATCTTTGTTGATTTTGTGTATGGATTCATTAGCTAAAATAATGCTATCAATGATATCATGCCCTAGTGTGAATCTACTTTGATTGATTGAAATAATTTTTTAAGTAACCTCTTCAACATATTAGCAAGGGTTTTTGATATTATTTTATAAATTATATTACAAAG
The DNA here is from genome assembly GCA_007115665.2 of Sequoiadendron giganteum. Taxonomy (NCBI): domain Eukaryota; kingdom Viridiplantae; phylum Streptophyta; class Pinopsida; order Cupressales; family Cupressaceae; genus Sequoiadendron; species Sequoiadendron giganteum. The sequence goes on along the minus strand of CM021107.1, from coordinate 116,832,170 downwards.
TGATATTCGGTGATAATCCCCAAAGTTGGAGTAGACCTCTTTCTTAGGTATTAGCACTAGAACTATGTTATTGATGTCTCTAATGAATTGCTACTTTTGTCTAAAGTCTTACACAATCTCCCATACCTCCTTTTCTAGGAAGTGTTAATATTTTTGATAATAGAAGGCTAGGAAGCCATCTATACCTGGTGCTTTTTCAAGGTGCATTCAAAATAAGCCTCTTTAACATCTTCTCTTGTGAAGGGGACCATTAGCATCTTGTTAAATATTCCTAGGATATTAGATTAGGGAAATTCTTTAGGAATTCTCCATATCTAAGATTATCTACTACATCCTCTAGGGCTAAGAGATATTTGAAGAACTTAATTGCTTCTTCTTGAATATCCTAAACTTCCTTAGTGATCCTTCCATCAAAGGTTTGGATTACTGATATCCTTTTGTGTGCTCTTTTGATCTTCGAGGTGTTATGGAAGAATTTGGTGTTAGCATCCCCCTTAGATAGCCATAATTCCCTTGATTTGGTTTTATAAAATACCTCTTCCCTTGCTAATATCTCCTCATATTCTTCCATTATTTCTTTCTCTTTTTTGTACTCTTCTTGGCCCATAACATTATTCATAATTTTTCATTCAACACCAATAATTCACCTTCTAGTCTATCTTTCTCAAAGAACATGTTTTTAATACTAACCTATTCCTGTGTTGCAAAAAATTGTATACATTTGAACAAAAGGATAATTTTGTGTCCATTCTAGTCCTACTTTAGGTCCCCTTTCATCAATAATCATCCTAAAACAACATTTATAGGCTCCTAATGTTCATTTTTTAAAAACTTTGAGGCCTATTTTACCTAAGGAATTTTGCAGGCACCGACAGACAACATAAAGAATATTCAAATATCACTAATCCCACTTCAAAATCCCTTTGTGGGACCAGGTTGCCCAAGTTGGTGACCTAGTCCTTTTTAAGGATTTTTACATTGTGATCCCACAAAGCTGGTTTATAATTTCTTAGAGGAACTGATTTTTGCTGAAATCACATATTTTTAGAAAATATAATGATTCAAGCCTTTAAAATTTCCAATTTAAGGATTTCAATTGAAGAGGGTTTGATCAAACCACCTTAGATCAAACCCCCTTGGATAGAACCTCGCTACTTTTAAACCATACCTATAAATGAGTCTCTTTTACACCTATCAAAATGCTGATAAGAAATCACTTTTGATTTACCTTTTGGGGGATAAAATGAATTCATTTAAAATTTATTTCAAATGATTATGGTAGTCCTTGAAATGAGCTATCCCATGAATATAATTTTATTATGTTTTGGTTTTATTATGTATGTGTTTTTTTAGTTTTATTAAACATAGGTTTTTCACCCAAAATCAAGCTCTCTATTTTGCACATGTGGAAAAATAGAAAATTATCAAAAAAAAAAAAATTTAAATATGTTCATACTGGGTATTGATGTCCTTGATCCATTAAAAAAAAAAATTTAATTTCGATACATATAGAAAAATTTATGTTGTATACAGTCTGCCTATGTCTGAATTGCAATTGGTTTGACTTCGAAACTCTATTAAGGAAATAATATTCAATAAAAAACTATGAGACCAAATGAAAGTGTTATATATCGTAGTTACAAATCTATGTTTGAAAAAAATAGAATTTTATCCTTCATACAAAAGAAGTTATGTTGTATATGGTGAGCGTCACTTTTTTAAAATGTTGTTTTTTGAAAAAAACCAATTTTCGTGGGAGATGGAAAAAGAAGTGCAATCTTATTCCAAAAAATTTGAAAAAAATATTTTTAGAATCTACAGATGAAATGTGATGAGACTCTACTTTGCATCATCTTCAAATTCCTCATGGTTTAGCCACTATAGGTGCCCGAATGTGAAGATTTAGTTAAAAATAATAATTTCAATGTCCAGTTTGGCCAAAAATTATAAACCACTATTGTGGGATCACTACCCCTAATGTTCATTTTTTAAAAATTTGAGGCCGATTTTACCTAAGGAATTATGCAGGCACTGATAGACAACATAAAAATTATTCAAATATCACTAATCCCACTTCAAAATCCCTTGGTGGGACCAGGGCGCCCAAGTTGGCGACCTAGTCCTTTTTAAGGATTTTTGCATTTTAAAGTGGGAAAATGTCTATCTTGCCAAAAATTCCTAATGGGTGTCGGTCTCTTAGGTCAAAATTACCGACAATTAGGTATTTTTTCTTATAAATACGTGTTTTCAGGTCATTTTTCACAAGCAACTTCAAGAATCAAGTGCAGAACATCTTCCTGAAGAAGTTTCATCTCTCTTTCACACCAAACTTCAAGCCTTTGGACATCAAACTAGAGCTTTTGCATGTCTTCAAGCTCACTTCCCATTCAAGATCACACATTGGCAAAGGTTAAAAATGGATGCATATGGAGAATCATGGAGAGTTCTAGGTTGAGGAGGTGAAACTAGCCACCAAATCACACCTAAAGACTATTTTGAAAGTGACTCTATCTTCCATTTTTCAGCCCATTTTTAGATTTGAGGTTTGCATCCCATTTTCATTCCTTTCACATTACTTTTTAATGTTATAGTGTTTCTTGAATTGAAGTCTTGCATCATACAAATCTCTTGCATACATCTTATTCTAGCACAATAGAATAGGGTTTTATCTTATTTCAAGTTTTCCTAGTTCTAGACACACTTAGGGCTAGGTTTTATGCATATTTTCTATCTCTTTTCAAGTTTAAATACAAACTATGGGTTTGACCAAGGAAAAACCCACATTAGTAACCAAAATATACTATGTTTTGTAGGTGATCTTGCGTGTCTGAGTTCAGATTCCAACAGAGAAGCAAAGTGTAGACCATGGACCTTAGTATCCACTTTCAATTTTTCTGGAAAGTTGAAAGGGACTAGGTTGCCAATAGTGGTGAACTAGTCCCACCATAGGTTTTTGACAAGAATATTTGGAGATTTGAGCACCCAGTTGGCTAGAATGGAGTCTGGAATAGTTTGTTGGAAGAGGGACTAGGTCACCCAACTTGGCATAAGTGTCCCAATGGGCTCAAAAATTAGACTATTAAGATTTCTCGAGGCTTCTACAACTTTAACTTTGGTCTACAACATTTTCTAGGTGCACTTATCTGATTTATTAGGTTATATTGCTTTGTATAGACTTTATTTTGTCCTTGTTGCATTACATCATGTGTTTTTAGGTAATATAGATTTCATTAGATTGCATGTAATAGTTAGCTTCATTTCTAAGAGCACAACATTTAACATTCCATCATAAACACATTCGACCCATTTCAATTCCTAGTAATTGAATGAATCACAAGATTTATGCTACCCACAAGGGGACATACTCTACCTTCTAGGTGAAAACCATAGAAAGTTGTAGGGGATCCATCCCTTATCATCTCAAAAGCATAAATTTTGCGGTTCATTTCGGTGAACCTACATTTAGAAAAATATTTCTTCTGATTTAGTTTGTATTTGCATCCTAGGAACTTCTTCTTTTACCATTGCATTGAATGTTGCATTGTTTAAAAAGGCATCTTAGGGTTTCATACTTTCCCCTTAGTGAAAAAGACACATTTTTGCATTCAATTCCTTGCATATTAAATAAAATTTTACATATACCATTAAGTGTTGCACATTACAATCCAGACCACTTTATTTTTCATCGAAAAAACTAAAAAAAAACCATACTGGGACTAAGTCGCCATCTTAGGTGACCTAGTCCCAGTAGCCATTTTTTATTAGTAATTTCTTAATTTAGTTGCCCATTTCTACACTTTTTGTTTGGTACAGTTGATTCTCTATTTCAAATCACTTACTTTTTTGTATTTGGTTGTCATTAGCGTAAACATATTTTATTGTAATGGCATTTATGAGTAGTATTAGATCTTTACAAGTTTCATTTTCTGCTTTAGTTCCTAGTTCTTTTAAAGAAAATTCAGTAGAACATGCAAACAAAAACAAAGAAACATCACATTCAAAATGATGCACATACTTCTTCACTTTAGGAAAACTATATCATCTAAACCTTTTAGTAGTGATGATTTGGATAAGTTAGATGAAGCCCTTCAAGGTTTCCTCTCACTTAGTTCATCCACTACGGTTTGTGATGATAAAGTCAAAACCACCCCTCGCTTGCCTTCCAAACCTTTTAGTTGTGATTATATGGGTATGTTAGATGAAGTTCTTCAGGATTTCATCTCACCTAACTCATCCACTAGGGTTTGTGATGAACAACTTCAAATAAAAGATTTCAATGTCATCCAACCTCAACTTGTTCTCTACCCACCTTCTCATAAACCCCAAACATCCACTAAACCTAACTTTACCCTTTTCCCACCTAAGCACGAGACCATTTCCCATGCTCATTACTCGTAATAGCCCACATTCCCAACAACCAAAGTTACCTAACCTCCTTACCATTGCCCAACCCCATCTTACCTGTTGCACCCCATTTAAACTCACAACTTAGGGATTATTATTTGGTTGAAAAACATAAGAACACTCCAGCCAAGATATCCCTTTGGGATATTCTTCAAAATTCCCCTAACTATCATTCTATGCTTCAAATGGAATTGCAACAAATATTGGTCCTTCCTAGTACAAATGCTAATGATATGGCAGCTCTCTTACAAGACATGAACAAAACTAATGTTGACATCACTTTCTATCAACATGAGCTCCCTCCATTAGAATTAAGAAATTAAAATGAAGACTTTATAATAATAGCCCAATATGATTGGATAGGTATCAAAAGGACCCTTGTTGATAATGGCTCTACCCTAAATGTGTGCAATATGAAGCTTCTTGATAGGTTACCTGTGGATAGATAGCAAATCCAATCTAATTCCTTATCCATTAGAGGATTTGACAATGTTACAGAGCAATCCCTTGGTGTCATCACCTTACCCATTACTGTCGGAATGGTTACGTTGAAAACTCCTCTTCATGTCATGCCCTATGAACTTTCTTATAATCTCCTCTTGGGAAGACCATGGATACATGAGATGCACTTGGTACCCTTGACCCTTCATCACGAAATTAAATATTCCTATAATAATAAAGTTTATCAAATTGACATAGACCCCGAGCATGAGAGTTGCTTACAACTTGAATAGGGAACATCAAGTCCTCTCAATACCTTAATTCCCACCTCCAATATTGCCCCTTCTGAGAAGAATCAACCAGCAGATAAATCTAAGTTTAATCTATTTGGTGATGATTGGGGATCTTTAGAATTAACCCCTTCCTTTATGGGTGAGTGTATTTTCACACGAAAAGAGTATGACTGATAAGAGCAATCAATTGTACTCTCTACCCAACAAGAAGAACACCCTTCCCACACATCTACCTCATCTCTTTTGGAAGACAATGCAATAGATACAACAAATTTTTATGAGATACATTATCAACAACCACCTAACCCACAAGAAATGGAAAGACTTTATGAATGTGGTTATGATCTTGTGAGACAATTAGGCTACAATGGTAAAGGATGTGGAAAGCATGAGCAAGGAATTTGTGTACCCATTGAACTTAATACGCAAAGAACTAAGACCGGTCTAGGGGTTTCCTTTTCTAAGGTCACCAAGGCCAACCAACGTCCCTCCCTCAATATCAACACTATCACATACACATCAAGAGCCAATCTCACTCTCAAAAATCCTAAATTCCTTGATATGGATTCCCCCCTATTCACTTATGTTCATGATGATGAAACTTTGAAACATTTGTTAGGTGCTTCGGATAAGACTTTTGGTTCCAAGAGTCATGCCTCTTGTGCCAGGATTAGTTTTGAGCTCCACGTTCATGACATCAAGGACACTCCTACAAGCATGAAACCATATGCTCCTGAAGCTCCTAAGTCTTGAATGCACTCCCTTTAGGAGATACCCTTGACATACCAATGGATATTGAGGATAAAGACAAAGTCATTAAAACTGGAAAGTGCCTTGATGATGAAGAACAAGAGGACCTTGAAACCTTGATTCATGCTTTTCTTGAACTATTTGCTTGGAAATATTCTGATATGACTAGAATAGATCTAAAGATAGTCACCCATATCATTGTCCTTTCTGAAAATGCTAAGCCCGTTTGCCAAAAGATACGAAAGATGACCCCTAAGATAGCCTTGCATGTTAAAGGAGAAATTGAAAAACTCCTTGACGTAGGTTTCATTCGCCCTATCAATTATTCTCCTTGGATATCAAACATTATCGTAGTGGCCAAACTCGATAATCACATTAGGATATGTATGGATTTTAGTGACTTGAATAAATCCTCCTTAAAAGAAAACTCTCCTCTTCCTAACATCAACATGATCATGGATTCCATTGCTGGACATGCTTTGTTATCCTTTATGGATGGATTTTCGAGATATAATCAAATCTGAACATAAACCCAAAAGATCAATATAAGATGGCCTTTACATCCGCTTGTGGAACATTTTGTTGGGTTATGATGCCTTTTGGTTTAAATAACATTGGCACTACCTATCAACATGTAATGACCTTAATCTTTCATGACTACATCCATAAAATCTTAGAAAATTATGTTGACGATATTCTAGGTTAATCTTTAACCTGCCAAGATAATGTGAATGTCCTTCAAAAAATATTTTAATGCATGCACAAATATAACATGTGCTTAAATTCCAAAAAGTGTCTTTGGAGTAGACAGCGGTAAACTCTTAGGGTTTTCGTAACATCTCCCAATTGCATACATTGCAAGGACAGATTCAAGCCATCTATCATTTTGGCACATCCTTAGCTAGTCATGCGTTGCCCTTTACGCATCTCAAAAAGGATGTAAAATGTGATTGGAATGATGATTGTAAATAGTCTTTTGAGAGTTTGAAATAATACCTTGCAACTCCACCTATTTTAAAACTTGCTATACGTAACCAACCTTTAATCCTTTATATAGTTGCTTGTGCCCATGCTCTTGTTGTATTGTTGGCTCAACAAGACACCAACAACAAAGAGCATCCTATTTATTATATGAGTAGAATGCTCCTAGATTATGAGACCCATTACTCAACAATCAAATAACAATATCTAGCTCTTGTATTGACTACTAGTAAGTTGAAACATTACTTACTCAACGTAGAAATACAAGTAATGACAATGTTTGATCCTCTCTTTTTTTTTTTAATTAAAATGGATCTTTCGGGTGATAGTTAAAACAATTTGGTTTAACTATCACCATTGATTTACAATCTAGGGATTAACCAAATTGAACCAATTAAAACCCAAATTGGAGTTCTTTGGATACCATAGCCTGATATCTTATGTACCATTCCAATATCCCTAGATTGAAAATAAATTACACTATAGTTGCCTTAATATCCCTAGATTGAAAATAAATTACACTATCCCTAGATTGGTTTAACCCAATTGTATCTTCGGGTTATGATCTATCGGGACATCTCGGTAAATGGGTCATGTTGTTAATCGAGTTTGACCTTAAGTTTGTTTCTCAAAAAGAAGTCAAAGGCCAAGTCTTAACTGGCCATTTAACCGATGCTCCTTCACCTTTAGCATTACCTACCAATGACTCTTTCCCCGATGACAGTGTGTTTACGATAGACCTTCCTACCTGGGAATTGTACTTTGATGGATCTAAGTGTCAAACAAGCTTTGGTGCTAGAGTTATTTTAGTTCCACCTATAGTTAAGCCTATTCCCTTATCCCATTGCCTCAATTTCCTATGTACAAATAACACAACTAAGTATGAAGTGTTAATCCCTAGATTGTGCATTGATTTAGTCACATGGGTCAAAGATATAAAGATATATGGTGATTCACAATTACTGATTAAACAAATCAATGGTCTCTAGATCAAACTAAAAATTATAAACTATTGCAGTATAAGGATCTCATCCTGACCTTGTTAGAGCAGTTTGAATCATTCACCATTGATAGCATCCCTCAAAAAGGAAATCACCATACGAATGCAATAGCTAGTGTGGCCTCTCTTATCTCTCCTGTAGATCCTTCTGAAAATTTTTTCTTTACCGTAAATCCCATTATGAAACCCTCCATCAATGATAAACTTAATGATGTCCTTCCCACTTTTCTAGATAATTCGTGTGAATGGTATGATGCCATCTATAATTATTTAAAGGATGGTACTATTCCCGAACCTACAACCAAAAATACCCGCCTTCGCCTAAAAAATTTAGCCACTAAGTATATAATCCTTGTTGATACATTGTACATAAGATCAATTGATGAAATTCTTCTGCTATGCCTCAAGGATGCTTAAACTCATATTGCCCTTGACCAAGGCCATTCTAGCACTTGTGGAGGACATTTTTGAGGAAAAACCTTAGTGCAAAAGCTCCTTCACATGGGTTATCACTAGAAAAACATGGAAAAGTACTACTATGCATATGTTAAGCAATGTCATCAATGCCAAGAACATAGCCATTTGATCCATGCTCCTTCTTCTGAGCTTCATGCCCAAGTACCTATTTGGTCGTCCTCTATGTGGGGATTGGACCTAATTGGAAAAATCTCACCACCTTCTTCTACTGGACATACGTTTATCATTGCCGCTATTGACTATTTCACCAAATGGGTAGAAGCTATTCCCCTCTGATGTACAATTGCTAATGTGATATACCATTTCTTATTGGAACACATCATCACTCACTTTGGCCTTCCTTCCGTGTTAGTCTTGGACAATGGTACACCATTTAAGAATAATGATGTGAAGAAGTTTCTCGAGACCTTTCATATTCAACGTCGATTTTCAACACCTTACTACCCAAAGTATAATGGTCAAGCCGAAAGTACTAATAAAATCCTAGAACAAATCCTTAAGAACATTGTTAACCAAAACCAAAAGATTGGCATACGCAATTTCAATATGTGTTATGGGCATATCGCACAAGTCTTCACTCTTCTATGAAAAATACACCTTTCAACCTTGTTTACGGTACTGAGGCTATCCTAACTTTAGAGTTAGAAATTCCCACGTTATGGATTTCTCTCCAAGGTCTTGTCGATAATGACACCTATGCGGAACAACGATTACACCAACTTGAAATGCTTGATCAACAATGCATCAATGCTCTCGAGCATCTTCAAGATTGCGCAAAACAATTGCAATGCAAACACGATATAGGTTTCATTCCTCAAACATTTAACAAAGGTGGTTTGGTTTTATATGAAAACCAACATAATACTACCGCTGATTACACTAAAAAAGGAAAGTTTAGTCCTAATTCGTTAGGCCCCTATGTGGTCAATACGAATTATGGATCTACTGCTCATACCTTAACCGAATGTGACAAAACGCCTCTTAAATACCACATTAACGTTGCACATTTGTGTCAGTATTATGTATAATCTACTTATAGATAGTATGAAGTATAGAGAAGTGTTGTTAAAGCTATTGGATTATATCCTATGGTCTTTCTCATTGCTTCATTCTTGAAAAATCATTATGCATGTGTTATGAACACTAAAGTGATTATTTAATTCATTTTATAATTGCTTTAGATTTCATACTATTCCATTTTTACTGTGTATTATGTTACTAAAAATAAGTGCATAACATACTCACTTTTTATGTTGTATCTCACTAGAAGCTATACCAAGTTTTAAATTCGATCACATAAATCTTGTTAAAGCATGTACAAACATTAATTAAATAATCCTATTTAATTAATCACATTGATATGTATCATCCACACATTAAATCACAACATTTAACATCAAAATGAATATATATATCAAAAACATTTCTATACATACCATCATAATATACAATGTCACTAAGGACTATGATTACCAGATCCCTCAAGATCTTGTATTCGCACTGCATCAATACTAGGACAACGAGAGATGGTTGTGTGTGATCGTGATCCACTGAATCTGATTGCGAACTCCATCCCCTCCATCGATGTGAGTGTCAGCAGTTGCTCTCTTTCTATCTAATCCCTCTCTACCTACAACCGCGCCACCTCTCTCTACTCTCTCCCCCTCTATTGGAGTCTATGACAATTGTGCCTGTGGCGCAACTCTGACTCAATGGATCTATCTCCTCAGGCCCTCATATGATGGTCATAGTCTCATGAAGAGTCTCAATATCTTTGGATCTCATTCCACGATCAATGGGGGCACATAATTAGAGTCCATCTCCTCTTCGTCTAAATATGTTGGCACTATCTCTATAGTTGCCTGACGATAGAGATTCCACCAATCCTCTTAGGGCCCTGGAAGATTAAAAAAAATATTAATCAGTATACATCATGATATATATATATATATGCATCAAATCATACATCAAAATATAACATACATATATCAAAATTAAATATCATCACCTATATCTCTGGTGGGATGAGCAATGTCCACCTCATCTTGTGCAGGGGTCATGAATGATGTGCTAGCCTCCCCTCGGCTATGAGTGTTAGTGCCTACCATTGTTGTTGTCTGAGATCTAGTCATATGGATGGGTGAGACCTCTCCCCACTCATATTGGTCCCTCACTACTACCTCATCATCCTCACTCAGGGGTGGTTCCTCAACTCTATCCTCCTCCTCCTCTCCCTCCTATCCGTCATAATATGGGTCTGTATCCTATTCATAATCCTCATAAATAATGTTAGTAAATATATTAACAACACTGTATCATGTCTCCTCGGCTTTGTCCTCCTTCTCATCCCCCTCTTCCGATATAGGTCTTGCATCCCCTATTGGCTCATCCATCGGAAACACTGGATTTGGTCATGATGGTATCCAACACTCCTCATGATCCCACGTGGAACCAACATCATCTGTGTTGTTCTTCGGTGGCTGATCATGATCATAATAGTCAAAGTTACTCTAAATGACATCATCTAGTGTGAACTGCATTGTATCACCCGACCTCTGGGCACTCCGAACGGATCTCTTGAACGATGAAGGTGGTTGGGGTGGTGTCTACACCTATCCAAACTATCTCATCACCCAATCATAGTTGAAGGGCCGCACTATGTGATCATTTCATCCCACCAAAAATATGTCCATCTATAATCTCCTTAGCTATCTAGTGTGATCTGGCCATTGTAGTACAAAATGGAATGGTCTCCACAGGATGTCATCCTCCTCTAGTCATTCAAATCTCACCCTATAAAAGTGTAGATCACCATACTTCCATAGTCGTTGAAGTGGATAACCAAATGCCTGTGGATAGCCTTCCATTGTTGGACATGGGAAGCCAGTCATCCTAGTACATCGTATATGCTCTGGATAGCTTCCTCAAAACAAAATTTCACTTAACTAGATTTGTGCATAGTATCATGAAATTTGTGCAAGCTTATAAGGATTGCAAATATTCAACCATTCATCCACCATAAACATGCATGAACAAAAAATAGAAGTTGGGAGCAGCTTCATATTTATGCCTAGACTAACTTTACACAACTGTCCACCATCAGTAAACAACCAAAATGATGGAAAATAAAGGTATCAACATAGCAGAAAACTTCATAACCGTTGAGCAACATTAACTACTCTATCAAAGCAAACTAAAACAACTAAAACAATAAAGTAAATATTTCTAAATCAGCTAACTATGGGAGATCAACCATGTAACATGCAATAGAAATACAAGAATCCACCAAAAGCCAATAAACTTCTATTGATATTTTTGCAGCATGCCTTTACAACAACTCAACTCTCTCAAAATGAGAGGAGGAGACCCCTATTTATAGTTTTCAAAAAGTAAAACATGTGGCCAAGATTTGATCTAATTGTGTGGCCAATATTCACTTTTCATTAGGGTTTCACCTACCCCAAAATATTTTACAATTTTAAATTACATTTTGTCCTTTTCCCTATTTTGTCCTCTAGTGTCAGCACCGTAGCTCTTTTATCTTTAGTAAATTGTTGTCTTCCTTTTGTTGTAGCTATATAGTGAGGAACTTATCTTAAATGATTGGTTTTCCCTCACCTTTCTTGATAGTAGTGCATTCTATGAACTTCGGGATTAATGCTTGGAGCTTATTCCACTCTGAAATATTAGATTAGGAAAGTTCAACTTTTTAGATTTGCGGGTGATGGTTTCCAAATCCCCATCATACTTGGCTACATTTTGCACTATTTTCTCAAACTGGGCAAAGGAACGAGCAAAAAAACCCATGAAATCTATCGTAATCTCGCCAATGGTTCCATCTTCCATTTTCTTGTGAAAATGGGGCCTAACCTTTTCTAGATCCAATTCAGTAGTAGGCATATCATAATATGTCATCATCTTTAAGTATTCTTCACATACCCCTATGATTTATTCTACACAGTCCAGATCATGTTCCAGCTCATGAAGCACATGGTCCAATATCTCCTTTTTTTGGTCCAAGCCTAGTTTCCAATTTTCTACGAGCTAGAGATCATTTTTGACCATCACGAGCTCCTTCTTTACTATTCTTCCAGGTAGCTTGAGGATTTCTTGAATCTTAGGATATGTGATCCTATATATTTTTGGAAAATCGGTGCAAATCTTTTTTATGTAGTCGATATATTTTCGCGCATCCATAAATTTATTTATTTTCCTAATAGCATGCCTGATGCCCATGTTTCCATCGTAAATAACCTACTGAACCCAATCCTCTATGGCCTTCATCTAGTTTTTCCTCTTCTCTAATTTACTAATGTGCTCCACGAAGAGCAGCAAAGGTGGAGTTGACGATGTAGTGGGTAGCTCATCCATTGAAGACCACTATTGGATGTATGTAGTTAAGTCTACCACTTGCGCCTTCAATTCCTCATTAGAGGTCTTGTATTTGTTCATTTGTTGCACTATGGTGGCAACAAATCCTTGGAGGTGATCGATTGTCTACTCCCTCGTGGTTGTCCCCAAATCAATGGTGGAAATATTGTAAGTAACCCCTTCCTCACCCACTACTGGGGTGGCAATTTGCACAGTACTCAACCTCGAGGCATCCATGGTCAGCTAGGATTTGACCCTCAACTTCTTTTTCTTCTTAGTTATGATCTGTGCATGATCCAGGATGGCCTCTAATCTTTCTTTGGGGTTTGTTGGGGTTGGGATATTCTTTTCTAATTATATTTTGAGCCACTCAAGAATCTGATCTTCTTCCTTGGGTGATTCATGGCCACCCTCCTCTTCTTGGGCTTGCTGCATTTGTGACATTTTATCCCCTGAGGTTTCTTGTTGAAGCCTTTCCCCTTCTTCCTCATCTGAGTATTGTATTACAACTATTACCTTTGGGGAGTTAGTAAATTTGCATGCCTCTTGGGGCTGACCTCCTTTTGATAAGCTTCTTCTTCTTCCTTTTCTTCTTCATGTTCCTTCTCTTGTTCATTTATTATTTTTGTCTCTCTATTAGACCTGCCCTCCCACTTCTCCTACTCATCATGAAGGGGAATCTCCTCATCATGTTAAGGGATTTGGTCATGTTCCCCTACTAGAGACCTATTTCCCTCCATCTTTGTGTCAACAAACCTCTCTTCAATGATAGGCTATCTTTTAGCCTCTTTCTCTTCAATTTCCTTAAGTTTCTTAGATAGCTCCTCTTCAAGATCAGGATTGGAGGTCTCTTCAGTAATTTTTGTGTTGGAATCCTCATCATCATCCTCAAAGGATTCATACATGACCTTATCAACTACCTGGTGCTCAAACATAGGATGCTCATGATATTCATTCGTCTCCTCCTCCTGCTTCTTGGCCGCCTCCCTCTATTATCTATCTAGCTCCTCGGAAATTTGCATGGTGACTTCCATCAAAGCTGGCTTGGTTGGAGGAGGAACTGGGAGTCCAGTTATTTCTTGGGAAATGGAAGCTTGCAGTGTCGGATTCACAAGCATCCCAAAGAGCTTTGATGGCACGTTTTGCATATACTTAGTAAACGAATCTGGGAGCCTAAGAGTAGGCATTCTAGTTTTTGCGGTGGTAGTTGTAAGGGAGAATGATGGAGACATGGATGAAGAGGAAAGCAGGGAGGTGGTGGTTGAAGAGGAATCCACAGCTATGATTTGTGCCATGGGAGAGGTAGAGGCAAGGTGGATAGAGATGTCCACTGCAGGCAGAGATGTAGTGACTGTTGCTTGCGGGATAAGCAAGTTGGTAGCAACAATAGCAGTGGTTGTAGGAGTGGATGTGATAGGAAGAGAATTTGGTTGCTCCTCCCCTTTGTGAAGAGGGTCTTCCTATATACGGGGCACTATGGAGAAACTGCCCGACCTCTTTAGCCTCTTCGATGTTCCAACCTCTAAAACCTTCGTTGGAGAGTCCTTTGATCCGGGTTGATCTTCAATCGCATCCTTTCTCTTTTTCAATCTTGTGATGGGGGAGATGTTGAGGTTTCTCCCATTGAAGTGTCATCGGCACCCTTGACCTCACCCTTGTGCAGATGCTCAGGCTCCACAAAAGTGAGTTCTACCCCTTGTTGCTTCAATTAGGAAACTTTTCGATCAACCCATTGCTTGGTTCGTGCCTCAATAGGCTTGGTGACCTCTTCTTTATTCCAATCTAAAGCTGAAAATGGTAAGTTCGCGACAACATTATATCTCGGATCTATCACAGTGTTTTATTCCTCCACCACCTACTCCATCACTGGAAATAACTTAACCATTTCGACGAACTAGGTCGTCATGCACATATTACCACATACAAACCTCCTTGTCATCTTTGTAGTTCGCCCAAAAGTCCTTGAAGTTGTGCAAGTTAGCATATTCTACTCCCACCATCTTCTTGAACTTACCATAAGGATCCATCCATGGGTGAGTATTATAGAAATTTAGGTTGTATTCATTGAGCTCTTTTTCAGAATTCTTTGCACATTGAGATGTATGAAGCTCATACTATCCCTACCCAAAGATAAGAGGATAAGGTGTTAGCTCTAAAAAACGCAAGTCGAATGCCTCAAGAGGCTGCCAATCTCTTGATACACTTTAGGGTAACATACAAGGCCAAGAGAACTCAACCTTCTACTCTTTAGGTGCTGCTAAACTCAAGCGGGTGTACCTCTCTGAATACTGCAGACTTAACTTATGGTTAACTTTCTGAAATGCTTTGTCCACAATGGCAGACAATAGTGAACAAATGAAACCAAACTTGATAACTATCTACTGATTTAAAACCTAGAATGCTTAATTAACTGATAAAAAGATATTGAATGAACTCAAATAATGAAACTACAGAGACCAGTGCCTTGTTGGGTATGCAGAGTCAAATGAAATGGAAATGGGCAACTTATTTTGGTAGAAGATCGAATTGCAGGCATATGATCTGTTTATAACTTGTATAAACAATGCAAAATTATGACTACTGAGCTCTACTTTAATAATCCAGATGAATCTCCCTGATTACTGTGATCAATGAAAAGGATTTAATCTCTACTTGAGAGAACTAGTTAATTAATCACACAAATACAACAAATGTGCGTTGACAAACTGAACATAAACTTGTTATGCCAATTTAAACAACCAGAAAAATCAAAATGGAGACAGCTTCAACAATACTTTTCAATAAACTCAACAGACAATTGATACCAAAAACACTGCACCATCGTATTAGATTTTTATTGATATCTTCATGATTTTACATATGCAACCAATCTCATCCTTACAAAAAGAATTGTATCCCACTGCCTCTTCTCTATCCTCTGCCTAAATTTTTTTTTCTCTCCTTTTCTACTGATTTTTCAATACATTTTATACAGAAAATTCCAAGAGTCACGACTTTTCAATTGACTGGTAGAACCGTTTAAATTCCTTAACAACAATCAAAATATTTAATTGAGTTGCCTCTCGGCAAATTAAATATTTTTATAACTGCTCCACATTTTATTTCGCATTAACATGTTTCCGCTATTCATATTTCACTTTATATACTCGCAACTTTATTTTTCCTTCCCCGCAGCTCTTATTGTTTCTACCACTCTACCAAGGTTACCATTTCAACCGGTCACGGCCACGCGGTATGTTTCCTTAACTATTGTTGCTTCCCTGTCCATTGCCTTTCTACGCTCTTCATCTCTATCTCTAGTGATTCCATAGTATTCAACTCTTATTGCCATCTCCACCATTACCCATGCTACCTCAGTCTTCACACCATCATGTCGCGGTGCCACAGTGGCCATTGCTAATCGCATTACCTACTTACCACCATCACCGTGGTCACTGCAGTCTATATTCAGACCATGCATGGTAACGTGGTACCCCCTTCATAGTTTCCATTGACTGTTCTACTAACCGCTTACTATTCACCACGGCCATTGTGGTCTGTGAAATAACCATATGCGGTTCTACGGTAACCGGTTGCTGGCCACTAACCATTAACCTCCATCGCCTCCCCTTGACCACATCAGTCACTATAGTCACTAGCTTGACCGCCAACAGTGCTACGGTATATCTTATTCCAGCCACTCCTTGACTGCTACCGCTATATCGCGGTGACTATGCTGACTACGCATGGCTTTCCATGTCTACCGCACTACCGCGGTCTCCAAGATGATCGTCAATGATACTGCGATATCTGTTGTAGCTATCTTCGCAACCTTTACCATGGTCTCCTCGTAACCGATGGCAGTATTACAGTGACTATCCTCACTATTGCCATGACGGTAATCTCACCACCACCATGATGTTATGGTCTATGTTTAGACCGCATGCGGTGTGGCGGTAAGAACCTTATGCCCACCTGTTAACCGCTACCTCCATACCGTGAGTATGGATTGAGTCGTCAGCGGTGTAGCGGTGAAAGCCATGGGGTTAAGTATATGGCGGTAAAAGGAATTTGAACACAATAAATGGGAAAAATGAATTTTAAGGGAAAGATAGGAAAAGGATACAAACTAATAAAATCCCTTAGGTTTTGATGGAAAAATTGGTTCAAATGGGAAAAACCATTAGGGTTTTATGGATTTTTATGGAAAATAATGGGATAATCCTAGGAATTCTAGTGGAAAATTTCAGTTCTAATAGTGGCTCCATCTGGGGATGAATGATAGCAAGATCATTGCAAGGATTCAGATTTATGGGTGAGCAGACCAAACTCAAGGTGACGGAACACACAAGCATGATGGAAAAGAATGAGACCCTAAACTACCGTACATGGAAAAAATAATATTGAAAAAGAAAATCAGGATTGTCCATGTACTTGCAAGTCTTGTTCCTTTTATATCCTAGACTACTGTGCATGGAAAATAATTTTATAGAGGATAATCAAGAGTTGTCCATGCACTAGCAACCCTCAATCCTTTGTGTTACTTCAAGAGAAAAAATGTTTTAGAAATTGCCCATGCACAGGCAATTCCTGATCCTCACCAGCCATATTCTACAGGTAATATGAATCTTCACCTTTCTTTCCTATCACCACAAAAGGCCCAAGCCACAAGGCTTCAAACTTCCCATGTTTTCCCTTTTCCTGGAACCTTGCATTCCACATCAGTACCAGATCACTTTCTCCAAATTTGCTATCCTTTGCCTTTTTTTCAAATAAATATTTCATCCGCGCCTACAATTTTATATTCTGATTTTGAGCAACTCTCCTTATTTCATTCAGTTTAGCTACCTGCTCCATTCTTTCCTCCATGGGTTCAAGAATATCCAGATCTTCCTGAAGAACAAACTTATAGACTAGTAACAAGTTCTGCAAAGGCATCCTGGCCTCTGCTCCATACACTAACTCAAATGGGGACTTCCCAATTGCCTTCTTCACCATAATTCTATCAACCCATATAGCCAGTCTTAATTTCGCATCCCAAGCCTTCTTGTTCTGACCTAGCATCCTTCTTATAATCTTCAGAAGACTCTTATTGTTAGATTCTTCTTGTCCATTAGCTTGTGGATGATAAGGAGCTACATAAGAAATGACAATACCATATGTGCTACAGAAGCCTCTGAATTCATCTGATCTGAAACACATTCCATTGTTAGTGATCAACCTCATTGGTGTACCAAATCTAGTAATGATATTATCCATCAGGAACTGTGTCACCACCTTACTTGTAGCCTTTTTAGTTGGAACGACCTCTACCCATTTAGTAAAATAATCAATGGCCACCAATATCCAGCTATGTCCACCACTTGATTTTTCTTGTATTTCCCTAATGAAATCAATTCCCCATTGATGAAAAGGGGCATCAACCTGCATGGGTTGAAGTGGCAAAACCCCCTGATACTTCAATTTTCTAGAGAATTTCTGGCAAGCTTCACATTTTCTCACATGTGCAAAAGAGTCATTAAAGACCTTTGGCCAATAATATCCCGCCCTGAGAATTTTTTGAGCAGTTGTTTTTGCTGAGTAATGTCCTCCACAAACCCCTTCGTGCATTTCACTCAAAACTTGTTTAGATTGAAATTCATCTAGACATAACAATAATATACCATCATGGTTTTTCCAAAACAAATCTCCATCCATAAAAACATATTTAGATGCCTGTAACTTCAACATTCTTCTCTGGTCATCATTCATTCCCTCTGGACACTTCATTTATTTAAGATAATACATGATATCTGTATACCACTGAGTATGTTCAATGCTTGCAATTACATTTTCTTCTTCTACATTGCAAATCTGATTTACTTCAATATTTGCCTCTACCATTAGTTTAGCCAAATCCTGACCTCTGATCAATTTAGTAATTTGTATCTCCATGTCAAATTCTTGGATTTTGTTGATCCATTTGCATCTTTTACCTGTTACTTCAGACTGTGTCAAAATATCCTTAACTGCTGCATGAGGAACATAAGCAACTACCTTAGCTCCAACAAGATATGGTCTAAAAGCTTTAACAACTTTCACTAGTGCAAATGCTTGCTTCTCCATTATATCATACTTTAATTCAGATCCCTGTAATGATTTACTGAAGAAAGATATAGGCTGTTCATGACCATCTTCATTCTTTTGTAGCATAACAGCTGCAACAATGTAAATTGAGGCAAATGAAAAAATCTGAAAAGGTTTTGAAAAATCAGGAGACTTAAGAACAGGAGCCTCCTTGATGGCTCGTTTAATAGATATAAAAGCGTCCAAAGCATCTGTAGTCCATTCCATCTTCTGTCCTTTTATCAACATTCTTGCTATGGGTTTAACAATCTCAGCAAAGTTAGAGACAAATCTCCTAACAAAATTTATCTGTCCAAAGAATGATTGTATTGCCTTAACATTTCTAGGCACAGGAATTTTATCAATGGCCTCAACCCTTTCAGGATCTATCCTGACCCCTTCCTTTGAAACAATATGTCCCAAAAGTTTACCCTCTGTAACTGCAAAATTACACTTCTTGGGGTTTAAGCTAATACCATATTCAAGAGCTTTTATAAATACCTTCTCCAAATGATGAACATGATCTTCAGCCTTCTTGGAGTAAGCAGTGAGGTCATCCTTATACACCACCATGAGAATATTGATCAAATCAACAAACGCCACATCCATGGCTCTTTGAAAAGTTGCCCCTGCATTAGTGAGACCAAATGACATTCTCAGATAAACATACATTCCCCAAGGAGTCGTGAATGTTGTTTTATATTGTTTAGACTCTTTAACCTTGACCTGATTATACACTGAAAATCCATCCATCATAGACAATAATTCGCAACCTGTCACCTTATGTAATATGGCCTCCATATTTGGCAGAGGATAATTGTCTTTAAGGGATGCTACATTTAAATTTCTAAAGTCTACACACAATCTGGTATCTCCATTTTTCTTTCTAATAGGGACCAAATTTGAAACCCATGTTGAATGTCTGATAGGCTTAATAATTCCACCATCTCTGAGCTTCACCAATTCCTCCTACATTTTAGGCTCTAGAGTTGGATTTATAGGTCTTTGCTTTTGTCTGAATGGTTTAGCATCTGTTTTCAACGCTATTTCATGCTGAAACAAGTCTTCTCTATATGCTTTTAGATCCTCATAAGACCAAGCAAATACATGTTTATACTTTCTCAACAAATCAATCAACATTTTCCTAATTGCAGGACTTATCTTTTTACCAATGTACACCTTTTTTGGTGCCATCTCAGTTCCCAAATTAATTTCCTCAATATCATCCTTTCCTACTGGTGTTTTCTTTGTTAAAGATCGATCATTTCCATCATACACCCTCTCAAGTGCCACCAGGCCTTTAGGAAGTTTATTTGTCTTAAGCTAGAAAATCTCCTTCCCAAACACTGTTTCTTTTCCATCAACTTCCTCAACAAAGGCATTGAAGTCGATTTCTTGGGTCTCATATTGGTCTATACAGTGAAGGAATTTCAAAAAGATTAGTATCGTCATTAAAAACTTGCCAACTATATACATTATCAGGTATAGCAGGCCTAGTCTTGAGTTCAATTTGTGACACCCCAGCCAATGTAATATCATCTTTTTTCAATGTTACATTAGCTAGAAAATCTGCCATTATATTCTTTGACCTATCTACCCACTCAATTGAGAAGGCGTCAAGAAATTCAATTGTATCCCATACAACATTTCTATATTGCTTTAGTCTTTTGTTTTTTGCTGTATACTTTGACCTAACTTGCAAGACAATTAACTCTGTATCTCCTAGAACAGCCAGCAACTTGATTTTATGTTTCACCGCTATATTCAACCCAGTTAATAGAGCTTCATATTCTGCTACATTATTTGTACATTCAAAAGTTAACAAGAATGAATACTTAAATGTAATACCTTCAGGTGAAACAAACACTATCCCAACTCCATTGCCTTCTTGGTTGCAGGCTCCATCAAAATACATTTTCCACACACCATTGTGGTTCTGTGCAGCATGCTTTTCAATAGGATCACTATTAGTCAACTCTGGTTGTGTTGGTTCTACATTGAAACTCCCAAGATCAACATCACAAAAATAGTTAATTTGGTCTTGTGGCACATAATCAATAAGTTGATTCATCCTTGGTTCCTTGTACAATTTCACCTCTTGGCCATTTATCGGAATTGCTGCATAAGATAGATCAAACTGGACATTTCCACCAATAGCTACTGTCCACTGTCTTGATAAAAGCATACCGAATTGAGGAGGGGTGTCTATCACTGTTATATCAATATTATAAGCTACTTGAGGATAAGCGGCTAACTTGACTTCTACATCTTTCATTATACCCACCACAGGAACAGGTCGGTTATCCATTGCATAACATTTTCCTTCATATGTATCCACCCACATGCCTAGTTGTTTCATCACTCCTACTGGCATAATATTCATGGCAGTTCCAGAATCTATCATGCAATTCCTCAATAATTTGTTATTTATGAGTAATGTAGTAAAGAAAGGATCAACTTGTGGTGGACTTGTCAACACATTACTCAGGCAAATTTATGGAATGCTCATTTTATCCTGCTTATTTTTAGCAGTCACTTTATTTTCAAAAGCCATATATTTTTCTCTTTCATTTGTTATCAATTGCACTGCACTATCCCTGTATTCTTTTATTTTCATCATTTCAAGAAGTGGGACAAACATCTTTACCTAAGACAAGGCTTGAGTGAAATCAAAAGAAGAACCTTCTGCTTTAATCACTTTCTTTTGTTCTGATGTTTCTCCTTTATTCTCTTCTTTTTCTCTTCTACCTGGCAGATCTGTCTTTTGAGTTTCTTTGTGTAATTCTTTTACTGCATCCTTTTGGGTAGGATTTTCTTTGCTTTCTTCACATTGTTTATTTTCAATCTTCTTTGAAACTCCTTGTACAACTTTCTGATCTTTCATAAAGATACCCCTAGGGACACCTTCCTTCTCATTTATTGTCCTATTTCTCAACTAGTATTTACTTTTTGCTTATTCAACTGCAACAACAGTTAATTTCTCTATTTCCTCATTAGTAAGTCTCCTCACATTACTATGAGTAGGAACCTCAACAAGTTGTGGTTCCACATAATCATCCTCAGAATCAGAAAAGACCTGTTGCTCAGCCATGTGGATCTTGTACCTTTGTTCTGCAACATCATATTCATAACCTCCTTCTTTCGAAGATGAATATATCTCCTCAACATGGTGAAGAGTATTTGAAATTAAGTATATCTTGTGATCTTCTCCACCATCTCCCATTAAAACTCCCTCCTCATGCATCCTCCGGGCTACAACACAATACTCAGGGGAATGTGGTTTATTACAAGCTTCACAAAAATAATTGTTATTCACCATATATGTTCCCTTCTTTCTCAATGGATCAGGAGTATCCTTATCTCTAGGCCTATCTGTCATAGGTTTTCTATCTTTCCAATTTGTGTTATAAGGCATATCTTGCAGTCTAGGCCTATCCTTCCTATATGTATTCTCCTGCTTATATTGATAGTTGTTGTTTTGTTGAAGAAATCAGGGGTTGTCTCTCTTATTCATTATCCTAGCAACCTTTCTGTTGTTCTCAATTATTAATGTTGTCTTTTGTGCTTCAGCTAAGTTCCTTGGGAACCTGTTTCTCAATTCATACCCTGTATTAGGGTCAAATGCATTCAGGTAAACACTTAATGCTACTGAGTCTAGTAACTTTGATCTGGGAGGTACTCTATTATGTAGTTTATTGAATCTTCTATTAAAATCAAAAATTGAATCATTGTGACCCTTCTGAATATGCATTAGTTCATGGAGAGCAGCATCTGGTGCACTTAGGTTCCCAAATTGTTCAAGAAATTGATCTTGAAATATCTGGAAAGAATAAAAAGAAGTTGTTGCAAGGCTATTAAACCAATCCCTAGCTTCCTCAATAAGGGACATCATGAATAACCTCATATGCAAATCTTCATAAGGTACATCCAAATCTTGAATAAAAGCATTGAAACTTCTTAATTGATCCTCGACAGTGATTGCATTACTCCTAGTGAATTTAGGCACCAAATTTCTCCAAGAACCATCCATGGGATAAGGGTACAACTGAAACCCTCCCAAATCAAATTGTCTGATCATAGTAGTATACTGATACTGGTACATAGGGTTATTATATTGTAGATTTCATTGTGGCACATGATGCTGACCAAGAGGTGGATAATTATTTATATGTTGTGTGGGAATATGTGGTGGATGATTTGGTTGTCTATATTGATTCCCAAATTGTTGGTGAGGGATCCTTGGTGGTTTAGAATACCCAACACCATGATTACTCTGTTTATGGGGTGGTAGGTACTTTGGGGGAAAGGCAAGTATGTGAGGAATGTTTTGAGCTTTCTGCAGTTTGAATTCTTTTATTGCTTGAATCATTTGAGCCTTTTCTTGCTCTTACCTTTCCTTTTTCTGAGATTCAAACCATGCTTTAATTTCATCATAAGTTAAAGATTCATAATCTTCTTGATGAATTTCCTGATTAGTAAGTTCATTTCGATTACCCTACATTTTTTGGTCATATTCATATTGAACTCTGAGTCATTCAGCTTCGAGTCCTGCTTCAAATCGGCTTGTTTCTGAGGGTTGTAAAAGGGATTCCTTTGATCTTCCAGGGTACAAGGCTCTTCAGTTGAACTATCTTTCCATTTGACAAAACAATTCTCACCAAAAGGTATTGATGATTTATCTTTGTTTGTTAAGAACATGTCCTCACTTTTTCCTTTACCCTTGTCAACCTTATCATCTCTATTCGTCCACTTACTATTGCCAGGAGGAGCTCTAGAATGACACCCCCTAAATTGAGATCTTCTTCCATTCATATTGCAATGTTCAAATCAGAGTCACACTCACTTTTTTGGAAGTGAGAAAAAGATTGTCACTCATTATTTGCAGCGGAGTCTGTTTATAGGACTTTTGACTCTATGATTCAGGCACAAATTCTTTGTTGTTCCCCAGTAGAGTCGCCAATTTGTTAGCTCTCAAAAACATAGGCTGAATGCCTCAAGAGGCTGCCAATCTCTTGATACGCTTTAGGATAATAGACAAGGTCAAGAGAACTCAACCTTCTACTCTTTAGGTGCTACTAAACCCAAGCAGGTGTACCTCTCTGAATACTGCAGACTTAACTTATGATTAACTTTCTGAAATGCTTTGTCCACAATGGTAGACAATAGTGAACAAATGAAACCAAACTTGATAACTATCTACTGATTTAAAACCTAGAATGCTTAATTAACTGATAAAAAGATATTGAATGAATTCAAATAACGAAACTGCAGAGACTAGTGCCTTGTTGGGTATGCGGAGTCAAATGAAACCGAAATGGGCAACTTATTTTGGCAGAAGATGGAATTGCAGGCATATTATCTATTTATAACTTGTATAAACAATGCAAAATTATGACTACTGAGCTCTACTTTAATAATCCAAATGAATCTCCCTGATTACTGTGATCAATGAAAAGGATTTAATCTCTACTTGAGAGAACCAGTTAATTAATCACACAAATACAACAAATGTGCATTGACAAACTGAACATAAACTTGTTATGCCAATTTAAACAACCAGAAAAATCAAAATGGAGACAGCTTCAACAATACTTTTCAATAAACTCAACAGAAAATTGATACCAACAACACTGCACCATCGTATTATATTTTTATTGATATCTCCATGATTTTACATATGCAACTAGTCTCATCCTTACAAAAAAATTTTTATCCCACTGCCTCTTCTCTATCCTCTGTCTAAATTTTTTTTTCTCTCCTTTTCTACTGATTTTTCAATACATTTTATACAGAAAATTCCAAGAGTCACGACTTTTCAATTGACTGGTAGAACCGTTTAAATTCCTTAACAACAATCAAAATATTTAATTGAGTTGCCTCTTGGCAAATTAAATATGTTTATAACTGCTCCACATTTTATTTCGCATTAACATGTTTCCATTGTTCATATTTCACTTTATATACTCGCAACTTTATTTTTCCTTCCCCACAACTCTTATTATTTCTACCGCTCCACCAAGGTTACCATTTCAACCGGTCACGGCCGCGTGGTATGTTTCCTTAACTGTCGTTGGTCCATCACCTTTCCGCAGTCTTCATCTTTGTCTCTGGCGATTCCGCAGTATTCAACTCTTATTGCCATCTCCACTGTTACCCACACTACCTCAGTCTTCACACCATCATGTCACGGTGCCACAATGGCCATTGCTATCCGCATTACCTACTTACCACCATCATCGTGGTCACCGTAGTCTATATTCAGACCGTGCATGGTAACTCGGTACCCCCTTTGTAGTTGCTGTTGACTGTTCTACCGACCGCTTACTATTCACTGCAGCCATCGTGGTCTATGAAATAACCATACGTAGTTCTACGGTAACTAGTTGCTAGCCGCTAACCATTAACCTCCATCGCCTCCCCTTGACCACCTTAGTCACTATAGTCACTAGCTTGACCGCCAATGTTACTGTGGTATATCTTCTGCTAGCCACTCCTTGACTGCTACTGCTATATCGCAGTGACTATGTTGACTATGCGTGGCTCTCCATGTCTACCGTGCTACCGCGGTCTCCAAGATGATCGTCAGTAGTACTGCGGTATCTGTTGTAGCTGTCTTCACAACCTTTACCACGGTCTCCTTGTAACCGGTGGTGGTATTATGGTGACTGTCCTCATTGTTGCCATGACAGTAATCTCACTACCACCGCGATGCCACAATCTATGTTTAGACCACACACGGTGTGGCGGTAAGAACCTTATGCCCACTTGTTAACCACTACTACCATACCATGAGTATGGATTGAGTCATTGACGGTGTAGTGGTGAAAGCCATGGGGTTAAGTATATGGCAGTAAAAGGAATTTGAACACAATAAATGGGAAAAATGAATTTTAAGGGAAATATAGGAAAAGGATACAAACTAATAAAATCCCTTAGGTTTTGATGGAAAAATTGGTTCAAATGGGAAAACCATTAGGGTTTTATGTATTTTTATGGAAAATAATGGGATAATCCTAGGAATTCTAGTGGAAAATTTTAGTTCTAACATAAGGCACTCTCGCCTGATGCTTCTCATCTAGGAGGGCATGTGATCTTTGGAACTACTAGGAGACTTCAAGCAATATTATTCGATCATTGGGATACCAAGGCAACTTATATGGTTTATCTGAAAAGCGTTCGGTTCGAATATAGGTAAACTTTAGAAACTAAATGAATAGGAATCTGAACTGACGGATGAAGGCGTTGGCACTATGTGAAATACTTCTTTCCATATAACCTCCAAGAAATGTGATAACATGCCCTATGAAGGAATCATTAACTCTGTAGTACTCCCTCTTGAAGTTCCCATATTGAAGTTGGGGGTACCTCTCATATACTTTCAACTCAATTCAAGGATCAGGGTTTCAAGAAAAAAATAGGCCTCTGTACTAGACATGGTCGGTGAGCAAATACACAAGGTAAGATGTCATATAAAATTTAGAGGTCTTCTTTACTGCCATAAACTCTTCATGGAGGCATTCACTCATCATTCCCTCCTAGTAGAAGTAAGTATTCCCTTGGATGATTTCCTCGATGAAGTAAAACATCTATTCTTGAAAGTAAGCAGAGGTCGGAAGGCCCATGACCCTGCTTATAAGAGTTACCAAATCGTGGTAATCTTTGAAGAAATCACTTCAGAATAGTTCTTGGGGGACTTTGTTGGCACTGCCCCTCTTATCCTTCATCTAGTACTGGTTGATCAACTTCCTCCACTTAAGGGGATTTTCATCCCAAATCTGCTTGACATACTCTATGGTAGCCTGTTCTATTTTGCTAACTGTGGGGATGTGGAAGGTGTGCCCAATAGATTTGGTGGACAAGTTAGCCAAGATTTTTCCATCCCTATCTATGATGGTTCTAGTTTCTGCTTGGTAGGCCTCTCTACAGGTCATCACAATTTTTGGGGCGATAAGGGCCGGCAAGAATCCTATGGCCTTGGCCAACCCACTTGCTCTGATTTTCTTAGCATTCTCTATCTTAGGATTTATCCTCACCCTTTTCTTAAACTCGTCGAGGTCAATATGCCCCAAGTTTGTATCTGTAATGTCTTTCCACTCGGTGAGGACCTTGGAGTTAAGGGGCTCCCCCTAGAATTTATACTTCATTTGATCCTTGTCTTCTTTGCCCCAAGGAGCCTTTGCAGCTTTCTTCCCTTTGTCCTTTTCTATAGCCACCAATGAGGTTCCAGCAGCTAGTTCCATATATCTTGCAACCAAAGGAGGTAGTAAATGATACAATCATAAAATATAAGGAAAGCCAGCCAGCATCCTACAAAACAATGTTAGATCAAATAATCATGCACAAAATCCCTTTGAAATGCTACTTTTGCCTTTCATTTGAGGGAAGTTGTGCAATGCGGGCCCAAGGGTACAGACTTCCCTAGGCTGGCAGTTGTTTGTATATGTCATTGAAATGACACTGGCAAGTTGGAGCTCCGCAATGTAGGATCTGCGAAGGTGAAGGATGTTTGGGGCATGCAAGCAAGGAGATGTAGGGAGACAAAATAGGTTGGTCATTTGGAATGGTGAAGTAGAAACAACGGTCCACACACAGAGTTTCACAGCATCGGGCCCACGAAAAGTCATGACCATTCTTATTTTTGTTTGATTTAGACTGACGGTGATCAAAGGGGTGGTATCCATAGAGTGGGAGGACCCAGGTTGGTGGTGTTCAAAATGGAAAATAGAGGACAGAGTCCCACATGCTACGATATGCAAGACTCCACCCGCGGACCTCGAGACTTAGTCCTTTTGGCATATTGTCAACAACGTTTGGGGCAGCGGGTTGGGTGCACGTTATTAGGAGGCCATTTTGAAATGGTGAGGTGAAATAGCTTGGAAGGGATGAAATTTTGTGTTGGCAGACCTGAGAGAGATGACGGTCAGGAATCCCCTTGATGTAGATTTTTCAAGTTTTGAATCGGGGAAGGGATGTGCGACATCTACACATAGAAATGTAGGTACTGGACAACCATCTGAAATGGAAATGAGTCGAAGGTGACCCACATAGTCGAGCCCAAGGAGGGTGATGGATAGGAAGTTTCTACTAGAGATTTTTCATAACAGAAAAAGGAGGTGTTGGATCTGATCAAGGGAAGGATGAATCTAAAGGGGTGTTGGAAATGACAGTCTCAAAAGGGCATTAAGGGGTCAAACACTCGCACCATCGGGCGTGAGAGAGGCAAGGTTCAGATGGTTCAATCATTGGGTCAGGTTCTGCTAGGCGGAACGACGCCATGGGATAGCCGTTTGAATGACGTCTCCAAAGGGAAAAATACTTGCGAAGACCTGCGAAGGCGGGTTCGTAGGGATTGATGGAAGAAATTCATGATATTTGATTGATGTGCATCCTATGGATTTAGACTTCTGAGGGAAAAAATTCCCCATAGAGGTGGGTCCGACGACGGTGATGGATGACTCAAAAGGGTTGGTATTTAGTTTTAGAAAAGGACGGTCAATTAGATGGAGCAGACCTGGGAAACAAGAATGTCGCTCCTCAAGAACAACAGTGGCATTGATAAGTCCCGAGTGGTTCCAAAATATTTTCTTTAGTCTTCCAAGCAATTTCAAATGATGGGTTTAATAGGAAGGAGGTTCCTTATTTAGTTTGACATTTTAACTATTTCTCACTTAATTTCATAGGCACTTACGAAAATAAATGGAGGCGTGGGAAAAAGGGGCAAACATACCTGATAATCTCGATGAACAAACCAAAGAACACCACGTGGAATCAACCCTGGGCGACAAACTTGAGTTGCGGGCATGACGGTGGCTGCAGATGGTGCTCTGACTTCTCTCTGCAAAATAATTTGTTGAATATGATAGGTCGTCAGGCATATATATAGGTTTTTGTGAATTTTATGCTAGCCATCGATGCTCGTATGGTGGTCGCTAGGTTGGTTGGTCAATCATTTCCAGATAACGTCGGGGTCAGCAGAGTCTGGCATACGAACAACGGTTAAGCGCTTTCCTTTTAGAATGATGAAGACCCAAAGAGCAAACAGGGGTGTGGATTCCACAGGCTGAGAGGACATCAAGTGTTCACCATTTGAAACGAGAAGAGAACAAGGGAAGTCTACATGCGACGACCTGCAGGTGTGGACGTGTACAGTCCCAAGGAAGTTTGGCGCAAACCATGACTTGGAAAATTTTGGGGGAGGGGGAAAATATGATTGACTTGAAATTATTTTCAAGAGCTCCTCAATCACACTCAAAAATAGGGGTACGCAAAATGAGGCAGTGAAAGCGACCCGACCCAGGCGAAAAAAGGGAGGGTCCCCATTCCTAATGAGGTGTGCATGCTATAGGCACAACACTATGTAGAGAGGAGATGAATGATAGGAATGAGTACCACACTACTATGGTGTATATACAAAAAGGTGATTGGCTAATAGGAACAAGTGCCATATTATTATGGAATCTATGTAGAGTGATGGATGGAAACTAAATATCTTGGAATCATTAAATATGAATAGGAGACGAATGTAACTTAGTAGTTAGATGGATAAGGTAAGAGTTAGATCAAATGATTTAAGATTTGGATTTTATTTTTGTGAAAGTCAAATTTTGGATATGTTTTAAATCTTAGATTTGGGGTAAAGTTAGCTTTTTTAGATTGGATCAATGTGTTGATTTTTTTTGAATAGGGTTGAGTTTTATGAACTAAATTGAGGCTACGGGTCCCATGATTATATTTGATTTGAGGTTCTAAGGCTTCAAAGGGGTTTAATTGATGTGTTTTTTAGGAATGGAATAAATTTTGTAGGGATTTAGGCCTAGTTTAGATGGGGGATAAGTTTTTGATTCTTCCAATTTAGATAGGTAGTATGAATTAAGGTTTCAAAGTTAGATAGATGGTTGGGAAGATATTGGAACTACAATGATTAATTTTTTTTTAATGGTTTATGGGTTGATTAAGGCTTAGTGAAGTTTGAATTAGTTCAATTCTGTTTGAATAGATAAGGGGCATGAACTATGACAAGAAGATGAACTTGTTCGGATGGGAAATTGAACTTATGAGGATAGGTGAAAGAGTGAAGTGGACTGATTTGATAGTGTATCTGAGGATTTTGTGAGATGCAATTAAAATGAATTTGGATTAATAACCCCTTACTTCAAATGTCATTTATGATTACCATGGAAACAATATTTAAATTGCGACTCAATGTACTTAGTTTAAGGTTGTATAGAAGCATGTGGTAATCATAACACCATGAAAATGAGGCATATTAACAAACAAAAATTATCTAGTAAAGGAGTATCAATATCCATGAGCTCACAAACATACTATCTACCAAGGGTGTGAGTAGCTAGGGAATGCAAGGTCATGGACCACCTCTACACCCATTACAATAGAATGCGAGGTCATGTACATATGTATTTATATATGTACATATATACATGTGTATGTATATATGCATACATATGCGTATATATGTATATATGTACATGTATATATACATAGATGCATGCATATACATGCATATATGTATATACATATAAATGGCTCTAGAAAAATTCACCACCAGTAATTCACCATAGGAAAAATCATCGCCAACAATTCACCATGAGAAAATTCACTACCATGACAAATTCACCTCAAGAAAAATTCACCACCAACAATTCACCGCCATGGAAAATTAATCGCATTAATATTTTTTAATATATTTCAAAAACTTTGATTTTTTTTGGAAAAGAATAATTTGATTTATGATAATAAAAATGCAGTGAGAGTTATTATTTCACAAAAAAAATTCTTTTTTTTGAAATATATATTAAAAAATGTTAATGCAATTAATTTTTCGTAGTGGTGAATTGTTGGTGGTGTATTTTTCTTGAGGTGAATTTTTCATCGTGGTGAATTTTCCCATGGTGAATTGTTGACGATGATTTTTTTGGTGGTGAATTGTTGGCGGTGAATTTTTTCGATGCCCATATGCATATATACATGTGTATATATATGTATATATACATATGCATGTACATACACGTATATGTGTATATATGTACATACGTATGTATATACATATATTGGTGCAAAATGTTTACTTGTTTCTTTTTATATTGAATTATAAACTTTATTTTCAAACTAAATATTGACATTTAAGTAAAATGTACAATGTTCTTTCTAATATTTTCCCCTTAGATAAAACCTTTTGAAATAAAATAAATATTATATTTTCAACTAAATATTTAGCTTAAATATAATAAATTATAATTTTATGAAGGTCTCACGAAGCACTTCTTTAAAATATAAAAAGATTACTTGAATTAAAAAGTTTACATTCAAACTAAATATTGACATTTAAGTAAAATGTGCAATGTTCTTTATAATATTTTCCCCCTCAAATAAACCTTTTGAAATAAAATAAATAGTACCTTTTCAACTAGATATTTAGCTTAAATATAATTAATTATAATTTTATGAAAAACACATAAAGCACTTCTCTAGAATATAAAAAAAATTACTAAAGAATAATCCAACAATCTTTTATTGAAAAAAATTGCATAACTTCACTTTTTTTAAATTATAAAATTATTTGGAACACTTTATTCAATTAACTTGCATTCAAGAATAAAATAACACACAAGAAAGTATAAAATCTTAGGTTTAACATAGGAGGGATCTATAATCATATATTATTTGAATTTCTCATAAACTAAATAAGATAAGGAGCATCCTTTCCTTGGCAACAAACAAATACCAACAAGTCACAAGGTCATCTACTGAGCTGCATGGACTAGACTAAGGTGAGCTGGTTAAGTGAAATCTATGATGTCTTCATCCACATGTCTTCCATTGGTCAAACATCTATAATCTCTTGTACATTAAAGATGAAGCATTGAATCTAACAATAGAAAGCATAGTCAAAATTGCACATAATAACTAATGGAAACATGTATTCAAAAGAAGATATATCCATTCAATAATTACATAATATCCAAATCAAACTATAAAAATCTTTCAATCCAACGTAAACAAGACAACAATTATCAAATAAATAAATCTTACAAATACTATACACCTACCTATTATCTATTAAAATAAATTAAGTCCATTCATCTTTCTTAACAATTATGTTTTAAATTGTTTATCGTAACCCTTAATATACATTCATTAGACTTTTTTATGCTACATTCATTAAAACATTTTTTTCCTAAAGGGGAAAGATATGAAGACATTCTACGGACCAACTTTATCTTCAATTAATTAACATTGGAGTTGATGTGGCCTTTGCACTCGTGCATTCAATTGATTTTTTCTTAATTAATCCATCAATTACCTAGTATTAAACAATTTAAAATAAAAATACAAAGTGCAATCAATGTTCAATTAAAACCACTCTTATGTAGTTTTTCTTAAATGATAATGATAAATTGATTTGATTCCCATCTATACGGACCCACTAAGGGAATTTATAATCATCAGAGAGAAGCATGCGAAAATATGCAGATTGGCCAGATTTTGTCGGTATACAGGCCTATACCTAAATCAATTAAGGCGTAGCGGAGAAAATTGATGGTCGGTACTCCGTATTCCAGAGTTATCGGACCAGGACCAGGAAGAGCGTATCCTATTTTGACGATCTAATTATTAGATCCGTATGCGAATCAAATCGCGTAAGCTACCGACAAGTGACCAGCATTGCCGGTCATCTTTCCCCACTAACCACATCTCCTCGACCTGCCATTCTGAGGGTTTTGCTGTTGGTCGGCCAGAGCCACCATTCTCGCAGTTATTCCCACATGCACTAAATCTGCATAGCCTGCTCTTAATCTCCTCTTGACAATTATCTCCTATATATTTTAACATTTTCTTTTGCGCTCTCCTCAGAAGAAGATGAACGCATTTCCTCACGAGTTCTCTGCATTTCTTTCCAGTAACAATGTGCAGAGTAGTGCACACAATTTTTCGCTGCCGCAATTCTGTCTTGGCGATGGGTTAAATCTTACGCAGTGTGCTGCTTCGACCAAATTTAGCGATTATGGAAAACAAAGGAAAAGACAAGAAGGCATGGACAAGAAATGGCTTCACAAAGTAATAGAGAAAGAGAGGAGGAAACAAATGAAGTCACGCTATTCTGATCTGAGATCTTTGCTGCCACAGGAAAATATTAGGGTATGCAATACTAACCTATCTCTCTTTCTTTCTCAATCTCAACCCCCCTTTTTTGTTTTTTTGTCTTTTTATATAATACATCTTCCAAGCGATCTGGAATTTTATGTTTTAGTAAATGTAAAATGCTTTTGTTGGATTACTGTTGCTTCTCTGGCAGTTGGTCTTGTGGATTTATCATCACCATGCATATAAGTTGAAGCTGTCTATTTGGAAGTTAATTGACACCTGCTGGTTTTGGTGTAATGACAAATCTATCAGAGTATAAACTTAAAAGATTAATTCTAAATTGTGTTGGAAGGGTGTAGGATTAATCGATCCATTTTTGGGAGTTGATCTGATAGATTAACTATCAAGATGTTGCTTTGGAAATTCATTGAGGCCTACAAATTTTGATGTAAGGACAAATCTATAATTATAAGGATGAATATCCAAAAATGGATGACCACATACTTTATAACAGAAGTTTCACCAATACCTTAGATAATTACAGAACAAGCCGTTTTGTCCTTGAAGTATTCTGTGGATCTCTCCTTTGATCTTTGCACCCATTAGCTAAGCTGTTACAAATGTAAACTATATCTATTCTTGTGGGTGCTTGCTTCAGAATTAATTCTTGGCCTGATGAACTGATCTTGTAAAATACAGATGTTTGAAAAGTAATCTTAAGTCATAGAATTCTACTTAAAATAGAGTTTTATGTCTTTAGAAAGGGCAGTAAATCCAGTTTTCAAAATATTAGGAATTTTTAAATAATGTTTTTCTATTTAGGTGAAATTTACTTTAAGAGCACCCAGATGAACGTATGTTTGCAGATTCTGGAATGTGAACATAGCACCGATTAATGAATACTTCTTTGGACTGTGGTGCAGGGCAAGACTTCCATTTCTGATCAGCTATCTGTGGCCACCGACTATATCTGCCATCTGCAGGAGAAGGTGGAGGAGCTTAACAAGAAAAGAGACGAGATGAAGATGAATGAAATGCCTTACTTCAAGGAGGACAATGATATATCATTCCGGAAGTATGATGCATTTCCTCTAGTGAATGTAAATCATGTGGGTTCACTTGTACTGGTCACAACAAACACATTGAGAAAGCAGATGGCCCTCTCTAGGCTGCTGCTTGCAGTTGAAGAAGAAGGCCTTCATATACTTTCTGCCTCCTCTTTCAGCGTTGATGAGAAAATCTTTCACACTCTTCATTGCAAGGTGCTGTTTCTGCAAGGACTTACATTTTCCAACAACTTGTTTAGTTGCATTCACACAGCTAAATATGATTTCAATAACAAATTAGTTTAATTATTGATTTGGTTCTCAGGTGTTTGATAA
Source organism: Sequoiadendron giganteum (assembly GCA_007115665.2). NCBI lineage: Eukaryota > Viridiplantae > Streptophyta > Pinopsida > Cupressales > Cupressaceae > Sequoiadendron > Sequoiadendron giganteum. Next base: position 116,797,884 of record CM021107.1, on the reverse strand, counting down.
GCAGAGGTTCTCTAGCGGCGCCAAAGTTGAGCAGAGACTTTGGCAGTTGTTGGAAAGAGATCACATTGGAGATGTCTCCAAAAGCTAGAAGCGATATATACTTCAATGACTGGTACTATATTACATGGTAATCCTAGGTTAAAGAAAGTACGAACAATATAGATTATGTACCTGTTTATTTAGTGTTCAACAATATTACTATCTTACCTCTGATCAGTCATCTGGATATCACTACATCAAAATTACTTGGACCATCATACGCTGAAACAGTATTCAATAAGTTTAAAAGTTCTATAGTAATATTTATATATAGTCATGCACATACAAATATCTGAACTGCATTAGAAAAACTATAATAACTTTACAAGTTTAATGTAACACAGGTTTTAAAGGCAATATAGTTGCACATCTCTTCTAACTACATGCATGATCATAAAATGTCGCAGAATTGTTATGTAAGGCGAAATACTTACATTTTATACATAAATCTTCACTGTTTTTCTTTTTGAAATTAATCTGTGTCGAAATGTAACATACAAATTTAGCCGTCTACTGCTCCACCCCATCCAGGACAGGAACACAAACCATATCCAATTGGATAGTCCCATGTGGTGCAGTTAAAATATTAGAAGATTGGACCAAAGGTTATTGAGTCCATATAATGGCTTATGTTCATATGTTCTGGCGTGTGCTTGAATGGCACAACGTTCAAATAATCTGTTTCCCTAAACTTATAGGTGCAGTATCTGTTGAAGCCAAAATAATGAGCGTAGTGTTAATTTTGACTTTTAAGAAGTGGTTTGTTCATTACCACAAACTAAAGAAGCTTCATGGGTGCTACTGATGGCCGTGAAATTAAATTAATGGTGTGGTGTGGATAATTTTAGAGATCCCACGTTATTTACTCAACCTTAAGGTTATTAATACTCTCTCTTTAATATTCTGAAAATGGTTAACATAAATGTCTGGTTCAATACATAAAGATTTGTAAACTACTCAAGCTTGCGTATATTGAGTGTCTTAGATAAACAATCTCGCGTTAGTATTTTTCTGGTTCTGTGAGTTATCTTTTAGCCCTTTGGTAATATTTGAACTTATAAATATTAAATTCGGTTTTGATTGTGTTTTGATGCGTGTATGAAGAGTTCAGTCCTTGTTCTATGCTATGGTTCACTGATTTTTTATTTGTCTCTTAGTTTTTATATTGATTCGTCCATTATTTTTCTCTTTGTTTTAGTTCATCTTTATTCAATCATGGGAGTTAGTTGTCAACATTCATTGGTTTATCTATTTGAGTATTCCTTATGTGGTTTCAAATTGGGTCTCTTCCCTTTGTCTACTTGGGTATTCCTCTTGTTGTTGGTCATCAGCCCAGGTCCTCCTGACAGTTGTTTCTTGATAAGCTTCGGCGAAAGGTTACTCATTGGACTTATCATTGGTTATCTACTACTGCTAGAGTGACTCTTCTCAAGTCTGTTATCCAGGCCCTTTCCATCTACAGGTGCTTTGTTCAAGCGGCTCCTATGTATTTCCTTAAGGAATTTGATGCTCTTTCACATCAATTTCTTTGGAACAGTAATTTGTTATCTTCAAAGTAGAGCCTTATTAAGTGAGAATCTATGTGTAGACCAAAGCAGGAGGGTGGTCTTGGTTTATGCTCTGCTATTTTGAATGGGAAAGTTCTTGTTGCCAAGCTTTACCGACGATGGTGTACTAGTCAGCATTAGTTATGGGCTTGTATTCTCAACCATAAATATCTTCAGGGTGTTGCTTATTTTGAGGTTTCTCACTGTCCTCTGGAAGGGAGTGGTTCTATGATTTGGCATACTTTGAAAGTGGGGGTGCAGTAGATTAAGTGTGCATTTTTTTGGATCTGTCATTCGAGGTCACAGGGTCTTTTTTGGTTAGATTCTTGGGATGGTCACCCTCCTATTCTCTCTTCTTTTCCTCACCTCCAGTCCCTTTGTGATGTTTTTATTGTGGTTGGCTGGGATACTATGGAGCATTATAAGGTGGCACAACATGGTGGTTTCGCTATAAGTTTTCGTTGGAAGCATCCTTCTAAGTGGCCACTTGGAGGGTCTGAGGGGGATAGGCGTCAGCTTTCCCAGCTTTTGGCTTCTCGTGATTGTAATTATTTGAGGGGACTTGATGTCTTGGCTTGGGATGGTTCGGATTTGTCTGGAAAGTACTCTATGGTGGTTGGTTATAAGCAATTAGGTAGGAATTTGTTTGGAGACATTGAGGTCCCTTCATGGAAGTAAGTTTGGCACAAGTTGTCATGACCCAAGTGCAACTTCTTTATGTGGTTAGTGGTTCAAAACCAGTGTTTTACTTGGGATAATTTATGTAAGCATGGCTTCCAAGGCCCCTCTATGTGTGTTTTGTGTCATGGCTGTGAAAAGAGTGTCTCCCATCTTTTCTTCCAAGGTTCCTATGTTAAGGAGATTTGGCATTTCTAGTGCGGGGTGTGGAATACAGTCTGCTGACAAGCTTCCTCATTGGTGGAGTTTTGGGAACAGTGGGGCAGGGCCCCTATTTCTACCTCCTTTCTTTAGGCTGCTTGGGCTCTTGGGCCATCCTTTATTATCTAGAACCTGTGGTTAGAGAGGAATAGGTGGATTTTAAAGGATTCGTTGTTGATGTCTCGTCACCTATGGTGGAAAATTCTACTCTTTAGGGAAAACTATTGCGGCTAAGTGTGATATGATTGTGCTGGTGGACCCTCATGATGTTGGTTGTTGTAATCGTCTTCATCTTCCTCCTCCACAATGACAACTCATGCACAACAGATGTAGACATCCTACCCCGAAGGTGAATAGGGAGGGAAGTTGGACACCTCCTCCTCATGGAGTCCTCAAAATCAAGTTGGATGGCTCTTCTTGTGGAAATCCGGGTCATGATGGCATTGGGGGTGCTAGTTGGGATAGCTCTGGAGATGTTTAGTTTATCTTCTTTGTGTATAAGGGTCTTCATACTAATAATCTTATGGAGGCTTAGGCCATTTTATTAGCTGTGGAGTAGGGTAGTCAACTGGGATGGCGAAGGATCATATGTAAGTTTGTCTCCCAGGTTGTGGTGAACTTATTGAAAAGGTAGTATTTGGATGATGTGAGTTGGTAGCTGGCTTTGATTGTTGAACAAATTCTTACTCTTTGTGCTTCTTTGGAGTATATTACTTTTACTCATATTTCTTGAGAATGGAATGGTGTTGTTGATTGCTTGCCTAAATGGGCTTCTGATCATATTCATGATTGGAATTTGGTGGATCGGGGTCAACTACCCCCAAATTTGTCTCATTAATTGGATCACTTAGTTGAACTTGATAGGGCGAATTAATGCCCTTGCTTTGTAACGTTTGATTGTTTTAAAAAAAAAAATTACGCCTCCTTGATGTTTAACATTCATGCCTTTTCTCCTTTCAAACTATATTTTTACAAGTAAATATTTCTCTATTTCTTTCTTAACATTTAATTCATATTTGAATATTGATTTGTTATACCTTGTTGAGTTTATCTTAAGTGAAGATTGTTGTTAGATATTGTTAGTATCACAAATAGCGTCACACTACATCATATGAAATTTTTTTATATAAAAAAGGGTTTGGAATATCATATAAGAAGGTTCCACATCCTACAGAATCATATTTAACAAGGTTGTGGGATACAACACACTACACTAAAGACCTTGTGACATTTTCTATGAGCATCAGACATTGTTTAGAGATATGCAAGAGGTTGTAAAACACTACACAACCTCCACACATGTTATTTGAATTGTTTATAGACCTTTATATAGGTTTAATAGTCTTTAAATAGTCTTAGAAAATGTTAACATGCCTAAATAAGCTACAATAAGGATAACTATCATAAAGGAAATGGAAAATTCATGGGAAGTGGATAATTAAGAGTGTTTATGAAAAGATCTAAGGAAAAGACACCATGAAAAGGAATTAAGAGGTTGTATAAGGAATGGAAAAAAAAGATAAAAATCATAAGAACATGGATGAGTAAGAGGAAAATTTGTGAGAGATATATGTGAGAATGAGAGAAGAAGATATATATGAGTAAGAGATATATATAAAGAAGATATAGTGGAAAATTATGTGTGAGAGATATTTATGAGTGGTGTACAAGTTTTCTTTATTTTTCTTAATTCTAAGATATTACAATATGTGCCCTAATTCTCTTCCTTATCCATCACATGAGGGTAAAATACAATACTAACATAAAACTAACATAGATCATTGATCTATTTTTTTTTTCAACAAAGATCTAATGCTTGATTGGTGACAAAGAACTTGCTAGTAGGTTGATGGTAATTAGCATGGGTTGTGGATGCTTCCTCTCATATGTTTTAAGGTGATTCACTTTGGAATTGATCAATTGGCTATAGATGTGAGATAGTGTAGGTAGTAGTAACTTCAATTTAATTGTGTAGCAATCAGTTGGGTAAGTGTTGGTCAAATTAAATGTTATCGACATATAGGTGGACACACAAGATGGTATTGGATCATTTTTTCTTGTGTGTGCGATGATGGCATGGCATTATTTTATTGACTTAATAGGGTCTTATACCTTTTAGTATTTAATTCCTAGTCAATGGGGTAATGTAATAGACATTGGCAAAGTTGGTAGTCTCTCCTTCTTTGGAAATAATGCATAGTAAAAGCAACCAAAAAGGAAACATGCCAAATTATGATAGGGAATAATAAAATAGTGAAACACTAAGCTACATATTTACCCCATGTATTTCATCATGAACTACAGATATTGGGGGATAAAGTTAGATTGTTAGACTAGAGACAAGTTGCATGATGCTTAGCAATGGTTTCAAAATTAAGTACTACCTTTAGTAAATATATGATGTACATATGGAATTTTATTGAGTGATTGTGTAGGTTCTTCTAGGGATTTGTGGCTATATAAATGAATGGGTAAATGCTATGTGGTTCAGTGAGCCATCTAGGGTGGGTTTGACTAGAATATTTTACTTAGTGTGTTCTCATAGGAATATTTAAAAGAATAAATATTTATAGGCTATGCAATCATTATTTCCACTATATCATTGATGGATGAGGTTGTTGGTTCATAGTTAATAGTGTGTAGCAATGTGACACTAATAGTGAGACCACTTAGTCTACTCTTGAATGCCCTTGTTTTTATTTTCTTCGTAGCATGTTTGAAATGGAGACATACTCATTGACTATCTCTAAAGGCTAAATGGCTGAAAGATATGTCTTTCATATATTCTTTGTCATTTAGGACATTATTATAAAGGTAACAATATATATATAATAGTTTCAATCAAAATATTTAGAAATAAACATGGATGATATTTATTGGACCCTCAAAGGACCAACATGCTCAATTATTTGTGGGTCATTTTCTAGTGTCAAATTGGAGAAATCTATATGGATTTAAGGTGGTATATTTGTTGGGTGTTTTAGTTGATTATGAAGATTTCATTATTATGTATGTAGAATGAAACATAACCTTAATAAGTTGATCCAACTATTTCTATTACACTAGGCCTTATCTATTATTTGAAGGTGATCAACTATAGCCATTGATCAAAGGTCACACTTCAAAAGATTTAATGTGAAGTAATGACACTTGGAAGGTGCTTTTTATGTGGAAACTAGTGAAATATAGGGTTTCACTGGGTGGTATTTACTATGAAAGGACTTAGGGAGATGAAAGACATTCATTTTCATAGAATGCAACTATCCATGTGAATTATTGTATAGCAAGAGTATGAGAGGCCAAAAATTATAGAGAATAAATTTAACTCTAAATATCATGCTTTCTAATTAGAGGTAGTTGTTAATTTTTAAATGTGGTAATATAGAGGCCACTTTCTTAGCTAAACTATGAATATGATTTAGATTCTTATGATCTAAAGTGTTTTGTAGGATTTCATGTGTTGTTTTAGGCTATTTGAATTTAAATTCACTATAAGGTTATTATTCACAATATATAAATTTATCTTTTTCACAAATCATTAGGCCTAGATTCATGTGTATATGTATTTATATTATGGACTTTATAATGCCCAAGTCTACATGTGCAAATTTTCTTTCATTGTGAAATAATTACATAATATTTATGCTATTAATAATTTTAATGCTTGATCATGATAATTGTTGTCATATGTTGATAAAATATACAAGGGAATCAAAATGAGATGATTAGGTTGGTTAGGAAATTCAATAATACAATTTTTATACATGAATTTAGTCTATGGGTTGCATCAACAAAATATATGTATTCATTAATAATTGGGATGAGGACTATTTATTTTAGCATTGTTAGAGAACTTGTTATTCCCTCTATTCTAAATTTGATCTCATGTGCCAATTCTATAACTTAGGCCTCATTTTTGTATTCTTTCATGTCATGTATGTCTTAGAGAGTTCTTGAATGAAAACCTCTCTTTGACCAAGGTATCTCCCTTATTTCTTAAGATATTTTTGGGGATACACATTTCTCTCTTATGCCATAATTAATGAATATTAATTAAATTGATTAGATAATTTTTATAGGGATTGTAAAACTAACTTAGAAATTTTAAGCATTCCATTCACTACAATATATGGAATATCTTTTATCATCTATGAACTCTTTAAGTATGCCTAGTGATTGATTTTTTTCAGATTTAGTTGTATTTATGTGAATGTGTAGCTAGGATTTATAATATTTAAGTTTATAATCGGTTCTCTTTTTATTCTGTACGTACATTATGCTAACAAGATTGATTTTAACACATGTTTTCATTAAAGTGTAATCATTAAATTTTTCACCACTAAGTTCAAGGCATCTATCTTTACTAGCTAGTCCTTCCACCACATTAAAATCAATTCAAACATATTATTTATTTTACACAATTTTAGTCTTAATTGTCTTACCAATTTGTATAAGATTATATCACTAAACCTTGTTATATCTTATGAGAGGTAATATTTGTTGCCATGTTAAGATAGTTGCACATTGCTATTTTTATCACTGTCATATATGAACCATGATCTTGAACTACAATAACATTGAGGTGATTTTTTATTTTATTATTGGTTTCATACATGGTTTTCTTATTTTTCTAAACGATATTTCATTGTATTTTTATCAATGATATAATTTTGTGATTTTTTAGTAAAAAATCATTTGGATAGTCCTAAAGATAGGTTTTTTTTTTCAAAAGAAATAAAATGTGTTATTTTTATTTTCCTTCTATTGTCATACTTAAATATATAGTAACACCCTCTTTGGTCTTCCTAAACTGAAATTTTAAAAGAGATAAAATTTCTTATTTACTAACCCCTAACTACCCACATTCAAATTATGATGCCTAGTTTGACTTGCACTTGTATACACCTAAAATTGGTTCAGAGAATCTGATTAATTAAATACGAATTATTTGATTAATTATCCTAATTTCCTCTACTGTTTGAATAAATAGAAATATTTATTTATATAGTTCACGTTCACATTCACATTTAAATTCTTCTAATCTTAATTCTAATAAACAAAATTAAATACTTTTTTGATTTAATTATCATTTCCCTATTTTATTCTATCACATCAATCTTAAATTAATTAAATAAAGGTCATACACTTTATTGATTAATTTCCATATTCTTCTATTTAATTTAATAAACAACTTCTATAGTTTATTTTATTAAATTATTTATCCCTCTTTTGCTAATTTAAATAAATTAAAAATATTTAAATTAAGGCATAAGGAATATTCCTCTATATTTCCTCAAACATAAATTAGATATCCTATGTCTAATTTATGTCAAAATCATGTCAAAATTAATTGATTGAAACTTCACGGGAAGATTTGGAGACAAATTGCAAATTTATCTCTCAATCCTCCTCCATCAATCTTTCCTCTTCTCTTTCCTGGTGTTTTCATGGGTAGAGACAATCTCCAAAATCTTCTCAATATACTCCATATTTCACCATTCAATCCTCCAGGTTGAATCCAAGCCTCTCTTTGCCATCCCTGTGCATTTCTATAGCCATGAAATTTATAAATAAAGCTTCATGCAACCAAGAAAAGGATCCAGATTATCAAGTTTATGCACTCTTACTCTACAAGAAATCATTCAATCATTCAAGCATCAATCATCCAACATTCAAGCATCCAACATTCTAGCTTTCACAATCATGGTTGCCTCTTGTAGCTTCATTTATCTGTTTTCATGTCAATCCATGTCATATTAGTTTCTTTTATCATCTAGTATTATCATATTAGCATCATATCATTGCATCAACAATATTCCATTCTTTAGATTGTCATTTTAAAAGTTATAGTATTATTTAAATCTAAGAGCACAATAATTTAATAAATCTTTGAGGATAGGAGACAATGAGACGCTTTTAGTTTATTAATTAGCTTAATATTTGATGCAATGTTTCATTAAGAAGTGTTTTATTGCTTTATACCTTATTCACACTTACAATTTGGCGCTCACCGTGGGGCCTTAACCCCATATTTTTATCAATTTTTCTGAAAAGTGTCGCGCAGGTTTCTAGCGTGTTCTATTTCATTGCTTTTGTCAAAAACTATAGCGCATCTGTGGCAAACTATGGTGCTTCCATGTTTTGTTTCGGCGCTTCCGTGATACTATAGCACATCCATCAAAAAATTTAGCGGTTTCAACTCTAGCGCTTCCATGACCTGTTTCGGCGCATGGGTCACCCATTTCCAGAAAAGTTGATTTAGCGCTTCCATGGCGAACTTTGGTTTTTCGGTGTTTTGTTTCAGCGCTTTCAATTTTAGTGCATCAGGTAAAAACTTTAGCGCTTTAGTCGACTATTTTAGCACTTTTGTAAATTCAAACTGGATCCGCCGTGATTGCGACCATAATTTTATTTTTATACAGTTAGACTAAAATGAACCAATCCTACGATAGTCATCTGGTTTAAAAAATTATCAATCCTAGGGTAGGCACATCTAGTTTAAAAATTTATCAGTCCTAGGGTAGCCATCGCACTTTTGCAGTATCACTAAAAAAGAACATCATGATTTTTGTGAAGCAAAATATTCATATAGATTAGAAAATTTGTCTTTTTGGGCTTAAAATGAAACAATTTATCTATTGTGCTTGTGTGGTGATTAGGCTTATGCTCTCTCCTTAACTGCATGATCAAAGTGCCAGACTCATCCTTATTTTCATGCAAATTTACGCTTTTGTTAAAACCTTTAGAAAGGCTTGCCATAGTGGGAAAAAGTACTCATCCTATGGGAACGACCTAAGTGGGAACACCTAAAGCCAAGGATTCCAACCCACTATAATCAAAATGCAAGTTGTTGATGCAAGTCCAACTTGACGATAGTGAGCAAGATAACCTTCCCCAAAATATTTGTTCTAAATATTGGGAGGTCTCCTGAGGGAGTTTATCAATTTGTCGCATCGCATGAAACCCCTATCTATGAACCATAGAATAGTATCCCGCCGAGTCAGTAACCAAACATTGTCATACTCATAGTGCAAGGGGAGGGAAGAATCTACCCCCAAGACACTCACCATATAATTTCCAAGGACCGTTTTCTCAGAGGATGAGAAATCCAACTCTGACTATGTGCCTGGAAACAACAAAAACATGGGCTCCCTCTAGGGGGTGACATGGTTGTGTGCGTCAACTCAATTTCAAGATGTGGGTTGTTGAGTATAATGATGACCCATTTGACCTTAAGTGTGAGTCTGTTTGATTTGTGTCCATTTGTCAAAGCAACCCATGAAAATCAATAAGGACCAATTGTGGTTCTTGAATACACACTATCTATTCAGATTAAAACCATTATTCTACAATTTGCTTGTTGTGTTTTCACAAAATCATTAAAATCAGATAAAAGATCATTTGAAAAACAACAAGTCAAATTAGGTCAAGAAATTCATGATTTGAAACTAGAATTCAACCACATTTGTCAAGAGAGCAATCAAAATCACCAAACCCAAGAGACCACTTAGTTATCGGGATAATTTAAAAAAGAAGGCGTTTTCTAGATCAGAATTGAAAGATCTTTTTACAACATAGAACCTTTATTCATATATATCACGACTTTGCTAGAGGTCATAATCTTCATTACGTTGTAGAACCACTCTATTCGCGAGCTTTCTTCCAAAGTAGAGCTCTCACACAATATCACAACTGTAGTCAACACATATGTCAGTCCTATTTTCCACAACCCATGATAGAATATGCCACAAGGCCTAGTCAAGTTTTACAATAGGGAATCTTAAAAGTCTTGTTTTTAGCGCTCTAGAAACTTGTTTCAGTGCTTCAGGTCACTATTTTAGCGCTTTCATAAAATAGTGCTTCCAGGCAGTGTTTTAGCACTTATAGTCATTATTCTAGCGCTTCCATCAAACAACGCTTTCATCATCTTTTTCAAGGCTTTTGGGCACTATTTTAGTGCTTTCATTAAATAGTGTTCCCATCACCTATTTTAGCACCCCTGAAGTCTGTTTTAGCGCTTTCAAAATAGAGAGTTCCAAATCATACCAGTCAGTCTGTCTGTCATTTATCCATGAATTTTTATCAAAACACAAGTATCTTTTTATCAGAATCACTATCTAGAAACCAAAATCAGATTGTTTCGTACAAGTTTCCACTCTTATCAACTGAAACACAGATCTTGCAAATCAAAAGTGTCAAATCAAACACAGCCAATTATTACGTTGAAGTTTCATCATCAGGATATTATCATCCTTTATCACGAAACAAGGTATAGTAATCAAATTTTTAAACCTAGTCTTATCAATAAGATCTATCATCTTATTCAACTTTGTTAAAAATTCAGTTGACATTTCCAACATAGAAGATCAAATTTTGGAAGAAAGAACAAAAACTTGTATGCCAATCTTCACTAGGTCACAAAAATAGAGACTCTTAGAACAAGAACTTGAAACATCACATACAATGGCAAAAGAAAATCCCTGGAACAGTCTGCATTAAAATGATAAGAATGAAATAACTCTAGAGGACATTCAAACAGCCCAATAGGATCCCAAATTCCATAATTTCATGGAAAAGATCTTAGAACAAGACATGGATAAATATCTCTTAATGTTGGTTGAATCAGGTGCTAAACTTCCTAAAGACATTGACATAAATCATCTAAAAAAATCACTTGGAACAAGTGAGACTGAAATACCGCAACCCACACAAGCAATAGATCTGATTGTTGCTTTAACATCCCAAATGCAAATCTTACAACAACAGATACAAGATATGACAAAAGGGAGTACCAAAAAGTATGCAATACAAGACATTTGTCCTTATCCCTTCGACTCAACAGTCGATATGATACCTTTTCCTAGACACTATGAATTCCCCAAATACGACAAATACAATGGATGGACAGATCCAATCGATCATATCCGAGAATTCAAAACCATGAGCCTAGAGTTTTCCCAAGAGGAAACTTACCTAATGAGATTATTCCCAAGAAGCTTGGGAGGTTTCTGTATGGAATGGTTTTCAAAATTACAACCAAGTATCAATACTTTTGAGGAACTTGTCAACAGGTTCATCTCCCAATATTCTTTTAACATCCAATAGGATGTTACGATAAAGGATCTATATAACCTAAAACAAAACAAAGTGGAGATGTTCTTGTCCTTTCTACAAAGATGGCGATGACTGTTCGCTAGATATCCTTGATCCATTCCTGAGGAAGAGAAAATGGATTTTTTCATTGACAACTTGATGGAGGAGATGAGTTACAGACTTGAATTGCAATGTCCTCCTACTTTTGAAAAGGTGATCGAAAACGGCCTTAAGATTGAAGAAGCGCTAGTAAAAAGAGTGGTTATTAAACATTTCAATGACAAATCAAATAACACAAACTCCTCAAATCAGTACCCTAGCAGTGATAAACCAAATTTTTGGCAAAAGAACCAAAATACGACTACAAATGAAATGACAAGTGATTTACAAAATGCCAAACTAGTTTTCAACTTGACAGCATCTACTTCGAAAATAAATCAAAACAATGATCAAATCATCAAGTCAAATGTCATTCAGAACAACGAAATCACAAAACTGCAATCATACCAAAAACCATCAAACCGGCATAGGTTTACACCTTTAGGCCAAACATTGGAATCAAAGATGAAAGAACTAGTCACTAGTGGTCTTATCACTACGTGGGAAGCAAGATTTTGGCATCCAAAGGTCAAACCACCATGGTGGAATGACTTAGATTACTGCAACTTCCACAAAACTAATGATTGCATGGAATTAAAACATGCAATTCAAGATCTGATCGAAAATAACAAGGTGTATATAGAGGGACCCCAAAACAATAATGATCATTCAACCTTCAAGGACCCTTTACCAAACTATGACAAAGGAGCACCATCTTCTACGATAAAATGATCCTTTGTCTTACCGAGGTAGAGAGTGATCATACCATTAGTCATAACATAAATGAACACGATACCAATGACACTACCCCTTTGGATTTTCTCCCAAGCATACAAGTCCCTGAAAATAAAATAAACATTATAAAAATTAGAGAACGACAATACTATCAACCAACAAATGTAATGGCAAGGGGGTAATCCAAGGTAGTGTTAAAGGGAGTTGGGTCTAAAAATGTATATCCACCTCCATCTCATTACAACATTGTCGATCAGCTTTAAAAAATTCCAGTGTAGATATCAATACTAGAACTCCTCAAACTATCTCCATCACATAAGGAGGTTCTAGAACAAGCACTAGTTTCCACTACAATACCGAAAAATATAGATGTTTTCCAATTCCAAGCTATGGTGGGGCATTTGACTACCCCATATTGTTTATCATTCTCTGAACAGGATGATGTCTCACTCAACCATCCCCATAACACCGCACTCCATATTGAGGTCTTCATCCACAATCATCATGTCAAAAGAGTCTTAATAGATGGGGGAGCTGGTTTGAACATTTGCACTCTAAAGTTAATCTATGCACTAGGGTATTCTAATGATGTTATTGATGCTCGAAGGAAAATAACCATAAAATCATATGATGAGGAAGATAGATCTTCAAAGGGACTAATTTTGTTACCAATTCAAGTGGGACCAATGATGAAACACATAGCATGTCAAGTATTGGAAAAAGAGTTGAATTACAACATACTCTTAGGACGTCCCTGGATCCATGAAATGCAGGTAGTACCTTCCACATATCACCAATGCTTAAAATTCCCTATAAATTGATAGGAGGTGACTGTATCTGCCGATTATAATCATCCTCAACATTGTGACAAACTTAGAAACTCTCAAGATACCTTTGTGCCTCACAATCGGGAAGCATCCAGTTCAAAGTCATCAAATGAAGAAAAACATCTGAATATCATCTCCAAATGGGTAGAGAAGAAGGATAAATCAAAAGATACAAATCTTGTTGACACTCAAGTAATAGAATATTCAGATCCCCAAACTTCTTTATCACAGAAATCTCAAGAGCAGTTCTAGTTGATAGACAAGGGAATGGGGAAATATTCTATGGAGCAATCACTTAATCTATCACAATTAATGCCATCTCCAAAGACATATGGCCAACCAATAATGATCAAACATCAAAACATCACTACCTGTCAAAGTTCTAGAAGAAAGGTTTGTAAAAGCCAGTACCATAGAGGATGAATCAGACAACAAAGCAATCCTTGATTGGTTATACAAAGATGAAGAACCATCGACATCAAATAGCAGTATCAAGAACATCAATATCAATACAAACAAATATGGCAAAGGGAAAGCTATCCTAGAAAAAATGGGTTATGAGGGACAAGGACCTATTGGGTTAAGAAAGGAAGGCATAGTTGAACCTATTCAACCCCTCACTGAGCTCCAATCAAAAGAGAAGATGGGATTGGGATACTTTGAAGAAGAAAAAAAGGAGATGAAAAGGAAGGCTGTAGAAAGAATCCTTCAGGTTAGAGATAGCTCTGGAACGGATTCAAATGAATATGAGTGGGATTTTTTTTCCAATTTATCTTACACCGATATTCAAATTGATGCAATACAACAATATGCACCTATGTGTAAGGAGGGAGAAAGCTTTGGGTCTAGACCATTTGTATCAAGAACACTAAATATCAATGACTCAAATGGGGACGAACAAACTTCAAGTGAAGTAGACGATCTTGAAGAAGGTACCATCATTGATCTCGATATTCCAAATAACAACTATGATGAAATGGCTTTTTGAACCTTTACATCCATCAACCTAAATGAATCCGATGACCTCATTAATCCAACCAAAACTTATTGACTGGGAACTTGTCGAACCTCTGACTGTACCTTATTTGCAAATGATGATGCCATCGTGAATTTCCTATGTCAAGAAAAACTTGGTACGAGTTCTATCTGTAATACTCATAACAATGCATCTCAGCAGGAGGGTGTCAAATCTTTCAGTTGCAAAAGTAAAAACAAGGATAATAGATCTAATGGTGAAAACCATTCTATGGCAGCATTAGATCTGGAAAAAGATAAAATAAAGAACAAATCTAATGGTGAAAAACTCTCTAAGGCACCAAAATATGGGAGATTTGACAGTCTTCCAAAACATTATCATGAGCCGTCATCAGTTTTGGTAGAACCAACATAGTTTTTTAACATCGGTACTGAAGAAAAAGAAAAAATCCTACATCTAGTAGAATCCATGACAGATCAAGAGAGACCAGAATTCATCAAGTTCTTTAAGGAAAGAAGCATCAACTTTGCTTGGTCATATTCTGATATGCCAGGCTTGGATCCAAATCTGCTCATGCATCATTTGTCTTTGCTTGCAGGAATCAAGCCTGTGAAGCAAAAATTGAGAAAAATGCATCCTCATATCGCATTAATGGTAAAGACCGAGTTAAAGAAATTGCTACATGTTGGATTCATAAGGTCTATTGACTATGCCGAGTGGATATCAAACATTGTACCTATCTCAAAGCCAGACAATAGCATCAGGATATGTACGAATTTTTGAGACCTAAATAAAGCATGCCCAAAGGATGATTTTCCATTACCAAATATAGACATCATTATGGACTTGATGACAGGGCATGCCATGTTGTCAATTATGGATGGTTTTTCTGGATACAATCAAATAAAAATAGCTCTAGAAGATCAGGAAAAGACAGTATTTACATGTCCATGGGGAACCTTCTGCTGGAATGTCATGCTATTTGGTTTGAATAATGTAGGAGCCACCTATCAAAGAGCAATGACAACAATCTTTCATGATATGATATACACCTTCATGGAGGATTACCTGGATGATATTCTGGAAAAATATTGTACAAGGGAAGGGAATCTACATATCCTGAGAAAAATCTTCACACGGCTAGAGAAATTCAATGTTAGACTAAACCCCAAGAAGTGTGTCTTTGGGGTCACATCAGCGAAACTGTTGGGGTACATTGTCTCAGAAAAGGACATTGAAGTGGATCTAGCAAAAGTCAAGGCAATAATAGAAATGTTGCCTCCCAAAAATATCAGTCAACTTAGATCACTACAGGGAAGGCTCCAATCAATCAGGAGATTTATCTCCTAGTTGGCGGATAAAAGTCATCCATTTAATCACCTTTTGCATAAAAATGTTGTTTTTAAATGGGATAATGGGTGTGAGACAATGTTTGATCTAATAAAATAATATCTAATGTCACTGCCTATTCTCATGCCACCAACCAAAGGAAGACCTCTGATATTGTACATTGCAACAACAGATATATCTTTAGGAGAATTATTGGCAGAGGAGGATTATGAAGGAAAGGAACATGCCATCTACTATATCAGCACGACATTAGATGGCTATGAAATAAACTATACTTTCATAGAGAAATCATGCTTAGCGGTGGTGTTTGCTACTCAATAGCTGAGACATTATATGCTGACCCATACAATCAGGCTAATAGCAAAGATCGACCCCTTAAAATATTTACTCAGTAAAGCTTCCTTAACAAGTAGACTGGCCAAGTGGGTCATGCTATTAAGTGAATTTGATATTCAATATATGGATAGAAAAGCCATCAAGGGTCAAGCGATTGCCGAAAAATTGGTGGAGGCTCCTTTACCAGATGACCGACCCATGACCATGGAGTTTCTAGATGCGGACATTCTGACAGTGATGCCACAACAATGAATATTATATTTTGATGGATCATACACACAACAAGGATCTGGAGCAGGGATTTTGTTCATCACTCCCCAGGGACACACCATCCCAAAATCATATAGACTGATGTTTCAATGTACAAATAATATGGCAGAGTATGAAGCATTGATCATTGGGGTCAAGATAACAATTGAATGGAGAATCACAAACCTACAAGTATATGGAGACTCTCAACTAGTCATTTATCAAGTAAATGACGAGTATTAGACCAAGGATGAAAAATCGATGCCTTACAAGCAGCAAATAGATGATCTAAAGTAGTTTTTTGTCAACATCAAATTTGATCAAATTCCAAGGGTGGAGAACAAAGCTGTAGATGCCATGGCCATAATCGCTTCATTATTACAATTTCTAGAGAAACAAGGTTGTTATGAGTTTATGGTAGAACAAGTACCATGTCCTTACAATAGTTTAGAATCCAATACCATATGCCATCTAGAGACCATTGAAACCTCCATCTATGAAAAAACCTATGCATACCTGAAAGACAATATCCCCCCTCCAGATCTTTCCAGGAACCAAAAACATAATTTTATCCGCCAATCCGCTCGATATTCTTTAATCATTGACATCCTTTATCATCGAGGTCTTGATGGTACCTTACTCTGATGTTTGGACCACGAAGAATGTGAGATGGCCCTACATGAGGTTCATGAGGGTATTTGTGGCACTCATTCTAGTGGAATAACTCTAGCAAAGAAACTCCTCCGTTAAGGATATTATTGGCCATGCATGGAGAAAGAATCTTATTAGTTTGTAAAGAAATGTCAAAAAAGCCAGATTCACAATAATCTAATTCATGCACTAGCATAAGAACTGCATCCCTTCACATCAACATGGCCCTTTTGTCAATGGGGCCTAGATCTGGTAGGAAAAATAAATCCCTCTTCATCCAATGGACACAAGTTCATAATAACAACTACAAAATATTTCACAAAATTGATAGAAGCAGTGCCTCTTACAACAATCATGGGGAAGTAGATCTCATCTTTCAACTTGAATTACATAATATATCGGTATGGCATTCCTCAATTTATTATCATTGATAATGGATGACCTTTCAAAAATCAAGATGTTCAAGAATTATGTGAAAAATTCCATATCCAACATCCTTTCTCAACACCATACTATCCACAAGGAAATGGCCAAGCAGGGGCCTCTAACAAAACAATTCTAAAAATCCTCAAGAAGACGGTAAATGATGTTGGACGTGATTGGCATGTTCAACTCAATCCTGCATTGTGGGACTACAGAACTAGTATCAGAACACCAATAGGAGCAACACCATACGCCTTGGTATATGGATTGGAGGCCATACTACCTATTGAAGTAGAGATTCCATCACTCTATGTATCACTCAGAGGAATCATTTCAGATGAGGACTATAGGGTGTCCAGAATGCAAGAACTAGAATTTTTGGATGAGCATCGTCAACAATCTGTTAATCATCTCACAACATATCAATGACTATCAAGGAGTTACAATCATAGGGTAAAACCAAGGATTTTTGAAGTTGGTGATTTGGTTCTAAAAGAAAACCCAAGAAATCAATAGGATAGGGAAAAGAAAGGGAAATTTGAGCCTAACTAGCTGGGTCCTTTTGTCATCATATCAGTGTACGGATCAAGGGCTTATCAACTACCAATGTCACAAGGGGATTTTTTTGATGAACCAATCAACATTATCCATCTTAGAAAGTTCTATACCTAAATTCCTAGTGCACAGGTCAAACTTTTGAAAAAGGGTTTCCTTGACGAAAACCTGGCAAACAGGTGTCTTGGCAACATAAATATACAAAAAAAAAAATAAGAGAGAGAAAAATGAGGAAAAAAAGAAAAATATACAAAACAAGGAGTGTAATCAAAACATATGGTGAAAACCTGGAGATAGGCATCGTATGTGATTCTAAATTAGCTTTCCCATCTATTTTGATACATATTAGGATCATTAGTTTGGAAATCATTACCATTTCATATCATATCATTAGTCTTTCCATAATTGCATCCATTATCAAATCATGTCACATGGTCATGTCTCACTCTAGCTTGGGGGAAACATTTGGATATCACTGGGGGCAATGAAAACATCGGTCTTACCAAATGAGAAAACAACAATATGACAGGAAAACAAAAACAATGATCAAAGCGCAACATCAATCACCATCGGAAAAGCATCAAACATCCATATCATATCAAAAAATCCAAAAAACAAGTCAAAAAATCAATCTAGAAAAGAAAAACCAAACTCATGAGTTTGTGTCAGTCGAACTACATGGTCTCTGCATGTGTAACATAGGCAAGGCTAATCTTTGATCAGCCCTCGAGACCCCTAGGATAAGTTAGTAAGTTAGGTCTCTGGTCAAATTCTCGAAAAATCGCAAAAACATCACAAAATCAGGATGGATGATCTAATCTGAATAATGATTGAAATACTCTAAGTAAAAGGTGGATAAATTGTATTTTTTGATATTTTCATTTCTATGGAGTAACTCGATGATGTATTGAACTAGAGAAACAAGGAAGAAGAATGATAATTTTATTGTCTGTTGTCTTTAAGTTAATCATATGAATGTATGAATTGTCAGGGGATGTGCTATGCAAATGTATCACCGATGACATTCAGAATTCACACATTGAAATGATTAATCACTACCTATTTACGCAATGAATGCTCAGGTCATCTTGTTTCAATTATACCTAGATGCTTGTGTTCACTGGAAATGTCAAAAAAAAAATCATGAAAGTAGTACTCAGTTCGTTATAGGTCTAACACATATGATTAATGCTTGTACTCACTTTCAACATCCAATAAAAGCTCTATGATGATACCAAGCACAAAGTACTGTTAAAATGACAATGGTTTGCATATAGCTGCACGTTTAAATTAGACTGCATTCATCATAAATTCATTATCTGCAGAGTGTTTGTTGCATAAAGGATTCCAATTAATGATTATCTTTTCTACAAATTGTAGACATACGAAATTAACATTTCTAATTAAACATCACATTCAATTATTCTTTCCTTTTAATTAATTAAATCAAATTAATTAATTAAACCTCCTAAAGTCTTGATTTAATTAAATCTAATTAAATCACTCATATTCATTTCCTCTCATTTGATTTAAAATAAATACAAAAATTTAAATCAAATGTCATATCACCTAAACTCCTGTTAGATTAATCAAATCATGATTAGTTTAATCCTAATTACATGAATCCTCTAGATTCATCCACTTGCACAATAAATCATTTAAATTGATTTATTAAAACACCTATTTTCCCTCACAAAGGCATATTCCCAAGGAATATGCCCTCATTAACTCTCATGTTTGACTTTTTGGACAAACACAATTCCCCCCAAAAACCATCAACCACATACATTTATTGCCTTTTTTCAAATTTGGATGGGCACATTGGCCAAAACTTGCACAAGCTTGGGCCAATCCCATTATGACAAGTGGCTCTCTCCTATTGGATGGGATTTAGTCCCACATTGCCTAATCTTGGCTTCCTCTCTCTCAACTTATCCTATAATTTCAATGAATTTTCTCTCATTTGCATCATCTACAATCCACATTTGAAAGCATCTACACTATAGGCAACTTGAGTTCAAGAGCATCTCATTGTCTATCTTATTTGTTTTAGAAAGGGTTGGGAAAGGGCTCTTTCACATATTCAAAGAGCACCAATCCACCATAGAATAGATACATTTCATGTCTTCTTTACATGTTTGATTTGGTTTTATCATTTTTTTTGAAGAATGTCATGTTATTCTATGAAGATGTTAGAATTATGCTAACCATCTACAGATTTTGATGTCCACAAAATGGCACTAGAAGGAGGGCTTGAACCTCTAATTTGGTTGGTTTAATATTGTTTATATGGGAATTTTTATCAAGTTTAACAAGTGAAGATTTTAGTGCTTTTGGAAAAAAAAATTAAGTTATCATGGTTGGTTGTTGTTTTTTGTTTTCTTTCAAAGATTGCGGAATTCGGCTTTAAACCTGTCAATTGCTTTACTTAGAAAGTCTCTAAATGACAGTGGGTGTGAATTTTGATTTCATCTACTAACTAGTTGATTTTATATTTTATATTTTTAAAAAGCTATCCGTCGTCACCAATGCATTTATTCATTTTTCCATAGGCGGTGTTTATTTAGTTCATCATAATAAAAAAAAAAGGGTGAGGGGGAACAAAAAAGATAGATGATGGTGACTCTTCTCTGTATAAAATTATGACCATCTTTATAGTTTTCGGGAAGGAAATCTCCCAGACCTGCCAGCCTTTTAAGTTTCTATGATGTGGGACATCTCCCAATACTGCAGGCAATTCTTGATTTCTATTAACTATGGTGTTATTCATTTATATTTGTTGTATTACAGTGTATATTGTAATGGAGTAGATATAGCAATTTATCATTCGCTCATAGTTAATGCACTTCTGACATTTTCTGCTACATGACATTTCACATCTGCAAGAAGAAACATAAATCTGTGTTCCAACCAACTCTAGTTTCATACAGAATATAAGCACGAGTGGATACATTTTATATCATCAAGAGAACAAAACAAAATGAACTCAAACACAAATTCAGCCAGAGCATGGATGTGCGCGCTTCTTTTTCACATGTTCAATCCTAGGTGAAACATTGAAAGCCCACGGACAAGCGAGGGTGCTAATCTAGTGTAGCCTTATCCACACACTTATGTGAATCATCTGGAAGAACAAGAGAATCCTCTGAAATAGGCAAGTGGAGGCTTCAAAGGGTTGTCTTCGCGTGAGCTGCATACAACCATGCTACTAGAATAGAGCAATGCTTGTCTCTATTTAAATCTTTGCAGGCACTCTTTATACTCCTAAACAACTCCTCCATTAGATCTAGCGTACATGCCTCTATTTCTGAATGCATTGGTATTGCAGGTGGAGAGGATTCGATACTTGCTTGAAATATGAATATTTTCCTCCAAGAATGGATTTGGTCAACAATAAAATGAAAATTGAAGTGAAAGGTCAACAACTCTATGTGAGGCGTGAATGATGCACCAAAATTGATAAATTCTAGCACAGTTTGTGAGGTTTTACTACTGATTTGAAACAGTATTTTTTCTTTTGAAAAAATCTTTAAAGGATCTCATTTCTCTTAGTGGCACAATAATCTTTACTTTTCTTTTAATGTTGAGTGCTACCTTTTGGACAATATCTGATCAATGCATACGCTTGGGTCTAATCAATTGAATTTTATTTTCTTTTGACAAGAGTATTAGTTGCTTTCTGACATAGTAGATAGAAGTATGTTGTGAGTCTTGCTACTGTCATATCAAATGCACCAATGTCATTAAAGCCGAATTCTTGTCTAAATTCATACTAAGCTTTATCTTGAGTAAGTGTTGGTTTAAAGCCTTTGAGGCCGCACAAGGGAAGCCATGTTGGTGGCTATACTATATTGACAAATTCAAAGTCTTTAATATTGCAGCTGTGAATCTTGCTTTGGTATTCACAGATAGTTGGAAGCTATTGATTTGGATTCGTGGTATTTAATGCTATTTAGAGAGATTTAGAATTGGTCAAATCTCAAACAACTCCATAGCTACCCCATAGCTAATGACATATTATGGATTTGTTTTCTTTTTGAAATCTTTAGTTTTCTTTTTCAAATCTTTAGCTTTCATCTGTGCAAAAGATTAGGAAATATTGTGTGAGTAGGCCATTATTGTTGTCTATCATATTTCTTTAAATGACTTGGTACTGTAGGAAAGGATGATATAATATTTAATGCTCACAGTCTATAATTACTATCAATATCCTTTAATGATTTATTGTTTTCTATTATTGTTATATGTCCATATCAATACTCATAAAACAAATACACTTAACACATCATTGTTTGTTTTTGATTTGATAGGGCGTGACATTCAAAGGGAAATGGGAGGGTTTGCATAAAGAATCAACGGTATTGGAATCGGGGAACCACAAGCAAAATTGATTTGGAAAGTTGAGCATTAAAATTGAAGATAACAAAACATTTTTTAATGCTTGGAGCCTCCATTTTTCTATTCTCATTTTTTGTTTTAAACCAACTCACATTCCTTTTTTGGGTTTAAAATTAATCATTTGACTTGATCTTTTAAGCTTGGTTAAAATTGAACCTTAGACACCTACTAAAACTTCAATTTGGGTTAAAATTGAACAAGGCAAACTTCACATCTCATTTGGTGATTTTAAAATGAACTCATCACTACTTTTTTTTTTACTTAAAATGAACAAGTGTTTGTCATGTTTTGCAATCTTTTTCACAAATTAACATCACTTAAAATGTGTATGTGCTTCTCTCGCACTTCACAATGATCTTGAGAATCAAAATCATTTTGGTGATATTAACTTATCAAAAAGATTTCCTTCACATTTCGATTTGGGAACTTAAAATTGAACAAAACATCTTGCGAGTGTGAGTAAACTTATTACGAGTGTTCTCCCTTTGTTTCTAAATGAAGATTGATTGAACTACGAATATGTTTACTCACTTTTGTTTATCTTAGAGGGATTGCCTTGTGGGAAAAAGTACTCACCCAAGGGAATGACCCAATTGGGAACACGCTAAAGCCAAGCGACTTCCAACCGGTATATAAGTGTGGATTCTTGAGGAAAGTTCAAGAATCATGAGGATTATTCTGATGAGATGGACAGAAATGGACTCTCGCCGATGTTGGATAATCCCCCATGAATGGAATGCCTGAATTAAAACCCTTTGTTTAGAAAAAGGCCAAAACCTTGTCTATTTTTTTGGTGCAAAAGGTCATGGCCTTTGAAGCCACCCCCATTATACATGCGGTTTTGTTGTGGAAATGGAAATTATGCCATGGGAGATTCATGGGTAATAATGCTTGGCTGACCTGAGAAGTGTGTGCCATGGAGGGGAGCCAGTGTGGTCAAGCATTTAGCCATTCGCACAAAATATGCACAGTTGGATTTGTCCAAGTGGGAACCCAACAGAATATTGTCTCATCATCCTAGGGTTGTAAAGTACTTGGAAGTGGAAAACACATTGCTTGGTTCCTAAAAACATTTGAAAACAAACATTCACAGGACCTTCAAATTTCAAACCCCTTTAGGAAACAAATACCTTTAACGAATTTAAGCACTCTTGCTTTCCCTAGGGATCATATCCTTAGATTTTTCTAAGTGCTTGGATTCTATCATCATTTGTTTTCAATAAGGTTAAACATAAGAAAATTTTGCCCTATTTTCCTTGATTTCCACATAATGGACTTTGTGGGATGAAAAGGAAAGTGGAACATTAGACATACAGTTTGAAAGATAATCAAGCACGTGATTTTGGTAAAAAGAATTCACTAAGCCAAGATAAAAAGACAAATTGGATTACACATGTGTTTTCTAAAATGATTAGTTTAAAACTTTTACAAAAAAGCTTCAAGAAACAATCTTGAGTTGTATGAGTTTTACTATCAATAGATTCATGAACATTTTGAAAGGTTTGCTTTCCTCCGATAGGAAATATAGCATGTTCTTCAACACCGAAGTCTTGTAATAAGAAGTGTTTTTCTAGGTCAAGTCTAGGATCAAACTCAATCACTTTCATCCATCTCTCAACCATCAAAATCAGTCAAAAATCACCTCACCAACAACTCTTGGAAACTTTGTAAACATATTTTATGCTAAAATTTTAGGTGAATCAAAACCACTTTCTTTGACTTAACACACCTAGTCAAACCATCATCTTATACATGTGTTTTCTCTAGGATAACACAACTTCTTAGGGTTTATGAGTTCATCTTGTTTGGCTTAACAAACTTAGCCAAATTATCAAATCATCACCGCATTTGACTTAACACACTTAGTCAAACCATCTTTTTATGTACAATTCCACTCTAGGATAACACAACTTCCTAGGGTTTAAAAGTCCATTTATCACATTTTGTTTGACTTAACACATTTAGTCAAACTATCAATCCAATCACGATCAATCAAAGTCCTAAAAAGTTTAGCATTTCCTTCAAAGTTTCTTTAAGAGTTCCATTCATCCGTATCACTCATCTTTCGTTTATCTCATCCTCGTCATCGCTTTGATCCTTCAATTATCCTAGTTCTTCACTTCTTTGAACCTAAGGTTTAGACCGATCTAAAGAAATAGAGGTTCATCTCTTACATTCTTGAAAATTGATCTTCATTTTATGGTTCTAACTCAATCTCAACACAAGAGGGACATGGACTATAAAATTGATCCATCCATCATGAGAAATTTGACACAACCAAACTATCCAAGTCTCACAATGCCAATTGATTATCGAAACTCACATTTATGCAATTCAAACATAGCATCATTATCTCCTCCAAACTTCAACGATACGAATGTGAGTATGCCCAATCTAAAGTTTGGAACACCTTTCCCAATGATAGATTTAAATCCAAGTCCAAATATGCAAATCTATCAACCAAGCACTCAATGCATGATTTTTCCAAACAACATTATCCCACCAAATCCATACATGCCAAGTACACCTTTACCAAACATGACCATTTCAAATCCACACTTTGGTAAACTTTGGGGTAGACATGTTTGCAAATCCCATCAATGTTGTTCAAAATCCTAGCAATATATTGGAAACTCCATATGTTGATTCAAGTCAAGTTAACACCATGCAAAATAAAATTTACCTAAATCAAAGCAATATGATTCTCAAACACAAAAATGTTCAAAGTCAACCTATAACGCCAAATAAAAACATCATACCAAATCATCCCATTTTGCCATTGGTATCGCAACAACAGGTGGCAACCATCCAAGCAATCCCAACAATCAACACCATCCCTAGCCCACCACCACCACCACCACCACCAAAACACAGTATGACCAATTCATTCTCCATCATGTTGCAAGCCGCTCAAGAAGCTTCGTGAAAAAAGGCACTCCAAAACCAACAAGCCACACATGTCGCTCAGATGGCACAAGCAATCCAACAAGCACATGCTGAAGCAAGAGTGCAATTCCAAGATCAACAAGCACAAGCACAAGCACAATACCAAGCTCAATTGCAAGCACAACAAGAAGCGTATCAGCAAGCCTTGCAAGACTACCAATTACAACAACAATGACACAACCAACAACAAGCATTGTTGGCTCAGCAGCAAACACAGGCATTACTCACTCAACAAAACTTGCAACAGATTCCCACCATAATTGTTGAAATCAAAAATCAAGATCAATCTATCAATGAGCACCTTGAAGATGTTTCCACCTCGACCAATGACCAAATCAACATACACCAAGAGCTACTTATCAATCACGATCAAATCCACCAAAAATAACCAACAATAATCAAATTCAGGAAATGTCAACATCACTTTATCCTATGGTTGAAGACATTGGTAATCTCTCTTCCACAATTGTTGAAAACAATGTTCAAGATCTTGAAGATGCTTCTACCCCATCTAGTGATCAACTCAACATTCATCAAGAGCCACTTTTTAATGATCTATTTCAAGGAGTGTTGATGTTATTTGATCCCATTGACATAATCTATGATCCATCGACCAATGTTCATATTGAAAATGTCTCTACATCGCGTTATGAGTTACAGGACATATCTCAAGAACGTATTCCAAAGCATGATCAAAATAGATCGCCAAGGTCTAGCAATGTTCCTTCCTAAGACATATTGACATCCTTTGACCTCATGGTTACAGATATTGAAGGAATCCCTAGCTCTACACTTGATCCAAATCCATTTAAAGAACAAATGGATATTATGCCACTTCCCATGCCTAAGGATGATACCCAAGAACCCTTGATAAGAAATCCATCCTTTGAAATTGACCCACGTCAAGAACTTGATCCAAAACATGTCGAAAGTAATTTCAGAATTAGACAAGATCAAGAATTCATATATCCAAGATACTACAATGATCTAATGGGCACTCTTTTATCTATACAAGATGTCACAAATGATGATCATATCCATATGGCATACATTCCTCCATCTACCCATGGTATGCTTTCATTGGATGGACACGTAAATGATCTTCATTTAAAACAAGAGTCTCCTACTCTTAACATTTGCACACATGATCAAAGTATAGAAAAATATAAAGACATACCAAAAGAGGATCATGAAGAAGTATTCTATAGAAGTGGTGTTTCAGAAACATCATGTGAAAGCATATCAAGAATGAATCATAAGGAAGACTTTTACAAGGACAATGAATCATCAAAACTTATTGAAGGAGCATTACAATATGATATCTCACAAGATCAAGCTAAAGATATCAATCAATAATTCATCCAACATATGGAGGATCCTATCACTTATAAAGTTGGATCACTCACCTTTGTAAGGGAAAATTATCTTATCAATAAGGAAGTTGTCACTTTTGAAGATCCACCACAGAGCAGAGAAGGATTAGCACCTTGTTTCCAAGGTAAATCATATCCTATGGAAAATATATTTTTTTAGTAGATGAATTATGAAGGCAGAGGATTAAGCCTACATGAACATTGTATCCTAGAACCAATGCAGATTGTTGGAAATCCTAAGCATCAAGGCCTTGATTATTCGACAATCAAGGGATCTGAACATATCAGTAATAGCTCCACAATACTAGGGGCAACTTCATCTCGAGAAAACGTCAACATAGGGAGCACGAAGAATCCTTATGATGAAACCAATGCCAATACTACGAACCGCCACATCATGAATCTTCATCCACCCATCACCCCATCCACAAATTGGGACCAACGTCAAAAGAAAGACTTGAATCGAAGCATGAAGAATGCTACCAAGGAAAAAGAAGCTAAAAAGCATGAAGGACAAATCAAATACATATGGATACCAAATAATACAAAGAAAGACTATCCCTATCAAACTCCATTAGTCAAAGAAACTATGGGGAAAAATCGAAAAGGGAAAAATATCCATCCAAGATGTCCACAAACGAAAAAGTAGGCTTCTCAAGCGACATACAAAGTGTATCAGGTTGTTGGTTCTAATTCCACACACACTTCCATATCCACCCATTATTGTTCATCTTCCCAAGTTTGGAGAGTCAAAGGGTCCAAACTGTCAACCATTCCATCTTTTATTGCTAAACACACTCCATCCACACCTCCACACATGATATCCAGTTCTCACATTGACCATGTGTTGGCAACAACCCTTCATCATAAGGATTCAAAAGGCACCCTATCACGATGTGTGCACAAAGACAAAGTTAACTCCGGTATCGGCAAAGCAGAACAAATTTCTCAAAATTTGCTTTCAAGTGCACGTATCTTGGCAAAGCAACTTCTTCAAGCAGGATATTGATGGCATGTTATGACAGAAGCATCAACATCAGCACCACCAGGTAGTTCAGCATCAGCTTAAAATCTCTTAGAAAATACAAAAAAAAATTTAAAAAAAAAGGATTGAAAATAGTAAAGAAAAAAAATCATCCTCCAACGAAAATTGCTTCGGTAGTGCTTTGGACAAGTACCATGATGAAAACTTGGAAAAAATGCATCATGTGTAGAATCAAGCATTTGCATGTGCCAGTTCAAGAGAAAGAATCTTATCACATCCATAATAAAGTCGACATTCCATCCATATCATCCGTTTATCCAGGAACCACTTATCCAATCCATTTTCATATATTTGCATCCATCTTCCACCTCATTTAGATCTTGACAAAGGTTTGGTAAATGCTTTACACTTGCTTATGGTAGTCATCTTGACATGGGTCATTTTCATTGATCCCATCCTAACCAATGTTTTTTAAACCTTGAAGCATTATCCGAATGAGAATCCTCTATTTGAACACCCTTATCTTATCGCAGGATGATCCATATCCATTCATCCATCCATCTATCCAAGAATCCACCCATGGTCGTTCAAACATTGCTAGACACTGGGGGTAGATATTTAGATCTTGCTTCAGGAATAAATCTTGATTTATATCTTCACACTTATGTGGTGATCTGAGCATTGGAAAACGTGAAATCAAATTGGCCAAAGAATTTGTGAGCCAAAAAATCTATGTCACTAGCCCATGGCATATTTTGACAACAAGATTTTGTTCCTTGTAAAACTTTATATTTCATTGAACATCAATCCAAGCAATCCATATCAGTTGCATCTAATGTGTACTTCAACGTCACATCAAAATCATCAAAGCTAGTTTGTTCCAAATCAACCTTCATCAATCTTGATCAATCGAATCCAATCAATTATCACCTTGCTTGACTTAACACACTTAGTCAAACTATCATCTTGTGCACGAGTTTACTCTAGGATAGCACAACTTCCTTGGGTTTACAAGTTCATTATCATCTTTGTTTGGCTTAACACACTTAGCCAGATTATCAAATCCAAAACCACCTCGTTTGACTTGACACACTTAGTCAAACTACCTTCGTGCATGAGTTTACTCTAGGATAACACAACTTCATATAGTTTACAAGTGCATTATCACTTTTAATTGACTTAACTAACTTAGTCAAACTATCAATCCATCAATCCAATCGATCAACATTATGCTTGGTTTTCAACAAAATCCCAAAACAAACCACTGATATCATATTCTATCTGTATCCAAATCATCAAAATCAATCAAAAATTCAAAAACATCAAAAAAATTCAAAAAAATCAATCAAAAATCCAAAAACA
Organism: Sequoiadendron giganteum; assembly: GCA_007115665.2. Taxonomy (NCBI): domain Eukaryota; kingdom Viridiplantae; phylum Streptophyta; class Pinopsida; order Cupressales; family Cupressaceae; genus Sequoiadendron; species Sequoiadendron giganteum. Next base: position 116,769,061 of record CM021107.1, on the reverse strand, counting down.
TTCAAAAAATCAATTTGAAAATAAAAGACATCCAAATCATCAAAAATCCAAAAACATGTTGAAATATCAAAAAATCTTCAAAAAATTAATCATTGAGTCTTGTCAGTCTTTCACCTTGTCGAACTACGTCATCTCTGAGCTTGAACATAGGAAAGGTTGATCTTTGATCATCCCTTGAGACAGTTAGGGTCAGTCCTTAGGCGTCCGTCTAGTCTGCATTTAAGTTAGTCCTTTAAGCAATAAAATGACAACCCGTTTGTCCATCTTTTCATTAATTCAAGTTTGTCATCAGTTGAACTACATGGTCTCTGTGTGTATAACGTAGGCAAGGCTAATTTGTGAAAATACCAAAAAAATTGGAAAATGTGAAAATACCAAAAACAACCTCAAAATATCTGAAAACCCAAAATGGTGCATCCATTTCATCTCGCTTTCCCCCATGATTGCTACCACTCATAATTAAATCAATCATCGCTTTCACCTTTTGGTGAGTCATTTAGAAGCAAGTTTAGCAGGTTCAAAAGTGAACACCCTAATCGTCAAAGTCTCAATTCTAGATCAGTAAACAATCAAGTTGGTCAACTCAGAATATCAATAGATTATCACCCAAATCAGTCCCATCAAAACCCTGCTCACAACATGTCCTAGGATGAAGCTTTCTTGTAATGGACATAAGCATTAGGTACCCCATAGTAGTTAGTCTTGGCTAGCAGTATGAAGAACATTAGCTTGTTTGGTTTGCTTTATTTAGTCTTTTATTGACTTATCTTATTTTGTGCTCATTCCAAGGACCTCTCGATGATGCCTAAACAAAACAAGTTTAAAGAGAAAGGAATGGGGCAATGATCATTACCTTTTTATCTGTTGTGCTTGTTGGATATCCTTGTAAAATAACTTCATCATGCATACTTTGTTTTGTTTGTAGGAAGGATGTTTTAGGTATCTTGTTGACCACATAAGAAGGCTTTCCTTTTTATGTCTTGGCCCGAGATGTCTGGAATATCTGAACTGCATTCTGAATAAGGTTATGTTTGTCAAGTGTGAACAAGAGTACTCCTATCTCTTTGACGAGTCAAATTCCATCACACTAGGCGCCACGCCATCTTGTTTCTTAATACCTTGATGCATCACACCTATGTGTGTTATCAAACATAAAGAAATTTATGCTCTTTTCCCATCCTTGGATAAGCAATACATCATTATCATTCATCATCATATCCAATAAAGTCTCGATGACTAGGGGACTTGTTGGACTTCTTCATCTTCTTGAATTTAAGGGTTGATCCCTCTCATTCTTCTATCCTCTTTCATGCTAGCAATTCATCCATCATGCATCCATCTTGCATCTTTCATAATCATTTTATGTCATCATAGCACAACATCATCCACCCTACATCCATCACATCTCATTTTTGTAAGCATTTAAGTTGTTTAGGATAATATAATTTTGTTATTCTAAGCATATTCCAAACATCTCATTTCCATCATCATTATCATATAGATCATATAGTTTAACCATCCATGCATTCATTTTGAACCTCTTTGTCGTGAGATCCACCTCAATCTTTTCGCTTGATCTCTCGAGGGGGCAATGTACTAATGTACGTCTTTTCGCTGGGGCATCTAAAAAAAAAAGTCAGAATTTTTTTAATTTCAATGTCAGCGACATCATTCTTTGAACCAATGCAACAAGTACATTGCCTCAAAGAGGGGAAAAATGTAGACATATGAAATTAACATTTCTAATTAAACATCTCATTCGATCATTCTTTCCTTTTAATTAATTAAATCAAATTAATTAATTAAACCTCCTAAAGTCTTGATTTAATTAAATCTAATTAAATCACTCATATTCATTTCCTCTCATTTGATTTAAAATAAATAAATAAATTTAAATCAAATGTCATATCACCTAAACTCATGTTAGATTAATCAAATCATCATTAGTTTAATCCTAATTACATGAATCCTCTAGATTCATCCACTTGCACAATAAATCATTTAAATTGATTTATTAAAGCACCTATTTTACCTCACAAGGGCATATTCCTATCATTAACTCTCATGTTTGACTTTTTGGACAAACACAATTTCCCCCCCAAAATCCTCAACCACATACATTTATTGCCTTTTTTCAAATTTGAATAGGCACATTGGCTAAAACTTGCACATGCTTGGGCCAATCCCATTATGACAAGTGGCTCTCTCCTATTGGATGGGATTTAGTCCCACATTGCCTAATCTTGGCTTCCCCTCTCTAAAATTCTCCTATAATTTCAATGCATTTTCTCTCATTTGCATCATCGACAATCCACATTTGAAAGCATCTACACTATAGGAAACTTGAGTTCAAGAGCATCTCATTGTCTATCTTATTTGTTTTAGCAAGGGTTGGGAAAGGGATCTTTCACATATTCAAAGAGCACCAATCCACCATAGAATAGATACATTTCATGTCTTCTTTACATGTTTGATTTGGTTTTATCATTTGTTTTGAAGAATGTCATGTTATTCTATGAAGATGTTAGAATTATGCTAACCATTTGCAGATTTTGATGTCCACACAAATATAATTGAGTATACTTGACATAAATAAAAAATCATCAAAAACATTTAGAAGTCATCATCTCATCATTAAGTTTTCATCAATTCATCATTCATGCATTTGACATCAAATAGTTATGCATTTATCTTACCATATTTTCCACATCATATCATAAATGAATAACATCACATATCCATCCATACATTTCATCATGTCATTATTATCCACATCCATACATCATAGGTCATCATTTAACATCATAAATAAATACATCCATTATCATACATTATTAACATCCATACATCATATATTCTGCATATGCATTTCATCTAGAATCATCACATGAAATAAAAGCATTCATCACATGATACATCATCACATAAAATAAAAGCATACATCATAGAATCATAGGTCATCATAAATAGAAATCACTGCATATTATATATATCATCAATGTCAAGTATACAATGAAGTCTGAAACAAGAAAAGTACATCGTCAAAAATAAGCTAACTCTAAGTATACATCATATCTCAAAAAGGAATATCTCAGAATCACAAAAACAAAATCTATGATCTGTTGCTACCAGAATGAGTAGGCCCAATAGGACTAGTACCACCAATACCCCCGAAATAACCAGGATCTCTGGGATCTCTCCGAGGAGGCTATGTCACACTGTCTAGGTACGAGTCCAACCAGATCTCGATGGGACATGGCTGACTCTATGATCAGCAGGCAGTGCATCATGATACCTAGCCCAGTAAAGCTCTACCTCACAGTCAGCCTGCATAAACTCTCTCATATAATCTGCAACTGAAGTACCCTTGGCTACTCTTTGTAGTGTCTCAGTCGTCTCTTGTGCCCTCTCAGCAATCTGTCTAGCACTATCTCACTTAGTTGTCAAGGTATCAACCTGAGTCTGAATAGTTGCTAACTGTCCCTATACCTATGCTAAGGCCTGGGCATGAGCCTGTGCCTGGGTCTGCATCTGAGTCTATATCTTTACCGCCAAACCCTGTGCCTATACCAACTGCCCCTGCAAAGTCTGTACCTGTGTTTGTAGGCTGGAAATCTACCTTTGATGATCGACCGATGGTACTTCCACTGCTCGCCTCTTGCGAGGCCTACTCGATGATGGTCCAACACTGACTGGACCGATGCAGAGACAAGGTAGAATTCATTCACAAGAATAGGAACTTCAATCCTAAACTAAGGACTCACCCCCACTGTGCACTCAATTTTATAGACATCAACTCACCCTCAAAAGGGTTTCACCTTTAATTTCCCAAAACAACCACAAACCCCCACCAAGTCCCTGAAAAAGTTCCTCAATATACCTATAAAGAAAACTTATTCAATTGAATTCATTCCCTAAGTCAGATTCATCAAAGTCTTCAAAACTCACCTTTTAACACTAGCTTCCCTTGTAGTATTGAGAAACTTGTCTTTCAGCCTTTTGTCCAAAAACTTCCAAGGCACTCCACAAAAAAATTAGTGTTATAAATACCCTTTTGCAAGTTCCCTTCCATATCCAAAAAATCAACCTAGACTTCTTTGGAAGAAAGACTTGTTCCAATACATCCACCATTGTCCCACTAGGCCTAAATAGGTCACTTTCTCAAAGTTAGCACCCCTCAATATTACAACTAGGCAAGGATGACTGCTTAGACCTCAAAGACAGGTATCCAATGGCCTATTTCATCAACTTTTAAAATCATATCCCTTCATTTATTTGTTGCTCTACAAAACCCTTATTCCACAAGCCTAAAGAGTAGGGTTTATTCAAATTTTTGTTTTCCAGAACTCTCAAGCCTTGCCACCAACTCAAACACTCTAATTTCACCTACACAATCTTAAAAATTCATTAAATAGTTCATTCTCTCCACAAAACTCATAAACCACCCTTTAGTTACCCACTTTCATAAGGAAAATCACTCAAACTCAACCTAAGGCAACACCCAAACCCACATACACACTCATTCAGTCCTCCATAGAATTTTAAAGCCTATAATACATCAAATGGGGTCATTCCACTGCGTCACAATGGCTGCAGTAGGTGGAATGCCCTAAAAATTCATTTTTATACTCTCAAACCACCAATTTGCACCAAAACAGAGTAGTTCCAGAAAAACAAAGATAACTCACACCAAAATTAATGATTTTCAATTAAACCTAAAGAATTTGGAAGTAAACTCAATGCCCTAACATTCCATTTCAACCTTCAAGAAAAATCTGAAGTTGTACGGACTGTCCCAGCCAACAAAGTTCAAGAAATGCAAGGAGAAACGTGTAACTTCAATGCAAAACTAAATTTCTTCATTCAAAATCTTCCAATCTATCTTTACAATGATGGAATCACTAAAATATATCCTCTATAACCTCCTCCAATGCCTATAACTACATAACCACCTTTCTTTAAAAGGATTTTAACCCTTTACAATGCTAATTATGCACCCTTTACTAATGACAACTTTATATTTGCAACTTAGACTCCCAAAGACTCAAACTACATTAAATGGTTCATATGAACCTTATTACATCATGAATGGTCTCATGGACCTAATTTAACATAAAATCACTCTTTCTACCACTAACTCCTATACCAACCCTTATATAGTGCATTTTGCAATTACATGATTCAGTTGCTCCTGCACCATGGACCCGCCCCTCTGCCACCTCCACCACCACCATCACTATCATCACTGCCACTCTCAGTACTGTTGCCTAATGCAGTATCATCCCCACTGCTCTCATCAGAACCCTCGACAACATCATCCTTCATGGGTAACGGTGCTGGCTCATCAGGAATGATAATAAAAGGATGTGGAGATAATGCCAAAAATGTTGCATACTCCTCTATCATTGGGGCCTCTGCATTATCCCTGTGCATATCCCAGGTAGATGGCTGCAAAGTCCTATACTCCTCTACAAGTGTCTCATATGATAGACATGGCCCCCAATCAGCTACATCACTCTGTTGCTGGGCATTATGGGCTACCCCCTGAGGCATGCACTATACAATGCCATAATGCCTATACACTCACCACAATAGAAATCTCTCCACAATAAAAGGGGTCCTACCAATCAAGTACATGGAATCACATAGGTATCCAAGCACTGTGTCATCCTCATCCCATTTCTCATAGTCTAGATACAGTCACCAGACAACACTCTCAGTATCATCCAATACTTGTCTCCAATGCTCTAACTTACCCATCTGAGTTGAGGTAACTCTACCTCTATACCTGAAAACATAAGGTCTACCTGCAGGTCTCTCTAGAATTATAAATGGTTGAGCAATGGAAAAATTCTCCCATGCCCACACCTGTAACAGGGTCATCCATCCTAATAAGCTGCGTGCTCCCAAGTATACCACAGAATGTAAATCGTGATAGAGATGTGCTAGCATAAACATCCCCCATGCATATCTCGTTCCATGCACAACCATGCTCTCCAAAATCGAGCCCCAACCCATAGAGAATCCCTTTGACTTGCGATCAGGACAAAGCAAACCTTCGATAAATTCAGCTAATACTACTGGTAGTGAAGCATATGCATCAGCTATCGTCTACCATTGGACACTCGAACCTACAATGTGTTGATCCTAAAAGACTAGATACGTAGAGAATCTCTCCCACCAGCCTCATGTGAGTCGTATATAACAATATCTTCCATGAATGGAATCTGCATTATCCACCACACATCCTCAGGTGTGACCATCATCTCACCGGTGGGTAGATGGAAACTGTTATGGTCACTATGCCACCTCTCGGATAAAGCAAGAAGGAGAACCCGATTAATCCTAATCTGGGGCATATCAAGGAGACTCGTAAGACCACATCAACCTATGATCTAAATCTTATCCAGATTCAGATGAGGAATCAAATCAGTAGTCCAAGGAAACCGCTCTTGCATCTGGAGAGTACCCAGATCCTCCTATCATCATAAAAAGTTTAAAATCGGTGCACTATGTCAAGAATCAAAAGTCATTCTATGTCCAATCAAACTTTGGTATGAATTTTTAATCAAAATTTATGAACAAACATCAACAAACCTCACCTATCATGAGGTTCGTCATCAACATTATCCAATCTCGCCTATCATGAGGTTTATTAGATTTGAATCATTCCTCGCCTATCATGAGGCTTATCAGATATGAATCATTTCTCGCCTATCATGAGGATTATCACAAATAGGATTAGTTCTCACCTATCATAAGAGTAAGTCTTATTAAATCATCAAAATCATTCATTAAGTGAATTTGGATAGTCAAATCATACCAAACCCAAGAATAGACATGATCGAAATTGGCAAAAAATCAAAGTTATCTATGTCAAAATTTGAAAATCTGACATGGATGCGCTAAACAAAGTATCCAAAGCGCTACTTTATCAGAAGTGTTATTTCAGCACATTGATGCGCTAAAATAGGCATCCAAAGTGCTATTTTACCTGAAGTGCTATTTTGCCACTTCGATGCGCTAAACTAGGCAACTGAAGCGCCACTTTACCCAAAGCGTTGTTTTACCGCATCGATGCACTAAAACAGTCCATCAAAGCATTGATTTACCAAATGTGCTGTAATAGACCATCGATGCACCAATTTCCCACATCAAAGTGCTAGAACATTCTAGGCACTAAGATCTGGCGTCAAAGTGCTAAACTTAACTACCTAAGCGCTAAATCATGAAAGCACTAATATATCCCACGAAAGCGCTAGAGAAAATAATGCGACCGCTAAATCTCAAAGCACTAAAATAGTCTATCAAAGCACTACACTAGAGTGCAAAGCACTACAACATGACTTGGATGCACTAAACTAAGCAAAAAATGCCAAAGCATGGAAAATACACAAAAATTGAGAAAAATCAAAATGTGAGGTGGAGTATGGGTACATACCGGAGGTCCGTAGGCAGCCGATCGTTGGTGACATTGTACGTGCTCAAAATGATGAGTGTGGTAGGGGATAGGCATCTTGCTCCACCTAGCTGAAATGTCCCTCTCACTGGGTGTTGAAAGTCAAAAAGTGCAAATGACTTTGAAAATGACCTTTTGGACTTTATATATATTTTTGAAAAGGGATTTTGGTGGGTTTTCTTCTATTTTAATTAATTTTATTCATGGAACTAATTGAAATTCAACCACAGGCTATATTTTCTTCATCAATGTAGGGAGATAAATTATTTATTCACCAGATCTTCATCAAATCATCATCAAATCATCATCAAATCATCAAGAAAATTCAAAAATTCTAAAAAATCATCAAATCATTAATTTCTCTCCCGAGGGGGCATATTATCGGCAATCATCTGAAAATCAATATCTCGGGCATGTCTGGGGCAAACCGAATTTTTTTTTCATCAATACTAGCAGTAGCAGCAAAATTTTCTTCGAAGCAATGCGTAAACACATCACTTTAAAGAGGGGAAAAATGTATACACCTAAAATTGGTCTGGAGAATCCGATTAATTAAATATGAATTATTTGATTAATTATCCTAATTTCCTCTATTGTTTGAATAAATAGAAATATTTATTTATATAGTTCACGTTCACATTCACATTTAAATTCTTCTAATATTAATTCTAATAAACAAAATTAAATAATTTTTTTGATTTAATTATCATTTCCCTATTTTATTCTATCACATCAATCTTAAATTAATTAAATAAAGGTCATAAACTTTATTGATTAATTTCCATATTCTTCTATTTAATTTAATAAACAAATTCTATAGTTTGTTTTATTAAATTATTTATCCCTCTTTTGCTAATTTAAATAAATCAAAAATATTTAAATTAAGTCATAAGGAATATTCCTCTATATTTCCTCAAAAATAAATTAGATATCCTATGTCTAATTTATGTCAAAATCATGTCAAAATTAATTGATTGAAACTTCACGAGAAGATTTGGAGATAAATTGCAAATTTATCTCTCAATCCTCCTCCATCAATCTTTCCTCTTCTCTTGCTTGGTGTTTTCATGGCTAGAGACAATCTCCAAAATCTTCTCAATCTCCTCCATCTCTCACCATTCAATCCTGCAGATTGTATCCAAGCCTCTCTTTGCCATCCCTGTGCATTTCTACAGCCAAGAAATCTATAAATAAAGCTTCATGCAACCAAGAAAAGGATCTAAATTATCAAGTTTATGCACTCTTACTCTGCGGGAAATCATTCAATCATTCAAGCATCAACCATTCAATATTCAAGCATCCAAAATTCTAGCTTTCACAATCATGGCTACCTCTTGTAGCTTCATTTATCAGTTTTCATGTCAATCCATGTCATATTAGTTTCTTTTATCATCTAGTATTATCATATTAACATCATATCATTGCATCAACATCATTCCATTCTTTAGATTGTCATTTTAACAGTTATAGTGTTATTTAAATCTAAGAGCATAATAGCTTAATAAATCTTTGAAGATAGGAGACAATGAGATGCTTTCAGTTGATTAATCAGCTTAATCTTTGATGCAATGTTTCATTAAGAAGTGTTTTATTGCTTTATACCTTAGTCACACTTACAACACCTATAAGTCAAAGTATTGAGGCTATCTATTAGGAATGTGGACAAAATTTCCATGTCAAGAAATGACACCATTGCTAGATAAATGAATCTTTATCATGCTATCCTAAGAAAAAAAAGGTTGAAAATATTACTAATGGTGATAAAATCAAACCTATTTTGACTTTGGAGATTAATTTGGTGTTTAAACATTTTCCCATATTCAAGAGGTGAAGAGTCCATTGATCATTACCAAAATATTTAGTGTTACTATTTAATTATATTCAAAATTTGTTTCTGGTGCATTCCAAAGGCATCATGTTGGGTTCAAATTAATTTTTCATATATCTAAATGGATAAATCTATGAATATACTATACTTTTAAGTTGTATGTGTAAATAGGCATATTCTCCAAGCATATTTTTAACTTGTCTAAAAATGGAATATTGGTGGGAGAGTTGGTGAGAATATTAATCTCAATTTTAAATTAATAATTTAGCATATACCCCTAATCCTTATGGATATGATGAATCTAAGAGCCTCAAACATGGTGAAAGTCATCACAATTCCCTTTATCCAATGAAAGATATTAGTTTTACCTTATTTTTGATAATCTTGAGCAAGAATTCCTTAAGTTAAAATCCTAATGTGCTTGCTCACAATCCCAAATTGTTCATTCTTAGAAAATACACGTTGTTTCTAATCAATATAAATTACTTTATTTCTCATGAATATCTAATTTTGCTAATCCCAGACCTACTAAAATCCTTGATCGACAAGTCCAATTTCATTAGTGTGATTCAATATTAGGGGGCATTCACATCCCAAATTTTGATAGAAAAATAAATGGATTTGAGATTGAGATTCAAGATGTGTGGTTTAAATTTTTTGTAATGTATATTAGAGAATATGAAATATATTGGTTTACTTGTTTCCTAATCTCATCTTCATCTTAGATAGATCTTATATCAATTTTTTTTTACCAATTCAAAGATTAAATTAATTCAAAATTTCAATTTAATATTTTTCTAATATAAAAATATATTATGATGGTTCATTTTATAATTATTTCATACCATATTTTCTAATATTATTATGGATATCCTTCAACATCTAGGTGGACTAAAAATCAACTTGTGTTAGTTAGTACAATGAAAAAATGACCATGGAATAAATTTTAATTTGAAAAAGATTAACCGTATAAGTCTCCATTGTTAGTGTAAATAGGGCCATTTCATATCTAGTTAGGGAATAATTATTTCTAGGTTGAACTATTCACACTAGTTAAGTCTTCACTTAGGAAATTTTAGTTTTTGTCTCACTTAATGTGGCTAAGAAAAATGTACTCACCTCTTCAGACAACTTTCACATGTACATTTACACATGCTCTCACACTTTTAATATGAGCTTGCATGTGTTTCACATTTGGAGGGGTATTCAATCTTCCAATCCTACCTACCTACCTCCTCTACCTTTCCTATATAAGGCACTCATTGTACATTTTAGATAATATTCATATTATATGATAGACATGATTTTATGCTCATTTGTTCTGTAGTGGAAGATATCATTAAAATTTTCTTTCAAATCGAGTCGAGCAAAATCAAGAAAATTTGGAGGGAGCTGCTCAGAGTCCTAATGGAATACATTATGCTGGATGGAAGATTTACAAGAGTATATGGGTATCATTTCATTTTACTCAACCACTTCAGATATAAGGTTAGGGTTTCTTTCCCCTATTACCTATTGTGCTCCTTGAATAATAGTATTGAGGAAAATAGGAAAAATTCTGACAAGAATCTGATCCTACATGCTAGCCTTATTTGACTCATTTATGAGAACTTCAAAAATATGTCGATGTCTTTAACCCCATCTCTACCTCGGCCTCAAAGGGCTATGACACTGAGTCTATCTCACTTGAGGATATCAAGGGTTCAGACCCGGATTGGGTGAAAGAGATTACTCCTCCTCCTAGTAAAAAAAGGAAGAACACTCCTTCTGCTAAGCCCTCAAACAAAAAAGATTGTCCTTAGACTCCTGAAGCATCAGTGTCGAAGGACAAGATAAGGGATGAAACCCCTATGGATAAGTTGGTGGCCTACTTGGAGGATTCTTCGGATGATGACATTGTAGAACCTTGTAGGAAGGAATTCTCCTCTACCTTTTTCCACTTTGTTGACAGAGAGGATAGGCCCAGCCCTAATGTGGACCTGAATCTTGATGATCCTGATTTTGAACCTGATAGGGACTTTTATGGCGATATTCTTTCTCTGGACATAAATGAAGCAATTGATACTTTCAAAATTTTGAAGTGGGTCTTTCATGAAAGTAAGGACCTAAATCTTAAAAGTAGAGCTATCACCAGTAAAGTGGAAATTCTGGAAGCCAAAGTGGCAGAGTAGAACTCGGTCGAGGCTTTGTGGATGGTGGGCAAGAAGATGGCCATGGCAGACTACCTCGAGAAAGAGGTAGATTTCACTAAAAACCTTAAGAAGGATGGGGAGAACCTTGGAAAAGAGATTGAAAGAATTAGGGAAGCTCTGAAACCATGATAGAACACAACCACAAAATTGTCAAAAATAACTCTATTATCTTGAAGGCTTTGACGAAAAAAATGGACAACACTCAGCAGGGACTTTTAATTGTGGATCTGGATGCTAAGAAGAATAGAAACAAAGAAGAGGATTTGGGCCCTTCGAAGAGAACCAGGGCCAACATGAAGAAAAAATAGGATACTACACCTCTAGAGACCCAGGATCTGAAGATGGTGGCCCAGGATTTGGACATCCTAGAAATGGATATGGAAGAGACCTTAAATTCTTTGGGTTAGGTTTGGTGGTGTTTCTATTGTCATTGCTTTCTTGCTTTCCTTTTTCTGGATTTTGCTGGTGGTTGCTAGTTTTTTCTATTTATCTTTAGTATGCAACGTGTCTTTTCCTAGAATTTCATATCATTGATCTTTTATTGGTTTGTAAACTTTGTGGTTTCGGGTCCCTGTAAAACCCATTTTTTTCTCAATAAGAAATATGGTATTAGAGCCATGATTGCACATCAGTTCTCAAATCACTAGGACTATACAACTTACCCCAATCATCTGAGTGTTATGGAGAAAATAAATGTAACCATTATGTCTAGAAGGACCCAAGGAATAAATAATATTATTTCATTTGTTGGGCCTTCTAGACATAATGACGTTGTCCATTTGGATCCATAATACTCCAATGGAAGGGCTAAATTTTTTATTCACTTTGATGTGTTAAGGGATATCCAGTCATGGCTTTGATACCAAGAATAGCCTTTTATTTGGAAAAAAATTGTAATTTTTGTTTTATTTATTTATTTTTGTATTGTATACTCCACTATATGGTATACAATCCATAAAAATATGTGTGAAATTATACAAATCCATACAAAGCCATAGTTTCTACTATATGTTTTTTTTTTAAATGAAATTATTTTTTGTATAGGGCCAAAAAGCCCTTTTAGTTTTCACCATGGTAAGTTTTGTAGGTTTTTATAATATATGGTTGAGTGTACAAGCTATGGTCAAATTGAAGGTTTTATTTTCATTCTCTATGTTTGGAGTGTGTCTTTGTCCATAATTTTCCTGTGTTTTGGTATTTTGTTGGCCTTTACAATCTCTATTAGTAGTGTATTTTATTGGCATTGAAACAAATCAAGAAAAATTGAAGGATTGCGAAAGAATTGATGCCTCTCTTATTAATGAGTATGTGACATTAATCTTACTTGGTGTGGGATTTCTAACATTATTTCATAAGGGCAAATGTGATTGGTTGGAACCATGGATGAGACATGCACATCTACATGAATTTTTATACATATATTTAGTATAGGGATCAATTATTTGGTTGACACCCAAGATTTACATATTACATCATGAACATGGTTATGAGACATTATGCACAAAATTTTTCTACAATGTTTGTGAAAAATATGTCTTCAAGATATGGAAATCATTACCAATGAGATATGTGATCATTTGGTAAATGCATGAGAATTCCATCTAAATAATTGTTTGATACAATTTGGAAAAAATTTAAGAGGTACAAGTTCATGCTAGGAAAAATATCATGTTGAATTCATTAATGTGGTTCATTAGATTGAATTACCCACCAAATTCTTCAATTTAAATGTAAAAATTATAATACATTGGATTGGTTTCAATGCACTAATCCTAAGACAACCACTTATAAATCCATGAGAATCTAAAATTTGTGAAAAACTATTATTGATTATCATTATATAATGACACACTACATGCTATTGTGACATTAAAAAAAGATAGTACAAAAGGAAGTTTGAATTTAAAATAATAATGTTCTAGATATGAATGGAAACATAGAGGCTCACCATGTATGCTCAGAGTGAGATGGTTAGATGGAGAACCAAATATGGATAACCATGATTAGATAAATGACAAATAATGATTAAATGTTAAGAAATACATCCATTGTATTGTTCATGCATGAAATCTTGGAGATCAACATCAATGAAACATAAAATTATGTTGTACAATCCTTCTTGAATATATATATTATATATTGTAGCATTCTAATTTTTTTACCCTAACAATTTCACACTATATGGAGACCCTATTTTTCTTATAAAATTAATTATAATAATAATTTATTCATTTCACAACTAGATTATAAAATATATTAAATTCCCCATCATCCTAATAAATTTGGGGGAAAATCACTCGATTAGAGGTGGGATTTCCCTTGACCTTAAATGAGACCTAATTCAAATTTGATGTTTTGGTTTTATTCCTTGGAGGATTAAAAAGATTTTAGATTGGCCTATAATCAAAAAAATCAATTGGAATGCATATATAAACATTTTTTCTTCTCATTTGAACATTATAAAAAGAGAAAATACAATTATAAAAAAGAAGCTATTATGATACAATTATTATGATGTATTGACTTATCCTATACATGCTAGTTGCAACAATCTATTGTGTTTTATGGACTAAATTATTGCAGGTATTAAATCCATTCAATCATCCATCAAATAACCTTTCGGTGGCAACTCAAGGTGTGGACATCTCTTGGAGAAATATTTCATACCAAGGTAACATTATCAAATTTATCATTTATTGTTTTGATCAATTATTGTTGTTTTGACTTATTAGCATAACCGATTTATGGTAGTGTTGTTTATAACGCCCCTTGAGGCATGGTTATCTATTTGTCCCCAGTTATGTTAAGCATTGATTCATCCCATGTTATGTGCAACCTTTGTGTGCATCCTAAGCCATGATTGGAAAAATATTCCATGGATTTAGCATAATGGAGCTTGCTAATTGATGAACTTGAGCATCATTTATATGGCCAATTAGCATAACACACATTACTTTCTAGTGGAGCCATGTGTTTCATGAGTGATCTAACATAATGTAACTTTCTAATCCTTATGAAGCCACCATTTTGCCCGACACATTTGAGAGATGATGTTTGGTATTTGAGACAAATTTAAGACCGAGGTTTCTTTACCTTACTAACTCGAATCCTAGTATTAACCTTGTGTTTTTGTCTTATTATGTTTTCTATTTGTTTACTTTGTATATGGTAGTGTGTTAGCCTTGTGTCTTTTGCATGTTTTCTTTGTGTCTTCATTTTTTACATTATATTTGTTTTACATTATGTTCCCATCATGTATGCTTCATTTTTTCATGTTGTATTAGACTCATGTGTGTTCATTTATTTTTTGCAAGATCTTAAATTTGGTGGCTAGTGCATCCCCTAGACTTGAAGCAATCCTATCTCTTCAATATTTAGATAATTAAACCCTTTCTTGGTTTACCCATACTTTAGTGTGAGTTTGAATCCAATCAACCCTAATTGATTTTGTGTCCAAATGTAATGTTATATTAATGGAAAAGTATCCCTTTTTCTTGGATTTAGAAATAATTAACAATAAATGAACCTAATGTTGCCTTGGTTCAATGTTTTAATGTGTTGTACACATTCACATTGAGTCTAGGGCCCCTTTTTAACAAAATATACCTAATTGTGCCTTATTTAGGGTGTTGTAAAGTATTTTATTACACTTTCACACTAATCTAGGGCTTCATTAATTAATTGTGGTTAATTGAGCTTAATTAGACCTTTAATTCAAATTCAAACCTTATTAATTATATTTTTCAAGGATCTATCCTGACACCCATAAATGATATTGCATGATATTTACAATGGTAAAGTTGGGGTCCTAGAAAACTATGCTAGGACCCATTTGCCACTTTGGGAAAATGTGTCCTCCTAACATAGGACAACCCCTTTTTTCGTATATTTGACATTATTTTTTCATGTTATTTCACCTCCCCGAAGCTAGGTCCTAGGAAATTGTGCTAGGACACATTCGCCCAAGGTGGCAAATGGGTCCTCCTTGCTTAGGACCCCCCTTTTTAAATTTATTGGTGGCGCGATTTTAATGATTTTCAATCCTACATCTAATGTCGGCTTGGATTATTTGAATTTTGAGGTTAATTCTTAGATATAGTATAAGTATAAGGTTAATTCACATAGTTTCATCCAAGAAGATCTAATATTTCAAGTATTCAAGAATTATAGCTAACTTGTGATCAAGAGAGAACTTCAAGAGAAATTTCAAAGGCATTCAAAGGAATATTATTGAAGTTTTTTTGCTTTAATTCAAGGTTATATCATCATGTGAAATGCATAGTGCAACAAACATGTGGTTGATTTAGTGTGTTGATGTAGCATTCAAGATCTATTTGCAAGCATTGTTTCATATCCAACTCAAGATCAAGATTTATATTCTACATGGACAATTTGTGTTAGCTTGTAGATTTATATTCCAAGACATCATCCAAGGTATTATCATCATTTCATGTTTCATGTTCTTATTTTATTATTTCATCATAAGCTTTAATTACCTAAATAGGGTTTGACCAAGGAAAACCCCTATCCTCTAACAATCAACAAGTTTTTCTCCTATTGAATTTTTGTTTGTAGGTTTCTAGGTTGAATATCAAGTGGAGAATAAGATTGAACCAAAATTGTCAAAGTTCTCATGTTGCAAAGTTATCATCCATATTGCAAGAACACAAAAATGAGGCTACATAATTTGTTTTAGGTTTTCAGGAGCTAAGCATCGAGGAGATAGAAGTGTAGACATAAATGAAAAAAACCTAGATCTCAATTGTTAGAAACCCTAATAGGGAATCATTCACTAGTAAAGGTGAATAAGTCCTTAGTGGCCTAAAAAAAATAAGTTTTCAATAAGGTACACATCGTTTCAGCCTCCAAAAAATTCCCTTATTATTGCTATAATAGTTAGGATTGTTATTTGCATCATATCATATACCTAATTGTATGTTTCATAGAAAAAATTAGTGGTTCATTATCTTGATCAATTCATTTTGATGAAACCCTATTTTTCTTTGAAACATAACGGTGAACCCAACATATTGAACATTGTAGTTTTCTAATCTTGGAGTTTTCCTTTGTATCCTATGTTAGATATTTCATTCATTTGAATTCCTTTGCATTGAATTAGATCTCATATGGGGTTTCCTACTTTGCATTCAAACTTGCATCTCATCTAGGGTCTATAATTCCATTGTTTTGCATTCTTTAATTTTGAAAAATACAAAAAATAATCAATCATTTTGTATATCATTTAGATCTCATTAATTTTCATTTGAAAATAAAAACAATATTGTATTTAAAATTAGGTCTTTGAATTCATAATTTCATTAAATTTTCAAATTGCTTTTCATAGTACATTTACAAAAATCTAAATTTGAAGGTTACTATTATAGACTCGAAATTGATACACATTGAAAAAAGATTAAAAATCAATCAAAAATAGTTAAAAACCCTAATCTAGGACCTATTCACCACTTGGGATGAATGAGTCCCTAATCAAGCTTGAATTGCATTCTCTAGCATCTTAAAATCAATGAAAAACACTTCAAAACTATTGAAAACATTTCCAAAATCTTCATTTAGGACCCATTCACCACTAAAGGCAAATGAGTCCCTGATTGGGTGCTTATCTAAATTTTCTAGAATTTAAAATATATGTTTTAAGATTCTATTTTCTACTATTAGATTCATGTTTTAGTTTTTTGATTTTGTTGTTTCATTAATGTAACATAGATTTTGGCACCACAAGACTCTCTAACACTTCAAGGATTTTTCACCTAAAAGGAGAGAGGTAGGTCAAAATACTAATGTTAACATTGAAAGATTAGGGGTTTTATGTCTGTGATGTTTGTGTGGAACTTTTCTAAATGAAATGATCTAAGTGTTGTAAATGGATAAAAGAAACTAACTAGTAATGTGAAACCTAAAAGATGCAACTATGTTTGAAAACACATATTGATATGCAAGCATTAAACTAAATGACCTATGAAAGAATATAAAACAAAACAAAAAGTTGGGAAACAATAAGTGTGCACCTATAATATGAAGAGGGATGAGATGGAGGTCTAGAATCTTGAATATCCTAATGCAGAAGTCGACTAGTACACTTGTGCCAATCTAGGCGGCTTAGTCCCAATTTTGGAAAAACTGGTCTGGAGCCTGTTACGGCCAGATGGGTATCCAGATCTACCAAAATATTAGAAATACATGTACAGTGGGACTAAGTCACCAATAATGGAAACTTAGTCCACTTTGGCTTTTCTACAAATTCAAAAGTGGAGTCGGAAGCCCTTAGTCTACACTTTTTGTTCCTATGGGTATCTGATTCTGAAAATTTGATTCTCATCTTGTAAGAGACTTTTTGTGTAGGTCTTGACCTAGCCAACAAAGAGGTCTCTTGAAAAAGATTTCAATTCATTCTTCAATGATTTCCAAGCTTGTAAGGTACCTAAATTTGCAATCACACAAGGAGAGGAAGATAAAATATTGATTGTTAGGGCATGGGGTTTGCCTTGGTCAAACCCCTTTTAGATAATTAAATCAAATGATGAAATAAGATAAGAAAGAATGCAATGTGAAGTAATGGGGTTAGTACCTTTACATGATGAGAGATCTTGAGTTGTTGTATCAATGGAGGAAGGTTCAACCCTTGAATGCTTCAGAAAAGATGTCTTGATGACTTAGAATGTTGAAACCCTAGCTTGCTTGAGAAGAGTGAGAGATGAGTGATGAAAGTATAATAAATGCATAGAATATAATTTGGAGTCAAAATGAGGGGAAAACCCTTTATTTATACATGTTGTGCCATAATTTCCTGAAAATAATACATCACTGGCTAACCTTAGGGTTTAGAAGACAATATCCAACAAGAATTTTGAATTAAATTTGATTTTTATGCCACATGGGACTAAGTCACCCAAGGTGTCAACTTAGTCCACCTGGGTAAATTTAAGTGGTTGCCAGGGATTAAAATTTTATTAATGATGCTTTTTGGGATTGTCTTTTGAAACATACTCCAGTAGGGCCTATATGCGCATTAAGGGGCCATTATGCCATAAGAAAGGGTGAATTTGGTGATGGCAAGCCTAGAAAAGTGTGAGGGTTAGTTACAAAACCTTATAAAACTTTGGAATAAGACTTGGTAAGGGGTAAAAGGAGGTTGTTTAGTTGAATTATGGTGAAAAGGTCTTACAAAAGTGGGAAAATGTGTTACAACACTTCACAACACCTTTGTAAGACACCATAGAATTATTATTGATTTGCGAGGGTTTGAGACCTAATGTGAATGTGTTTACCATATTACAACATTAAATCCAAGCAAAACTAGGCCAAAAACCACAAGAAAGGCCCAAATGAGTGAAAAGTGTCAAGGCTACACTTTTTTGCGATACATTTAGCCCCTAGTTTAGTGATAGGATGAAATTGCTTCAAACTCACACTAAAGTAGCCAAGTGGTGCCAATGTGGATGGTGAAGAATGAGAAAGATGAAGGAGATAGTCAAGCCCACAAGATTCAAGATCCTAAGTCAAATCGACATAAGTGCAAAAGGTCACATTCAAGGGTGAATGATTTGCAGCAAAATGAGATACATGATCATGTGATGACAAGAACTAGAAGGAAGAGAAGAAAGAAATTAAAAATTTGGATCAAGCTTCGACCATTTGTCCAACTAGGTTTGGACTAGATCTAGACTATTTGTCCAAATAGAAATGTACTCACTCTAGGGTGACAAGACTTTTGGTTGTCCATTGGGTGAGAAGGCCCAAAAGGTGAGAAACATACGCTCGGCTAGTATGTACTCACACACACATGAAGGTGCCTATGGGGAAAGTCATGTCGTTGGTTGGGCTTCTCACTCAAACCATACCAAACTTATACGTCCTGATAACTTTAATAACACGCCACAAAAGAAATTATTTTTGAAATGTAGAAATGGTGTAAGGAATATTTGAAGGAAATTTTTTTAGCTCATGCAAGGTCTCATCCTAAGGAACATTATGCATAATGTCTCCAAGAGAGGAAAAATGCAAATGGTCTCATCTTGTTTGTAAGAGAGGAAAAGTGCAATGTCTCATCATGGGAAACATTGTACTCAATGCTTCCAAGAGAGGGAATCACAAGAAAAAGAAAATCGCTCAATGAAATGTGAGTGTAAATGTATGCCCCCACTTTAAAGTGGTTGCTAACATCATTACTATGAGCATGTTCTTTAAAGTAGAAGAAGAAGACATGCAAGCTTGTTCGGAAAACCCTATGCCAAGTCACATGTTTTCGATAAGCTATGTCATGAAGAGGATAGTATGTCACATGCAAGTCAACTTAAGACATGTCATCCACATCCCAAGCTTGCTCTTATATTTTCATGAAAGGTTAATGACTAGAAAAAAGAGACGATGACAAGTGACATATGAGGGAAAAGGTTACATAACCCCTTGCCCCCACTTAGTGCAAGACAAGAGTGACTCAAAAGGATTGAGGAAATGCATGGTTGAGTTAAAATCGGTATCAATTAGAGGAATGAGGTACCCCCACATAAGAAAGAACACAAAATTTTGTAAGATGTTTGAATTTACTACTCAAGTCCTTACATTCATTAGTAGAATGACCGTGAAGTTGGTGGTATGTGCAAAAGGAATGTTTTTGGTAACATTTCTTTCGAGTTTTGGGTGGAAGAGAGATCAAGTGATCTTGGAGGAGTCTCAACAATATGCCCTCTTGATCAAGGGGAGAATGCGTTCCTTTGGTTCATAAAAAATAGTTTCTTGCTTAGTATAGGAGGTCATACTTACGCAAGGGGCTATAGATTGTGAATTTTGTACACTCCTTTGGAGGAGTGTGTAAAATCCAAATCAGTTGTGGGTTGTGAGATGACATTGGAATTAAGCAAAGATTTCTTTGTGTGTTGTGTTGTGTGCAAGCGATCACTTTCCAAGGTTGTTTTAGAAGGGTGATTTGGGATGGTGCTGATGTTAGATGAAGGTTTGATGATTTTGGTGAAAGGAAAATAACCAATAACATGATTTGATGTTTTCTTGATAGGCTCGATAGGGGTGTGGATACCTTGTTTGTTAGCACCACATCCTTTTCCACTATAGCCAAGTTGTTTTAGGAGTTCATAACCTTTGTCATAAAGTGTTTTTAGTGCTTTTGGATCAGGTGATTATTTGTGTTTGCATTGGTGGCTAAAGTAGTTGAGGTGGATGCTTTTGAAGGATCTGCCAAGTCGTACATTGACAAGACTATGTTTCCCTTTTTAGAGTCTTTGTTGGTGATCTTGGATTATCCTAGTAAAGGAGGTGTGAAGTCTAAGGAACCCCAATCATCAGTTAAGGGAATTTTTTATACGGATTCCACTTGTTTGGTTGGTGTTGAAGTTTTGAATGGTTTGGATTTTTTTTGCTCAAGTTGTAAGACACTAAACAGTTCAAGATTGGTGTCAAGTGTGTACACTTTGTTGTTGTAGATGTACTTCATCTTACAATGAAGAGTGGAAGGCACCCCATTCATTGCATGAATCCATGTCCTGCCTAAAATGAGATTATATGAAACATCATGAGGCATAACATGGATCAGTGTGTCTAATGTGGCCATTCGAACTGTAAGAGGCAAAGTGATCAGTCCAAGTGACTTTTGTCCTACATTGTCAAATCCACTAATTGATAAAGAGGTAGGTTGAATGTTTGATTTAGCCACATTAACCTATCCAAAAGATTGAAACTACACACATTAACAGTGGAGCTATTTTCAACAAGGGTTCACTTTATCCCTATGCTTTTGTATTGAGATATGATTATGAAAGCTTCAGCTTGTTTTTGCACTTCCAAAGGAGGGAGCTCACTTTGGTGGAAATAAATGCCAGCATTCAAGCCTTGAATCATAGCTGCTATGCCATTTTTTTGTGCATTAGAAGGGATAGGAACTTGTTGTAAGGTCATTTGCATCATGTTGTGATAGTCAAGGGAGACTTGAATAAGATCCCATAATGAGATCTTAGTAGGAGTATTATTAAGTTGGTTGAAAATATCATACTCCCTAATGAGTGAATTTAAGCGAGGGGCAGCAGGCAATATGGGATTGGGGTTGGTTGTTGTGATCACGGTTTGTTTCTTGTGTAATGTGTATGAGAAATGGTATTATAACTTGGTTGTTGTGACACATTATTCTTATGTGGGTAGAGGATAAATTCAATTTTAGGTTTATTTGAAGGTGGATAAAGGATGAGTTGAGGTTGAATAATATTAATGTCCCCCTAGAAAGGAGAGTAGAAACATGGTTTTTGCATCTTCTTGTAAGGGAATAATATTATTGGTGTCAATGTTATCCTTGTCTTGCATCATGGTATGCTCCCTAGGAGGAGAGTGTTTAGGAGAACTATAAACCACATGTGTTGGACATTCGAGGGTTAGTTCTTCTAAAATAACTTCATCACAAGTAGGGGAATGATCAATGATTGGATGATTAGAAGAGGGTTCTATTTGATTATCTTGTTTGTCTAAGGTCACATTCTCTTGTTCCATACTATTTATACCCTAGTAGGAGAGCTTGGAAGAGGTTCACTGCATGCAATGGCTATATTTTTTAATCTAGTATCATCACAGGTAGGGGAGGTATCAATAAGAGGAACATCATGATTTTCAAATGGATTATCCCAAATCGTAGGAGAATTAGGGAAGGGAGGGTCAAGAGTCTCACGACTTGGAATAGGTATATCTTTTAACACAAACCTATCCTCTTTGCATAGAGAAGGGATATTAGAAGAAGGTAAATTTTGATTGTTATGGTTAGGGAGACTAAGTAAGGTGATGTCAATAAATGTTTCTATGATTTCATCTTCTTATTGTTTATTATCTTCCAAAGGGGGATGAGGAGAGGGACAATCAAGACCCTCAATTCTTGTATCTTCTTTCACCAAAATACCTTTTTCACTAATAGGAGAGGTATAGGGAGAAGCACAAGTATGACAAGTATGATTGTTATGATTGTCAACACTAATATCCTCATCAAGGGGCAATGTAATGTTAAGAATTTTTTCAATTTTTTGGTGATTAACATGTTCCTTAATGAATTCATTATTGTAATCTAAATTAAAATCATAAGAAGGAATGCTATATTTATGCAATCCATTTTGGACCAAATCAAAGCCAAATCTTTTGAAAGAAAACATGCTAAGAGGAAAAGGGAGAGAAAGTGCAATGCAATGACTTAAAGTGAAATGTTGAAATGCAATTTTTAGATGGGAAACAAGGTGATTTTCTAATTACACTATGCAACAATCTAAAAAGGAAATGTAGTATATGAAAAATTAAAACTAAGTAATGCATGAAATGAGCTAATTTAAGTTAAATTTGTTAAAATGTATGTAACATAAACAAAACTAATTGATATAAATAGTTAACGACACAAAACAAAAGCTTAAAAATAGGGTTTTTAGCTCTCTAAAAGGCAGTTTCAAGGGCTTAAAGGGACTAAGTCGCCCAAGGTGGCGACTTAGTCTACCTGATGAATTTTTGAGAATTTGCAGAATATTTTGATAGATGCACGGGTGGTTTTTGTGTTGTATGAGGCAGAACTTAAATGCAAATGCAAAATTTAAGAAATTTTCAATGATTTAAGATGCAAAAATGCAACCTATATGTACTTTCACTAATGCAAATAATTGAAACCATAGAATGCAACTTCACTAATGCAAGCTAATCCTAGGATGATGATGGAACTCTAAATTAGACAAGTGGGTATTCGAGTGTCGAGTTCACCAAAATGTAACATAGATTTTGGCACCATAAGACTCTCTAACACTTCAAGTTTTTTCACCTAAAAGGAGAGAGGTAGGCCAAAATGCTAATGTTAACATTCAAAGATTAGGGTTTTTATGTGTGATGTTTGTGTGGAATTTGTCCAAATGAAATGATCTAAGTGTTGGAAATGGATAAAAGAAACTAGCTACTAATGTGAAACCTAGAAGATACAACTATGTTTGAAAAAACATAATAATATCCAAGCACTAAACTAAATGACCTATGAAAGAACATAAAAAAACAAAAAGTTGGGAAAGAAGAAGTGTGTACTTGGAGTATGAAGATGAATGAGATGGAGTTCTGGAATCTTGAAAAACATGATGCAAAAGCCAACTAGGACACTTGTGCCAATATGGGCGACTTAGTCCCAAGTCTAGAAAATTTGTTTGGATCTCATTTTGGCCAAATGGGTATCTAGATCTACCAAAATCTCAAAAATACATGTACAGTGCGACTAAGTCACCACTAATGGTGACTTAGTCCACTTTGGATTTTCTACAAATCCAGAAGTGGAGTCAGAAGCCCTTGGTTTGCACTTTTTGTTCCCGCATGTATCCGATTCTAAGACTTTGATTCTCATCCTATAAGAGAATTTTTGTGTAGCTCTTGACCTAGCCAACAAAGAGGTGTATTGAAAAATTCAATCCATTCTTCAATGATTTCCAAGCTTGTAAGGTACCTAAGTTTGCAATCACACAAGGAGAGAAAGATAAAATATTAATTGTTAGGGCATGAGGGTTTTCCTTGTTCAAACCCCTTTTAGATAATTAATTCAAGTGATGAAATAAGATTAGAAAGCATGAAATGTGAAGTAATGGGGTTAGTACCTTGCCATGATGAGAGATCTTGAGTTGTTGCAGTAATGGAGGAAGGTTTTTCCCTTGAATGCTTCAAAAAAGATGTCTTGATGACTTAGAATGTTGAAACCCTAGCTTTCTTGAGAAGAGTGAGAGATGAATGATGAAAGGAGAATGAATGCATAAAATAGAATCGGGGGTAAAAAGTAGGGTAAAACCCTTTATTTATACATGTTGTCCCCTAATTTCTCAAAAATAACACATCACAGGCCGACCTTAGGGTTTAGAAGACAATATCCCACAATAATTTTGAATTAAATTTGATTTTTTATGCCACATGGGACTAAGTTTCACAATGTGGCGACTTAGTCTACCTGGGGAAATTTAAGTGATTGTCAGGGATTAAAATATGATTAATGATGTTTTTCGGGATTGTCTTCCGAAACACACTCTAGTAGGGCCTACAAGTGCATTAAGGGGCCATTATACCATAAGAAAGGGTGAATTTGGTGATGAAAAGCCTAGAAAAGTGTGAGGGTCAGTTAGCACACCTTACAACACTTTGGAATAAGACTTGGTAAGGGGTAAAAGGAGGTTGTTTAGGTGAATTATGATGAAAGGGTCTTAGAAAAGTGGGAAAATATGTTACAAAGATTCACAAAACATTTGCAATATACCATATAATTCTTATTGATTTTCTAGGGTTCGAGACCTAATGTGAATTTGTTGACCACATTAAAACATTAAATCCAAGTAAAACTAGGACAAAAACCACAAGAAAGGCCCAAATGAGTGAAAAGTGTCAAGGCTACAATTTTTTGTGACACAATTCAATTCATCACATCTAGCTTAATTTTCTTCATTAAGTGCATTTTAAAAATTCAAAATTGCATTTACAACATTTCATTTTCAATTTATTGCATTGTATAATCAGAAAACTACTTTTTCTAGACTTGAAAATCTAAAAATGGACAAGTGTTTTAGCAATGTGTGGAAATATTTTCTCCCTTTGGTTGATGTTTCAAGTTGTGTTTTTGGCATTGACCCTAATGCAATTGAACCTAATCATGCTCACACAACTCCTAATGAGTTTCCTTGTGAATTTGACATCATTGGAGAAGACGATGCTAGCAGGCATGAATTCATAAATGATTGCCTTAAAAATCTTGAGAATAATTCATCCTTTTATCCTTCCATGAAACAACCAACACAATTTGAGATGTTTAGTCTTTTACATCCTGAAATTGAGTCAAAAAATAAGCCTAACCTTCCAACCATGAGTAACTCTAATCAAGCACATCCATCTTATATTAACAAAGTGACCAACACTCCTATCAACCTTAAAGAGACTTATGGCCAAGGCTTTTAAGACTTTAACTAACCATGGATGCAACATAACTAATGAGCATGAAATTCATGAATAAACTTTTAGAGAAAATTCCTATTGAAAAAAAAGAGGAGTAGGATATCAAGATCCTCCTCCCAACATAAGTGTCCTCCTTCCTAAAGAACAACCAATTCCTTGTAATGATGATAAAGAAGACAAGGTCATTTTAGGACCTCCTGCTCTATATCCACCTAGAGAAGTTGGTGAATATAGCAAGCAACGAAGGCCTTACAAACTAAAGAGATTACAATTCCCTTTTCCATTGTCTAAAACTAAATGAACGTTACACATACTTCTAAGAAAAATACTTATTACATTACCACCTATAAGAGAAAATCGAAAACTAAATCCTAAGAATACAAAAACATCACATTGTCGATATCATAAAATTATTGGACATACTATTGATGAATGTAATGCTTTACAATAAATATTTTAAATAAGTTTGATATCATAAAGATATTCCCTTAAAGCATGCATTTTTATCCTTGCCATGTAATAGTTGTAAGGTCTTAAGAATTCTCACTATTACATGTTATAAATTCATTGCAAATCATTCTCTTTATTGCAAGTAGCTCATTCTCAACACCTATCTCGACTCATCCTTGTCTTGCACTTAGTGGGGGAATGAGATAGTTAGCCTTGTGCTATTTTTGGTATGTTTTGTTGTCCCTTTGGATAGTTGTCCACCTTTTGTTTATATAGACTAAGATTGGGATGTAGATGACCTGCTCTAGGTTGACTCACATGTTCCTTACTCTACTCTCTTTCTTTTTCATGTTTCTTTGATTGCATGTGCGTAATGTGATCCACCATGATGTTTCATTTAATGTGTCTCTCTCTCTCTCGCAATTTTTTTTTTCATTCTTCTATATGTTCCTACATTCTTCTTTATGTCACAAAATATTTTTCATTTGTCTTTTATTTTCCTTTTGGGGATGATGCAAGGCATCGAAACATTTAGTTCTCTTCCATGTTGACTCGAAAGGCTTTTTCTTTGTTTTCACTCTCTTTGTACACCATTCTTCCATTTCTATGAGTATTTGGGAAATGATGATAGTTTCAAGATTTATAACAACATTATAGCAAAGACATACTAACACCAAATCCATAGATCCCTTATGTATTTTTGGGGGCAACCCTTCCTTCCTATTTCATGGTGTAGCTTTATTTTGGAAACATATGACTTGACATAGGGTTTTTTGAGGAAATCTCTCATGTCTTAGGATAAAACATTGGTTACTTTAAAGAAATATGATGTGATTTTTATTTTTCTTGTGATGTGTCAGTTTAATTATTTTACATGAGGTATTCAAACCTATAGCTAAATATGGTGAAATGACATGAAGAACATATAACATATTCTATTTATGGATATAATGACATGTCTTTATCTACTATTTCTTTTCACATATTGATGTATTTGAATCATGTACATATAGTCCAATGGAAAAAAAAGAGAGAAAACGTGGGAGGAAAGAGGTGTCATAACTATTGTGAGAGTACTCATGAGGTTTGCATCAATCTCTACACATGAATTGAATAAATGGTTTGAATTTTTTGAGTCTAATTTATTACTATACAAGCCATTTCATGATATAAAAATGTGTATTAGACTTCATAATGCTAAATAATATCAAATTTAGATTCATTCAATTATAACCCTTAGCATGTGGAATGAACAACTACACTAGAAGATGTTCAAATTAGTATTATTTTAAAATTGAAAATAATTAAGGTGTTCTAAAATATGCAATATAACTTGAGTGAAAGCTTATATCTGTCATAAGGTGAGTGCAAAATAATGGGTTCACTTTGAAGTTTATATGAGTTGGAGTAAAAATTTGAAACATTTACACCTAGAATATTAACAGGGTGAAAAATTATGAAATACAAGATTTTTTCTAGTTTTTAAATATGTAATTTATTTTAATACCTAGATAATAAAAATTGGATTTTTTATTGCATGTACAAAAGTGGCCTTTCCAAATTATATGTTTAGGCCAAAACATGATGTATCCATTTAGTGTAATTTGAACAAAAAAAAATTATTTTTTTATAAAAAAATCCATATTATGGTGAATTTTAGTTATGATATTTTTTTATTAATTTTATATTGGAATTTGTGTTTTTTCAAAACCCTCATGTACAACCATTATAATTTGAGCTAGAATAATTATAATGTTGAGAATGATATCCGGATATATTAGACATAATTTTTTTTTTTTTAAATACAAATTAAAAGTTATTTAAAAATAATAATATATGTTATTTCAAGTTTATAAGTCCATTTTCTTGAAAATTAATTAATTAGAAAAATATCTAATATTTAAAAATATATATTTGACAACTAGACATTTTAATCTATAATGAGTTATAATTTTGTCCAAAAAATCTAAATAAAAGTCATTAGCCATATTGCTAAAGTTATTTTTCCACTTGCTATTAACATGGTGTTGTACTTGTACATCCAAAACTAATGGTTGGATTTTTAAACTTAAAATCAAGGTAAAACCATGAGTTTAAAATTTAAAATTTTATGGAAGGTTTACCACTTGGAAACATGTACATATTCTAAAAAAGAATGGCTATGTGGGGTATGTGTAGGATCATGACGGGCCAAAAAGTGGCAATATGATGGGTATGTGGCTGACGACATTTTTTTACCCAAAATTGATGAAACAAAAATGATTTTTATAGGAAATTCTCAACTTTCCACCAATATAAATTATGCTTTACTTTAAATTTAATAAATTAATATAATTTATTTTCTATTGAATTACTACTAAAGCCCTGATTGATAGGCTGATTCAAAAACATTTATAGCTCTCAAACAATATGACTTTTTTTGAATCTGAAACATGCATCACATTCTTTGTTTCACATACGATAAGATTAAGAAAGAAAAAATTGAATTTCATGAAGTTTTGACCAAGTTAAAGTGGCCAAACATACAAGTCTTTATATTTTTTTAAAAAGTTGTAATAAAAAAATTATAATTAATTATTTACTTGGAAAAAACTTACAAAAAATATGCATCACATTGGGACATGAGTCCTCTACTTATATCTAGAATCTTATAAAAAAAATTATCATTTTAATGTGGTTGGGGTGGTCAAACAGACACCTACTTCTTATTTTTTCCCTCAAATTTAAGTACTACTGTATTGAAATTTAAAAATTTCAACAAATAGATTTTATTTTTTTGTAAATACACCTAGTAGTTACATTCAATTTGCTACAAATTATATTCTTACATATTTTTGAAATAATATAGATAACTTATTCAAATTTTTATGTCAAGTTGCCTAACTCTGATTTTTATGAATTTTTTGTCACTTAAGGACCTATTTTTTCCATGATGATCCTCCACATACCCTGTGGTCTAAATATAAGATGTTATTCATTTTGATATAGCTACATATTTACTTTTAAAATATATAATTTGTTTAAAATGCGTACACATTTCCTATTAAAAACATATCCATTTTCAAAACAAAAATGGGTACTTTATCAATATAGGTAAGAGATTATGATTGGGAACTTGTTCCTAAATAAATGCACATTTAAAAAAAATGCATCCCCATTCCTATCAATATTTTTTCCTTCATAATACTTTTACTTTCTCATGAGACTTCCACTAAAAGTGAACTAAACTTCTTTCACCCATCCTACAACATGGACATAATATGGAAGTGACTAAAATAGATTTGTTGGAAAGATAATATATTCATAAAAAGAACCATGGTCTAATGAATATCAAGGTGAAAAATATAAAAATAAAGAAATAAATTTTACAAGAACAATACAATATAATAGGTGTCTCATATATGATTATGCACCATAAAATATGAATTATGGAACCTTAAGTGTTTAACAAAAAAATTACTTGATATAATTATGACACATTATCATCAAGGTCAAAATATATGATCATTTAAGGAACAATAGGAATAAGAGCACCTTAATAATAATTACTCATCAACCCATTATTTTTAAATATTTTTTAGGTATATATTTTCTCTAGTTGAAGGTTTGGGATAGTTGATTCTTGTCAACGATAAACCACTATATACTAAATTGCTATAGGTATAATTAAATATAGTTGCTACTTTGAATAAGATATATAGACAAGAAGGATAAAGAAATAAAATTCGCATAAACCTAAAAATTAAAATATAACTAGATCAATGACTAGAAATTGTTAATAAGAAAAACCAATGCTAGCAATACTCAACAACTAATGAAATTTTTTAAAATAGTGCTTATTAAATTATTTTCCTTAAATAATATGCAGTCATAACACAAAAAATATTCTTTCAAAAGACACATTTCATGTAGAATTATAAAATGGGAAGGTAATGTCAATGCACCAAAATGAGGTAAAAGTGATGAATTGGATGTGTATTTATTAATTGCTAAAGGTGAAAGGATAATATTAACTTTTGACCATTGGATAGAGGTAGGTATTGCAAATGGATTCATAGTCTAAAGTTAAAAATATAATCTATGAACAAGGAAGTGCACTACTAGAACCACTGATATGTGGTATGATTGACTTTATAGTTACTCGCAGATAAAATTTGAAGATTAGACTTTGCATACAATTCCAATTACACCAATACATGTTAAAACTAAGATCCTACTAGATAAACATTAGAACTAGTTGGACCATAAGAGAGAAAAACACATACCTCGAAAGTTATTAAAAATTAAAGTGTGCAATGTACAAAATGAGAAGACAAAGAAATATGGAATATCTCTCAATGATCTAGAATTAATAAACTCCTATAAATATGTAAATTTATAGTGCAAAGGAGAGAAATCACCAACTTGAAAAGAAGCATGCAACTCCATGCAAGAAAAGGATAGAAAGTTCACCTAAGAAATTCAAGAGGAATAGAAGGCCCTTGGAAGAGGATGATGTTGTTGAAGTAGATTGAACCCCAAGAAGTTCTCATAAATGAATGATATTTCTTTCATAAACGGTTTGGTGAAAATATTAACAACTTGTTCTGAAGATTGGAAAAAGACTAAGTCAATGATTCGACTATGAATGAGCTCTCAAATTTAATGCATGTGAATATCTATGAGTTTGGTATGTTAGTGTTGGACAAGGTTCTTGTATATCTAAATGGTTCTCTAGTTGTCACAATAGATAATTATTGGCTGCTTGAATGAAATTCCAAACTTGATGAGAATCCCCAAAGACAAATAGCCTCAATAGCTATGTTGATTGATCCGCTATAATTTTCCTCTATGGATGATAAATAAATATTATATTCCTTCTTGTTAGACCAAATGATTGGACCAATAACTAGATAGAAATTGTAACTTGAATTGGACTTATGAGTAAGGTGATCTATATTTTTCTTCATACATTTATCCTCAATGTGCAAAGTGTGTTAAAATATAAAAACTAAGCTTTTCTTTCTTAGGTTTCCCTTGATTTGAAGAAATATTTCTTATCATTTTTAGTCTTATTGTCCTTCTAAGTATTTTTCTTCTTTCATTTATTATTTGAATCCTTTGGTTTCTCATTCCTTGCAACAATGGATTGAGGTTTTGAATACTTCATTGTGCCCATTTGAATTAACTTATCCTCCTCCCTAGTCAAGTCAATAATAAATTTTGTTAGAATTGGCTATTACTGCCAAGATCTTGAGACCAAATGAAAATACCAAGCAAAGAGAATATGATGTGACAATAATCAACTATATTCTCATCAATATGATTGTGATTGTACAAATGAGAGAGACCCCTTGGTTATATAGCCAAGGTGAGAAGATAGAAGGGAATAAGATTATGACAAGTGTCGTAATCCTATGACATGAGACAACTATGAAAATTTATCACTCCACCTCAAGTGGAAAAGTGATAATGTGATAATCACCACTAATGGTGGATCACCCACGAAAGGTGGAGAGGTAATCACATGATATGTCCACGAAAGGTTGAAGTGATAAAGTAATAACAAGATAAGTCCACCAAAGGTGGAAAACCTTCAAATGCCTCATATGTGGTCCCTAAGTAAACTTAACTAAGGTGTAATTGTGGCCTAGGACAAGGTACAACATATTTAATTACACCAACAAATTCATCTAGGGAAGGCATTGACCATGTGTCTCTAAGAGCCCTTTTGGTGGAGTAGAAGATAGACACAAGCATATAATATTCAAGACCTGATTTCAAGAGTACATAAAGGACCAGTTGATCATATGTTTTCTCAATCCCAAATTATTTATATTATAGCCTCAATAACTTAAAATTTTTTAAATTGTAGGGTATGGGTAAGTGCACCAATATGTGACACAATTTTGGCTCTTAAGATGCCACTTTTTTTCTGAAATCAGCAAAATCTTATTTGCACGAGAAAATGAAGATAGATACGATCAAAATTTCAAGATGCGGCAACAACAAAAGTTGAAGTTCTCCGAGTCTAGTTTCTAAGCTACAATATTTTTTTGAAATTAATGAAGATTAAGGGTCTCAAAAAGGTCCTATTTTTATCAAAAAAATTAGCATAGCACCTGAGGGCTCCCCCCTTTTTGGTTAACTTTTTTTCAGAATTTCAAAAATCCCAATGGTGAGAAATTAGCTAACATCATGAAGTTTATCCTCCTTTCGGATAATTTTTTTAATGAATATATAATATTCTATGAATTTTCAAAGTAGACACATCCTGAAAAGCTAAAATTTGAGCGTGCTGCCCCCCAAATTTTTGGCAAACTAATCGAAAATTGATTTTTTTTTCATCATGTGTAGAATAAAGTTTAGTTTCAAAAAATGTAATTTGTTTCACGTTCCGATGAACTTGTAAAAATCTATCCTAAACCTAGTACATGTTGGTTTTTGACAAAGAACGAAAGCATTTACAATAGAAGCCATGGATCAAAACCTTAACTAAATCAAATTGAAAAAATAATTATATATTTAGATAGCTAAGAGAGAGGTTAATGCTATCACGGTTTTTTATAAACTTGCATTGAAAGATGTGCAAATGAGACAGGGAGCATGGACGAAAATATGAGAAAATTTAACAAATCATGTTAATTAATACGTCCAAAGCAGGCCATTTGGCGAGCACCAAATTTGATGAGCGCCAAATGACTCATCACATTTGGCATGCGCCAAATTTGGCGTGTGCCAAATGTGATGAGTCATTTGGCGAGCGCCAAATGGACTGCTTTGCACATAACTAGAATTTCCCCTCTTTGTTGAACAACTTTGATAATGCCTAGAGTGCACAGTTTATGATCGTAGATGGATAGTCAAGGTTTTACCTTTCATACCTTCTCTAACTCGTTACCGTAACTGAATAACTCTTTATCCCTCTGAAGTCTCTATCTCTCAGGTCTCACTCCCTCCCACACGACCTAGACTACTCTCTCAGTCCAATCCCCTCTCTCAGGTCTCTTTCCCTCCCACATAGGTATCTAAATAAATCTATCTCACTCCAACCTCCTTTCTCACTCTGCCTCTCTCTCTCCCTCTTTGGTCTTTTTATCTCTCACTCCATCTCCCTCTCTTAGGTTGTTATCTTTCTCTCTTTGTCTCTCTCTCTCAAGTCTCTCTCTGCTACCCCCTCTCCCTCTCCTAGGTCTTTCACTCACTCACTCCCTCTATCTCTCTCCCATTCCCTCTCTCTCACTCACTCTATCTCTCTCCCTCACTCTATCTCTCTCCCTCTCTCACTCTCTCTCTAGTATCTCCATCCCCCCTCTCTCTCTCTCTCTCACATGTACTCCCTCTCTCACCCAATCTATCTCTCTCCCTCTCTCTCAGGTCTCTCTCTCTCTCCCACCCCCTCTCCCTCGCTCTCTCTCCCAAGTATCTTCATCTTACCCCCTCTCCCTCTCTCTCTTTCCCAAGTATCTTCATCTTACCCCCTCTCCCTCTCTCTCTATTTGTCTTGAGTCTCCCCCTCCTACAACCTCTCCCTCTCATAGTCACTCCCTCTATCTCTCTTCCACTCCCTCTCTATCTCACTCCCTCTATTTGTCTTTGTCTACCTCTCCATCTCTCTCAAGTATCTCCCTCCTACCACCTCTCCCTCTCTCTCTCAAGTCCCTCTCTCTCGCATGCCCTCTATCTCTCTCCCACTCTCTCTCCCTCTCTCTCTCTCTCAAGTCTCTCCCTCCCTCTTTATCTCTCAAGTCTCTCCCTTTTACCCCCTATCCCTCTTTTAGGCCTCTCTTTGTATCTCTCACTCACTCCCTCTATCTCTCTCCCACATCCTCTCTCTCTCTATCACTCCCTTTATCTCTCTCCCTCTCTCTCTCAAATATCTCCCTCCGACCCCCTCCCACTATCACTCTCTCCCTCTATCTCATGTATCTCCCCCCAATCCCTCCATCTCTCTCAAATCGCTCTATCCCGAGTACTCCCTCTCCCCCGAGTACTCCCTCTCCCTCCCACCCCCTCTCCATCTCTCAAGTATCTCTCTCTCTCTCTCTCTCTCTCTCTCTCTCTCTCTCTCTCTCTCTCTCTCTCCTTGTATCTCTCCTATCCCTCTATCTCTCACTCCCTCTCTCTCCTACTCTTAGGTATCTCCTTCCCACCCCCTCTCTTCCACTTTGTCTCCCTCTCCTTCTTCTCTCTCAGGTGTCTCCATCCCACCCTCTCCCTCTCCCTCTCTCTTAAGTTTCTCCCTCCAACCCCCTCTCCCTCCCTCTCTCTCACTCTCTCTCTCTCTGTCTCTCTCTCTCTCCCTCTCTCTCTCCCACTCCCTCTCTCTCTCACTCCCTCTATCTGTCTCCCACTTTGTCTCTCTCCCTCTCTCTCTCACTCCCTCTATCTCTCTCCCACTTTTTCTCTCTCCCTCCCACCCTATCTCCCTCTTTCTCTCTCTCAAGTATCTTTGTCCTACCCCATATTTCTCTCTCTCTC